>CM051241.1:191377443-191977443 GCA_027917425.1 Gastrophryne carolinensis
TATGTTACAGAATGGGATGCCCCAAGCAGACTTGAGATCAGTATATATGCACACAGCAGCAGTGTGTAAGCAGCCTCATACAGGCCAAATTAGTTGAAATGAGTGTGCAGCTTACAGTAAATAGAGAGGCTAATGGTATGTTACAGAATGGGATGCCCCAAGCAGACTTGAGATCAGTATATATGCACACAGCAGCAGTGTGTAAGCAGCCTCATACAGGCCAAATTACTTGAAATGAGTGTGCAGCTTACAGTAAATAGAGAGGCTAATGGTATGTTACAGAATGGGATGCCCCAAGCAGACTTGAGATCAGTATATATGCACACAGCAGCAGTGTGTAAGCAGCCTCATACAGGCCAAATTAGTTGAAATGAGTGTGCAGCTTAGAGTAAAGACAGAGGCTAATGGTATGTTACAGAATGGGATGCCCCAAGCAGACTTGAGATCAGTATATGCACACAGCAGCAGTGTGTAAGCAGCCTCATACAGGCCAAATTAGTTGAAATGAGTGTGCAGCTTACAGTAAATAGAGAGGCTAATGGTATGTTACAGAATGGGATGCCCCAAGCAGACTTGAGATCAGTATATATGCACACAGCAGCAGTGTGTAAGCAGCCTCATACAGGCCAAATTAGTTGAAATGAGTGTGCAGCTTACAGTAAATAGAGAGGCTAATGGTATGTTACAGAATGGGATGCCCCAAGCAGACTTGAGATCAGTATATATGCACACAGCAGCAGTGTGTAAGCAGCCTCATACAGGCCAAATTAGTTGAAATGAGTGTGCAGCTTACAGTAAATAGAGAGGCTAATGGTATGTTACAGAATGGGATGCCCCAAGCAGACTTGAGATCAGTTCAGTATATATGCACACTAAGTGTATAAGCAGCCTGAAAACGCTAACAAAGCCAGTCAGCCAGCCAGTAACACTCAGGCTGGATGAAAAAAAAAAAAATCCCCCTGTGACTGCCTCCGATTTTTCCTAACTTTCCCTGCTTCTCACTGACTTCCTGCCTGTCTCCTGCCTGTCTCCTGCCTGTCCCTGTCTCTCTAACTGTCTCTCCCTGACTTCAGCAGAGTCCTGTCTCTTATGAATGCAATAGAGAAATGAGGAAAAGCAAGATGTCCGCCGCCTTAAATAGCGCTGTGACGTCACCGGGCTTGCTGGCTGCTGATAGGCTGCATGTGACTGCACCAGCATGCACTGGAGCGGGGTAGATGTCTGGACATGTCCCGTCCGCCATCTTAGAATGCCTGTAATGTAAATGAATGGATGTTAAAGGAAAACTTCGAGCGATCGAAGCACGGGGAAATTCGGATTCGATCCGAATAGAATTTTTCATGAAATTCGGATCGAATCCGGGTTCGTCCGGATCGATTCGCTCATCCCTAATTATGTCCATGAGTCTCTGAAAGGTAGCAGGAGCCCCATGTAACCCAAACAGCATCACCACATATTGAAACAGGCCTTCTGGGGTGGAAAACGCGGTCTTTTCTTTGGTGTTCTTAGACAATGGTATCTGCCAATACCCCTTTGTGAGATCCGGGGTTGTGATGTATCTTGCCCTCCCGAGCTTCTCAATCAACTCATCTACCCGGGGCATGGAGTAAGCATCAAATTTTGAGACCTCATTGAGTTTTCTGAAGTTGTTACAAAATCTCCATGTCCCATTGGGTTTTGGTATTAGGATAATGGGACTTGACCAGCCACTAGAAGACTCCATAATGACGCCTAACTCTAACTTAACTAACTCCTTTACTTCCGAGGAGATCGCCTCTCTATGTGCTTCAGGTATCCTGTACGGTTTAAGGTTTACCTTACTGTAGGGTTCAGTTTGAATATGATGTTTTATTAGGTGAGTTCGGCCCGGCAGGTCAGAAAACTTATCTCTATTTCCCTGTAGGAACTCCCTGACCTCCTGCTTCTGGTGTCCTGACAAGGCCTCACCTATTTTTACTGTGACCTTTGCCCTTGCAGTCCCCAGAGTGGGGTCTCTTAATTGCTCAGTCCCAAAATTACCCCGAGCCCCTTCTAGATCTAAGACCCGCTCATCAGGCAGGGAAGTCTCGTCATTTTCGCCTGCTAACACCTGTAACGGAAACCGCTCCTCGCTGCACAACTCAGATGAACCCATATTTTCATTCGGCACCGCATGACAACTATCGTTTCCATTAGACATTTCACATGACTCATAAACAGGTTCTGCCGGAGATTCTTCGCTGGCGGCAGAAGTGTTACCCCTTTCCCACAGCTCCCAAAACCATGGGAAATCGCGACCTATTACCACTTCATACATAAGGTCTTTTACTACCCCGACTTCGTAGGTCACAGTTCCAGATGAAGTCCCAAACTTAACTGTGGCCACAGGGTAATTTACAGAATCCCCGTGGATACAAAGCACTTTGACATGTTTGTTCCGCACATAGCTCTTAGCCACAAGACTGTCCTAAACCAAAGTAACCTGACTCCCCGAATCAAAGAGGGCCTTCACTGAGTAGTCATTTATTTTTATCACAGACATATGTGGCTCAGTCTCTGACCGTGGAAGGGCTGCTCAAGCAGGTTCTGCAAACAGGGACATTCGCCAGCTAGCGTCACACTCCATGGGCTCTGGGGAAAGAGGGCAATAAGCGGCTATGTGTCCCCACTCATGGCACTTCCAGCACTGGAGAAGACTGGACCTCCTAACCCGGGCGTCCTCCCTAGGATTAGGGGGCCTCTAGGGGTCAGGGTAAGTCTTTTGCCCTTGCTCAAAGTCTAGAGGCCTACTCCCTCTTACGCCCTTCTACACACCTCCAGCTGCATCTCTCTTACCCACAAATGTCACGAGTTTGATGGTCCTGGAAGGTGCTGGTACTGCAGGGGCATCCCGGAGGTAGTCCTCAGTCGCTGTGTACCGTTCCACCATGTTGACCAGATGCTTAGCAGTCCGAGAGTCTCCTTGTCCAACCCATCGCTGTAGCTCTGCCGGCAGGGTCCTGAAGTAACGATCCACCACTATCTGAGCTGGTGTAGAGTTCTCTGGTTCCAGCCACTTTTGTACCAGATGAATCAGGTCTTACATCTGAAACCGGGCAGTCAATGGCGAAACTCCAACTGTGAATTCTCCTGGCCTGAACAGCTGGCGTAACACCCAGGCGAGCAAGGATCTCCATCTTTAGTTTAGCATAGTCCCGGACATCTTGCTCCCTGAGATCATAATAGGCTTTTTGCGGTTCTCCTGTCAGGAAGGGTGCAATCATGTCTGCCCATTCTGCAACAGGCAGCTTCTCTCTCTCTGCCACTCTATGGAATACAGTGAGGTAGGCCTCGACATCATCATCAGGTGTCATCTTTTGCAAGACTTGCTGAACGGCTCTACTCGCACCACCAGTCTCAACTGGGTTTCTCTCCGGTTGTGAGATTTTAGCCATAACAGTCTCTCTGAACGCAGCAGTCTGCTCCATTAACAGGCGGTTTGTTTCTTGCTGGTTTGCCATGGCCTGCTGCTGTGCTTGGTGCTGTTGTGCCATGGCATGCTGCTGTGCTTGGTGCTGTTGCGCCATGGCCTGCTGCTGTTGTGCCAGGGCCCGCTCATGCTGGAGATTAGCCTGTATTAGCTGCTTTATCACCTCCTCCATTGTACTGGATGAGCCTTTAAATGTCCACAATATTCAAGTGCAGCGTTTTGTCATTCCGTTGCCCCTAGCAACAGTCAAATGCCCGCATCCTCCACCAATTGTCAGGATCTGGGGCCAATGGCAATGACTCTGTAGACAGTTCTTGGTCAAATCATAAGCAATTTATTGAAAATAAATTCCAACAGCCAAAATCTCTTAACTCCAGAGAATGACGCAGCATACAATGCAGTACAGCAAGCGGTTACCTCACCAACTTTAGCAATGTCCTTGATATAATGGTCCTCTTTCGGGGCATACAAGTCCAGGCTGTTAATCCACAGGTACAGATAACACATAAAGTCCTTCGCCTGCAATTCACCACTGGCAGTATTGGGAGCAGCAAGGCACGGGCTCCTCATCCCAGCCCCTTCAACTCCACTCTGAAAGCCTCAGAAATTCCTTTTATTAGGCTTTCTTGCATTTAGCCTCATCACCTGTGTAAGAACTGGGAGTAGGGGACTGGGAATGTGGACTGGGTTCCTGTAAACCCGGCATGGATCGTGCCTGATTGAGAAAAGCAAGGGGGAAATAGACACCATCGAGCACTTTCCCATACACTTTACCACAATATGCTGACGCTGCCATTCAAAGCAGTGTGTGGCATCCAACATTATAGGCAGTGTGTTTGGCATTAAAATATTAGAGGCAGTAAGCCATATCCCACATTACAGGAAGTGTGCGGCATCTCCCATTACATGTAGTGTGTGGCATCCTACATTACAGGCAGTAAGCCTTAAGCTTCATTACAGCCAGTGAGCGGCATCCCTCATTGCAGTCAGTGCGTGTCATCCCTCATTACAGCCCGTGAACGGCATTCTTCATTACAGGCAGTGTGCAGCATCCCCATTACAGGCAGTGTTCAGTATCCCCAATTACAGACAGTGTGCTTTCTCACTCACATTATCTCTGAGGTTCCACTACTTAAGTTACTGCATACCTCTTTAATAAAAACATATCACTTACTTACCTATTAGCAATCCTTGCATACTCACTGCAGTTGTTCTTGAATTTTCAGACCTATCATCAATGTAACTTAGTCCATAAAACAAACAACCCTCTGAAGAAGCCCAAGCTGGTGAAATGCACCAGAGACTAGGGCTAGAAACACCCATAGGTCGCCATACCAGTAGGAAGAGGGAGGTTGTGATAGTATAGAGCCCTGGTGAGACCACAGCTAGAATACTGTGTGCAGTTATGGAGACCTTACCTGCAAATAGACATTAACTAAAAATGCCTGGGATAAGCACACATCTATTGTAAGATAAAGAGAAGATACAGTATACACATAAGGGCAGACTAGATGGAGCGTATGGTCTCCTTCTGCTGTCAACTTTCTATGTTTCTATGTCTACCATAAACCTTTTTGGACAACACGTGTATGCTATTTTTCCAGGAAATTCCACATCTTTTCAATATGTTGTCTATTACTTTGTATATTTAGCGAATATCACATTTGTGTACCATGTATTGTATTTACTGTATATAAAACTGCTTAATATATACCAATACTTGTGAACGCTTGTTGTGATATGAAAATTTTGTGTCTAACATTTACAACTACCACCAATACCATCCAGCCTTTTTCTTATATATACGGTGGCACAGGGCACAGTCTTATCTATTTTAATCACTAAAATCAGTCGCTAAATGATAATACTATGGTATCCAGTCAAAAAATGGTGTGGAATCGATTTAAAAAAAAAGACGTTGCTAGACACTGGAGCTGAGGAGGCCCCAACAAAATTTGTTCCCATTCTGAAGTTGCTAGGTCCTCCACTGCCAGCACCTACAGCTTCTGCTATGGCCTCCATCTCAGGATACTTGCCTCTGCAGTTGCCAGTTTCTTCCTTACCACTAGTTAGTTCTATTTTGCCACTGCTTCATCATGATCTTTGCTGATCCAGTCGGCTACAGGCCCTCCACTCCTCACTGCTCAACATCAGAATCCTGTGTCTTGCTACCAGCATTTTCTCTTTGCTGGCCCACAAGTTTGCTCCTAAGAGCTGCCTCACTTGTTCCTATTATGAACCATCCTATACTGTCAACAAAGCCGAAATAAACATCCATTAAAGCGGACCAAAATCACAATTTTAAACTAGCATCCCCTCAATTGCTTCCCCAATGAAGAGTACATTTCACCAATTTTCACTGCTCCTGCTTCACTCTAATCCCAGATAATGCAGTGTGCTTTATCTGTAAAGCTCCGCCTCCTCCATTTATTGCCCCTGTTGTGTGTGGCAATGATGTTATTGCCACACCTATGCAATGACTGATCGCCTTTCATCTCACACCGAGGGACAGCAAAGAAATCAGTGTTCCAGGACAATTTGAAAAGTGAAAATAACCATTTCTAGTTCTACACTCTAAGAAGGGAGCATCGGAATTTGGCCATTTATTTCAAAAGTTTAGTGGGTTTTGATCCGCTTTAAGTCCACAATTTTTTTTTTGTATCTGTGCTTCAAAACCAAAGTTCTGGCATTGATGGGGGACAATTCTTATTGCATCTTTATGAATGTCCTCAGTGTGTTTTCTGGAGTCTTTTGATGAATGTAGATTGTTAAAGGTCAGTAGAATAAAACACGACTTACGCATTCTATTCTAAGATCTCGATTCTTCACAAGCGCTGTGATCCTTGTGACTCTGCATCAAATATCAACAATGAAACCTAGTTTTCAAACTTTGAGCTTAACATTTTAAACTTGATCCTATGACCCGGAGATAAAACCGATGGCTCTGCGTGAGACAAGCTCAAAGAATTCTAGAAATAAACCTGAGGTGGCTTAGCCGGGTAACAGCACTCCCCGTGTGTCACGTCAATAAATAATTCTTTAAATCTTGAAATAACGCACTGGATTAAAAGGTGATTGTAGGAATAAGTCACAGAGGGGAGGGGGAAGTAGCAGTAGAGGCCTTTTTCAGAATAATGATCATTATCTGATGCTGGAAGCAGATTAGCGACACAAATAATGAGAAAGCTTTACTTGACCCTGACTACCTAATAAGATTTCTAGGTACGATATCGGACTAAATATTGATGATAAAAAAATTAAATAATATTAATAATAAGATTTGCATTTCCTGAGGAAACAAACATAGACAATACATTTAATGTAAAGCAATAGTAAAGTGACCATTTGTGAAGTGATAGGAGGATTACAGGGTACTATTCACTAGCGCTGCAACGGACATCTAGAAGGGACGCGCACCTCACAGGAGACCACACGATACGCATGCCCGCTGGGCGCACCGCCACCTAAACAAGCGCAACATACAAAGCAACGCTACCCTCCACAAACCCCCCCCCCCCCCCCGGAGCATGGAGGGCCCGGATCTCCACACATAGAACACATTTTACAGCGAGGGACATTACAGCACGACTCGTAATATGGGACATTTTCAGCATGCCAGCACTCCAGGCACCGGGGCACTCTCAACAGCATAAACCACAGACTCCCACACTGAAGAAGCCTTAGGCGAAACGCGTCTGTGAAGGAGTCTCCAACAACTTGCTACAAACTTCGAAGGGTTAACAGCTGGCAACAAACTGAGGAGCAACTACCCACGATTTGCTACAAACTTGAGGACAAGACCTATGGACAAAAGACATTAAGGACGGGCAAGTAACCAAGCCCCTCCCTTCCTCAACACATACACCCAGAGACTATTTTCTGGAACAAAAACCTTGTTTTTTCTGCAGAAACCCAACACCATTTTTCTGCCAAGGACTAATTTAATACCTATATAAGACCAATATTTGATGTGAAAAAGCAAATATTTTAATAAGCACTTGTATAACTGAATAAACAAGCAATCAGAGTTGAGCATAGAGGTTATATTTTTTCCAAGGGACACACAGGCCCCGCGGAACCTCGGCCAAGATATTTCCCCACCCACTGACACCCTTAGAAACCTCTATCTCTCCTCCCACTCTCCTACTATTCAATATAATGGAATAAAGTGACTATTGGTGAAGGTTACAGCATAGTTTTCAACGTATAATGGGACTAAAGTGACTATTAGTGGTGAGAGGGATACATACATTGAATTTAAAACGGGACTAATAAGACCATTAATGAAGGTATAGGAGGGTTAAAGCATAGCATTCAATTTAAAGTGGGACTAAAGTGACCAATAGTGAAGCGATGAGAGTGTAAATGTATGCTATTCAATTTAAAGTGGACCAACACCCAGGATTTTGACTATCCTGGGTTTTGGTCCACTTCGGTGGGGCACCACGATCGGGGGTGCCCCGCTGTCTGAAACCCCCCAGAAAGCCCAAAAAAACTCACCTCTCCCCGCTCCCACGTGACCGCGCCAGCCAATCACAGCGCTCAGAGCCACTGTGGTATGCGCGTCCAAGGCCGCCTGGACGCGCATACCAGCTCAGCTGGCTCTGAGCGCTGGAGGCCGCGTCTCGCGCTTCCCTCTAACAGGGAGTGCGCCTGCACCGGCCATTCACAAACGGCCGGCGCGGGTGCGCGCCTTGCTAGAGGGAAGGCATGCGCCGATGGAACGGGGCTGAGGTAAGGTTTGTGGGCCTCCTGGGGGGTTCCTCCCCGCGGGACATCCCGATTTCGGATGCCCCGCGGGGAGGGATCTGATCGGTCCGGGAATCTTATAGATTTCCGGGCCGATCCCCCCTGGATGTTGGTCCACTTTAAAGCAGGACTATAGTGACTATTAGTGAAATGATAAAAATGTTGAAATGGTACTATTCAATTTAAAGTAAGACTAAAGTGATCATCGGTGAAGTGATGACAAAGTTACGGAACACCATTCAATTTAAAGTGAAACTAAAGTGAGCATGAATGGAACAATGTGAGGATTAGAGTGTACCTTTCAAATCAAGTGACCATTGGTGAAGCAATAATGGGTCACAATAAGGGTTACAGCATACCTGTTAAGTGAAAAAGGGTGCATTTGTGAGTGTTTCATTGCCTAAATCCTGCACCCTGCCACCAGGTCACAGTTATGGCTATTTAAACTGGACCAACACCTGTTTTTTCTTTAACAGGTCCTGCAGACCGTGAATAAAAACAAGCTGGGGGGGACATCCAGAATGCTGGAGCCCCCCCGTACATAACCCCCCAGAACACCCAATATCCTTACATTCACCTCAAGCCTGTGGCGGGAAAGGGGTCCCGTGATTGGCCGCCGGGAAGTCATGTGGGCCATTGTCACGACCTCTGCGCTGACCACCGGAATGCCCCACCCGTGCGCGCGTCGGCGGCCAGTCCCAAGACTTCTATCCGCGCACAGGCTTGAGGTGAGGATAAGGATACTGCCCATTCTGGGGGGGTTATGTGTGAACTTTTTTTTTACATTTTTGAACATTTTAATTTACCGTCTGCAGTACCAACACCCATTAAAGAAAAAATGGGTGTTGGTCCGGTTTAAGCTAGGCTTGGAACCTCTTGATTAAATGCCAGCCACCAGTGCATAAAATGTTGGAAGAGTCGGGCATAGAGAGTCCAGATACTGTCTTACCTGTTTATTTATGACCTGATTCTCAAGGGCTTTGTCTAGGATGCCGTGGTATAGGGCACTGGTCCTGGCCAGCCTGGACATGGGGATCCGCTTCTGCCAGTCTGGATTGAGTAGTATGTCATAACACATACCTTCATATTGTTCCCTATCCATCAGAACCACATTGCCCCCCTTGTCAGCCAGCTTGATGACAGGGTGGGTCATTTCCTCAAGTTCCTTCATGGAACCCCAAAGGGGGACCCATATTCCTGCAGCTGGATATTGCTGTTTGAAGACCTCCTGTTACAAGTTTCAAAAAGGTTGACACATTAGTATTACTAGTAACTGGAAGAAAAACATTGATGGTTTCTTAAAACATAGTTTCTTAAATCCACCACCTGACCCTCCTGGGGAGACACAACTATGGCCTGGGTGAGTCTCCAATAAACTCTCTACGGATCATATTAATCCATACACATCGGATATAAGACATTTTAGTTTTTTAATATATAGATGAAATCATAGACAGATAAGGACTCATTTCTACTTTCATTGCTGCAATCTCCTTTCAATCTACTAAAGTGCCTATATTGAATCACAAGTATGTCGCATGATAAATTGTACAATAACAGATAAGTTACACACATTTGATGATCACTGATAGAGATGAGCGAACTTCTTGAAAGTTCGATTCGGGCGATTCTTGAAAGTTCGATTCGGGCGATTCGCCGAATTTCCCCCCTGACAGCGCAGCCGGCCTGCCCGCTCCCACCATGCCAGCATTTGTTTAAAAAGCAAACACTTACCTGCATGGTCGGAGCATGGAGGCCGGCGCCGCTCTCAGTCGCCCTCTGATGACGCGTCCTCTGATGACAGCTGAGAGCGGCGCCGGCCTCCACGCTCCGACCATGCAGGTAAGTGTTTGCTTTTTAAACAAATGCCGGCATGGTGGGAGCGGGCAGGCCGGCTGCGTTGTCAGCGGGGAAATTCGGCGAATCGCTGACAGCGTGGCCGGCCTGCCCGCTCCCACCATGCCGGCATTTTTTTTTTTTTATTTCAGGGAAAATTCGATCAGCACGAACCAAAAAAAATTCGGGTTCATGCCGAATCGAATTTTCCCTGAAATTCGGAGCGAATTCCGGTTCGTCCGAACCGGTTCGCTCATCCCTAATCACTGATTCCACTGTTATGTCTTTGCTTATATAATTCATAGCACCATATGTTGAGAAAGCCCCATATATCTACAGGGGTAAAACTGGTACATTATAAAGCTCCAATCAGACGCCACCAGATTTATGAAAATGAATTAAGGAGAAATCAAGCATTCCTTAAAGGAAAACGTGATTAATGAAGAGCACTTGCATCAATAAAATGTATTAATTTTAATATCATTTCAGTGTGGTAGTGGATTGTGTTAGGGACTAGCCCAGGTCTCATCATTTGGTTGTTTAATATTGTATTAGTTTACCCTGCCACTAACCCACACTCTCAATAATACCTATATATTAATAGATCTGAGGGAGGAAGAGAATTTTGATTCCACCAACCACTAGAAAAGTACAAAGACACACTGCAGTTAAGCTGTGAGAGTCCTTATGATTAGCCCAAGCAGCCACAGAGAACATTTACACACAGAATTTTAGAAAGAGATCAAATCATTCTCTAGCTGGCTGCATTGATGTGAAGATCAACATGGCTGCAGTATGCCTGTGTGATACTGTTTCTCCACGTGATTCGGGCTGTCAGCACCTTGGGATTTTGCTATAAGCAGCCCACACCAAACTAAGTAAGAGATTTGCCCCCCAAAAAAATCAGTATATCTGCCATGTTACACGCACTCACATACTGAATCAACAGGTACGAGAGGGGATGAGTGTAACTATGTATCAGTATAAGACAATGATTATTGAAGCAGTTTTGACTACCTGTTATGACTACCTGTTGCAATTGCAACGTACACCAAGTCTGTCTGTACACCAAGAAGAGGGACGTGAGTCCTGTACACACAGAACACTGCTGCTATGGCCACTGATGAGGTGAGGGAGCTCACTCTACCTTACACATTCCCACCAATGGTGTTCTGTGTAACTATCTGCAATCTGTTACTATTGGCAATGTACATCAAGTCTGCACTTGGTGTAGGTTGCCATTAGCAATAAATGTTAAAATGCTTCCCTAAAACACACCTTTGCAGAAAAAATTAAAAATGCTAGATCAGATAGCATTGTTAAAAGTCAAAACAGAGTCGCAAGCCAGTATGTGGAGAGACCCATGTTAGGCTTAATAAAGGGGGGCTAAAGAGACCAAAAAAAAACCTCTACTTAGGTAAAGGAGAAGAGGTGCTTTCCTAAAACAGAAAGTATTTGCACAGTACCCAGTACAAGGACAGATAGCATTACCCATCAATCCTTGCAGCAGGCGAAGCTATGCAAATTATCTCTAGAAACTGAAAATTAGCCTGCTTTAGGTCTTTTTTGTGAAGTAGCCACTAGAACAACATCATACCATATAAGCTAGGTCTTTAATAGCCAGACCTTGACCTCCAGGTACAACAAAACCTTTAAAAACCTTATCTCTTAAAATTAAGAGTAAAAAAGGTTCTATTACAGCTATAAAAGCAAGAGGAGACAGGGGAAAACCCTGCTTCACTCCTGACCTTACATAAAAAGGTTCACTTAGATGCCCGTTACCAGTACCTGGCTTAAAATATCAGTATATAGACCTTTAATAACGTTCAATAAAACATCCGGTATCCCCATCCTTGACATTACATAAAACATAAAATGATGCAAGACCTTATCAAAAGCTTTTTCTAAGTCTATAGTCTCAGTAAAAAGTGCTGAATTATTAGATGCAAACAAAGCCATGTCACGTATTACAATTAAATGATCAGATATTCTCTGCCCAAGTATTGCACATGTTTGAAAAGGACAAAACATCTTATCCTCAACTTGCTTTAGACAGTTTAGTTATTTTTTTTTATATATTCTTTATTTATATTTTTTGCATGTAATACAGAAAGCAAAGCATTCATTCAAGTTGTTTGAAAAGACCCATTACTAGACTGAGCGTGCACATGACTCGACGCATATTACTTTCCACGTCTATTGCTTACTGTGCTTAACTGGACCAACACGAACCAATTATACAACAAACATTAACATGTGGGGAGGGAGCGAGGGGGGGGGGAGAGAAAGTAGGGGAGGGGTAATTAGGTCATTCCCAGTAACGCCCTGTACTCCACCCTGGACTCAGAGAATGTGGGCCACTTGTATCATGTACATGTAAATCTATCTTGCCTATTTTCCCCATTTAGTATTAGGCTCTCAAAACGTATGATCTCATTGACCTTCAGCAGCCCCATTGGTATTGTAGGGGGCTTCACTTTTTTCCACATCTGAGGAATACATGCTTTGGCCACGTTCAGTAAGTTACACAGTAGTGATCTCCTGTATGTCTTCACTGGGGCCTCTGTCAAATGGAGGAAGCAAACTGCTGGGTCCTCTGGAACACCTATTTCCAGTAGGCTCCCCGCTACTCGTCTGACCACATCCCAAAATGCTTTAAGTTTGGGGCAGGACCACACGATATGCAATAGATCACCCTTCGCAATCCCACACCTCCAGGACTCTGCCACAGTCCCCGGAAACCATTTATTGAGTAATACAGGCACCCTGTAGCAACGAGTGAGAATCTTGTAACTGCATTCTTGAAATCTGGTGCAGATGGATGTTTTATGTGGCATTGCAAGGATTTTCTTTCTTTGCTCGGGTGAGAATGTTATTTTCAGATCCTCCTCCCACTTCCTTAGGAAAGGCCTCGGGGGGGGGGGGGGAATTTCAATATCTTGTACATAAATGAAAGTGTGTGTTTCTCCGTGTTCTTACTCGAACACAATTCCTCGAAGGGGGTAAGTTTTCTCTGCCCGTTCGAGAAATCGTGGAGCGAGGACAGGAAATGTGAAAGCTAGATGCGTTGCCACCCTGTCCAGGTCGGTAGCCCCTTAGCCCGTGCCATACCATCTAGGTCCTCCCATCCTACACCGGCCCAGAAATGTTTCACCCTATAGGTCCCTTCCCTAGTCCACACCCTCAGAGTCTGTCCTTCGCATCCAGGGGGGAAACAGAGGTTTCCCAGAATTGGGAACATCGGGGAGGGTTAGAGGTCCGGGTGTCCGAGGTGTTGCCTGCAGACCCGTAATGAGGTGCCCAGTGTGGGGTGTTTCATTGCTAGCGGGATATTTCTACCCTCTAACCATAGGATATTTGCTACCGGGGCCTCTGAAAACTCCTGTGCCTCCCGTGCAAGCACCAGTCTATCGCCCTATTCAGATGGACTGCTGCATGATACAGGACGAGGTCAGGGAGTCCCAGCCCACCATGTTCTTTTGCCCTTATGTTTGCTTGCCCAGAATGTTTCTGTTTAGCCTTGGTTTCTTCCTCCAACCCCAACACAAACCTGATAAAGAGGGCTCTGACCTTCTGGAGGAATGCTTGTGGAATTGCCATCGGTAGGGCCTGCATTAAGTAGAGTAATCGGGGAAGGAGGTTCATTTTAAGAGCATTGCAATGTCCAAACCAGGATATCTTGCCCAGAGACCATCTGGAGACTTCCTCTTCGAACCTTTCAGCAGAGGGGGAAACACATTTGTTAGGTTCCCACTGATTTTGGTCCCGAGATATGTCACACTTTCCCTAGCCCATTTGAAGGGGAACAAGCTCTGTATAAAACTGAATCTTTTTGTGGGAATGTTCACGTTCAGAGCTTCGGACTTTTGAAAGTTAATTTTACAGTCTGAAAGTTCCCTGTACCATCTCAGTTCCTCCCATCAGGTCCGGCAGGGATATTTCGGGACCTCGCAGCCACCTTGTACTGATTTGTGGGGCCTTCAAGGCCCTTGATGTCCGGATTCCGTCGAACCCTGCACAAGAAGGGCTCGAGGGTGAGGAAAAAAATCAGTGGTGAAAGTGGGCATCCCTGCCTGGTTCCATTGGAAATCCGAGAGAGCTCCGTTCACCCTCACGCCGCAAGCGAGCTATAGAGGCTTTCAATCCAACTCAGCACATTAGGGCCCATTCCGATATGTCTGAGTGTGACATGCATGAATTGCCAGTTGACCATATCAAAAGCCTTCTCGGCGTCAGTAGCAAGGAGTAAGGATGGAAGATTTTTCCGTTGCACCAGATGAATGAGGTTCAACACCTTAGTGTTGTCTCTGGCTTCTCTTTGCGGCATAAATCCCACTTGATCTAGGCCAATTACTTGACAATTTTATGTCTGCATTCAAAAGCGAGATCGGTCTGTAGCTTGAGCAAAGATTAGGGTCTTTACCCTCCTCTGGAAGCACAGCGATGTGAGCCCTGAGGGAGTCCGGTGGGAGGGTTTGCCCATCCTTAATGGACTTGCACACATCCGACATTCTCGGGGCGAAGAGAGGAAACAATTTCTTGTAATACTGTAGGCATAAGCCATCGGGACCCGGGGCCTTCTCTCCCGCCAATACCGCCACTGCCTTGTGCAGCTTGATCAATGAAATGAGTTCTTCTAGCTCTTGTAGAACCCTCTCTGGCAGTCGGGGCATACCCGACTCCCTTATGTTCTGGGCTATGTGCTGCTCCTGTCCTTCTCTCAGGGCCTTAGGAAGGTTGTACAATGCCTCATAGAATTTGTGAAAGGCTTCAGCTATATCCCTTGTGAGGTGGACTGCCCGGCCCTCTGCGTTGGTGATTTTGGAAACATATGTTTTTGCCCTCTTGGCTCGCAGGGCCCTTGCTAGTAACCTGCGGCATTTATCCCCTGATTCATAAAAGACTTTTATACACTTTATTGCTTGGGCCTTTATCTTATCGTAACAGAGAGTCTTCAGCCTCTCTCTAAGAGGTAAAAGTCGCAAGATACATTGCGGCGAGTGACTTTTTATGCGCCCTTTCTAGTTTCCCAATCTCCCTGAGAAGCTCCAGTGTGCGTTTCGTCTTCTCTTCCTTAATTTCAGAGCCCATCTTAATAAAGGTCCCCCTGATGGAGCATTTATGAGCCTCCCAAAGGACCCCCTGGGCTAATTTTGTGGGATGTGTTCAGTTCAAAAAAATCTTTCAGATCTTTCAGATCCCTCTGTACCACACTTCGGTCTTCCAACAGGGAGGTGTTTAGCCTCCAGGACCAGCTCCTCGGAATCTGGTGGGGACAAGTAATTGTGAGTGTGACGGGGGCATGGTCCGAAACCGTGATATTACCAATGGTGGAGTTTGGGATTCGGAATAGTGAAGCATGGGGAACCAAGAATAGGTTTATTCTGGAGTATGACCAGTGTGGAGCGGAGAAAAAAATGTAGTCTTGGACACTCGGGTGGTGTATTCTACATGGGTCCACTAGCTGATGGAGAGCCAGTACTTTTTTGAGACGCCTCTCACCGCTTCTAATGGCGGCGATGTGGCGCCCCCTAGCCCCGCCCATTGTGGGAGGAGCGGGATGACGTCATCCCGCTCCTCCTATACCCCCTCCGAGCTCCGGCATCTGTCAGATGCCGGTGGTGATCGGAGTAGGGCGGGTGTCAGCCGAGGAGGCTCCAATCGAGCCCCCTCGCCTGTCACCCGCCCTGCGCCGATCACTACCGGCATCTGTCAGTGACAAGACACTGACAGTGACAAGGCACGGGACAGCAGCGAGGGACGTCGGATCGGAGGTGAGTACAGTAAAAAAAAAAAAATAAAGATTTTTTTATGTGTCTGTGTTATTATTTTTTACTTTTAACCCCTTGTGAACTGGTAAGGGGTCCATGACCCCTATACCAGTTCACAAGACTGGGGGGATGGCAAGTCACCTGCGCTAGCCATTAACCCCTGGCACCCCCATTACCTGCCTCCCCAAAGGCCAGGAGGGGGGCAGAAGAGCCCGGGCCCACGGGCTATGCGGGCTTGTAGCCTGCAGGGCCGGGGGCCACAAAAGCTGGCCCCTGCGCCCTGTTCCTACAAGCCCTGCATAGCTGGTCCCGGGCTGGTTACTTTGGGTAAGGGGGACCCCACGTCAATTTTTTTTTGATTTTTAAGGGTTTTTAACCCTTAAAAATCCAAAAAAAAATGGGGCTCCCCGGGAGGGGGGACCCTATGTCATTTTTTTTTTAATTAACCCTTTGTGTTCTGTCATCCAGCAGCTATAAAAGGCTTCCAGCAGGTGAGCAGAAGCCAGTGATCGCTGAGGGACACAGTGCTCCAGGATGGATGGGAGGTAAGTATTAAAAAACAAAATAAAAAAAAAATAAAATAATTTTTTCTCTTTGTGTGTCTGTGTTTTTTTTTACATTTAACCCCTTGTGAACTGGTAAGGGGTCCATGACCCCTATACCAGTTCACAAGGCTGGGGGGATGGCAAGTCACCTGCAACTAGCGGGTGCCTTGCCATTTACCCCCGGCACCCCCATTACCTGCCTCCCCAAAGCCCGGGGGGGGCAGAAGAGCCCGGGCCCACGGGCTATGCGGGCTTTGTAGCCTGCAGGGCCAGGGGCCACAAAAGCTGGCCCCTGCGCCCTGTTCCTACAAGCCCTGCATAGCTGGTCCCGGGCTGGTAACTTTGGGTAAGGGGGACCCCATGTCATTTTGGGGGGGGGAGGGGGGACTCTATGTCATTTTTTTTCTCAATTTAACCCTTTTGTAGTGTGGATGGTAGTTGCATTTTATTTGTAAATGTTATAAAGTACTTGTTTCAGTTAGGGGGGTCTCCTGGGCAGGAACGGGGGGCTACCGATAAATAAGTGGTACCGTTCTAATCGGTAGAAATGGGGCTTTCACATGCAATATGATTTTCTTTAATAAAATACATTTTTTATTAAAAATAAAGGAGACAATTTTCTAAAATAATTTTATTTTTTTTTTTTTACTTAATAATAATATTGTAAAAAACTGAATAAAATTTACAAACAAGACATTTCATGTTAAAGCCTAAACTCTGCTGCAAAATATATATATATATATAAAGTTTTCTGAAAATTCCAGCAAAAATGTCGCAAAACATGGCGCAAAATGGGGAAAAATGACCTGTCAACAGAGGGTGACAAAATCTCAAGTAGGCTGGCAATTAAAAGGGTTAAAAGTAGCTATGCATGTTGCGCTTTCAGACTTAGCTTGTTTTTTTCTTGTTTGCATATTTATATTTTAGGAAAAGGTGTTTTTTATTCAGCTTTTTTATACATTTTTTAGGGAAACCCTGCGCAAACAAAGAATTCTTTGAGGGATTAATTCTAGAAAGATGAGCTCACTACAACAAGCTGGGTACGCTTAGAAAGCTTAACATGTGTACTTTCAGGGAATAAATGGTTTATGGAGGATATTCCAAATGTAAAGGGTTGTTTTGGTTGAAAAATCGCAAGGTGCGCACTTTGTCTGCAGAGCTGAAATTTTCAAGTAAAATTACCGTTACGCACATGCTTTACTTTGGGGTGTTTGACAACTCTTCCCTTGACAGTAGCAATGCATGTTGGGTATCGTTCTGTTCGTGGGATGTTGCTTTTTTAGATTAAACTTGTTCTTTCTTGTTTGTAAATAGTTTTTTTAGGAAAATGTTGCTTTGATTCTGCTTTTTTATCCTTTTTTTAGGGAAACTCTTTGCAACCAAAGAATACATTGAGGGATTACTTCCAGAAAACTGTGGCCACATCAACAAGCCTGGTACGCCTAGAAAGCCTGAGGTGTGTACTTCCAGAGAAGATATAGTTTGTTGGGGGTATTTCAAATGTAAAGGGTTGTTTTTCTGGAAAAACTGCAAGGTGCGCATAGCACATATCGCAGTTGTATTTTTTCTGAAAATCCCCTAAAGCGCTGTTTCAGTTTGGGGGAGTCTCCTGGGCAGGAAAGGGTGTCTACCTATACATATGTGGTATCGCTGTAACCGGGAGAAATTGGGATTTCACACGCAATAAGATTTTATTGACAAACGTGCATTTTTTATTACAAAAAAACACTACAAATTGTAAAAATTGATTTTTTGTTTATTTTTTTGCACAATTTTCACCCAAAAATATTTAGAATACACCTAAAAAATGACAAACAAGACGTTTCATGTTAAAGCCCAGACTCTGCTGAAAAAAACAATATATCATTTTCCTGGGAAATCCCTGGAAATCCCTTCAAAAATCAAAATTTGAACATGGGGAGCGCAAAATAGTGCAAAATGGTCTGGCAACAAAGGGTGACAAAAACTCCAGGTAGGCTGGCACTTAAAGGGTTAAGCTGTCATTATATCTTTGCTATTATTAAAGTTACATTTTTTGCAACATTTTGGAGTTGTAGTGCTTCCTTCAGGGCGGGAATCCGAACTGGTTTGGGGGTGAATTCAGATTTTTCCAGCCCTTTCCACTTGGTGGGTTTGATGCTGCTTGTTTTTGCTGGCCGCTGGGGATCCAAAGTTGGGAAACTTCCTTATCTGGCTCCCCCCCCCCCCAGCCCCAGGTGTCTCTCCTCAGCATCCTTGCTTCCAGTGGTGGGTCTACTTCTCCCCCTTTTCTCTGGGCCACTCCCCCGTCTCCCTCTCTCTCATCCTCCCCTCTGATTTTTTCTATCCCTCCCTCCTTGCTGCATATTGCAGGGAAGTGTGTTTTCGGAGTGACAGGCACTCTTGTTGCTGCACTGACTGCCCGCTCCACTCGCACAAGCTCGGCAGCTTCTCCGATGATGTAATCTGAGGTGGGCGGCAGCTTCTCGGCTCCTGTGCTGCCGGCTCCTCGGGGGTTTATTGGGCTTCTCTCCTCTGGATCCTCGTCTGTTCTTCTTTCCTCCCATCCGTGATGCTTGCATTGCTGTGGGGTATCATGGTCCTCCAATGGTACTCCTCCAATACCTTCAGGATCAATTCTCCAACGGACAAAATATCGATAACGACATAAGAAAACATTCCTCTTGTTGCAAATCCTCTCGCCTCCACGGACTGAAGAGCAATATTGTCTTAAGAAGGCAAGCAGTAAAGAAGAATCCATCCAAGGGTTGTATGTCTTAAACGAATAGTGTTTTTAATGGCCCCTGCCTCCATGGCTGAAAAGGTCAATTCCTCCTCACTCCAGGCTTTTAAAGCGCCTGGCCAATTGCTGCAGTGAGGTTAAGCCGGCATTTCTCAGAGGCCAACCAGGCGGTCGCCGTCAGGTAAACCCTGTGTTTTAAGCCTTATGCTATAATCATCAGCACTAGGGTGGATGTTTCTGGCTGTATGGGGAGTGAGACTTGGTGAGTACCAACACAGAGCCGCAAGCCAGTATGTGGAGAGACCCTTGTTAGGCTTAATATTGGGGGGCTAAAGAGACCAAAAAACCTTCTACTTAGATAAAGTAGAAGAGGGGCTTTCCTAAAACAGAAAGTATTTATACAGTACCCAATACAAGGACACACTACTGGGTCTGGGTTTAGGCAATCCCCAAGGGGATTGGATACGCTTTTGACCAAGACCACACCATATATTTATCAAAATATTTATTATGCACAAAGCTTAGGGGTGACCTAGACTGACGAGCAGAGAGGATTTGGAGAGCCCCAGAGGGCCGACATATCTCATTGAAGCGGGGGGAATATATGACGCCACAGCTGCATACCAGCACGACTCCGCATTCTTAAGGCAATACAAAATCTGGGAGCAATTTGGAGGACACACAGCGCCCATGACATCGCAAGGGCCAATACAGAAATTGATCAGGGCCAGCTGTCTTTGACTCCATACCATAAGGTGGAATGAGCCATACTTCTCTGGGGTAGAATAGACATGATTACAGGATGCAATAAGATGACTACACTATGTAATATGATGGTGAAATGCAAATAGCACCCAGGATTTCCTTTAATTAAGGGCACAGAGGAAGCCAGTATCTAACAGGCGAAACATGTCTGCCCAACTGTGAAGGACCAGTGAAACTAATTTGATCACTGAGTAGGGAGCAATACACTGTATATTTGCCATAGAAAAAGAATTACCCAATGTGGTGAATGAATCTGTCAAAAAAATTTAAAATCATGTATATTATATAAGCAATCGAGAGCTTGGATAATTTTTATCATGTAAATTGTATTAACCTTTGTGCATAATAAATATTTTGATAAATATATTGTGTGGTCTTGGTCAAAAGCGTATCCAAATCCCTTGGGGATTGCCTAAACCCAGACCCAGTAGTGTGTTGATGACGCTTGACCATGTACCAACCGAATTTTTCTTACACATATGTGGGTCACACAATTGGAGGATCCTGTATTAGGCTGCTCCACAATTGGAATTTCCAATACAAGGACAGATAGCATTACCCATCAATCCTTGCAGCGGAGCCAAAATTATGATTTGTTAAAAGTCATAATTTTTGCCACACAAAAATATACACTTTCAAAAATTTGATTGTGGACTTTAGCCATTAAGCGGCTGTGGTAATACCTCTTTAAGCATAATAACTCACGAAGCAACGGAACTCCCATTTAAGCCCTGCACTGATTGCACACCTTGCTACCTGGTCTACAGTTTGACCTTAGTCTTTGTTCCCTGATTCTGAAGTAATTTCTAACTCCTGTTCCAGTTGCTGACCCACATCTGTTCCACAACCCTCCCTGTGTATCTCCCTGGATCTGCCTGTTGTTCCCACTGTGGCCAAAAATTGTGTTTTGAACCAGGCTAGAATGTCTTTCTGCCCCTGCTAAAGGTTTGAACTGTATTTAGGCTGTAATCTGCTCACATGTTGCCAACTCGGTTTGAACTGTATGCTGTGATCTGCTCACACGTTGCCAACTTGGATTGAACTGTTATCATTCAGGGATCTGCTTACATGTTGCCAACTCAGACTAAACTGTGACCATTCTGGGATCTGCTTACACATTGTCAACAAGGACAGAACTTGACTTCGCTTATGCCTCATCCCCACAGGAGAAGTCCGCCCTCAGCAGTGAGCTTCTTTCCCTGCACATACAACTTACTGGCCCTCCTGTTTCTCACTGCCTGGGTAACCCTGTATCACTGGAAGCCACCTCTGCATCCAGGACCCCATGGTACCACTTCCATGAAGTTCAGGAGCATAGAATCTACCTGCTATTCTACAACATCTGCATGTAGTTATGACCTCTCAAATAGCTTACAGCAGTGATTACACAAGCAGGGTTTATGGGAGCAATTTACTAAACTTTGATTTTTTGACTGTAGGACTGCTTATGTGAAAACTGAGGCCTGAAGCTAGCTTAGGAATAGATTTCAAGCCCTATGTGGGTCAAACAGGAAATCCAAAGGTGTGTCTTTGGGTGGCAAGCATCAGCAATAGCATGACAGTAATCTGGAGAGTTTAGGATATAGCCCGAGGTCAATCGAAGCTAAAGTATCCAAATATTCAGGCTGTGATAAAAAAAAAAAGGTCAGCAAGGTCACAAACAGGTTGAAATCAAGTAGACTTAAGTAAATCTCGTGACAATGCTACCCCACGCATCGCATTTAAGGATTGCAGACTGACTGGTATCGGGATCATGGGCAAAGGTCTTACTGGCAACATTGCAAAATTGCCCCGTCCCAGCTACATTTGTAAGGGCAATTCACAAGATTGAAGGTTGGTAATATCCCTTGGAGTAATCAATGTAGTAGTCAATTACAATGAGTCAACCTTTATATCTGTCAGCACAAAAAAAAGGATTGAGGAGGAGCTTTCTGTGTTTGCAGAGTTTATTTTCTCCACAACATGGTGGGCTTTCAGTTACTGGCCTGATTTCTTACATTTTCTTTTATTGTTGCATTGTAATCCTAATCCTGAGAGCGATATATAAAACACCAAGTGCTGATAGTGAATCAATGCCTATGCCGCTAATAATTCACACTGCCACTGCACAGCATTGTAATTATGTCCTCCGAGTAAGATATTTTTTAGGACTATGTTGTGTAACTTCATTGTGATTTACTTGTGAAGTGGGAGACGTCAGTAACTTACGTGTCTAGGCTGCTTTAATGCTGACAGAAAGATCTTAGCTGCTGAATGTAGGTATTATAAGCTAAAAAAAAAGATTATTTCCAAAGACAAAGGCAAATTCTTCAGTACAAGAACTGAAAATAACGCCTTAAATCGGACCAACAGCTTAGGGCAGTTGGAAAGCCATTTTGAAGATTCCTCTCCCAGCATCTCAGCCATGCTGCTGCCTGGATTCAACTGACATAACTGACAATGCACAGTAACAGGAAGCCCAGCAGAACTTCCTGTTTGCAGGTTGCCTGCAGTGCATGAGCCCCCAAAATTTACTACAGCAGGATTGGGAAAAAGGTAAAATATTTTTATGTGCAGCAATCTAAATTGCCCTGGGGAGGGATGAATATGAGCACAGTTTGTTGTGTCATTTATGACCGTTGGTCCACTTTAAGCTTCAAGAGATACTTCACAAAAACTTAGCTTTGTGGTGGAGCAATATAGCCAAGCTTGGCCTGGCCCTTAGGGTTACCAGGGAATCCCCCAGTGGACCCCAGGACTCAGGGGCACCTTTGAGCATGAGCCCTTTAATATAAACTAGTACTACTTGCATCTAAATATTGGGTGGGTCTCCAGAGTCAGTTCAACTGGTGGGCTCCAGGTACCCCAGCCCGAAACTGGATATAGTGAAAATTGTCACTGAAATAGTGATAAATCTTTGTTGTAATCAAGGTCACAATCAATTGCTATTTTCTAGTCAACAACAGACAATTAGGCCCTTATTTATGAAGGAATATCGACAGGTAGTGACTGGTGAGCGACCGGTAATGACGGGCCCCGCCACGAGAACGCCGGCTCCCCACCACAATCACACATTTATCAAGCCAATCCTGCTTAGCGACTGAGATAGCGCCATATAGCCACTCATTCATCATTATTCCAGCCTCAGCTCACAGCGCCAGCGTCCGACCTTGAACAGCGACAGGTATGACCTCTCGCTACCTGGCGCTCTCCAATGCATTTCAATGGGACAATGTTTAAATATTCATAATTAATTGTTATTAATGTTTTTTTTTTTTTTTTTTTAAATGTGAAAAATTCTGTGACCACTTCTGCCATGTAAGATATTTTTTTTAAGGAAAAAAAAAATTTGTGCAGAATTGATATTACAGGTCTGATATTAATGTATTCATATTACAAAATTATTTTAAAAACTTGTTTTTTTGGTTTCCAAAAATATGGTGGTTAAAAAACTACTTTTAACCCATCGCCGCCAGCGCTCTGGGGTTTAAGCATGCATTTCACAGTGCGAGAATTTTTTGAGCGTGATTTGTTAATGAATATGGTGGGAGCCGGTCGCTATGGCCAGTCGCTATGGCCACTCCCATACAGCGCAGAACCTGTCAAATAGCGACTCCTCACCCAATATTCAACATTACTGCACACCGACTGAGTCGCTGTCAACAACCGAACAACGGTCAAGCACAGCGACTACTAGCGGGCGCTGTGAAAATACTGCTACAGTCGCTCAACTGTCGCTACCTGCCGCTATTAATGAATCGGCCTCCCCGACAACCAATGTTAATGGCAAATTGGATTGCATGCACAGAAAAAAGCTGGAGGAAACTGCCAACTTCACTAACTGCTTATTTCATTCCTAAACCACATATTTTCTATGAATGAAAGTGTCAGCCACAAGTTATTTTTCTTTTACAAACAAAGTTACAAACTTAATAGGGTTAATTCATTGCTGTGAGTAATTTTTGTACTCACTTTTATTTTTAAAAATTGCAGTGCTAAATATGGTGCTGAATTGCACTTAGGGAACAATTCAAAAGAAAAAGTGTTTCCTCTCAACAGATTGAACTACAGCTTGAAGAATAGAGATTCGCATCAAACACAGGAGCTGGAGAGACAAATTCGCCACTGCTAAACAGTAAAGATGGGGGTGAAACATGGGGGCCATGGGGAGCAGTGAATGGCTTAGCCAGCAAAATGCGCATGGAGCTGGGCCTTATCTGCATAAAAAGAATTTCATGAGCAATGCGCAATCTTGCGCATGCGTCGAATTCTTGCGCACACCGCCAGGAATCGTGCACCGATGCAGAAACACTTGTACACAGCTTTGAGGTTTTTGGTACAAAGCCATGAATCCACCATATAGACTCAGCATCAAAAAGGGTCTCTCCCAGGTATAGACATGTAAATTAGGGGTGTGCTCAGACAACTTTTTTTACCTAATTTTACCTGCAGCTGCATCCATTGCCTAATTCTGTCACGTGTGTCATCTATGTAGAATCCATTGAGCACAGAAGCAGTATAGGTAGCCACAATTTAAAACGGCTGGCCAATGTGGTCTCAGGAACCCAGCAAACCGAGTGCTGGGGCTATTAGCACCATTCAAACCTTTTGGGCATAGAGGATCCTAACAGGGGATTTCCTGGTAACTCTGTGGACTAGTCCAAGCCTGTTTATATGATGTTGTTCATTTGCATCATGTTGCGGTGTGTACTATGGGGTTTATTCATCAAGGGGTAACGCCAGGTATTGCCACTTTGATTTAGTGAGGGAAATTTTGGCCTGTTTTATTTTAGCTAAAATTAAAGTCAGTCATTAAAGCAAAACAAAACCCAGAATTTTGACTACCCCAGGTTTGGTTCCTTGCTCGAAGCGACAAGGAAATCTGAATCAAGCGAGCGGCGCGGAATGCATCACGCTCACCTGTAACTCTGGGCGTGCCTACATAGACCATTCAGAGAGGTCTGGTGTGGGTATGCGAATCAGATAGTGGTGAGCTGGGGATCCCCCCATGCTAATGAGATGCGGCGAGAGATCCGAGAAGAGGTGCCAATCTTGGAGTCCAGTTTATAGGGAGATGGAAGTGGCATGGGTGTGGTTTAGGGGCATGGCTTATTCACAGATTTTTGAGGGACAAATGTTTATCACCACCATGGCAATTTGCAGGTAAATAATGCATAATAGCATACCTCCTAACTGTCCTTCATTTGGAGGGAGTGTCCTTCTTTTAAAGTGGACCAAAACCCAAGATTTTGACTATCCAGGGTTTTGGTCCTTGCCCCTGGGGCACCCCGATGGGGGGTTCCCTGCTGTGTGTAACCCACCTTACCTCTTCCCAGTCCTACGGCACATGCGCGGCCGCTCATCCACTCAGCGTGTTCGGATCCGCTAATGTCACATCATCTAAGCCTTCGTCTAAGATGAGTGGCTCCGAGCGCGCTGGCGGCCACATCCCCTGCTACCCTCTAACAGGAAGTGTGCCTGTGCCGGCCATTCACTAATGCCTGGTACGGGCACGCGGCCTGCTAGAGGGATAGCGGGACCGCGACTCGTACATGCGCCATTGTTGGACCGGGCAAGAAGGCAAGTGTATGACAGCGGGGCATCCAGATTTCGGATGTTCCGGGGGAAGGGAATCGATCGGCCTGGGATCACCGTGGGTTTTGGTCCACTTTAAGTCCATGTCCCCCTGTCCCTCTTTGTTCTCATTTGTTCCTCTTTGAGGTGTAACATGCAGATCTGCATCAACAAATTATTCATTCTCCTATTCAAATCTTTTATATTATTGTAAAAGTTAATTGTAAACCATAATGGTTACATAGTAATTCTGGCCATACTCTTTACTATTACAGTAACTGACACAATTGTCTTTACTTGGTGCCTCCATACACAAAAGATCTTCGTGTATCGAGGCGCACAGTGAAGACGATAGGAGCGCTCTGTACTGAGGCCTCGCTGAATAAGACATTGAAGAAGTAGGTTATTATCTGTGCTTGTTCTTGGGCTTCCAGCTGTGCAGGAGATTCCCCTCCTTCCCTCCATTCATTTTGGTCTGCTTCAACTGTAACAGTTTTTCAAAGTTTTCATATATTTCATGACAAATTCTGTTGCAGTGCTTACTAAAGTATGAGACAAGGCTCTATAAAGCCTAAATTCCTTACATCTCAGCCATGGTGTATCTTCTTCCCAGCAGCATTCAGTCAGCTACATTACTGGAATAACCCCCCCCCCCCCCCCCCCCAGTGTTGACAGAGGGTCACTATACTAATGCAGCAGCAGTAAAGAAGTGATATTCCCTATCCCACCAATCAGCCACAGTCAGGGGGAGCCAAAAGAAAGGGGCCGGGTGGCCAGCCAATCATTTAGTGTTGTCTGCTAGTGGCCGCAAGGGTTGGAGATGGCAGTCACCAAATCAGCAGGGAGGAGGAAATAATTCACATTTTGCAGGGTGAATTCTTAGTTTGACAGAGTGATGGGAGGTCAAAACCCGGGTGACTTCCTGGAAAATAGGGTGACTTGGCATCTTTGGGGTAATCTGGGGGGAGGGGGTTTCACACAGTGTGGCATCCCAAATCGGGATGTTCCAGGTAAAAATTCTGAAAATATGTCCACTTTTAAGTGGAGCAAAAATACAATTCTGTGAAACTCACCTGTAGAATTGTTTTCGATTATATCCAGTCCAGGTCATCCCAGTGATGACATGTGGGTATTCCGCCCCCAGGGGGCGCTCAACTGCAAGATCAAAAGATGCAGCTCCTCCCGCCCCCCTTTAAAGGCAGGTGTCCCTCTATCATTCTCCAGTGGTTAAAAAGCAGTAACAAAAAGAGGACAGGCCGGGAGGCCAAGAAACCATGTTACTTCACATAGCTTCAGCTTGTACTCTCTCTAACAAGACTTAAGAATACAAAGTCCAATGAATAAAAAATGGTAATCACCATAACAGGCAAACAGGAGACAATAAACAAAAGGGCAGGGTGGGACGACCTGGACTGGACATAATCAAAACAATTCTACAGGTGAGTTTCACAGAATTGTATTTTTCCCTATATCCAGTCCAGGTCGTCCCAGTGATGACATGTGGGACATCCAAAAGCAGTGTCCATTTGGGCGGGATCCCCAGTGCGGAACAGCATGTAGTTCATTTCACTACCGCCTGAAGCACCTTTCGGCCAAAGACAGCATCAGCTGAGGCCCTAACATCAATCTTGTAAAAGTATAACCTGAAGACCAAGTGTCGACCTTACAAATGTGTTCAACCGATGCCTGGTGCTGAAAAGCCCAAGAGGCACCAACAGCTCTGGTAGAATGAGCTGTGATCCGAAAAAGGGGGGTTCCTTCCCCTTGGCAGAATATACTTCCACCACCGCCTGTCTAATGCACTTACTGAGAGTGGACTGGGCTGGTGGCAAACCTTTCCTAGAGCCCTCTGTTAGGACAAAGAGCAAATACAATTTCCTGAAGGATTCAGTCGCAACCAGGTAATACTTAATGGCTCTGACCACATCCAAGGCATGGAGGGTCCTTTCCTTAGAATTAGTCGGTGCTGGACACAAGGAAGGTAAGACAACTTCCTCATTAAGGTGAAAGGGAGAAACGACCTTAGGCAAAAAATCAGGTTTAAAGGGAAAAACACCTTATCCCTATGCCGCTCAAAATAGGGAGGTTTCACACAAAGCGCGGCCAGCTCTGATACGCGACGCACCGAGGTGATCGACTCTGAAGAGCAGACAGTACTAAATTCAAGTCCCACACCGGTAATACTGACTTACGCGGTGGCCGGACATGGGTGACTCCCTGGAAAAAAATCTTGATCAACCTATGGTTGGCAATGGATCTCTGGAAAAAGATGGCTAAGGTCGAGACCTGACCCTTGAGGGTGCTTAGCTGGAGACCTAAGTCTAAGCCGTGTTGCAAAAACTCCAGAATCCTAGAAATAGAAAAAGTGTGGCAAGGGAGACTCTTGGTCTCGCACCAAGCAATATAAGCGTGCCAAACTCTGTAATATATCATGGAAGAAGACTTCTTCCGTGCCTGAATCATGGTATGCACAACAGTGGCCCACAGCCCCTTTTCCATCAGAATTGAGGTTTCAATAGCCAGGCCGTCAAAGCCAGCGTCCGTAAATTGGGGTGCTGCAGTGACCCCTGGGTCGCCGGGCATGATGTAGCGATCTACTGACATCTGAACTATGTCCGCAAACCAACTCCTTCTCGGCCAGCGAGGAGCCACCAGGATAGTCGGTACCCCTTCCTGGGCTATCTTGCGCAGCAATCTGCCCAGGAGTGGAAACGGGGGGAATGCATAAAGAAACTTGAACTCCATCCAAGGAATCGCCAGAGCGTCTGTGGCAATGGCCCGGGGATCTCTTGAGAGGGAAACGAAACTCGAAAGCTTATGATTGTGTCTGGACGCAAACAGATCCATGTCCTTGCTGCTGAGCGACCATTCCCCCAAGCGCGAGGCGCTACTGCTCAGGAAGTCTGCCTCCAGGTTTTCTACCCTGGGAATGTAGACCGTCGATATACAGGAAACATTCTCCTCTGCCCAAAACAGAATCTGGGTCACCTCCTTGAGAGCTCTCTTGCTCCGAGTCCCACCCTGGTGGTTGATGTAGGCGTCTGATTGTCTGAGCGAACCTGGATCGCACGACCCCTTAAATGGGGAGTCAAGCGAAGAAGCACCAACCGGATCGCTCTCAGCTCCAGGAGATTTATGGGTAAGCGGTTCTCATGCGGACCCCACTGACCCTGGATCTTCTGCGTCTGCCAAATGCCTCCCCAGCCTGTCAGACTGGCATCTGTGGTAACTATCTCCCAATGGGGTGTCAGCAAGGACTTGCCCACCAGCAGGTTCCAGTAGTCCAACCACCACAAGAGGGACTGCCTGGCCAGAGAGGACAGAAAAATTCCTGTTCCAGAGACTCCTGCATCCGATTCCAGCCGGTCAGCAGGTTCAATTGAAGAGGTCTCATGTGAAATTGGGCGAAGGGCACTGCCTCGAAGCAGGACACCATTAGGCCCACCAGTCTCATCCCCAGACGAATTGATGGCCGCTGACAAGACAGCAAGGCCTGCACCTGCGTCTGGAGACCCAAAACCTTCTGCTGTGGCAGAAAAACCTTGACCTGAGTGGTGTCTATCGACATTCCCAGGAAGGATCTCACTGTTGAGGGATTGATAAAAGACTTGGGGTAATTGACTACCCAGCCGAAGGCCTCCAGGGTTGACAACACCGTCCGAGTATCGCTCTCGGCCTGCTGAAGAGACTGGGCCGCAATCAGCAAGTCGTCCAGATAGGGCAGCACACGAATGCCCTGGTTCCTCAAGATCGCCATGATGCCCGCCAGAACCTTGGTGAAAATGCGGGGGGCTGAGGAAATCCCGAATGGAAGTGCCACAAACTGGTAATGCTGATCCTCCAGAGCAAACCTCAGGAACTTCTGATGCCCCTGGAAAATCAGGATGTGCAGATAGGCATCCTTGATGTCCACCATGGTCATGAAGTCGCTGGGCGAAGCGATCTCACCGCCAACCGTATGGTTTCCATGTGGAAATGTCTGACTCTTACAAACCTGTTGAGACCCTTCAGGCCCAGGGTTGGTCTTAACGTTCCGTCCTTCTTGGGAACCGTGAACAGGTTGGAGTAAAAAGCTTGCCCCCGTTCCTGCCGAGGTACAGGGCAAATCACACCTAACCGCAGAAGGTGTTGTACGGCCCTTCTCAAACCCTGTGCCTTAGTGGGTTTCTGGATATCTATAAACGGAGGAATTTTGTGGGCGGCCTGACTGCCAGCTCTATCTTGTAACCGGAGGACACTACCTCCTGAATCCACCGATCCGAGACGTGCCGCCTCCAGATCTGAGCAAACAGAAGAAGCCATCCCCCCACCCAGATGGGTGAGGGGGCCACTCATGCCTGAGGGGACTTGGCAGGGGGCTTGGATTTGGTTCCCCAGGAGGAATTGGGTCTGCCCCAGGTATCTCTGCGGCCACTTGGAAATTAAGAGCCTCTTCCTCCCCGAAAGGAGCGAAAGGCAGTAGGATTCCGAAAGGACCGAGCAGGCTTCCGTCTCTGAGGGAGTCTACCATCCTTGACCAAAAGGTCCAGGCGTTCTCCAAACAGCCTGTGCCCCACAAAGGGGATACTCGTAGGCGACTTCTTTTTTTTTTTTATAATTCTTTATTTATTCAATTTTTCAATAAACAAAAGAGTACCTCTTTTAACATAAGTCTGATCAACAATTGATAAGGTATAGTACATGTCACACGTCTCCATAACAATGATATAATAAAGTGCAGAAAAAAGGAAATCAGTCTCGTTATTGTTTCTTGTCTCATGAAAGGGTTAATTATAAACGACATATACACTCAAACCTCATCTTATGTTAAAGCTAGGCGATTAACAACAAGGATACAGCAGACTCTAAGAGAGGACTCGCACAAACAGCACAAGAACAGGGAAAAAGGGGGGAGGGAAAGGAGGGAAGGGAAAGGGCCAGGGCAATGATGGCAATAATGGGGGAGCGGGGTCATGTCATTTTCAACAGATCCTTGCCCTCTGGGGACTCAGTGAAGGCCATCCAATCGTACCAGGTAGATATAAATTTCTCATATGTACCCTCTCTCGAGGACGCCACGTTCTCAAATCGCATTATGTCATTGACTCTCTGACACCAGCCTGCAATGGAGGGGGGCTCCTCCTTTTTCCACATCTGGGGGATGCCTGCTTTAGCTGCATTAAGCAGATGACGGACCACGGACTTGCGATACCGTTTCATGGGCATTTCCGACATGTGGAGAAGGCAAAGAGCAGGATCGTCCGGGACTGGAGTCCCCGACACTTTCTCCGCAGCCTGCCGAACCGAGTCCCAATAGCCTTTCAGTTTACTACACAACCAGAAGATATGCAGCAGGTCTCCCCTTTCCTCGCCGCATCTCCAACAATTTGGAGAGACAGCTGGGAACCACCTATGTAGCTCTGTAGGAACCCTATACCATCTCGAAAGCAGTTTGTACCCGCACTCTTGGTATCGGGTACAGATCGAGGTCTTGTGCTGCAGCTCCATTACCATGCGGCGTTGCTTGGGGGACCATGGCGTACCCAGGTCTCTTTCCCATTTGTCAAGGAATGGTGGGTCATCTGCGTCAGGGGGGATCAATCAGTAGTCTGTAGATCCTTGAAAGTATATGCCTTTCCGTCTCAGTACTCTGGCACAGTTCTTCAAAGATAGTAAACTCAGGTCTACCCGCACTGTACTCCTGCAGGGAAGCCAAAAAGTGCCTGAGTTGCATACACTGCCAGGATGACCAGCTAGGGATCCCCAGTCTTTGCGCTATATCGTTAGGGTTCATCCAGTCCCCTCCCGTGCGGAAGTGTCCGACCCTGTATACTTTGGAGTTGATCCAGGTCTTTGCTTTATGTCCCTCGCACCCTGGGGTAAAGCGTGGGTTGCCTAGGACCGGGTACATTGGGGAGGGAGAGGGGGATATCCCCTGGCGCTGAAACACGGTCTTGCATATCCCAAGTGTGGGACCTATGGTAGGGTGCTGTCTTCCCACCTTGTCACCTTCCTCCGCTAGCCATGGTGTCCCCTGGATCGGCACCTCTAAAAAACTTTGCTCAAGACCCACCCACTGCTTATGTTGCCCATGGATACACCAGTCAACCACCCTGCAGAGGTGTGCTGCAGACTGATACATCATAGGATCTGGTAAACCCACTCATCCCCGCTCCTTCGTCCTAGTTAAGATCCCCCTCCCCAGTCTCGGTTTCTTCCCCGCCCAGATAAAGTTGGTAAAGATCGAGCGGACTCTTTGAAAGTAGGAGCGTGGGATAGCAACCGGGAGGGCTTGCAGGAGATAGAGTAGTCGGGGAAGTAGGGTCATCTTGACAGCGTTGCTTCCCCCTACTCCACCTGGCTGTTTCTGTCTCGAAGCCTCTCAGCAGTGGGGGAAAGTTGAGCGCATATATCTTGGAGAGATCCCCACTGATATTTGTTCCCAAATATTTAACGCTCTCTTTGGCCCAGCGGAGTGGGAAGGCATTTTTGATCGTCTCAAATCTATGTGTAGGGATATTAATGTTAAGAGCCTCCGATTTCTGCAGATTGATCTTATAGCCCGAAAGAGCCCCGTATTCCCTAAGTTCCTGCATGAGATTAGGCAGCGTAATCTCGGGGCATGTCAAGAAAAAGATTAAATCATCAGCATACGCCGCCACCTTGTAATGCCCCGAGATGTTTCCCAGCCCCTTAACATCCGGATTGCCACGCACCTTACACAGAAAGGGCTCCAAAGCCAATATAAAGATCAACGGCGACAGAGGACAGCCCTGCCTTGTCCCGTTTGAGATTCCAAAGGAATCTGACGTGTAGCCGTTTACTCTCACCGACGCCGAGGGGGAGCCGTATAGACTCTCAATCCAGTGTAGCATGTTTGGGCCTAGGCCAACATGTCTAAGCACCGCCCTCATGAAGTGCCAATTCACTCTGTCAAATGCTTTCTCGGCGTCGGTGGAGAGCAACAGGGTGGGCACGCGCTGTCTCTGTGCCAGATGAATTAGGTTCAAGACCTTGGTGGTATTATCTCTGGCCTCTCTGAGAGGCATGAAACCCACCTGATCTGGGGATATCACTGAGTGCAGGTGCGGAGCAATCCGCGACGCCAGAATCTTTGCAAATAATTTAACATCTGTATTAAGTAACGAGATCGGCCTGTAGCTTGCACATAGGGTGGGGTCTTTCCCCTCTTTCGGGATCACCGCTATGTGCGTCCGTAGTGTATCACTTGGGAGGGGAGCTCCCTCCAGGATGGAGTTCATCATAGAGAGGAGCTTAGGGGCCAGGATGGGAAACAATTTTTTGTAGTATTGGATGTGTAGCCCATCAGGACCCGGCGCTTTTCCCGAAGTCGCCTCAGACACGGCGGCCTGCAACTCCAACATTGATATTGGACCTTCCATTTCTGAGACAGCCTCCCCGGAGAGTCTGGGCATGCCCGAGCTCGCGATATATTGAGCGCATTTCTGACCCAGGTCACCTTCCTGGGAACGTGGCAAGTTATAGAGATCCCCATAGAACTTGCGAAATGCTTCCGCGATTTCCTCGACGCGATGCACCATCTTCCCCCGGGAGTCCGCCACTCTGGGCACAAAAGTTCTTGCCCTTTCTGTTCTCAAGGCCCTAGCCAGCATCTTTCCACACTTATCTCCTGACTCGTAGAAAGCCTGCCGGCATCTAGCCGCCTGAGCCTTCAGCTTGTCACAGCAAACTGATTTTAACTTTTCTCGCAGCTCAGTAAGCGTGGAGGCAGGAGTGCGACCGACAGTGACTTCTTATGCGACACTTCAAGTCTCCCTATCTCTTTGAGGAGCTTCAGCATGCATTCCATTTTCTCCTTTTTAACCCGTGCCCCCTGACTGATTAACAAACCTCTAATGACGCACTTGTGGGCCTCCCAGACCGTCCCAGGGGAAATCTCCGGGCCAGAGTTTATCTCAAAGTAATGTTTAAGGTCTCTTTGAACTACTTCCAACACAGTCTGGTTCTCCAGTAGTGAACCATTCAATTTCCAAGACCAGGATTTGGGCACAGGAAAGGGGTCCTCAATCGTGATGGAGATAGGTGCATGGTCAGATAGTGTGATGTGACCAATGGTGGTGTTAATCACTCTCGCCAGTTGGGAGTGTGGTACTAAGAACAGATCAATCCTGGAGTAGGAAGAGTGTGGGTGTGAGAAAAAGGTGTAGTCCCTCGTGTTCGGATGTTGGATTCTCCAGGGGTCCACCAGTTGAAATAGAGTTAGGGTTTTCTTAAGGCGCTTTAATTTGGCGTAGGCAGAGTGGGGTCCCCCCTTGGAGGTGTCTAGTAGTGGATCTAGGGCTACGTTAAAATCCCCGCCCAAAATCAATTCCCCGGCCCGGAAATCCTCAAGGGCCTCCAGGACACCTGTTATAAAGGGGATTTGGCTCGTGTTTGGTGCGTAGATATTAGCCAGGGTATACATTTTAGCTTTGATTTTCCCCTTCACCATCAGCCATCTACCCTCTTCATCTGCCTTGTAATCTACGAGTTCCCATGCTAATGATTTTGAAATCACTATGCTAACCCCACGGGACCTAGAATCAGGCGAGTAGCTATGATATGCCCTAGGGAAGAATCTATCCCCCAGGGTAGGTGGGTTGGAGGCCCTGAAGTGCGTCTCCTGTAAGAACCCTATCTGAGCCTTAAGGCCTTTCAAGTTTCTCAGAACCAGCGATCTCTTTTCAGGGGTATTCATGCCTTTAGTATTAAGGGAAACAATTGTGATTCCTGCCATGGCAGATCTTTCTCCAGAAAGCCCGCCAACGATCGCTTCGTAGGTTAGTGGTGTCCTCTGCCCGTAGGGGTCTAGCTTTACCCTTAGGAATTAGGGGGAAGGGAATGTGGGGAGAGGGAAGGTACAGACAACAATAAACACAAAATCCAGAAAAGGAAAAAAAAAAAAAAAACCCTATTACAATCAATATAGATAATCTCTAACAGTCCTATACGGAGAAAAAACAAAACTCGTCGGGTCCTAAGGAACCTCGAGTCGGCCCTATCGGGGGGAAGAGTGCCCGTCGACACGGAGAAGCAACTGGTACCTCCCTCCCCCGCACCAGGCCCTGTGATTAGGCTAGATTGCCTAGACAACCAGCCCCGCCATTGAATAGCAGCAAATCCAGTTTGTGTAGGCAATGCAGCCAATGCATTTGGTCGCAAAAAATAAGCAAGTGTCGTTCCTCAGATAGAGCCCCCCAGCTCGTGGGAAGAGCATCCCCGGCAATCGACGGATTAGGCGTAAGCGTCACATAGCTCGCTCAACGCCCCAGCAGGCCCGTCAGCAAGCATATAAAAAAAAAAAAAAAAGGAAGTGCCAAGGACGCTCCCCCCGGCGAGGAGGGCAGCGATAATGTAAGACAATGAAAATGAGAAAAGAGGGTCAATAACTCAAGTTTCTACATCATACGGCCTGCCTTGTCGCCGGCCACGACGCTGTCTTCCGCGACCTCTCGAGCCGATAGGAGCCCTTCGCGCAGCATTCCGGGGCAGTGGTGTAGGCGCCAATTTCGCCGCCAACCAGTCTGGCACCTCCACCGGTACACAGCCCAGGAAGGAGAACAAATCAGGGAGGTCTCTTGGTGTTCTGAGCAGGAAAATGTCTCTTTCTTTCCGAATGACTAGATGAAAGGGATAGCCCCATCTGTAAGACGCCCCTCTGCTCGTGATGACTTCCAGTAGCGGTCTCAGTGCTCTTCTCATCAGAAGGGTTCTTCTTGACAGGTCTTGAAGAATCTGAACACTGGCCCCATCAAAGTCCACGCTGCCCTTACTCCAGGCCTTGCGAGTGATCTCTTCCTTCAAAGTGTACTTGTGAACTCTGCAAACCACATCTCGCGGCCTCAAGGGGTCTGTGCTAGGCGGGCCCAGGGCTCTATGAACCCTGTCCAGTTCGATCGGGGTAGTCGGGGCCCTCTCCAGCACCGTGTTGAGGATGACTGTCGTGATGTGAGTGAGGTCCTCCCCCATGGATGCCTCCGGGATGCCCCGAAGGCGCAGATTATTTCTGCGACTCCTGTTTTCAATGTCATCTATGTGGAGCATCTGAGCTTGTAGCAACGTTTCTTGCATGTCACAACGCGCTTCAAGTTGTTGCAGACGACTCGACACTGAGGGCGTTTCAGCTTCAAGGCCAGCCACTCTGTCTTCAACTGCCCGTATATGATTCGTGACTTCGCCCAACTCGCGTCTGTGGGCCTCTTCATATTTCGCTATTAAGGCCTCAATGTCTGCTTTAGATGGGAGGCCCCGCAGTAAAGAGATAGTTTCCAAATGGATATTCGTCTGTCGAGAGGGCGCAGGTATATATGCATTCGCTGAGCTTGGCATCCCCGGGGGCGATCCCAGGGCCTGCACCCCAGTTAGTGGCACCCATGAGACCTGTGGGGCCGCCTCCTGTTCCGGAGAGAAGCACGGCCTCGTCGGCGACATCTCAGTCGGGCTTGGTCCGTTCCCAGACCAAGAGATCTCTGGAGATGGCAGCAAGGGAGATGCCGGAGGGCTGGGGGAGCCAATTCCCAGGGAGCTAACAATCACCCTCGGTTCCAGAGGGACTGGTTGGCGGGGTCTCGGTTGTCGCTGCGGGAGGCCAGCAGGGGGGACCGCTTCTCTCTTGTGCTGGGTATCAGCAGGGTGGACACTGCTCTGCCCTCCTTCCTGTCTGGGCAAGTATGCAAAGCGTTCTAGGCCAGTTTTTTGTGTCCTCCCCGAAGAAGGACTGTGCTGGGGGCTTATATCATCCATGGCACCCTCCATTTGTGGTCTGGGGATCTCAGGCTGGGCGTTTGGCAGGGTTTTTGCTGTGTGGGTGATCAGGGTGGGGGGGGGATCCGCCCGCCGCCCCCCTGGTGGATCTTTGTTCTGGGGCTTGTCTGGGCTCGGCTGTGGCGTGGACCCGCAGCCTGGGGGGGCCGATGATGGCCCCACTGCGTTTGCCCCCACGGACCCCCGTTTCCCTGACATAGGGTCTCTCATTCCCCTTGGTATTTCAGGTGAGGGCAATTCCAGCCACACACCGATCCCTCCTGCTCCCGCCCCACGCTCACCTCCAGCCGCCATCTTAAGTCCTCCGGGCCGGTCACCGCTGCCGCTTCTGGGTTGGAGGGACGTCTCCCGCAGCCTCTGTCAGGTGATCCGGGCGCCTGAGTGTCGGATGACGAGCCTGGCATCCGGCCGCCCTCAGATGAAGCGCCGGTCTGTGGCAGGCACACAACTCGCTGTCCTCTCTCCTCCCGTTCCTGGCCCGCCGCCAGCACAGCACGTGGGCTGCTGCCCGCAGCGCTCAGCACACCGCCGTTCCGCCGTGTCTCTCCTCCGGGCACTGCAGCATCGCCTCCGGCCTCCCGATGATCCTGCTCCAACCGACCAGGAGCAATCACCTCCGCCTCAGCCTCCTTCTCCTCCGAGGACATCCCGTCCCGAGCCGCCATCTTGTCTTCCTGGGCCGCCGACGGTAAGTCCAAATGCTCGCCGATATAGCGATACCGGGAGCCTTGCCTGCCGCCCTTACCCCTCCTCAGGGTGGTCTTCCTCCTGCCCATAGTCTCTGGGCCAGTTAAAGCAATGGGATTGCTGCTGAATTGCTTCAAATTGGGCAAAGGTGCGGGAGCTCAGGGATATGCAGCCTCACACCACCATGCCTAGGGCACGCCCCGTAAGCGACTTCTTGGCAGCCGCATCAGCCGACCATTGCCGCAGCCAGGGCGAGCAGCGGAGGGCAACAAGCAGGGCCAAAATCCTGGCACCCGACCCGGACTCCATCGTCCATGGCAGAAGCAACAAAGCCAATGAAATCCAAGCAGGCCTTGAGTTCTTTATACTCCTCCACCCGCTTGCGATCCTTAGCTCTATCCACAAGGTGTCTCACTTTCTTTCTGATGGCTAGAGAGACAATCGCCGAGGCACACACAGGGCGAAAAAGGGCACCAGCAAAGGTGAACGCATGGCAGACCAGCTGATCCATGCGCTTGTCAGCCGGGTCACATAAGGAAGCAGTATCAGGTGACGGCATAACAGTAGTGTTGGACAACCCCGACACAGGCGGATCCACTTCGGGCGGGCAATACCATACCCGAAACAGCTCATCAGGGAAGGGGTACCGCCTGTCCAGGCCCTTAGGCACTTACGGTAACTTGTTAGGCCTCTCCCATTCTTTGAAAATCATGTTAGAAAAATGGGCCTGCTTCGGAAAGAACCGCCTTTGTCTTTCTGGCCTAAACAAATCTCCCTGCTTCCTCTTAGCCGCTCTGGGAGGGACAATGTGTAGTGTCTCAAACACTGAGGCAAGCAATTTCTCTGTATCATCCGGGAGCCACGCATCATCATCCGAGGAAGAACCAGACATACTGTCATCGGCAACAGAATAAGCCACAGTGGAGCGTGAATCATCTGGCAACTCACCTTCCTCCACAGATCCCAGATCATCAAAGAGATCATCATTATCCGAGTAAACGGACTCGAGGTGCCGTTTCTTACTCGTGGCTTACTTGGGAGCCGCCCGCAAGATCTGTCTCTCGAGATTGGCCAGCCTATGCGCCAAGACCCCCTGCTCGCTCCCCCCTCATTGGGGGCTGAGTGCAGCAGCGGAGAGTCCGGAGAGGCCGCAGGCAGTGAAGGGCTAGGGGCAGGGACGCCCGCCCGATCATGGTCCAAAATAATGCCTCTGGCACAAGTGGTACAAACAGTGCTGAATCAGCCCGAAGGATTCCTACTTCACAAGGGGCAGAGCTTTTCCTGCCCAAATGGGGCCCCCAGCTCACTATCCCCTGATGCCTCCATTATGGTGATTAAAAATGGTCAAATCAGTAAGGTTACAAGATACAAATGGCCCAAACCTATAAGGTGATCCCTCTTAATAAAAAGGGGGACCAGGAGGAACCTCAAGCCCACAACCTATACAAGAGAGGGGGAGAAATGCCCATGATCAAAATAAGTAAGCAATTGGTCATAATACACAGTCAGAAAAAAAGAGGGACTCATGACACCGACAGAGGGACAGCGCCCACCCCCTTCCAATGCTGCTTTGGCAGTGAAATGGGCGCGATGACACAGCGGCCCACCGCGCCTAGAGCACAGCGCCACACCAGCGGCGACCCCCCCGTCACCGACAGCGGGGTACGGCGACCCCGCCGCCAACGACGACGAGGGAGTGAGGAAGGTGAGTATGCAGAGAGCTCCACCGCATGGCCATGCTGGCCCAGCGAGGACCCGAGTGAGAAAAACACACAGAAAAAACACACCAACAATAAAGCTTGTGGGCAGGGAGGATACAAAGCACTAAAGGCCCTACATAGTGGTCCCCCCCCCAGGCTCACCATAAGCCTGTGGCCGGCTACCCTTTAGCCTAGCTCTGCCGAACGCCCAGACCCCGGCGATCACCCTACCGTCACAATCCCGTAGCAGCCTGAGGCTGGGAGGCAGGAGTGGGTCAGAGGGGATCCGTGGAAATAGGGCCCGCAGCGGCGGACGGGCTAGGTGGCCCCGCTCTGCTGCCATTAACTGAGAGAGAGTCAAAACGATCTTCTGCAGCCAAGACTGCAAGATGAACAACTGGAGAATGATAGAGGGACACCTACCTTTATAGGGGGCCGGGAGGAGCTGCATCTTTTGATCTTGCATTCGAGCGTCCCCTGGGGGTGGAATACCCACATGTCATCACTGGGACGACCTGGACTGGATATAGGGAAAAGTCATCTCGGGCAGCCCTGGAATTTATAAGACTCGTGTCGCCTAATTGCCTCTCCACTGTGTGAACCCCCCGAATCCTCAGTAAAATGTATCTGATCCTCATTCCAACAGAGCATGCATGGGCTAAATCCGGGAAGCCCAATAAAGAGCTAGAGATCAAAACCCCCAAGTCTTTTAAAGCAGAAAAAAACTCTGCGTAGCCAGCCCTGAAATCTTAAAGTTGGTACATGCGTGGGCTCTCAACCAATCAGAGCCATTGACATGACTATATTATTCATACACAGTGGGGGAACCAAATTTGGGATCACCCCCTGGGGAAGGTTAGTGGTTGGTTTCATGTGCAACAAAGCCACCCATGGGTCTCTGCGAGTGAAGGTTTTAAAATGAATATGTAGTAAGCCAAGGATACTTGACCAAAATCTTCTGATTTTGGGGCATTCCCGCCAGATAAGTAGGACACAGCCTTCTGAAGAACAATCTCTAAAGCAAGTCGATGGGTAACCTGGAACTGCTTTTGCAATGCATGATGGCTCTAAATACCACCTTGTGAGTCTTTTATATACTGACTGAATGTAGTGGTGTTGATGGAGCATTTATTAATCATTGTCCAGATATCCATGCATCGACTCGAGGGGGAGGCAGTGATGAGTATATTATTATCAGGTATATTTCACCCTAAGAGGAGATCCCACAATCCCCTCAACCTGCCAGAAAAAGTGCACCACCCAAATGAAAGTACAAAATCACCTATTTATTTGTCAATGAATGAAACATAGATCAAAATTACAGACATTTAAAAGCATCTTAAAAAGGTCACAACAATGACCACCAGGGGGCACTAAGCGCCGGCTCTCTACATATATATTGTGGCTAATAATACACCTTTTGTAACTTAACTTCCATAACTAGTGCATAAACCATTTATAAAACATAAAGTGCTAAGTGCTGAATAGTCAAATTGACCTATATCTAGTGAGGACCGCCGAGAGCGAAAAAATCAAAACATTCAAAAACCATAACACATGTGTAACAAACCGTACATTACCCATTAAATGGCCAGCGTTTCACTCTGTCCCCCTGCCCCTAGCCTGCGCGTTCGTAACGGTCGGGGACCCGTTACTTCAAGGGCACAAATTGTGCCCTTGAAGTAACGGGTCCCCGACCGTTACGAACGCGCAGGCTAGGGGCAGGGGGACAGAGTGAAACGCTGGCCATTTAATGGGTAATGTACGGTTTGTTACACATGTGTTATGGTTTTTGAATGTTTTGATTTTTTCGCTCTCGGCGGTCCTCACTAGATATAGGTCAATTTGACTATTCAGCACTTAGCACTTTATGTTTTATAAATGGTTTATGCACTAGTTATGGAAGTTAAGTTACAAAAGGTGTATTATTAGCCACAATATATATGTAGAGAGCCGGCGCTTAGTGCCCCCTGGTGGTCATTGTTGTGACCTTTTTAAGATGCTTTTAAATGTCTGTAATTTTGATCTATGTTTCATTCATTGACAAATAAATAGGTGATTTTGTACTTTCATTTGGGTGGTGCTCTTTTTCTGGCAGGTTGAGGGGATTGTGGGATCTCCTCTTAGGGTGAAATATACATTGTACGGCCAGTGTAGCACACCATAATACACTAGTTGGTGCGGCCATATCTTTTTGTTTGATATATTATTATCAGGCCTGATAATTGCGAGCAGATAACGTTCAAAATTAGTCATATCAGTACTAGGGATTTTGTGGCATCCAGGTCACTTTTGAACTCTTTTAGTGTATTCTTCATGTCTACCTTCTCTGACAGAGAGTTCCATAGTCCCACTGCTCTTACAGATAAGAATCCCCTCCTATTTCGGTGGATAAAGCACCTTTCCTCTAACCTAAGTGGATGCCCTCGGGTTAAGGTTACACCCCGGGGAACAAATAGATTATGGGACAGATCTTTGTATTGACCAGGAATATATTAATGAATAGCCATTTTACTGCCCATGATTCTAATTCATCTAAATCTGTTTGTAGCTGCCTGCTCTCCTCTTTTGTGTTAATTACTTTACACAGCTTAGTATCATCTACAAAGACTTACTGTTCAACCCACTTTACTGTTCAACCCATTCAACTAAATTTATATATAAATAAAATGGTAAGTCCACAAAATATACTAGATCAACGCAGCACCATGAGCACATCCGTTTGGATTTTTTTTGGTACAAAAAAAAACACACTTTTAAGCAAAGTGGACCAAAACACACCGCAATCAGCCCGGGAATCTATAAGATTCCCACCCCCTGATTTAGGAGACACCACAAACTAAAAAAAACTACTCTGCACACTTTGCAGTTTTCAAGAAAAGCAACCCTTTACATTTGAACTACCCCCCCGCTTTTCTTGAAGTACACACCTCAAACTTTCTAGGCATATCAGACTTGTATGGGCGCAGATTTGTGGACACAAAGCCTTGAGGAATTCACTGGTTGCACAGGATTTCAATAAAATATTAATAAAAAAGCTGGCTAAAAAACATATTTTCCTAAAATATCAATATGCAAATAAGAAAAAACAAATTAGATATCAAAGCTCAAGGTCTCCTGAACAGAACAATACCCAACATGCATAGATACTTTTAGCCCTTTTAACTGTCAACTTGAGATTTTGTCACCTTTCGTTGCCAGGCCATTTTTCATTATTTTGCACTGTTTAACTGATGATTTTTGCAGGAATTTCCAGGCAAATTTGATATTTTTAAACGTTGTTTTTTCAAGAAAACCAATTTTAACGCTACTACATATGTATTGGTAGCCCCCCGTTCTTGCCTAAGAGACCCCCAAAACCGAAAAGAGAACTTGACATTTTCAAATGAAATACAACTACTACATGCACATCGGAGCTTAAACCTTAAAATATTTTTTTAAATAGCGTGGGGTCCCTCCTACCCAAGAAAAAAACGTCCAGGTGCTATGGGGGCTGGTAGATCAAGGCAAAGAGGCCAAGCAGGCAGCCCTTACAGACTGGGGGCTCTTCTGCACCCCCCCCCCCAGGCTTTGGGACGGCTGGTAATGGGGCCAGGGTTTAAGGACAAGGACAAGGTAATTTGCCGCAGGTGACTTGCCAGCCCCTCGTGCCTTGTGAACTGGTATAGGCGCCTCAAGGACAAAAACTCTATTTTGGGTAGTTAAATATAATGACTACTGCATTTATATTAGTGGCTTTATCTATTTGCCTTAGCAGCAGTTTTCTGTCTATTCCGATATTGTGGAGGCCAGTAGCAAATCCAGATCAGTATTTTATTTTTGTTTTTCCCTCTATATATTTCTACCCATATATATGCCATATGTTAGTTTCCCTCACATATATCCTTCCCCAGTGTGGGCTGTAAAGAGGATTTTACAATTTAGCAGACTCGACCTCACCTTGCGTTTTTTTACGGTTCCTCGAAAACACACAGTAACAGTAGGTTTACTGCCCATTCAAAGCTTTCATCCAGCCATGTCTCAGTTACACCCACTATGTTATATTGTTCCTCGGTTATTATCAATTCCAGTTCATCTATTTTTTTTTTATAAACTTCTAGCATTGGCAAGCATGCATTCTAAATGCTTCTGGTTATTTTTATATTGCCCTTATACCTGCTAGATATATCCCCCCCCCCCATTTTCTTCTTTCCTAACTTTCCATCTACAACTGCATATACCCCCTCCCAGGAGCTTAGTTTAAACCAGAGATGCACAAACTGTGGCCCAGGGCCCGGTGTCCTCAGTTGCGCCCCTGGCGACCCAGTGTCCTCAGTTGTGGCCCCTGGCACCCCACCCCTATATTTCATAATATTTGTAAAGCTGAGATTTCCTCGCCTGCAGTGTACGTGGCTGGCCACTAGAGTGTAGAGCTAATTCCTGATACAGGGCTCCCTTCAGCTCTTCCTCTGCTCCCCTCACCTCTACTTCTACTTACAGCTTCCTGCCTCACCTCTGCACACCTCACCTTTGTTTACTTCTTGTTACATCTTCTCACCTCACCTCTGCTTAGCTTTTTCACATCTCACATCACCTCAACTCACCTCTCCCTTGCCTACCTCTATCCACCTCACCTATGTTTGCGTGATCTCATTTCCCACCTCAACTTTTTCCAACTCATGCCTGTTCAATTCTTCCTCTCTGCTCACCTTTTCTTATCTCTGCTGATACCCATCTCACATCTGTCTACCTCTACCCACCTCTGCTCACCTCATTCTGCTTCACCTTTTACCACTCCTGCTCACCTCACCTTTTCCTACTTTACACCTTGCCCACTTCTTCATTCTGTCTCACCTCTGTATATACCCAAAATAGGTATGATTCGGGGGTAAGGGGTGAGGTCGAGTTGAGCTCGCCCCTAAATTGCCTGCCTAAGAATGGTAGATTTTCTCCGCTCTCCTATTTTGTATATGTCTTTGGGGGGGAGGGGATACACTGTCAGTGTCCCCTTGGTGCGGAGGGCTTTTTTGGGGGGAATGGGGAGTTTTGCATAGAAAATGTGTAAATTGTGATGAAAAATATGTATTAATTGTAAACAGCAGAGAAACACCGTTAGAAAATGTTCCCAATAGAAAATGAATAATTTTTTATAGTACATTGTGTTTACCTTGTTCACATTGTAACCATTAAAGGGGAACAAAACTCCCCATTCCCCCCAAAAAAGCCTTCCGCACCAAGGGGACACTCACAGTGTATCCCCTCCCCCCCAAAGACATATACCCAAATTAGCTCTAATGATTTAAGCTTGCAGCTTTCCTGCAGTAAACTGTGTTTTCTCTGCTCTGCCCCTTGAAGTGAAATATTAAGACGATGCAGTCCCTGGACTAAAAAAAGGTTGAGCGCCCCTGGTATAAACACTCCTCCAATCTTTTAGCCCTCCTCTCATGTGTAGATTAGCATCAATAATATATATGCTACAGATAGGAGAGGACCAGACTACTGCTGCTGGTCATATATCAGTGTGTGTGCTAGTTATGATTCTTCCAAAGATTTCTTTAGGTTCTCTTGCTGATTTACCAGCAGATTGATGATTGTATATACTCTTATTTTTACTTAGATGGCTGGACCACGGCACAAAGCACTTATTACATTTTGTGTCACCCCATTGCTATGTAATTGTTTACTATGTTTGTACATGAACCATCTGATTGTAAAGCACTGCAGAATGTGTTGGTGCTATATAAATAAATATTATCATTATTATTGTCCTTGGTCTGTGATAAATTGTCCCTGTACCCTTAGGCCACGACACATACGATGGCTGCAATTACATTTTATGTCCTTGGAATCTGCTCATGTAAAAGATACAAACTGCCTATAATCTTCTGTTGGCCCGAGTCTCCTCATCGCATCAACAGGGTTATTCAGCATGGCTAATTGGCATTCCTAGGAAGGACGGTGAATGGGCCAACAGACACGGCTCTAGGATCATTTTCCGCATTTGTTTTCACGATGTGGTGGATCATTATCAGAATTCTGGGAAATAATAAGGGAGCAGAATTGTTGCACTGTAACTGGAGATCCCACCGGTCACTGGAAGAAACATTGATAGGGAACTCACAAGAGGGGACTCCATTCATTGCTCTGAGCTGTAATAAAAAAAGCTTCTCCTGTCGGTGGTGCCTGGTTCGATCTCGGCTGCAAAGAGGGGAATCCTCAGACATCTCCTGACTGCGGCTAGGTCAGTGATACCCCGACATTGGCGCTCCCAACACACTCCAGACATACTGGAGTGCGTTCAGGAGGTGGAGGGAATACGGAGAATGGAGGAGCTGGTACTTGAGGGTGACGAGAGCGGAAGGGAGATGTAAGGGATCGCTGGACACCCCTCTTTCTTAAGCCAAGCAATCCCCAATCTCCACCGCCTCTTCTGCCTTTAGACAAGCCCCCGCTCGCTGGAGACACGGGTTATGTCTCTCCAGACTCGGTTGCCCCCAGGTCTTACTGGCGCAAAGATTGCAGGCTTAAGGTGAAGAAGGATGAACAGCGGGGTATCCCAAATTGGTAGTTCGAGTGGGCAGGATCCGAAACGTAGAGTCCAGACAAGAATGGTTCAAAATGAGCAGGGGTCAAAGCCGGGTGGTCACAGAGCACGGTATCCGAAGGGTTAGACAAAGAATGGTCAAGGCAGGCCGGGGTCAAAAGCCGGGTGGTCACCAGAGCGGAAACGGAGCCGGATCAGAAAACGCTAGACACAAATTCAAAGCACACCCAAGCTGGTTATGGCTATAACGGGCACTGATGGTCGGGGCAGGACCACTTTTAAAAGGGGAACTGGCCAATGGGGTGAGGGGAATGTCAGGTAGTGTAACCTAATGTGATTGGTGCAAACTAAATGCTCCTGATAGGAGCAGCCCCAGGGACTGGACTGCCCTGGCCAGTCAGGCTGTCCAGTCCCTGGGTTCATCCCCACCCAGGTTAGGGACCTGACTGGTCCACTTGAATCTGCATAGAAAAGAAAGAAAGAAAGAAAGAACGTGCTCGCGCGCGCACGCGAGCACGTGACTGGAGACCGGGCGCGCTCCCCAGGACGGAAGGGGATGACGCGCCGGCTGACAAGGCGGAGCCGCCAGCGAGAGCGGCGCGGCCGCCGGAAGACTGGGGCCGGGCGCCGCCGCCCAGAGACACCGAGGGACAGGGCGCCAGGATCAGGTAAGAACCTTACAGGAGAAGCTAAGCATCACTTGGACAACCTGGATTCTGGCGCAGGGCACACCAGAGTTCAGGGCTCTGCTCTCTTCTCTGTAGTTTTTTATGGGACTTGCTGCATGGAATGAGGCAGAGACGGGATGGTGTATGAGGCCTCAGAGAGCTGGCCTAGGACCCCCGGACCCTCCCCAATCTTAATCCATACCCTTCTCCTCGTTCTCGGGTGCTTCGCCTTTCGGAGCCCCCCTTTTCACCGCCACCTCCTGAACCGGTCAAAGAGCAGCATTCTCCCCCCCTCCCCACCCTTTTTTCCTGTTCTCTCCTCCCCTCTCCCCTATCTTGTTCTTTCTTCCTCCTGCCTTTTCTTTCTTAACCCCCTATTATAAATAAAATAAAAGAAAGGAAGAATACAGGGCTCTTGTATGGTTTACGATACTGTTCTCGTGAGAGTAGATTGCTCCCCCCGACAAAGCTAGGCCTCGGGCCGACTAAGGGCGCCTCCTTGGGGAATCTTTCCTAGTGGTTCCCGACTAGACCTGAACTGGAGGAGTCCAATAAAGGAGGTACTAGTGTTCGGCATTAAGGGGTGAGCCTTGTGAAATGTAGTTACCTATCTTCATTTTGTTTTCTCTCGCCTATTTGATCTAAGATGTAGATTACAAATGTTATTTGACAAATCAGTATGCTCTGTCTTTCCAATAAAGATATATTGAACAAAAAAAAGCTTCTCCTGCAATAATGCAGCAGAGAAGACCAGCTACCATGTTTCCCCCAAAAATAAGACAGGGCATTTTATTAATTTTTGTTCCAAAAGATGAGCTAGGTTTTATTTTCACAGGACATCTTATTTTTCGATAAACAAACTACATTTGTTTTTCATTTTTATTCCAAAATTGAAAGAGCTAACGTAATTGGCAACCCCAATCCCCCTCCATGACCATACCATAAGAAATGTTAATATTTGCTATGGTTGCTATTGTTCCCATCAGGGGCTTGTGAGTGGACAGTGCTGCTGCAGAGTGTGCAACTTGAGGCACACTTTATAGTTACAAGTCCTGTTTCTGGAGTGGCAGGTTGTTAGCACGCAAAGGTACCTGCCCCCCCCTCCAGCAAGAAATGGCCTGACCATGACAAGGGCCCTCTGGTCCTGGTGCCCCATAACTGTAACTAGGGCTTATTTTTGGGGTAGGGCTTATATTTAAAGCATCCTGAAAACAGATGCGGAACTGAGAGCCAAGCCGTAATTTTCCTTAAAATATGGTTAGCAATAGAGGCTCTGTTTCTCTGATAATAGGCTTGTCTTAGGATAACTAATGAAGTAAATTTTATAGAGAGAGGATTTCATGGAGATTAAGGGAGCTATTTAGTGAGGGTGGGACTTAGACTAAGGCAGGAAAATACTAAACAAGGGTGGGACTTCATGAAGACTAGGAAAGTTTGTGCACAAAGTGGGTAACAGACATTCTAGAAACTTAGGGAGTTGTGTGTTAAACATAGGTGGGACAACATGGAGACCACGAGGATTATGTACTGAGCAAAAGCACATCTTGGAGACTAAGAGGGTTAGTTACTAAGAAGGGATTGTATTTCATGGAGAATATGTGGGTTGTATAAGAGTATTATGTAGAGTACATCATGCAGACCCAAAAGGGTTAAGTACAAATTAGGGGTGGGACATCATGCAGACCCCAGGGGGTTATGAGCTCATGCAGACTAAAGGGGTAATGTACTAAATAGAGGAGCCTCACAGAGACTAAGTGGGTTATGCACTATGTGGGGGGGCATTGTGCAGACTAAGTGGGTTATGTAATGAGTAGACGTGGGATAAAAGGGTTATGAACTAGGTAGAGGCTAAGAGAACTAAGTACTAAGCAGGTACGTGATTTGATTGGAGACTAAAACCCCCTCCTTATAGCAGCCATGCATTTTAACCTGCTAATCTCCACAGATAAGAGGTGAGGCTAAAGCTCCCCTATGGAGTCACAATCTGCAAAAGATTACCGGTAATTAAAGTGGACCTAATTCTGAAAATCTATGCCATGGAGGGTCATTGACCCCCAGGGACACTAAACTAACCTTACCTTACCTTATCAGTGAGCCCTGCATTACAGAGATAATAATCTTTTCCAGTGGAACTCCACCTGGCGAACAAAAATACGCTTGCGGCAGCAACACCTCCTTCAATGAGCAGCATGACTTACTGCAGTGTGCATATGTTTCCTGTCCCCATTGTGCAGAGCTTGATGTCAGACTTTGGGCTTAGGCCTAGAAAACTTAACTGGAGGAGTATTTCAAATTGGGAAAGCCTCAGAGTGATGTTCTATTTATGGAGAAATCCAGTCAAACATTTCTTTAAGTCCCCTTAACTGTCAGCCTATCATGAGATTTTGCCACCCTCTGTTGCCAGACCATTTTTTTTTTACTATTTTGCGCTTTACTTGTTTAACTATGATTTTTTAGAGGGATTTCCCAGAAAAAGCATACATTGTTTATTTCAGCAGGGTCTGGGCTTTACATGAAATGTTGTATTGTTTGTCATTTGCTTAGTGTATTCTCAATATTTTTGGGTGGTAATGATCCTTAAAAGTCCAAAATTAGGCATGGAGCGCTGTATGATGGAGAACAGGAAAAAGATGTGCAATGTAATGAAGCACATGTCATTTTGAAGATTGAAGTGTACAAAGCTATATCCTGTTTCCCAATAGACTGAGCTTTAATAAGAAGGGGGTATCCTTCTAATGCAGGTTTCTCTGGTGGCATAAGGGGGTAGATTGGGTTAGCTTACTGTCCATGTGGACCAGGACCCTCCCTGTCACAGAATGCCCAGGAAGCAGAGGGATCCTCTAAAAAGAGGCACCCACTGGTCTAGAGTCTATAAGACGCTTTGAGGCATTCACATTTTACAGCAGAAGCTCTGTTTATGCTATGTCCTATAGTAACTATGTAACTAGACTTTCTCTCAGGATGAACTGAAATGGAACCTGAGAAGTTGCTGCTCTGGAGGCTGTGCTAGCCTTATTACAATTAATTTACACAGTTTTTTAAAGCATTAATGTCCTTTCATTGGCTGTCAGATTGATCAACATCCTGGGAACCACTTTGATTTGCTGAAGTTTAGCCAGCTGCTGTAGTTTTCTCCCCTGCACCCTTCATCAGGAATTCTCTGAGTCATCTTCTGTCACCTCTGTTCAACGAATAGAACACAGCAGCTGAAAAGAGTGATAGTTGTGATAAGTCGTTCCTCTCGATAAAAACGTAAACTAGTCTATTTGCAAAGTGGCTGACTCCACTAAATGATGATACAAAAAGGTAGATCCTTCATAAGACGCTTGTCTGAAACACCTGTTTTTTTTTCTCTCTTTGGTGAGAGGACTTCATCTCAGCATGTGGCGCCTTGAATTGCAGGACAACTGGTGTGTTCAGAGAAAAAATGAAGACAGTCTTTTAGGAACCACTTTATAGGGACGTTTAGACCAGCTTCATTATTAAACACTCCGTGTTTTTCCCCCTTCCTTAACGGGTCATTTATTCAATTTAGCAACAGGCCTACAAATAACAATTTCAATTCTGAGCCAATTTACATATCTGTGATGTTTTTCCCCCACGGGTCACCTTTCTTCTGAGAGATGACAGATATTATAAACCACACACTGGATACCGGGCTAAGAAAAGACCTTATACTAAATTAGATGTTATATATTACAAAAAATGCTCAAAACATGCAAAAAAACACCTGTTAGACTTACCGGTAACAGATTTTTTAAGAATAATTCAGCATGACCACATGCAACCCATACGAGGAAACACAAACTAAACAGAGGTTGAAAGCCCCACCCCTTTCTCCCCACCTCAGTCTTTGTAAAGTAACCTATATAACCCTAGGACTATGGGTGGGTATAAGGTGGTCATGCTAAAGGATTCTTAAAAAATCAGTTACCGGTAAGACTAACAGGGAGTTTTTCCAAATCATCCTTCAGCATGACCACACAGAGAGGATTAAGCAAGTAATTATACCTTAGGGGTGGGAAGCTGCAAGTTTTACCCTTCTACCGAAGGCCTGATGTTTTAAAGATAGTATATCAAGTCTATAATGTTTGAGGAAGGTGTGGGGTGATGACCACATTGCTGCTTTGCAGATCTCTTCCAAAGAGGCACCAGCCCTCTCTGTCCAAGATTCTGACATGGCTCTTGTTGAATGGCCGACACCTCTGGAGTAGAGACTCCCATTGTAGAATATGCTTGTGCAATAGTCTGTTTTATCCATCTGGCTATAGTGAACTTCGAGGCAGCTAAGCTTTTCTTTTTTCTGCTGAAAGTTACAAAAAGTTGTTTCGCTATACATTCTCTGGATCTTTTCCAATAGATTATCATAGCTCTTCTAACGTCTAGCAGCGAGAGATCTTCTTCCTTGCCTGCTCCTATTGGTAGGGTCGGAAGAACTATCTCTTGCAACCTGTTAGCAGAAGTCACTATTTTTGGCAAAAACAAAGAATTAGGTTTAAGTATGACTTTGTCTGGGAGTACTGAACAATAAGGCTCTTTTATAGATAAGGCCTGCAATTTGCTCACTCGCCTGGCAGAAGTAATGTCTAGCAGGAAGCAAAATTTTAGAGACAACCATTTCTCTGGAACTTCATCTACAGGTTCAAAGGGTGGTTCCAAAAGTCCTTACAATACAATTGACAAGTCCCAGGTAGAAAACCCCTTAAATGGTGCCGGTCTTTTGCGAATAACTGACTTGAAATATCGATTGATTAGTTCATTCTGTCTCAATTTTTGTTTGAGGAAAATGCAGAGTCTTTAATGTACTTACAGCTAGTCCCTTCTCAAAACCTTCCTGCAGGAATTCGAGGACTGCAGCTTTCTCTTTTTTTTCGACTTGTTAACTTCCCAAAAGAAGAAAAACATTACCTTTTCATAGATTCGCCTAGTGGTTAATTTTCAACTGGCCAGAAGAATTTCAATCACTCTAGATGAACATCCCTTACTTTTTAGAAAGATCCAAGCTGTCAGCAGAAGTTTTGATGGATTTGGATGGAAACTGATGTCCTGATAAATGATATTCTTCTAAGTTCCCGGGAACCACAAAACCACAGGAGCTATGAGAATGCTGACCTCTTCTTGTGATATTTTGCGGATCACTTATGGCAGAATTCTGAGGAGGAAAGGCATAAGCAAAATGAAAACCTCCACGGCTGAGCTAGAGCACCCACTGCTAATGCACCCTATCCCCTTATCAGATAATAAAATGTCTATCACTTTGTATTGCTCGCATTGGCCCCAAGTACTTACAATTTGACGAAAAAAACGTCTTGGTTCAGACACAACTCTGCTGAACCCTTGCTGGACTAAGATAGTCTGCTATCTCATAGGTATTGAGGGTCCCCTTCAGATGATACTGGTAATACTGATTCAGTGCCGACTTGACCTCTGAAGTTTGAGGACCTGGTCGCCCAGGATCTTGTCCACTTTCTCTGAACCTAGTGACTCTCTAAGTGTGCTCCCCAAACCCAACTGTAATCCGGTGGTGTGATGTGAAACCAGCTTAAATGTTTTATATGCTGAAAGTCTGTGCCTGCTGTTTTGTACTCTGCCTAGTGCTTTAAGGGCCTGATGAAAAGTGTTAGCAACTAGCTTTTTGCCCTAGTCCCAGCAGGTCTAAATTATTTAATGAGCTGGAGGGGCTGCTATCCACATGCACGATTGTTCCACATGCTTGGCTGCCAACCTAAGAAACTAAATACAGTGGCCAGTAAGACTGTTGGTTCACATGTAAACAAAATGAACTATTAATGTTAATACCAATAAGAAACTGTGCAACACCGCGCTTCAATGCTAAACAATTAAATAAATTCAAATACAAAAATTTAAATCATGTGAAATTGAAAATTAAATGCAGCTCAACGTGTCAGAAGATTCCCAATCTTCCCAATGAAATATAAAGGAAAAAATACACAGAGCTTATTGCTTCAAAGTAATACATATAATGTCCAATTATTATGATGATCCTCCAAATATCAATATGTGCAAAAACAATATTCCAGTCTTTCAATATTCTTTAACCACGTCCCAAAGTGCATGTGCAATCATATTCTTCATTGAAGTATAATTGAATTATATTTTTTTCCGGGTATGGCTGAGAAGGGCAAGCCTTGGCACAGTTTTATGAGTAATGAGCGTGCTCTGCTGTGGTCAGAGATGGGACCATTGAGGCTTGGCATACTCGCTCATGCCGAGAGCTCCATGGTGGCTGTTTTTGCACTTTATATAAATGTGAATACCGCGCTAGAAAATTTAAATAAAATCATTAATCAGATAGTGAATAATATTAACGTGATGTAACAATTAATAATTAATTCCAGCTCAACGTGCTATACTTAAATCTCCACAATAAGTATGTGCAAAAAACAAATAAAATATAAGGACACAGAGCTAGTCAAGGTCCTCTTTAAAGTCCTTCAAACATTTCTTGAACTTCCACCATGTGCATCAGCAATCCACTCGTGCTCCACCACCACCGGTTAGGTACTCTTGCCACAACTAGATGGTTTAATAGGCAATTAAAACGATCCACAGACCGATCTCTCCAGCAGGATCCACTTCTCAGGGTCCAATTACACAGAGGGTCAAACACGCTCAAAATCAAGCCAATAATATTTCCACCTCTCTGCTTTCCTTCTTTTAGATTAGATCTCCCAGTGTGTAGTATAATCCCCAAACACGATTTAAAACATGCGATCATAAGGGGGAAGAAAACAGAGGGACCATTGCGCAATATTGCAAAACTTTAAGTGCACCTTTATTCAGGCCAATAAAACACTCACATAATAAAAGGTTAAAAATCGCATATCAATCCAAACTGTGGGCCAACTCACGCTGCTGAATTCCAAATGTGTTGCCGCCGGCTCCCAACGCGTTTCGTCGCTCAGCGCGACTTTCACTAGGTCAGCCGGCGCGACGGCAAGCAGCGATTAAATATACAAAAGGCGGGACAAATGGGAACACAACTTCCTCATTCTCACCCAATCAGTAACCAGTTCGGCTCTACGCTGCCCAATCAGCAGCTAATACATGGATGACATTCCTCCTCCAATCAGTCACCAGGGAGGTGAATATCATTAATTCAACCCATCCCGCCCCTGTCTCCCCCATCCAATCCGCGGCAGAGGCAGTGAATGGCATTATCTTTCAGCTTATACGGCAGCACGCCGTCATCAGCGCCATTCTACCAATGCGCAACCAGGGAAATGTATATAATTATGGCTACGTAAGCCCATTTGCGACTGCGCAGCCGCAAGCGAAGCCGGTAGCGTCCCGTTTCCTCGGCAACCTCTCCCAGCCAGTTCTCAATTGACAATAAAGAGGCCTTTCCTCCCGCACTCACTCGTTCTAATGGGGTAACATAAATGTTATAAAATACATGATGCTGGCATACATTATAATCCTGCTTAAAAACACCAATACTCTACTCATATCCCCCCTCCAATCAACGGCACAGACAGTGAATACCCTTATCTTTATGCTTATAAGGCAGCGCGCCGTCACCAGCGCCATTCTGCCAATGCGCTACCTGGGAGGTGCATATAATTATAACAGAATAAACATGCATAAGAAGGGGAAATTTATTCCCAATTCTAAAAAGCGGGTTATATAAACCTCCACCTTCTTATTTCAAAATCCCTTCCATCGCCCCCCATTGAGCCCCATACTATCCTATACAGGGAAGCAAAGGTCAGGGGCAGTCACAAGAACAACCCTTAAGGAGGACCCTAAACAAATAGTTACCCTGTAAAGGCCCACATCAGCATAAGGGCCTCCAAACAGGGTATCCTACCTTTAAGCATAAAACAATAGAGCCTTAATACATTTAAAAAGGGATAAAAAGCCCTTTTTGTTAAAATTATAATAAAAAACACAACAATTCAGCAAAGTAAGTTGACCCTAAACATTTAAACAAACATACAATTATTAAATTCATTCAATCAATGTATTCACAAAGATATGCATTTATAAATAAAACAAAAATTGCAGAGTCGGTATACTCAAGCTATCTAAAATTAATTTTAGATTTTAAAATCCTTATACTCCACCAAAATACAAGATGATGGGGACTATCAAAACCTCCCCATGGTTCCATGCACGACCTGTAGGGGGGGCATTGTGGGCTATTGTGCAGAATCAATAAAGCAGTTCAGGTCAAAGTCTATATTTAGCCCTTTAGGGCTAAGTGTGTCTAATCTATAGATCCACATACTTTCCTTCTTGGACACTTCCCTAATCATGTTCGCACCCCGCCAATGGGCCTGAATCACGTCAAGGGCTATAAAGGACATAAAGGAAGGATCACAGTTATGCTTGGTCCTAAAGTGCTCGGACAAACTATGTCCCTCATAGCCCCTTCTGATGTTATAGAGGTGCTCCCTTATCCGAATCCTCAGCTCCCTAGTCGTGCGACCCACATACAATAAATTGCAGGTGCACCAAATCAAGTATACCACAAATTTGGATGAACATGTAATAAATCGTGTAATCTTAATTTTTTCCTTTGTGGTCGGATGAATGAAGCACCCATATGGCTTGGAAACTGGATTACAAGTTCTACAGCCTATACACCTCCCACATTTATAGAAGCCTTTTAATTCCAATCCAAACATGGATGATGGGTGCATTTTTGGTATAGGGGGATCAACAAAGCTCCTGGTTAGTAAATCTTTTAAATTCGGGGCTTTTCTATAGATTAGTCTCGGTCTAGGTGGTAGCCTGGGTCCCAGAATCTCATCCCCTTGCAAGATATGCCAATGTTTGGATAAAATTTTCCTTATCTCCCGATGCTGCACACTAAAATCGGTGATAAAGGCAAAATCTTCCATTTTAGGGAGGTCCACCCCCTGTTGTTTTTGGGGGAATCTCTCCTGAGCTCTCACCCTCACTAGCTGCTGTTGTACCATTTCAGCCCCATATCCTTTATCCAGAAATTTTGTAGTCAATTCTGCCGCCTGTACTTCAAAATCCTGTGGTTTAGTACAATTGCGCCTCAATCTCATATATTGCCCCCTTGGGATAGCTTTAATCCAATTGGGGTGGTGGCAACTTTTTGCAGGAACAAATCCATTCCTGTCAGTTGGTTTAAAGTATGTCACAGTAGTCAAGGTTGGAATTTCTATACGTATAGTTAGATCAAGAAAATGTATACATTCTGCACTAATTTCGGCAGTGAATTCCAAACTAAATCGATTCTCATTCACCTGTGCAAAAAAGGCCTCCAACGTTTCCTTTGGACCCTCCCATACACAGATGACGTCATCAATAAACCTTTTCCAGAGTTTTAATTGTGGCCATACCTTCCCAAAAATGAATCGTGACTCCCACCACCCAACAAAGAGATTGGCCATACTAGGTGCAAATTTAGCACCCATCGCCACCCCCTTCTTTTGCAGAAAGAAACGGCCACCACACCAAAAATAATTATGGTCTAATGCAAAAATTAGACATTCCATAATAAACTCTATCTGTACTGAGGGAAGGTCTGAACTTTCATTCAAAAAGAAGCGAACCGCTTCAATACCCTGCTTGTGTGGAATATTGGTGTACAGTGACGTCACATCAGCCGTCGCCAGCAGCGTGACGTCATTTACAACTTGCTCTGCACACAAATCCAACACATGATTGGAATCCTTCAGATAGGCTGGCAATTTAAGCACTAAGGGCTGCAAATAAAAATCGACATACTCCCCTAGTCTGCACGTCACAGAGCCCACCCCACTAACAATCGGACGACCGGGCGGTCGGGTTAGATTTTTATGGATTTTTGGCAGGTAATAAATGGTGGGTATTCTAGGAGCTTTAACACTCAGATAATCTTTCTCTTTCTTATTGAGAACCCCATTTGAAAATCCTTTTTCTACTAAAATACTAAGCTGTGTCTGATATTCCTTTGTGGGATCTTTAGGTAGCACCTCATAAGTTTGTGTATCTGCTAATAAGCGGTCAAGCTCTTCTATATAGTCCTTTTTGTCCAAAACAACCAGCCCCCCCCCCCTTGTCCGCTGGCTTAATGACCACCTCATGCTTTTGCTCCAAACTTTTAAGACCTTGTAGCATGGGGGCCCTCCATGCCCGCTTTTTAACTACAAGGTTCTTTATATCCCTCGTGACCACATTCTTAAATGTGTCCAAATGGGAATTAGAGGGTATAAGGGGATTAAACAGGGATCTGTTCTTCAAATCTGTATGCGCAGGTTGTCTTTCCTGCTGTGAATCACCCACCCGGGCCACTGTAGATATTTCATCTATGGATCTCCCTGTGTCTTCGGGGGCTATAATGTCCACCGGTTTACTTAGGAAAAACTTCTTCATATTAAGCCTTCGCATATATTTTTGGAAATCTATATGGGTACGAAAATTGTCAAGATTTTTAGGAGGCGCGAATTTCAGACCCAGATCCAAAATTCTCAATTCGTCCCCAGATAATTCCACGGAGCTGAGATTAAAAATCCCGGCCCCTAACATCTCCTTGTTCTTCTTGTGTCTAACTCCTCCCCTTCTTCCTCTCTGTCGCGCCACTTTCTTTTGAGAGTGAAGTTTTGTTGGGGGACCTTCCCTCGATCTCTGGGAGTGGCCTGATCCTCCCTCTGTAATGGGATTTCCCGGCCCTCCCGAAAAAGGGACCTCTGGACGTTCAAGGGTGTTCGGGGTTTAGAGTGTTCAACACCCCCTGTCCTATCATTCCGATCTCGGGCGCTGATATCCCTCCTCCACATTGGTGATCTCTTTCTCCAATTTCTTCTTAAATGAAGGTTCCTATCCGGGGATCCTCTGGGTCCCCTCTCCCTAAACCCCTGATCCTGTCTCCCCATATATGGTTTCCTATTCACATACTGCCCTCTACCCCTCCATGGCTTTGCTTCCTCATTCTGTCCCCACCAACTATGATGCTGTGGGGTACGATATTCTCCAACAGCTGGGAATACTTTCCTTTGTGGGGTGTGCGATTGCTCCAAATCCTCGACCGGATCTGCACCACTCCCCTTCGTCCCAAGTTTTGTTTGCCACTTAAATACCTTACCATTGGCATAGTCTAACCTGTCCCTTTGTAATTTTCGTATTTTTCTTTTCCTTACACCCTCCTCTTCCTTCTCCAATCTTCCCTTCATCTCATCTGATTTCTTTAGAAACATTTCAGACGTACCAAAGGGCAACAATTTCTGTTTTAATGCTTCCTTTTCCTGTTCCAAATTCTTCAACAGTTGCATCTTTTTCTTAATAAGCCTATCCACTAACAGGAGGCCACACTCATTGAAGAACTCAAACCATTCCCTCTTGGAATCTATGTTATCATCCCCATCATAAATTTCCAATGACCATCTCAATTGCTGTGGTACCATTTTCTGGCCAACATATTTCTCTAGGGTGGCAATATCCCATTTGATACGGAGTTCCTTATTTAACAATTTATACAACATTTTCAAATCCTCATCCAAATTGGCTCTTGGATTAACAGTGACTCCCACAGTGCAATCCTCACCAAAATCAACATTTCTCTTAGTGCTAAACATAAAAATATCCATTTCTGAAATAGCTGCAGGTATGTGTGGGATAAATGAAACAACAAATTATATAAATGTGAATACCGCGCTAGAAAATTTAAATAAAATCATTAATCAGATAGTGAATAATATTAACGTGATGTAACAATTAACCCTTTTGTTGCCAAGCACGTAACACCTACGTGCTGGCTTGGCTGGGCCTTAAGTGCCAAGCACGTAGGTGTTACGTGCTTGACTTTCCTCGCTTGTAGTTTAAAAAGTAAAAACAACAAATACTCACCTGACCCCTTGTTGGATCCGGCCAGGTCTCCTCTTTAATTTGGTGCCATCCGATCCCCCGTGGGGGGTCGGATGGCTCCAGGAGAGCCCCCGGAATAGGCCGCCCCCCCCCCCCGCTTCTGCAGCAGCAGCTTCTAACTGTAAAAAAAAAAAAAAATAAAAATGACATTCACTTACCTGTGTGTGCGCTGGCTCCCGCTGTCCCTCCTCTTCACCTGGGGGGCCTCCGATCCCCCCCCAGGACTTACCGATCTTCAGGAGAGAGCCTGGGAGGCTCTCTCCTCTCTTCTGCACGATGGCGGCCGCCATCATGCCTCTAAGCCCCGCCCCCTTGGGGGCGGGGCTTATGAAGTCATCCCGGCCCCGATCTCAGGCTTCAGCCTTCTCAGCTTCTCAGATGCCGGTGATCGGCACAGGGGAAGGAGGTGACAGGAGATCCTCTGATCTCCTGCCTTCTCCTTCTCTGGATGCCGATCACCGGCATCTGTCAGCTGAGCGGCGAGGGACAAGAGCTTGCAATCGAAGGTAAGTACAGTAAAAAAAAATTTTTTTTTTTTCTAATAAAATACTTTTTATTATTGTGTGGTGTTTTTTTTTCACATTAACCCTTTGTGAGCTGGTAAGGGGTCCATGAGACCCCTTATACCAGTTCACAAGGCTGGGGGGGTGGCAAGTCACCTGCCCTAGCGGGTGGCTTGCCATTAACCCCCGCACCCCCATTACCTGCCTCCCCAAAGGCCAGGGGGGGGCAGAAGAGCCCGGGCCCACATAGGCTATGTGGGCTCGTAGGCTGCAGGGTGGGGGGGCCACCAAAGCTGGCCCCCCCACTCTGTGCCTACAAGCCCCCATAGCTGGTCCCGGGCTGGTTACTTTGGGTAAGGGGGACCCCACGTCATTTTTTTTTTTGGATTTTGAAGGGTTTTTAACCCTTCAAAATCCAAAAAAAAATGGGGTCCCCCTCCCCGGGAAGGGGGACCCTATGTCATTTTTTTTTTTTAATTAACCATTTGTCATCCAGCAGCTATAAAAGGCTTCTGGGCAGGAAAGGGTGTCTACCTATACATATGTGGTATCGCTGTAACCGGGAGAAATTGGGGTTTCTCACGCAATAAGATTTTATTGACAAACTTACATTTTTTATTACAAAAAAACTCTACAAATTGTAAAAAAATGTTTTTTTTTTGTTTTTTTTCACACATTTCACCCAAAAAAATTGAGAATACACCTAAAAAATACAAACAAGACATTTCATGTTAAAGCCCAGACTCTGTTGAAAAAAACAATATATAATTTTCCTGGGAAATCCCTGGAAATCCCTTCAAAAATGACAGTTGAATATGTGTAGCGCAAAATGGTGAAACATCGTCTGGCAACAGGGAGTGGCAAATGCTGCAGGTAGGCTGGCAGCGAAAGGGTTAATAATTAATTCCAGCTCAACGTGCTATACTTAAATCTCCACAATAAGTATGTGCAAAAAACAAATAAAATATAAGGACACAGAGCTAGTCAAGGTCCTCTTTAAAGTCCTTCAAACATTTCTTGAACTTCCACCATGTGCATCAGCAATCCACTCGTGCTCCACCACCACCGGTTAGGTACTCTTACCACAACTAGATGGTTTAATAGGCAATTAAAACGATCCACAGACCGATCTCTCCAGCAGGATCCACTTCTCAGGGTCCAATTACACAGAGGGTCAAACACGCTCAAAATCAAGCCAATAATATTTCCACCTCTCTGCTTTCCTTCTTTTAGATTAGATCTCCCAGTGTGTAGTATAATCCCCAAACACGATTTAAAACATGCGATCATAAGGGGGAAGAAAACAGAGGGACCATTGCGCAATATTGCAAAACTTTAAGTGCACCTTTATTCAGGCCAATAAAACACTCACATAATAAAAGGTTAAAAATCGCATATCAATCCAAACTGTGGGCCAACTCACGCTGCTGAATTCCAAATGTGTTGCCGCCGGCTCCCAACGCGTTTCGTCGCTCAGCGCGACTTTCACTAGGTCAGCCGGCGCGACGGCAAGCAGCGATTAAATATACAAAAGGCGGGACAAATGGGAACACAACTTCCTCATTCTCACCCAATCAGTAACCAGTTCGGCTCTACGCTGCCCAATCAGCAGCTAATACATGGATGACATTCCTCCTCCAATCAGTCACCAGGGAGGTGAATATCATTAATTCAACCCATCCCGCCCCTGTCTCCCCCATCCAATCCGCGGCAGAGGCAGTGAATGGCATTATCTTTCAGCTTATACGGCAGCACGCCGTCATCAGCGCCATTCTACCAATGCGCAACCAGGGAAATGTATATAATTATGGCTACGTAAGCCCATTTGCGACTGCGCAGCCGCAAGCGAAGCCGGTAGCGTCCCGTTTCCTCGGCAACCTCTCCCAGCCAGTTCTCAATTGACAATAAAGAGGCCTTTCCTCCCGCACTCACTCGTTCTAATGGGGTAACATAAATGTTATAAAATACATGATGCTGGCATACATTATAATCCTGCTTAAAAACACCAATACTCTACTCATATCCCCCCTCCAATCAACGGCACAGACAGTGAATACCCTTATCTTTATGCTTATAAGGCAGCGCGCCGTCACCAGCGCCATTCTGCCAATGCGCTACCTGGGAGGTGCATATAATTATAACAGAATAAACATGCATAAGAAGGGGAAATTTATTCCCAATTCTAAAAAGCGGGTTATATAAACCTCCACCTTCTTATTTCAAAATCCCTTCCATCGCCCCCCATTGAGCCCCATACTATCCTATACAGGGAAGCAAAGGTCAGGGGCAGTCACAAGAACAACCCTTAAGGAGGACCCTAAACAAATAGTTACCCTGTAAAGGCCCACATCAGCATAAGGGCCTCCAAACAGGGTATCCTACCTTTAAGCATAAAACAATAGAGCCTTAATACATTTAAAAAGGGATAAAAAGCCCTTTTTGTTAAAATTATAATAAAAAACACAACAATTCAGCAAAGTAAGTTGACCCTAAACATTTAAACAAACATACAATTATTAAATTCATTCAATCAATGTATTCACAAAGATATGCATTTATAAATAAAACAAAAATTGCAGAGTCGGTATACTCAAGCTATCTAAAATTAATTTTAGATTTTAAAATCCTTATACTCCACCAAAATACAAGATGATGGGGACTATCAAAACCTCCCCATGGTTCCATGCACGACCTGTAGGGGGGGCATTGTGGGCTATTGTGCAGAATCAATAAAGCAGTTCAGGTCAAAGTCTATATTTAGCCCTTTAGGGCTAAGTGTGTCTAATCTATAGATCCACATACTTTCCTTCTTGGACACTTCCCTAATCATGTTCGCACCCCGCCAATGGGCCTGAATCACGTCAAGGGCTATAAAGGACATAAAGGAAGGATCACAGTTATGCTTGGTCCTAAAGTGCTCGGACAAACTATGTCCCTCATAGCCCCTTCTGATGTTATAGAGGTGCTCCCTTATCCGAATCCTCAGCTCCCTAGTCGTGCGACCCACATACAATAAATTGCAGGTGCACCAAATCAAGTATACCACAAATTTGGATGAACATGTAATAAATCGTGTAATCTTAATTTTTTCCTTTGTGGTCGGATGAATGAAGCACCCATATGGCTTGGAAACTGGATTACAAGTTCTACAGCCTATACACCTCCCACATTTATAGAAGCCTTTTAATTCCAATCCAAACATGGATGATGGGTGCATTTTTGGTATAGGGGGATCAACAAAGCTCCTGGTTAGTAAATCTTTTAAATTCGGGGCTTTTCTATAGATTAGATTTTCTATGATTAGGGAAGTGTCCAAGAAGGAAAGTATGTGGATCTATAGATTAGACACACTTAGCCCTAAAGGGCTAAATATAGACTTTGACCTGAACTGCTTTATTGATTCTGCACAATAGCCCACAATGCCCCCCCTACAGGTCGTGCATGGAACCATGGGGAGGTTTTGATAGTCCCCATCATCTTGTATTTTGGTGGAGTATAAGGATTTTAAAATCTAAAATTAATTTTAGATAGCTTGAGTATACCGACTCTGCAATTTTTGTTTTATTTATAAATGCATATCTTTGTGAATACATTGATTGAATGAATTTAATAATTGTATGTTTGTTTAAATGTTTAGGGTCAACTTACTTTGCTGAATTGTTGTGTTTTTTATTATAATTTTAACAAAAAGGGCTTTTTATCCCTTTTTAAATGTATTAAGGCTCTATTGTTTTATGCTTAAAGGTAGGATACCCTGTTTGGAGGCCCTTATGCTGATGTGGGCCTTTACAGGGTAACTATTTGTTTAGGGTCCTCCTTAAGGGTTGTTCTTGTGACTGCCCCTGACCTTTGCTTCCCTGTATAGGATAGTATGGGGCTCAATGGGGGGCGATGGAAGGGATTTTGAAATAAGAAGGTGGAGGTTTATATAACCCGCTTTTTAGAATTGGGAATAAATTTCCCCTTCTTATGCATGTTTATTCTGTTATAATTATATGCACCTCCCAGGTAGCGCATTGGCAGAATGGCGCTGGTGACGGCGCGCTGCCTTATAAGCATAAAGATAAGGGTATTCACTGTCTGTGCCGTTGATTGGAGGGGGGATATGAGTAGAGTATTGGTGTTTTTAAGCAGGATTATAATGTATGCCAGCATCATGTATTTTATAACATTTATGTTACCCCATTAGAACGAGTGAGTGCGGGAGGAAAGGCCTCTTTATTGTCAATTGAGAACTGGCTGGGAGAGGTTGCCGAGGAAACGGGACGCTACCGGCTTTGCTTGCGGCTGCGCAGTCGCAAATGGGCTTACGTAGCCATAATTATATACATTTCCCTGGTTGCGCATTGGTAGAATGGCGCTGATGACGGCGTGCTGCCGTATAAGCTGAAAGATAATGCCATTCACTGCCTCTGCCGCGGATTGGATGGGGGAGACAGGGGCGGGATGGGTTGAATTAATGATATTCACCTCCCTGGTGACTGATTGGAGGAGGAATGTCATCCATGTATTAGCTGCTGATTGGGCAGCGTAGAGCCGAACTGGTTACTGATTGGGTGAGAATGAGGAAGTTGTGTTCCCATTTGTCCCGCCTTTTGTATATTTAATCGCTGCTTGCCGTCGCGCCGGCTGACCTAGTGAAAGTCGCGCTGAGCGACGAAACGCGTTGGGAGCCGGCGGCAACACATTTGGAATTCAGCAGCGTGAGTTGGCCCACAGTTTGGATTGATATGCGATTTTTAACCTTTTATTATGTGAGTGTTTTATTGGCCTGAATAAAGGTGCACTTAAAGTTTTGCAATATTGCGCAATGGTCCCTCTGTTTTCTTCCCCCTTATGATCGCATGTTTTATATCGTGTTTGGGGATTATACTACACACTGGGAGATCTAATCTAAAAGAAGGAAAGCAGAGAGGTGGAAATATTATTGGCTTGATTTTGAGCGTGTTTGACCCTCTGTGTAATTGGACCCTGAGAAGTGGATCCTGCTGGAGAGATCGGTCTGTGGATCGTTTTAATTGCCTATTAAACCATCTAGTTGTGATAAGAGTACCTAACCGGTGGTGGTGGAGCACGAGTGGATTGCTGATGCACATGGTGGAAGTTCAAGAAATGTTTGAAGGACTTTAAAGAGGACCTTGACTAGCTCTGTGTCCTTATATTTTATTTGTTTTTTGCACATACTTATTGTGGAGATTTAAGTATAGCACGTTGAGCTGGAATTAATTATTAATTGTTACATCACGTTAATATTATTCACTATCTGATTAATGATTTTATTTAAATTTTCTAGCGCGGTATTCACATTTATATAATTTGTTGTTTCATTTATCCCACACATACCTGCAGCTATTTCAGAAATGGATATTTTTATGTTTAGCACTAAGAGAAATGTTGATTTTGGTGAGGATTGCACTGTGGGAGTCACTGTTAATCCAAGAGCCAATTTGGATGAGGATTTGAAAATGTTGTATAAATTGTTAAATAAGGAACTCCGTATCAAATGGGATATTGCCACCCTAGAGAAATATGTTGGCCAGAAAATGGTACCACAGCAATTGAGATGGTCATTGGAAATTTATGATGGGGATGATAACATAGATTCCAAGAGGGAATGGTTTGAGTTCTTCAATGAGTGTGGCCTCCTGTTAGTGGATAGGCTTATTAAGAAAAAGATGCAACTGTTGAAGAATTTGGAACAGGAAAAGGAAGCATTAAAACAGAAATTGTTGCCCTTTGGTACGTCTGAAATGTTTCTAAAGAAATCAGATGAGATGAAGGGAAGATTGGAGAAGGAAGAGGAGGGTGTAAGGAAAAGAAAAATACGAAAATTACAAAGGGACAGGTTAGACTATGCCAATGGTAAGGTATTTAAGTGGCAAACAAAACTTGGGACGAAGGGGAGTGGTGCAGATCCGGTCGAGGATTTGGAGCAATCGCACACCCCACAAAGGAAAGTATTCCCAGCTGTTGGAGAATATCGTACCCCACAGCATCATAGTTGGTGGGGACAGAATGAGGAAGCAAAGCCATGGAGGGGTAGAGGGCAGTATGTGAATAGGAAACCATATATGGGGAGACAGGATCAGGGGTTTAGGGAGAGGGGACCCAGAGGATCCCCGGATAGGAACCTTCATTTAAGAAGAAATTGGAGAAAGAGATCACCAATGTGGAGGAGGGATATCAGCGCCCGAGATCGGAATGATAGGACAGGGGGTGTTGAACACTCTAAACCCCGAACACCCTTGAACGTCCAGAGGTCCCTTTTTCGGGAGGGCCGGGAAATCCCATTACAGAGGGAGGATCAGGCCACTCCCAGAGATCGAGGGAAGGTCCCCCAACAAAACTTCACTCTCAAAAGAAAGTGGCGCGACAGAGAGGAAGAAGGGGAGGAGTTAGACACAAGAAGAACAAGGAGATGTTAGGGGCCGGGATTTTTAATCTCAGCTCCGTGGAATTATCTGGGGACGAATTGAGAATTTTGGATCTGGGTCTGAAATTCGCGCCTCCTAAAAATCTTGACAATTTTCGTACCCATATAGATTTCCAAAAATATATGCGAAGGCTTAATATGAAGAAGTTTTTCCTAAGTAAACCGGTGGACATTATAGCCCCCGAAGACACAGGGAGATCCATAGATGAAATATCTACAGTGGCCCGGGTGGGTGATTCACAGCAGGAAAGACAACCTGCGCATACAGATTTGAAGAACAGATCCCTGTTTAATCCCCTTATACCCTCTAATTCCCATTTGGACACATTTAAGAATGTGGTCACGAGGGATATAAAGAACCTTGTAGTTAAAAAGCGGGCATGGAGGGCCCCCATGCTACAAGGTCTTAAAAGTTTGGAGCAAAAGCATGAGGTGGTCATTAAGCCAGCGGACAAGGGGGGGGGCTGGTTGTTTTGGACAAAAAGGACTATATAGAAGAGCTTGACCGCTTATTAGCAGATACACAAACTTATGAGGTGCTACCTAAAGATCCCACAAAGGAATATCAGACACAGCTTAGTATTTTAGTAGAAAAAGGATTTTCAAATGGGGTTCTCAATAAGAAAGAGAAAGATTATCTGAGTGTTAAAGCTCCTAGAATACCCACCATTTATTACCTGCCAAAAATCCATAAAAATCTAACCCGACCGCCCGGTCGTCCGATTGTTAGTGGGGTGGGCTCTGTGACGTGCAGACTAGGGGAGTATGTCGATTTTTATTTGCAGCCCTTAGTGCTTAAATTGCCAGCCTATCTGAAGGATTCCAATCATGTGTTGGATTTGTGTGCAGAGCAAGTTGTAAATGATGTCACGCTGCTGTCGACGGCTGATGTGACGTCACTGTACACCAATATTCCACACAAGCAGGGTATTGAAGCGGTTCGCTTCTTTTTGAATGAAAGTTCAGACCTTCCCTCAGTACAGATAGAGTTTATTATGGAATGTCTAATTTTTGCATTAGACCATAATTATTTTTGGTGTGGTGGCCGTTTCTTTCTGCAAAAGAAGGGGGTGGCGATGGGTGCTAAATTTGCACCTAGTATGGCCAATCTCTTTGTTGGGTGGTGGGAGTCACGATTCATTTTTGGGAAGGTATGGCCACAATTAAAACTCTGGAAAAGGTTTATTGATGACGTCATCTGTGTATGGGAGGGTCCAAAGGAAACGTTGGAGGCCTTTTTTGCACAGGTGAATGAGAATCGATTTAGTTTGGAATTCACTGCCGAAATTAGTGCAGAATGTATACATTTTCTTGATCTAACTATACGTATAGAAATTCCAACCTTGACTACTGTGACATACTTTAAACCAACTGACAGGAATGGATTTGTTCCTGCAAAAAGTTGCCACCACCCCAATTGGATTAAAGCTATCCCAAGGGGGCAATATATGAGATTGAGGCGCAATTGTACTAAACCACAGGATTTTGAAGTACAGGCGGCAGAATTGACTACAAAATTTCTGGATAAAGGATATGGGGCTGAAATGGTACAACAGCAGCTAGTGAGGGTGAGAGCTCAGGAGAGATTCCCCCAAAAACAACAGGGGGTGGACCTCCCTAAAATGGAAGATTTTGCCTTTATCACCGATTTTAGTGTGCAGCATCGGGAGATAAGGAAAATTTTATCCAAACATTGGCATATCTTGCAAGGGGATGAGATTCTGGGACCCAGGCTACCACCTAGACCGAGACTAATCTATAGAAAAGCCCCGAATTTAAAAGATTTACTAACCAGGAGCTTTGTTGATCCCCCTATACCAAAAATGCACCCATCATCCATGTTTGGATTGGAATTAAAAGGCTTCTATAAATGTGGGAGGTGTATAGGCTGTAGAACTTGTAATCCAGTTTCCAAGCCATATGGGTGCTTCATTCATCCGACCACAAAGGAAAAAATTAAGATTACACGATTTATTACATGTTCATCCAAATTTGTGGTATACTTGATTTGGTGCACCTGCAATTTATTGTATGTGGGTCGCACGACTAGGGAGCTGAGGATTCGGATAAGGGAGCACCTCTATAACATCAGAAGGGGCTATGAGGGACATAGTTTGTCCGAGCACTTTAGGACCAAGCATAACTGTGATCCTTCCTTTATGTCCTTTATAGCCCTTGACGTGATTCAGGCCCATTGGCGGGGTGCGAACATGATTAGGGAAGTGTCCAAGAAGGAAAGTATGTGGATCTATAGATTAGACACACTTAGCCCTAAAGGGCTAAATATAGACTTTGACCTGAACTGCTTTATTGATTCTGCACAATAGCCCACAATGCCCCCCCTACAGGTCGTGCATGGAACCATGGGGAGGTTTTGATAGTCCCCATCATCTTGTATTTTGGTGGAGTATAAGGATTTTAAAATCTAAAATTAATTTTAGATAGCTTGAGTATACCGACTCTGCAATTTTTGTTTTATTTATAAATGCATATCTTTGTGAATACATTGATTGAATGAATTTAATAATTGTATGTTTGTTTAAATGTTTAGGGTCAACTTACTTTGCTGAATTGTTGTGTTTTTTATTATAATTTTAACAAAAAGGGCTTTTTATCCCTTTTTAAATGTATTAAGGCTCTATTGTTTTATGCTTAAAGGTAGGATACCCTGTTTGGAGGCCCTTATGCTGATGTGGGCCTTTACAGGGTAACTATTTGTTTAGGGTCCTCCTTAAGGGTTGTTCTTGTGACTGCCCCTGACCTTTGCTTCCCTGTATAGGATAGTATGGGGCTCAATGGGGGGCGATGGAAGGGATTTTGAAATAAGAAGGTGGAGGTTTATATAACCCGCTTTTTAGAATTGGGAATAAATTTCCCCTTCTTATGCATGTTTATTCTGTTATAATTATATGCACCTCCCAGGTAGCGCATTGGCAGAATGGCGCTGGTGACGGCGCGCTGCCTTATAAGCATAAAGATAAGGGTATTCACTGTCTGTGCCGTTGATTGGAGGGGGGATATGAGTAGAGTATTGGTGTTTTTAAGCAGGATTATAATGTATGCCAGCATCATGTATTTTATAACATTTATGTTACCCCATTAGAACGAGTGAGTGCGGGAGGAAAGGCCTCTTTATTGTCAATTGAGAACTGGCTGGGAGAGGTTGCCGAGGAAACGGGACGCTACCGGCTTCGCTTGCGGCTGCGCAGTCGCAAATGGGCTTACGTAGCCATAATTATATACATTTCCCTGGTTGCGCATTGGTAGAATGGCGCTGATGACGGCGTGCTGCCGTATAAGCTGAAAGATAATGCCATTCACTGCCTCTGCCGCGGATTGGATGGGGGAGACAGGGGCGGGATGGGTTGAATTAATGATATTCACCTCCCTGGTGACTGATTGGAGGAGGAATGTCATCCATGTATTAGCTGCTGATTGGGCAGCGTAGAGCCGAACTGGTTACTGATTGGGTGAGAATGAGGAAGTTGTGTTCCCATTTGTCCCGCCTTTTGTATATTTAATCGCTGCTTGCCGTCGCGCCGGCTGACCTAGTGAAAGTCGCGCTGAGCGACGAAACGCGTTGGGAGCCGGCGGCAACACATTTGGAATTCAGCAGCGTGAGTTGGCCCACAGTTTGGATTGATATGCGATTTTTAACCTTTTATTATGTGAGTGTTTTATTGGCCTGAATAAAGGTGCACTTAAAGTTTTGCAATATTGCGCAATGGTCCCTCTGTTTTCTTCCCCCTTATGATCGCATGTTTTAAATCGTGTTTGGGGATTATACTACACACTGGGAGATCTAATCTAAAAGAAGGAAAGCAGAGAGGTGGAAATATTATTGGCTTGATTTTGAGCGTGTTTGACCCTCTGTGTAATTGGACCCTGAGAAGTGGATCCTGCTGGAGAGATCGGTCTGTGGATCGTTTTAATTGCCTATTAAACCATCTAGTTGTGGTAAGAGTACCTAACCGGTGGTGGTGGAGCACGAGTGGATTGCTGATGCACATGGTGGAAGTTCAAGAAATGTTTGAAGGACTTTAAAGAGGACCTTGACTAGCTCTGTGTCCTTATATTTTATTTGTTTTTGCACTTTGCTTGGTCAACAGGGACACAAGGTCAGCGCCGATGCACTTATAGGAGCAGCGTCAAGCTTAGCACGCTTGCAGCTCCTTTCCTTTCACTTGGAGTGCGTTGTGGAAGTGTGGCGTCTAATAGAGGGGTTGGAGCCAGTATTGCGCCTGATGTCGCGCATGAGCGAGTATGCTGTTAACAGCTTATATAAGTAGCCCTACAACAAACTGAGAGTGTTGTCTCAGAAACAGCAATCAGTGTCACACACACACTATCAACAGCTGCTGAAGGCAGAGGAGTAGCTAGGCTCTCTGAATCCCGGGTCAAATATTTGAAATGGCGTAATGGCGCCCCCACCTGTTCTCAGGCCCCCCTTTGGCGCCCCTGTGGTCTGCTGCACCCGGGGCAAGTTCCCCTCCTGCTCCCCCCTAGATACGCCCCTGGCTGAAAGTGATGAATGTAACCATGTATCAATTAAACAGTTGCTTACAATGTTTTGAGAGCTTTCTGAGCAGTCATTACAGCTGGCTAGAGCCAAAGCATTATTGCACCAAGATTTAGTGTAATTTCGACTTCGGGACAGTTTTTTTTCAGAATTGTAGCAAGATGGCCACTCCCATGCAATTCAGGAGCACAGAATCTGCATGCTATTTCACAACATCTGCATGGGGTTAAGCCCTCTCAGTCACTGATTGCCAAAGAGAGGGTTTAGGGGAGCAATTGACTAAAATTTCATTGGATTGGAGGTCAAATTTTAATAGCCAGGTTTCAGCCTGCCTCCAGATATGCAACCCTGCTGCATGCATATATGCATCCTGTTACAGCCTCCGACCATGATGCATAAATTCGTTTGGTGGTAAGCAAGTGCTGAAATTACAACTATGGACAACAATGATGGAAGACGCCACCACATCTGATTTGGGATATTGTTTTTGACAGCTTCAAAGCTAGTCCTACGATTCATGAAAATGCTTTCTTTTTTCTATTATTAAATTGTATTCATTTAAAGTGGACCAAATCCCAAGATTTTTTCTATTTTTGGTCCTTGTCCCTGAGGCACCCCAATTCAAGATGCCTGACACACCTCTCCAATTCTCCAGAATATTCTCCTCCACTAAATTTACCACTCCCAAGCCCTCCAAGCTTTCAAAAGTACCCTGAAAACCCTCCTCTTAAAACAAGCATATAAGCCAGCTTAAAGTGGACCAAAACCCAGGATTGTCACTATGCCAAGTTGTGGTCCTTGCCCTGGAGGCATCCTAAGTCGGGATACAAATTAGACACTGAGCCTGGCATAAGGGACTGTAAACGGCTGCATTCCTGCCCCCCCCCCCCCCCACTGTGTGGCGCAGGAGCCAGGGATGACTCCAGGGCCAGCCCTTCAGATGGTTGGTCCACTTTAAGTAATTCTTGAAAGGGCCTGTGCCACAAAACTCAATACTGACCGTTTGTGATCCCTTGACCTTTGGACTGTAAGCTCCTAAGGCAGGAAGCTCTCTACTATTGTAACTTGTATTCAGAATATTCACCATGAACGCTGTAGGACCTTGTTTGGAATAATGTTAATAATCGATGTACTGTATGTTTTATCCTGTCTGTTATCTCTATGTTGTACTGTGCTACGGGAGGTGAAAGTTCTTTAGAAATAATAGGCAAAAATGGCGTCAATTGTGGCAATACAGGCACGATTCCTGTATGGGACCCAGCAACAAAGGGCAGCCTCTGGTCCTCATGCACAACTTCTGTCTGGCCTCTTACTCAGGCTCCCACATTTTCCAGGGCCTGACACGTATCGCGCAATTATGTTAGATCTTGCGCAGTTCCACCTTTGGCACAGATGCAGCCGCAGCTGCCTACAGAATATAAAGGTCCTTCTGGCATCAACATGGTGCCAGAAGATTCTTATGCTATTCTGCTATGCCTCCTCTGTGATTTCTGATTCCTGAACCTGTGCATCCTTTGTGTATGACCTTCGGCTTTGCTTTTGGACCTTGCTCTGTGGATTAACCACTTGCTAGACCCACTAACCCGTTTATGACCCTTGGCTACTATTCGGACTTTGCTCTGGATTAACCAATTGCTGAACTCCCCCCTTGGCTATCACTTGTGGCACCACCTCTGAGCATGTGATTTCTGCTTCTGTTTCATCATCTGCCTCTCAGCCTCCGACCAGGTGACCACTGCTGTCTTCCTAGGCCTTTAGCTCTCCAGGGCATGCCTGGGGTCACCTCCACAACAAACCAATCCTTCCTTGCAGGGGGCTCAATAGATGACCAGGGTGATTCTTAGAGCCTTTGGGCCTTCTGAGTCGAAGATTGGTCCTAAACTTTATTAGTCTCTACTGTCAGCTCCTTTAGCAGAGGTACACCAGTCTATTCACATTCAGTGCTCCCAACTGTTAAGCTCTGAAACTCCATATAGGCTTCCATAGGCATGTGTGCCTGGGGCACAGCCATCACTAATTAAAAGTTGTGGATTATAGGGGCCCACTGACATTCTGAAAAATGCTGAACATTTCCTGATGCATTGGAGCAAAAGGGGGGCAAGGATTAAAACCCAAGATGTGCCAGGCTGTTGGTCTGGTTTAAGTTGGGTTATGTGCGTTCCAGTGCACTTTTTCCAATTTGCGTATTCATGTTGGATCTGATACAGACATTGGATCCAAAATATGCATGCAGACTTCTTTGACAACGATCCTGACACCAGAACCATACAGTAGTGGAAGTACATTTTACCTCTGAAATCCTCCTGAGAGATTGAACAAGGCCGGAGGTGTGGTTTTGAACAAGCTGGCTGGATTGTAGCTTTTGTGGCGGACAAGGGTAGTATCTGTTTTTTGTTTTTTATTGGGGGGGTGGGTTACAGAATCTTCAAATCTACCAATACCAGGCTAAGCCAGGAACATTTTCACCTTTAATTTTCCTGTTCATCAGTGCTACCTAGCTAGAAGAGCCTGGCTCGGCAGCTGCCACTGGACATCTCTGGAGACGAGCGGCAAAAAGTAATTTGCTGAAAATAAAAAGTTTTAAGATGAATGGAGCGAAGGAGAAGAGGAGAGGTTAATAGAGATCGGGCTTCTAAGTGTGTTTGTGTTTTACCCCCAGGCTGCTCGCCCATGCCAGGCCCCAACCAGGAATGTTGTTTTAGGAAAAAAATCTATAAATTATTTCATATTTTGGGATATTTTATAGAATGTTGCAGTCACGAGTTCAAACTCTGTTATGTTTTATATTTTATGAAGTGGGACACACACTCTGCTGCTTCTACAGACATTTATCTGAAAAACAACTTTTTACACTGTGAACTAGTAAAGGGGTCCTTCCACTACCACCCTTTTGCAGCTTCAGTAGCTTGGAAAGTGCTGCTATCCACGATGAGCGCACAAAGAAAGCCATGGGGCCCAGATAGATAGTTAGATAGATTATATATAAATATGAGATAGATGAATAGCATATTGGATAGATAGATAGATAGATAGATAGATAGATAGATAGATAGATAGATAGATATGGGATAGATAGATAGATAGATAGATAGATATGAGATAGATAGATAGATAGATAGATAGATAGATAGATAGATAGATAGGGGATAGATAGATAGATAGATAGATAGATAGATAGATATGAGATAGATAGATAGATAGATAGATAGATAGATAGATAGGGGATAGATAGATAGATAGATAGATAGATAGATACTGTAGATGCATATAAAATAATTAGAGAGAGGAAAGACTGATTACTAATTATTAGCTACAGATTATTAGAGGCTAAATCACTGATTTATGATTGTTGCCTGAAGATTGCTAACTAACGATCATTGCCTGATGATTGTTCATTGTTGGTGCAAACACCAGACTGTTTATTCCTGTATTATAATGGCTGACTGATGATTGCTTGCTTGCTGACTGATTTTTGTTGGCTGATGGCTCATGATTGTTGACTGATAATCGTTGTTGGTTGATGTCTACTGATGATGGATGTTAACTGGTGTTTGTTGGCTGATGGATTCTGTGTAACAATTATTGGCTGATAATTGCTGACTTGCGGGCTAATGAATGCTGACTTATTACTGGCTAATGGAGGCTGACTTTTGATAGTTTTCTGATAATTGCGTACTCATTATTGTTGGCTGATGATGGCTGACTGAAATAATTGCATAATGATGTGTGACTGATGATTATTGGTGGATGATTGTTCACTGAAAATGTTGGATGATGATTCCTGAATGACTATTTGCTGATTATTGCTGGATTATTGCTGGATAATTATTGTTGGCTGATTATGGCTGACTGATGATTACTGATGGATAAAGATTGCTGACTGACAATTGTTGCCTGGTGATTATAGATTATTGGCTAACGATTGTTAATTAATAATTGTTGGCTACAAATCACTGAGCGTTGATTGTTGGCTCAAGACTGATGACCGAGGATCATTGCCTGAAGGTTCATTGTTGGCTCAAGAGCCTGATTGTTGATGGCTGTCTGATGATGGCAGACTAATGATTGCTTGCTGGTGGATGCTGACTGATAAATTATGGCTAAAAATTGCTGCCTTATCATATGTGGATTATTGTTGACTGATGACGTTTGACTGCTGATTTTTGAATATCGTATGTCTCTGTCAAGCCTCCTGGCTACAATCATGGGGAGAGCTGAGCTGAGCTCCAGGTATGGGGCGAAGTGAAGCAGAAAAAACTCCAAGAGCAAATAAAAAGTCTGAGCAGAGTCCAAGGGTGAATCCGGGGTCAGAGGCAGGCAGAAAACAGGCAAAGTCCATAAGCAATCCGCGTCAAAAATCAGGTTATCCGTCAGTGTATAAATCCAGGTATTCAATCAGGTATTCAGGAATCAGGGAAATCCAGGAAGTAAGCTGATAACACAGCATTGGCTGTAGGCCAGCTGTCCTCTTAAATAGGGCTATCAATCAGCACAGGGAGGGATGTGCCAGAGTCTGGTGAAGTCACTTCCTGTCCATTCAAACTCAGGACACCAGGAAGTGAAATCAAGTCCAAGAGCTTACACTCTAGGCCTTGTGCACTTCCAATGGGCCGAACAGCAGGTGTCACTGTGGAGCATGCGACAGAAGAAGAGCCTGCTCTGTTAAAACCATGCAGCTGCATGCAGTCCGTGGTATGGCGCGCTCACGATGCCTTAAAGGGCAGGAAAGGCGAGGAGACTGACAGTCTCCTGATGTTTGTTGGCTAATGGATCCTAATATCTTTTTTTGGTTGATGGCTGTTGAAGATAGTTGGCTGATGGATGCTGAGTGACAAGTGTTGAGTGATATTTGCTAACTGATGATTGTGCACTGATGGAAGCTGACTGATGATTGTTGGTGAATGATTGCTGACTGATGATAATTGCATGATGATTGTTGACGGATCATTGGTGACTAAATATAGATGGATCATGATTGTTTGCTGATAATTGCTTGCTAATGATTGTTGACTGATGATCACTGATTGATTATTGTTGCCTGATGACAGCACACAAATTATTAGTCACCGATCCCCAGCCAACAATAAACATTCACAAATTTTAAGTTAACAGTCAACATCTATTAGCTAGAAATCACCTTTGGAAAGCTCCAGTGCCTAGAAGAGCTTGTTTAGGTATCTTTGCTTCAGTCCAATAAGTTACTATTACCTGCTTTTGTCAAATGGGAACATTCCAAGAATTTTGTCACCACTTTTATCAATAGTGGAGCAACAGGCAATTCTTAATACTTCTTTTGCTGCCACTTATATGCCATTGGCTAGGGAGCCCCTTCCAGATCTTAGTGGTCAATATTCAATTTAATCCACATGGAGTTTCCTCTAAGACTCCTTTGATTAAATTAATTGTGGGTACCCTTCATTCTTTAATTTTTGGTCCTTGATTGTCCTAATATGCCTTTTATGTTTGGCCTATCTTGGCTCAGAAGCTACAAATTGATCGGAGTAATGGGAAACTGGTGAAATGGAATTCTCTTTGTATTGGTCAGTGCATGTGTATTACTCTGGTTATGACTAAAGTATCCATTGATGGGTTACCAGAGTATATTTGGCCTGGGCAGATGTAGTATCTAAGAAATCCACTGACTTAAGTTGTTTCCTGGTACCAAGCTCCTTGGAGGTAAAATCTATAATTTGACTCATTCTGAGGAATTAGGGATGAAAGAATACATCTCAGAGAATTTGAAGAAAGGTTTAATCTGCTCATTTACCTCTCCGGCTAGGTAGAGGGTTAGGTAAAGATTATAATAGAGATCACAATAAGATTATGGTTAAAAACTGTTGGAGATATACTTTCGCAACAGCTTACAGCTTGAATGTGCTTTTACTAGATTTACTGCAGTTTACAGCTATAACAAGATATGACACTAGATGGCGCTGTGACCAATGCTTAAACTGTAGAGTTTCTATGCATTTTACTGCTGTGTTGTATTTCCTGTAAATAGAGTTGTGAGCTCTATGCTCCTTTTCTTCTCTGTGTTTTAGCCACCATGTAAGGTGACATGCTCTTACTGCATTCATGTTCCAGTAAAGCAAGTTCCTGTTATTCTGCACCCAACACTCAACAAAAACATGTACCCCTTTACAGAGAACCTCTTTAATCAGGTTATAGGCTCCCAAGTATGTTCCACACTGATCCTCAGGGGGGCATAAAAGCGCATTTGTCTCTGCCAAGGGAACGAATAGAAGACAGTCTTTAACATAAAAGGTCATTATGAATATTATGCCATTGGGCTTATGTAATGCTCCTGCTGTCTTTCTGGGTTTTGTGAACAACATTTTTTTTAATTTTTTAGTTTATTTAGATGATATGTTCATCTTCTCTCGGTCCTTGTCTGAACACTGTGCTCATATTAAAGCTGTTTTACAAAAACTCAGAGAGAACAATCTCTATACCACGCTCTCCAAAGGCATGTTTGAGGCTTCTGAGGTTAATTTTTTTGGGTTATTTGGTCTCTAACAAGGGGTTCATTATGGATCCCACTAAAGGGTCAGTGGTTCTTGGATGTGAACAACCTAAGACCCTAAAAGCCTTACAAAGATTCTTGGGCCTAGTTGTCTTCTATAGGCACCACTTTATTAAGGGGTTTTCAACCTTTGTCATCCTGTTAACTGACTTGACTCCTAAAAGCGCCTTTTTAGGCCTTTCCAGTGCTAAAAGCACTTCATACTTTAAAAGAGGCCTTTATTTCAGCCCCAGTGTTGCTCCTCTAGATGTTAACTCTCCATTTATTATAGAGGTTGATGCATCTGAGCCTGGCGTGGGAGCTGTCCCCTCCCAGTATGCCAGAAATCCGGAAAGATTACATCCTTGTGCATATTTTTCTGATGTGGGGTATCAGGAGTTAATGACAGTAACATTAGAATTTGAGGAGTGGAGACATTGGTTAAAAATCTCATTACATCCCATCACTGTATTTTCAGATCATAGAAATCTTGAGTATACGGAGTCACCTAAAAGACTGAATTCCCAACAGGCAAGAAAAAAGCAATAAAATGACCCATAAACCACCTGCTGACTTACTCACTCCTTTCAAGGTTCCTAAAGAACCATGAACTCACATTTCTGTGGATTTTATTGTTGATTTACCTCCTTCTCAGGGTAATACTGTTGCGTGGGCCATCGTCAATACCTTTAGTAAAATGCCGCAGTTATTTGGACTAAGTGCCAAGACAATTTAAAAAGGGCTGTAGAACAACCACAAACTTTTACCAATCATCACAAATCCATCGAGCCAGCTTTTAGTTTACAAAAATATCGCTCTGTGCCAACCATCAGCTAAGTTGGGACTAGATTCATCGGTCCATCTTGCAAAAATTGAGTGAGGTCAAGTTTAAGGTTGATCTTCGGCAATCTTTTAGGATCCCTAACTGTTGAAATCACAGCCCTCTGTCGTCTGTGTTGCGTCTGCACCAGGGCCCACGGCACTCCATTGTCTGGCCCGGGGGCCCAGGTCCTCCACTATCTGTACTGCGGGCTAAATTCTGCATTGTCTGCACTGGTGTCCAGACCATCCATTCTTTGTCTTGTCGTGTATGTCTGCCCTGTGTTTCCCCTCCCCAAGTCTGCGACCACCACAGGACTACCCATGTCCTGTGTATTCTCCACCTTTTGGGGCGCTTCTTAAGACCTTGTCAGATTACAGGCTCACCGTTGAGTACCGGGCCTCCCCCACCCGGGTGACCAGTGGTTTGCCTCTTTGGTGGTTGTTTGTCTCCTGTCCTCCATGTCATGTTCATATTCAGCTATCCTGCTGTCTGGCCCCCGCACCGGGAAATTCCCAAAGCTTCCGAAATGCCCAACAATTTAGTTTGCTTGGGCATGACAGTAACTCTCTGAAATTCTTGATTACTGGAAGTGGTTTCCCTGGGCTGGATAGCCACCAGGGATGTTTATGCTGATGCTTTGACAAGGAATAACCCTGAAAAACCCAGTAACGGTCCGGATGCCAGTGTGGATACGCTGCCAAAGGAAGCACAGCCGCTGGAGGGAGATTTGAATGGACTAGTGAATCAGCCCACACAATAGTTTGGGCTAATAAGCCTCTGGGGGAATTACTCCAATCCCCAGCCCCTATAAAACCTAAAGCAGCCCATTGACACAATGCTTGCTTGAATGCTATAACAGCTTTCTATCAGTGTAAGACCTTGAACCTTGTTTGACCCCAGCCTGATGCTCTTTGCCGTTTGACCTGCTCCCTGACACTGAGTATTTTGTATCCCTGTGCCTTGACACCAGTTTGGACTGACCTCTTGTGCATAATTCTTGGCTATGTCTCAACTACGCATGTGCCAACAGTGACAGTTCACCCACCTGTATTTACAGCAGTCAGAGGGTTTTGTTTGCATGGACACCATACCTAGGCACGTGTGTCTAGGTGCAAATTGGGGACTTGTTCACTGTAAAGGGCGAAGCGGCGGTGAAGATTGGGCAATATTCTCTGGTTCTGCACATTGGTGAGACTAACAGCTAACTGAATCCCCCCAAAGGATACTTAACAGAGTCTTATGGCTGCCTCAATGCCAAGTCTAAGCTAAAAATATGTAATGTATGTACTTACATATTTTTAGCTTAGACTTGGCATTGAGGCAGCCAGATTGTTCAGCGCCCCCCCTCCCCCCCTTGGCAGTTTTTTTAATATGTTGTACATGTTTTTTAATAGTTTGTCTTTCTTGTAAAAATGGATCTTTTTATGACTTGAGAATAATAAAGCCACATCTTAATCTTATCCTCTGGTGTTGTGCAGTTATAAGACTCTGTTAAGTATCCTTTGGGGGGATTCTTGATAGTGGGGTACCCCCCAATTCGTAGCTTGTGTTCATATTTGGTTAACTAACAGAGCATTGCACCACAATTTATAATAACACGTTTACTGGTGCCAGCAACCTGTTCCATAGTTTAGCTAACTGATTGTTGACTGGTGACTACTGATAGGGATGGCTGCTAGATGCTGACTGACGATTGTTGGCTGATTATGGATGGATATTGATAGATTTATGAAGATTGCTGTCTGTCACCATGGATGGCCTTATTCCAGGGGGCCCCTCCTGCCAGTATTTGGGTCACTAGATGGAACTTGTCTAAAGAACTCAGTGCTTCATCTCTATAAGAACTTAAAAGAAAGATTGACAGGTCACATTTTATGTATTTTTATGTAGCTGCGAGATTTACTTGCTCTGTGAAAGCAGCGGTGGCGGCAGCGCAACACATGGGGTGGGGGAGAGGTTGATAAGTTAGAAGTGACAGTGACAGTGTCAAAGATAGATCATAAACAACAGAGCCAATGTTTGAGGATTTCTTCACATGCCTGCCAGGCTTCTTACTATAAAAAGAGCCGTCATGTCACACATTTGATTGGGGGGGGGGGGAGGATCCAGAAAGGTGCTCTTTTGGCAAGAGTACGTGCACCTTACTTACCTCTCTCCCTCATAGGGTGCACCTTATTTGTTGTAGAGGTCCCTATTTGCTAGAGAAGTGTTTGGGGGGAGGGAAATGGCCTTGGCTCTGCCACCCCTGATTTCTGATTATATCAGGATTGGGGGCGAGGGCCTGGATTTCCCTGGTTTGGGATACCTTTTTGGATTACCGGTAAGGTTTTGGTTCTAATGTTTTTATCACATATTTTACATTGCTTATGTTATATTTGGAGGACGATATCCCATAAGCCATTCAATATAATGGTAACACTTTAGGTGACAGTCACACTTATAGTAAATACATGTATATCCACTCTGGTTGTATGAAACACAAGTATTTATTGTTTGTAGCAAGTGGGTTTCTCGGATTTGTAGCAAGTTGTTAGGGCGAGCGCTGCGTTTTCCCCGCGCAGCGTTCCCCTCCGTGCCTCTCCTCGGGCGAGCGCTGCGTCCCCTTCCTGCAGCGCTCCCCGCTCTACCACCATCTGGGCGTCCGCTGCTGGCCCCCCAGGCTGCGTTTCCTCCTTACCTGGTCCCCGCGCTTCCTCCTCTGGCCGGCATGGCCGCCGGCTTCCTCCTACTGCTGCAGTTCCGCCTTCCTTGCGCGCACGTCCCCGGCCACTAGGGGGCGCGCGCGTCAACATTCACAGATTTAAAGGGCCAAGGTCCTGATAATTGGTGTCTGGCCATCCAATCTCTTTTCGGCTCTTCCCATAAATTGGACCCTGCCTTACTTCCTGTGCCGGATCTTCGGTGTTCTTCCGTGTATGACAGTCGCTGTATTGCTTGATTCCTCGTGTATGACCTCGGCTCTCCCTTTGACCTTCGAACCTGTGCTGCCCGTCCCGACCTCGGCTTGTTTCTCCGCTATTGAACCCGCGCTGCCAGTCCTGACCTCGGCCTTCTCCTTCGACCACTGTTTGTCTCTACTGCACGTCACCTCAGCAGTTTGTGGAACTGTGCCGCTGTTGGGGGGTAGCGACCTGGGAGTCACCTGCCGCACAAGACCATCCCGCCTTGCGGTGGGCTCTGGCGAAAACCAGTGGCTCCTTAGACTCCGCTCCCCTGACGCGGTATCTGCCAAACAGTTCTGCAGATCCAGCGGGTCCACTTCTTCGCACGTTCAACCCGGTGCGTAACACAAGTATTTAGATACCGAACGTTCTGGTGCAGACGCGTTTCGCACTTAGCTTCCTCAGTGCACCAGGGGTACTATAACATAAACATATACATATATTTGTACAGTTTTAGCGCTTCATGTTTTTTCATACATATATACAGTTCATTCTATAACAGACCATTGGTTGTGTTTGCACTTACTTTTAGATTCTTATTATCCAATACATATTTTGGCATACCTCCAATGATCCAAGGTTACTCTAAATGTAATGAACAATTTATATTTTAAGTTGTCTAATGTAATTAATTTAGATATCAAATAGTGTTGGGTATACTCACTTTTTGTTAATATTTCCGCTTCAATTAGGAGTAGTTCAATTAAAGGTTGCCTTTGCGGCTTGTGGTGTGACATGTGTCATGTCACACACCGAGAAGAAGCACCAAGGTCCCCACTCTGCTACCTTGCCTGAGTTACTTCACATCCGATTTGCCATCAGCGTTAAAGCCCAAAAGCTCCTGAAAACATTTTTAATTTGAAGGGAATGTTAACATTCAATGGAATTTTTGAGAACAAATTCTTTTTGTGACAAAAGGATGCTTTTTACATTTTTTATATTAGCAAATATGAGTTTTCTGGAAGCAGTTTCACTGGGAGGCCGATTCATTAATAGCGCCAGGTAGCGACAGATGAGCGACAGTAGCGTTATTTTCACAGCGCACGCTAGTATTCGCTGTGCTTGGCCGTTGTTCGGCTGTTGACAGCGACCCCGTCGGTGTGTGGTAATGTTGAATACGGGGTTAGGAGTCGCTGTTTGACAGGTTCCGCGCTGTATGGGAACGCATGACAGCGAATGGCCATAGCGAACGGCTCCCAGCATATTCATTAACAAATCACGCTCAAAAAATTCTCGCGCTGTGAAATGCTTGTTTAAACCCCAGAGCGCTGGCGGCGATGGGTTAAAAGTAGTTTTTTAACCCCCAAACAACCATATTTTTTGAAAAAACAAAAACATGTTTTTCAAAACATTTTGTAATATGAATACATTAATATCAGACCTGTAATATCAATTCTGCACAAATTTTTTTTTTTTTTTTTTTTTACCTTAAAAAAAATATCTAACATTGCAGAAGTGGTCACAGAATTTTTGACATTAAAAAAAAACAAAAAACATTAATAGCAATTAATTAAGAATATTTAAAGATTGCTCCATTGAAATGCATTGGAGAGCGCCAGGTAGCGAGAGGTCATACCTGTCGCTGTTCAAGGTCGCTCGCTGGCGCTGTGGGCTGAGGCTGGAATAATGATGAATGATTCGCTATCTGGCGCTCTGTCAGTCGCTAAGCAGGATCGGCTTGATAAATGTGTGATTGCGGAGGGGAGCCGGCGTTCTTGTGGCGGTGAGCGTCATTACCGTTCGCTCACCATTCGCTGCCTGGCGCTATCCCTTGTTAAATAAGGGCCAATGTTGGCAACCTTACACCAAGAAGAGAGAAGTGAGTCCTGTACACACAGAACACTGCTTCTGAGCATGTGTAAGTGTGAGCTCATTCACTTTAGCAGCGACCATGGGTTTGTGGTGTAATGCTGGATACTATTGTGGGGGGAGAAGTTTGCCTTTTCCTGAATGCGAAACCGCCCTGTTAATAGTGTACTAATTCAAAATTGCAGAAAAGAGGTTAAACAAATAATCCTGGAATTAATTATGTTAGGATGTTGGAGTACCACTTTAAAGTGGACCAACACCCAGGATTTTGACTATCCTGGGTGTTGGTCCACTTAGGTGGGGCCCCCCCGATCGGGGGTGCCCCGCTGTCTGAAATCCCCCCAATCGCCGCAAAAACTCACCTCTCCCCGCTCCCACGTGACCTCGTCCGGCCAATGACAGCGCTCAGAGCAGCTCTGGTATGCGTGTCCAAAGCCGCTTGGACGCGCATACCAGAGCGCTGTCATTGGCTGCGTCTCTCGCTTCCCTCTAACAGGGAGCGCGCCTGCGCCGGCCATTCACAAAACGGCCGGCGCGGGAGCGCGCCCTGCTAGAGGGAAGCGAGAGACGCGGCCGCGTCTCGCGCATGCGCCGTTGGATCGCCGGTAAGGTGAGGATTGTGGGCCTCCTGGGGGGTTCCTCCCCGCGGGACATCCCGATTTCGAATGCCCCGCGGGGAGGGATCTGATCGGTCCGGGAATCTTATAGATTTCCGGGCCGATCCCCCCTGGGTGTTGGTCCACTTTAAAAGTGAAAACCATTCCATCTCCCATTCCTTATATAGGAATCCTTATGTTATCAGTGTAAAGCAGAGACTGTTGTGCAAGTTTAGATGCATATCGAGCATTGAAACGTAACTCTTTTGAGTAGTCATTGTTCACCACGGCATTGTAAAGCTTCACCAATCCAACAACAAACAATGGCGCATCTGACAAAGCCGAAGCAGAAGACAGCGACAATGGGGATAGGCAGTACGTGAGTGATGGAGGCAGCAGAAAAATCAGACAAAAGACTCCGCACAAAGAGGCCACATCTCTATCTCGACGCCACGTGCCATGCCAAGGACGCTGCAGAAGCGCATTCTATAGTCGGGGAATGAAGCGCCCACATTCATAAACAGCTCAGGCAGCAATGAAGAACGCACTCATTGCCATTAGCAGCATTATAATACAGTGGAGGAGATTACGCACCCCCCAGCCCATAATGGGTTATAGAACTAGTTTCCCATCTATATTCCATAAGCACTCTATGTATGATACAGATACTTTTGTCACCATATTGACAAGGCTGGAGTTTGCTTGCCGGAGGCTCTAGGCACTTATATATTATAAGATAAAATACTTTCTGTTTGGAGCACTGATTTGAGTATTTAAAAGGTCCAGCAGTGACAGCTATGCGGCACCCAGTGAAAAACCATCCCCACAGATGGGATAACACTAGAGCAGTGTCACATCAGAGTATGACACAACAGCTTGTGTGATTTTATTGGTAAATGACCCACAACACACATTTTGAAGTGATATCATTTCTCATTGTTAGGAGTTCCCAGTGTTGCAATTGGGTTTAAGGTTAAGTTTAAAGAATCTGTGTAAAATTACAGATAGCTGATTTCTGTCAGTCTGAGGTTTTGTTACATGATTATTATATCCTACTTTAGAGGTACGGCTGCAAATTTCTCTGCAGCCTGTGTGAGCATAAGCTAGAATGTTATATCTCAGACTATGAAACAAGAAGGGGTGTAATGATCGGCATTGCCATTCGATGAACCAACAATGCTCTGTCTGGCTTCAGTAAATATTAACATCTTTTTTTTTTTGTGTCACTCATCCTCCTAACTCTATGTGTTTCACTGACAGTGCCTCTATGTTGTCTTGGTAGTCACATTTTAGACCTCCTCTCAATCCCTGTCTGTGAGCAAGCAGACTGTTCCTCCTTGGCCTAGCCTGTGACTACCCGCTCCCCGTCTGTGACTCTGACTGTGGGCACCCAGGCTGACCTATGATTGCCAGTTCCCAGTCCGTGACTCTGACTGTGGGATCCCAGTCTGGCTCTGATTGCCTGCTCCCAGTCCGTGACTCTGACTGTGGGATCCCAGTCTGGCTCTGATTGCCTGCTCCCAGTCCGTGACTCTGACTGTGGGATCCCAGTCTGGCTCTGATTGCCTGCTCCCAGTCCGTGACTCTGACTGTGGGATCCCAGTCTGGCTCTGATTGCCTGCTCCCAGTCCGTGACTCTGACTGTGGGATCCCAGTCTGGCTCTGATTGCCTGCTCCCAGTCCGTGACTCTGACTGTGGGATCCAAGTCTGGCTCTGATTGCCTGCTCCCAGTCTGTGACTCTGACTGTGGGATCCCAGTCTGGCTCTGATTGCCTGCTCCCAGTCTGTGACTCTGATTGTGGGGTCCCAGTCTGGCTCTGATTGCCTGCTCCCAGTCCGTGACTCTGACTGTGGGATCCCAGTCTGGCTCTGATTGCCTGCTCCCCGTCTGTGACTCTGACTGTGGGATCCCAGTCTGGCTCTGATTGCCTGCTCCCAGTCCGTGACTCTGACTGTGGGATCCCAGTCTGGCTCTGATTGCCTGCTCCCAGTCTGTGACTCTGACTGTGGGGTCCCAGTCTGGCTCTGATTGCCTGCTCCTAGTCTGTGACTCTGACTGTGGGGTCCCAGTCTGGCTCTGATTGCCTGCTCCCAGTCTGTGACTCTGACTGTGGGATCCCAGTCTGGCTCTGATTGCCATTCCCAGTCCGTGACTCTGACTGTGGGGTCCCAGTCTGGCTCTGATTGCCTGCTCCCAGTCCGTGACTCTGACTGTGGGATCCCAGTCTGGCTCTGATTGCCTGCTCCCAGTCTGTGACTCTGACTGTGGGGTCCCAGTCTGGCTCTGATTGCCTGCTCCCAGTCTGTGACTCTGACTGTGGGGTCCCAGTCTGGCTCTGATTGCCTGCTACCAGTCTGTGACTCTGACTGTGGGATCCCAGTCTGGCTCTGATTGCCTGCTCCCAGTCTGTGACTCTGACTGTGGGGTCCCAGTCTGACACTGATTCACTGCTCCCAGTCTGTGACTCTGACTGTGGGATCCCAGTCTGGCTCTGATTGCCTGCTCCCAGTCTGTGACTCTGACTGTGGGGTCCCAGTCTGACACTGATTCACTGCTCCCAGTCCGTGACTCTGACTGTGGGGTCCCAGTCTGGCTCTGATTTCCTGCTCCCAGTCTGTGACTCTGACTGTGGGATCCCAGTCTGGCTCTGATTTCCTGCTCCCAGTCTGTGACTCTGACTGTGGGGTCCCAGTCTGGCTCTGATTTCCTGCTCCCAGTCTGTGACTCTGACTGTGGGATCCCAGTCTGGCTCTGATTTCCTGCTCCCAGTCTGTGACTCTGACTGTGGGGTCCCAGTCTATCTCTGATTTCCTGCTCCCAGTCTGTGACTCTGACTGTGGGGTCCCAGTCTGGCTCTGATTTCCTGCTCCCAGTCTGTGACTCTGACTGTGGGATCCCAGTCTGGCTCTGATTGCCTGCTCCCAGTCTGTGACTCTGACTGTGGGATCCCAGTCTGGCTCTGATTTCCTGCTCCCAGTCTGTGACTCTGACTGTGGGGTCCCAGTCTGGCTCTGATTTCCTGCTCCCAGTCCGTGACTCTGACTGTGGGATCCCAGTCTGGCTCTGATTGCCTGCTCCCAGTCCGTGACTCTGACTGTGGGATCCCAGTCTGGCTCTGATTTCCTGCTCCCAGTCCGTGACTCTGACTGTGGGATCCCAGTCTGGCTCTGATTGCCTGCTCCCAGTCTGTGACTCTGACTGTGGGATCCCAGTCTGGCTCTGATTGCCTGCTCCCAGTCTGTGACTCTGACTGTGGGATCCCAGTCTGGCTCTGATTGCCTGCTCCCAGTCCGTGACTCTGACTGTGGGATCCCAGTCTGGCTCTGATTGCCTGCTCCCAGTCCGTGACTCTGACTGTGGGATCCCAGTCTGGCTCTGATTGCCTGCTCCCAGTCTGTGACTCTGACTGTGGGATCACAGTCTGGCTCTGATTGCCTGCTCCCAGTATGTGACTGTGACTGTGGGGTCCCAGTCTGGCTCTGATTTCCTGCTCCCAGTCTGTGACTCTGACTGTGGGATCCCAGTCTGGCTCTGATTGCCTGCTCCCAGTCTGTGACTCTGACCTCCTGTTCCTTGTCTCTGATTCTGACCACCTGATCATATGTGACTCAGGCTCCTGGTCTGCGCTTCTGTTCCCAGCCTGTTCCTGTCCCTTTCCTCCTTATATTTCTAATACTATTCATCAGTTCCCAGTCAAGGTCACTGTATAATCCTGTCAGTTTATTTAGTTCCAGGTCCTGGCACTTCTTTCAGTGTGTGAGCTAGAAGCACAGCACACACTGCAGCAGTGAATGAAGACCTTGCTCAGCATCAGGGTGGGAGTGGCAGAAGGGGGGTGCTTTTCGCATGCTCAGCAGGGGTGAAAAGGGGCCAAAAGCAGCCCACAATGTTTATAATAATGTTTAATGCTTATAAAAGAAAAAAATAATTTAATGTACTACACTGTAAAATTACTGGGGTCTGAAAATGTTCTCCACTCGATTTTACATATAAGTCTTACACACATTGTGCGCACACAACTCAATCCCCTCGATTCAAAGAGCAAAAGTTAATTGATTTCGGATCGAGAATCGTAAGTTTGGGTGGGTGTTAGTCATTTTTTCCTGTTTTTTTGGCCATTTCCGACTCGCACGAGCCTACGTACGAATGCGTATATGCTCTTACGATCATCGGAAGTTCGTTCCTAAATTTTAGGATCAAAACGTAAAACTTAGGATCAAATCCTAAAACTTAGGATCCAAACGTAAAACTTAGGATAATTGGATGTGTTTACGTGTGATTCAGAGAACAGTTTTCAAACCTTTAAATCCGTTTTAAAAGAAAGCCACTGGCGACACCTTTTAGCAGTCGGATTGCTGTTCTTGAACAGGTTTTTTGGCTATGTGGAGGAGTCTGCGCGTCTTGAACTCCAATGAACTGCATGTATCAGCATGGCCGAGGCCATAAATTGTATGGCAATGCATACCTGATTCATGTATGCCTTATAAAAGCATTTTAATGTGGACCTTAATTAGTCCTTTGCATGTAAACCTTTATTTTGCAATATATTTGCGTTAATTAAAGAAACTTATGTCCTTTGGTATTTATTTTTAAATTGATGTACTAGAATAATATTTTTAGATTGAATTTATTGGTGTAGTTGTTTACCTTTGCTTTGTTTAATTATTTAAGCACATCTTTGGTCAGATGCATCACATTTACTGAGGAGAGGAGAGCGGGATAAAGTGCAGGATGTGGGTTACTGCTGTATTTTGCACAGACACAGCAGAGCTGGGGGCACGGAAAGGTCAGAAATCAAAGAATGCAGAGCAACACAGTCACAAGGCCCTTTCTGTTTGCAGGCTGCCCAAGAATACCTGAGCCGCCATCTTGGCTGTTTCTAGGCTCAGTCATAACATGCAGAAGTTGCTGGGTGTTATTTAATTTTTGAGAGCAATCTGTATGTAGAGGGTGTGGGTAACCACACCCAAAATTTTAAGTTGTACCATTTGAAGCCAAAATATTTAAATTAAATCCTCAAGTAAAAAATGCAAGTTAACTAAAAATTAAATAAAGTAAGATTTACTTATGCAAATGCATTCATTAATGGTTGGTTACTACAAAATGAATGAAATAAAGAAAAATAAAAGACCAAATATTTAGAATGCACTTTAATGAGGTAAGTTTGTAGTGCGCAGGCGAAAGATCAGAAGGATTTACGTCCAGACAAAAAAGGAAAAAGGGCAAAACCAATGTTGCAACCTGAGAAATGAAACGGAAAATTCAGGATGGAAACTGACATAGGTCTGATTCCCGAACTGCCATACGAACGGACGTACATTTTAGGATAGAAACGTATTTGCTTATAGAATCACTCGCAAGTTCATACGAACGCACGAGCGTACGGGAAAAATAGGATGATCGGCACCAAAATCAAAGCTGTTACATGTTTCTTTGAATCGACCCTAATGCTCTGAAAAACGTACACGTGACTGGGCCATAAGTTGGCAGCCAGCTGACGCCCTCTCTTCAGTTCATCAAAGCAAGACAAGGTAGGGAGTAAAAGGGGGGTGGCAACTGCCCATGGATGTGCTGTGGGATCGAATTGAGTATACAGAGAAACTAGTAAGTGTCACATTGCAGGGCACCCCAAATCAGGATGACCCTTATAGAAGGAATTAAAGCAAGCTATAGGCTTTTAGGCCCTTATTTAACAAGGGATAGCGCCAGGTAGCGACTGGTGAGCGAACGGTAATGACGGTCACCGCCACGAGAACGTCGGCTCCCCACCACAATCACACATTTATCAAGCCGATCCTGCTTAGCGACTGAGATAGCGCCAGATAGCGACTCATTCATCATTATTCCAGCCTCACCCCACAGCGCCAGCGTCCGACCTTGAACAGCGACAGGTATGACCTCTCGCTACCTGGCGCTCTCCAATGCATTTCAATGGAACAATCTTTAAATATTAATAATTAATTGTTAATAATTTTTTTTTTTTTTAATGTGAAAATTTCTGTGACCACTTCTGCAATGTTAGATATTTTTTTTAAGGTAAGAAAAAAATAAAAAAAAATGTGTGCACAATTGATATTACAGGTCTGATATTAATGTATTCATATTCCAAAATGTTTTTATAAACTTGTTTTTTTTGGTTTCCCAAAATATGGTTGTTTGGGGGTTAAAAAACAACTTTTAACCCATCGCCGCCAGCGCTCTGGGGTTTAAACGTGCATTTCACAGCGCGAGAATTTTTGTAGCGTGATTTGTTAATGAATATGGTGGGAGCCGGTCACTATGGCCATTCGCTATCATGCGCTCCCATACAGCGAGGAACCTGTCAAATAGCGACTCATAACCTTGTATTCAACATTACTGCACACTGACTGAGTCGCTATCAACTACCGAACAACGGCCAAGCACAGCGACTACTAGCGGGCGCTGTGAAAATGCAGCTACAGTCGCTCAACTGTCGCTACCTGGCGCTATTAATAAATCAGCCTCTTAGTCTCATACAGTTTGAAGGCATTTTGCTGCTTTAGTTGCATTCCAGAGGCCAGAACACCCAACCAATATTTTCCCCATTGACATGCAGTCTTATGCCCTTATTCATCAAGCGATAGCGCCAGGTAGTGTCTGACGAGCGCCAGGTAGCGGCAGCTAACGGCGACTACCGACTCAAGTACGCCCGCGGCGGTCACAATGACGCATTTATCAAGCTAAATGAGGCTAGCGCCGGCGAGAGCGACGGCTAGCGCGGCATTCATCATGAAGCCGCCTGGACTGAACAGCGCCGCTGCAAATTCCCTCACAGCGCCAGGTATGAGCTGTCGCTCCCTGGCGATGTCCAATGCATTTCAATGGAGCAAGCTATAATTAATCATAATTAATTGGTATTAATTTTTTAAATTTTTTTTTTACTGTCAAAAAATCGGAGAACACTTCTGCAATGTTAGGAATTATTTTTAAGTCAAAAAAATAAAAAAAAAAAAAAAAATGCAGAATTGATCTAACAGGTCTGAGATTAATGTATTCATATAACAAAATGATTCTTAAAACATGTATAATGTTACATTCAAAAAATATGGTTGTTTAGGGGTTAAAAACTATTTAATACAGATCGCCGCCAGCGCTCTGGGGTTTAAACAAGGAATGGACAGCGACAGCACATTCGGAGCGTGAGTTTTTGATGAATATGAAGCTAGCCGTTCGCTCTGGCCATTCGTTGTCAGTCGCTCACATACAACGCTGGACCTGTGAAACAGCGACCCCCCAGCCAGTATTCAACATTACCGCACACCGACTGAGTCGCTGTCATCAAGCTAACGCCGGCCAAGCACAGCGAATACTGGCTGGCGCTGAAAAAATCACGCTACAGTCGCTCATCTGTCGCTACCTGGCGCTATTGATGAATCGGCCTCTTATTATACATAAGAGTAAGAGTAACATAAGAGTATTAATCAGCACTACATCGAAACTAAAAACGGGCAGAATTCAGCAACACTAGCTTAGAAGTCTGAAAACCATTTTTCAGAGCACTGCTATCCTTTCCCATTGTGTACAGCAGACCACGGCTAATTTCGATTCGAGTTGTGTCCCTGGCTGGTGGGCAGCTGAAGTTTCCTCTAATCCTCTTACGTTTTGATAACTGTTTCCGAGTCCTTTAAACATTCTCCATCGTCATGTCACAATGCAGACGCCCGTCATTTTCTCTCGGAATTTCACGGTGTAGACGAGTGGGAGGATATTACAGGAATGGCGCTTATTTCCTTTCTGTATGGAGATGGATATTTCTCCCACTCCCCTTTGAAGTTTGCCAAGCCGGTGAAATTAGAAATGAAATATGATGATATTCATTCCACCTCTAGAGCGGTCTCTTTCTTAATGCTGTTGACATAGAGAAGCTCTGCCGGCAAATGACCTTCATTTCCTACAGCTGGGTTCTCTCCCTATTTTTGTCATTTGCCGATCATTTAAAAATCCGAGCATATGGTAACATTAAACTTCGTCATAAAGCTTGTGTTATAGCATCAGAATGACTGACATTTAAAAGGAAATTAAGTTATAAGGAACGTCGGTGTTTGCAATGTTGATGTTGTGTATTCGGTCCAAATTCAATGTCTTTCTGTATTCCACCTGTTGATATGTCAGTATCTAGTCTGTGTGGTTCCTTGGCTCTTTTTCCTGTGTGGTGTTCTCCACTTTGAGGCTGATTCATTAATAGCGACAGATAGCGACTGTTGAGCAACTGTAGTGGTATTTTGACAGCGACCGCTAGTAGTCGCTGTGCTTGGCCATTGTTCGGTGGATGATAGCGACTCAGTCGGTGTGCCGTAATGTTGAATACAAGATGCTGAGTCGCTATTTGACAGGTTCCGCGCTGTATAGGAGCGCATGATAGCGACTGGACATAGCGACCGGCACCCACCATATTCATTAAAAAATCAGCCTTAAAAATTCCTAGCGCTGTGAAATGCATGTTTAAATCCCAGAGCGCAGTAGGCGATGTGTTAAAAGTAGTTTTTTAACCCCCTAACCACCCCCCAAAAAAAATGTAATGATTTTGAAATAATATTCAAACCTGAATAGTTTAAAATCAGACCTGTAATATCAATTCGGCCCAAAAAAAAAAAAAATTGTAAAAAATCCCCAAAAAATACATTTTCCAAGGAAGAAGTGTTCACAGATTTTTTTATTGAAATAATAAAAAAAAATATATTAAAAAATAATTATTAATTAAAATACATTCTGCCATTGAAATGCATTGGAGAGCGCCAGGTAGCGAGAGGTCATACCTGTTGCTGTTCAAGGATGTTCGCTGGCGCTGTGGGATGAGGCTGGGATAATGATGAATGAGTTGCTAGGTGGCGCTATCTCAGTCGCTAAGCAGTATCGGCTTGATAAATGTGTGATTGTGGAGGGGAGCCGGCGTTCTAGTTGCGGTACCTGGCTTTACTGGCCGGCTCCCCAGTCGCTATCTGCCGCTATTCCTTGATAAATAAGGCCCCTAGACTCAGGTGTTCTTGTTTATTCCCCTTGGTATTCTCTTTATTTGGATGTTCACTGCCTCAGGGGCCAATTTGGGATGCCCCTCTGTGAAATGCCCCATTCTGCCACAAAAACTCCCCTTTCCTTAGTCCCACAGCGCATATACGAGTTCTAGTCCAATAAGCACCATATGTCATGTATATTAATAATCGGCATATAGTTTTGTTTAGACCCAGAGCTCGGCAATCGTGAGTGGAAATAGCCGCACTCCCAGTTTACAGAGGTCGGTTCAGGCAGCGTTTATGGAACAGACAGGCAAGCAAGGTTGGGAACGGATGATCAAACAGGAATATTAGCACCGAGCTATACGCTATCCCCTCGATTCAAAGAGCAAAAGTTAATTGATTTTGGATCGAGAATCGTAAGTTTGGGTGGGTGTTAGTCATTTTTTCCTGTTTTTTTGGCCATTTCCGACTCGCACGAGCCTACGTACGAATGCGTATATGCTCTTACGATCATCGCAAGTTCGTTCCTAAATTTTAGGATCAAAACGTAAAACTTAGGATCAAATCCTAAAACTTAGGATCAAAACGTAAAACTTAGGATAATCGAATGTGTTTAGGTGTGATTCAGAGAACAGTTTTCAAACCTCTAAATACGTTTTAAAAGAAAGCCACTGCCGACACCTTTTAGCAGTCGGATTGCTGTTCTGGAACAGGTTTTTTGGCTATGTGGAGGAGTCTGCGCGTCTTGAGCTCCAATGAACTGCATGTATCAGCATGGCCGAGGCCATAAATTGTATGGCAATGCATACCTGATTCATGTATGCCTTATAAAAGCATTTTAATGTGGACCTTAATTAGTCCTTTGCATGTAAACCTTTATTTTGCAATATATTTGCGTTAATTAAAGAAACTTATGTCCTTTGGTATTTATTTTTAAATTGATGTACTAGAATAATATTTTTAGATTGCATTTATTGGTGTAGTTGTTTACCTTTGCTTTGTTTAATTATTTAAGCACATCTTTGGTCAGATGCATCACACTTACTGAGGAGAGGAGAGCGGGATAAAGTGCAGGATGTGGGTTACTGCTGTATTTTGCACAGACACAGCAGAGCTGGGGGCACGGAAAGGTCAGAAATCAAAGAATCCAGAGCAACACAGTCACAAGGCCCTTTCTGTTTGCAGGCTGCCCGATAATACCTGAGCCGCCATCTTGGCTGTTTCTAGACTCATAACATGCAGAAGTTGCTGGGTGTTTTTTTATATTTGAGAGCAATCTGTATGTAGAGGGTGTGGGTAACCACACACAAAATTTTAAGTTGTACCATTTGAAGCCAAAATATTAAAATTAAATCCACAAGTAAAAAATGCAAGTTAACTAAAAATTAAACAAAGTAAGATTTACTTATGCAAATGCATTCATTAATGGTTGGTTACTACAAAATGAATGAAATAAAGAAAAATAAGACCAAATATTTAGAATGCACTTTAATGAGGTAAGTTTGTAGTGCGCAGCCGCAAGATCAGAAGGATTTATGTCCAGACAAAAAAGGAAAAAGGGCAAAACCAATGTTGCAACCTGAGAAATGAAACGGGAAATTCAGGATGGAAACTGACATAGGTCTGATTCCCGAACTGCCATACGAACGGACCTAAATTTTAGTATAGAAACGTATTTGCTTATAGAATCACTCGCAAGTTCATACGAACGCACGAGCGTACGGGAAAAATAGGATGATCGGCACCAAAATCAAAGCTGTTACATGTTTCTTTGAATCGACCCTTATATGCTAGTGAAAGAGTGAGTGGGGAAAACGTTATAGGATGGGAATAGGGCTCATTGGTTCTTAAACATATGGGGCTCAATTGAACAAAGGTAGAAATAAATTTGTGTCGCTCGGAAAATCGTTTCGCATGCATGGGGTTGAATTAAATACGTGCACTCGAAAATGCGATTGTAAAATTTTCGAATCGCTCGTAAAATTTTCAGATCACTCGTAAAAAGACTGTTGCAAGCGAAAATTATTGGAAAATGTCCTTGAATTCGTTTTCTATTGTTTTGTATTGTTTTATGATTGTTGCATGGTGTTGTAAGGCTTTTTAATGGGTAAATGTAAATGCATAATTTTTTTCATCTTTTTAAGTTGCCTGTGTAGCTGTATGTACATAGATAACATTGTGGATATATGTAATAAAGAGGCAAGCTATGCTGTAGTGGAAGTACGAATTAAACAGTAATATTTGTAAGAGCATGTATGTTGTTTTCTTTTCGAGTTTGGTTGGATTGCCAGGGACCTGGATTAAACAATTTTTCCTTTAATGCAGAAATGTGGCCATTGTTTTCTATACAAAGCTTGCTCACATAGCACCACGTGTCCTTGGGTGCAGCTCTTTGCTAGCTTTGCATATGTTGCCAATGAATGGTATGCTAGAGTGCCTGGCAACGAGGATAACCCAGTGGTACGCCATTCTCATTGCATCATGCTTACACTTTAAAGTGGACCAAAACCCAGGATTTTGACTATTCTGGGTTTTGGTGCCCTGCTGTGTAAAAACCCAAAAGTCAACCACTCCCATCTACCTTCCCCTGTTTTTATGGCGCATGCGTGGCCTCCCATGCATTCATCCGTATAAATGGTCCAGACGCAAACTGGTCTAGGGTTGTTTAAGTACTCAGCTACAGTCCAGTTGAGCATAGTATAACTGGGTTATACATCCATGCTAGGCTGGAACAGGGAGTGCGTCTCCTCCAGACATTTACAAATGACTGGTGCCATGGCATACCCTGCTAAAGTTATAGCAAGGAGTGTCCCCTGCTTGCACATGCATCCTTGAAGTGTGGCAGTTGGTGATTATACTAGGCAACCTGGGTTGTTTCATACAGCAGGGCCTGTAAAAGTATAGTCAGCCAAATGCAAGGAAACAAGTAGCCATAGAGTTATAACAATTTCCGGAGCAAAGGTGGTGGTTTTGGGGGTACTGTAAGAGCACATCAGCAATAACGCTATTGCCTAAATAGGCAAGCCCATTCCAGTCACCAAATAAGCAAATAAATGGGCAAAATGTAACACTTCCATACTCAAACCTTTGTGCAATAACATCAAGGAACAGCATACTTTGGGACCTTAACATCAGTTGCAGATTCTAAATTCCTATAAGGGTGAGGCTAGCAAGGGGTTAAAAGATTGGAGCTTTCCAAAATGTCACAAGCATTCTGCACAAAGTTAGGCAATAATGTTTAAGCCCTTACCAAGAAGCCATCCACCAGATAAATGCCCCTCCTCAAATAGTCGAAAAATTGATGCATTTCGCAGAATGTGGGCATCATGGCATGATCCGGGAAAGCCAGCCACAAAGCTAAGTATTTTGAGATCTGGACCAGCAATCATCTGTACATTCAGTGAATGTCCCATCTTGCGATTGCGGTAGATATATTTATCCACACTGGGTAGGATAAAGCAAACATGGGTGCAATCCACAGCCCCCAAGACATGTGGCATGTAATAAACACCCTGTTTTACTACAGTCCATTTATGGGGTGAGGAGGGTAAATGCACATACCGTGGCAAAATGGCTCGCATTGCCTTTAAAAATGTATCTACAGCACACCATACAGAAGTTTGGGACATGCCAACCGCCACACCACCCAGGCGCTGAAATGAGCCATTGGCCAGAAATTGCAAGAAAACTATCAGATTTGCCATTCCAGAGATTGCATGTCCTCTACCAGTTAAAGGTGCCAAAGATGGATGCAGCAGGCTATAGAAGTCTTCCAAAGCTGCACGATTTAGCCTAGTAAGCTGGAAAAGTGCTTGATCTGGCAGCTGATCCACATGCAAACGTGTCCGAAAATATTTGGGAATGGGTAGTCTGTGCCTTCTCTGCGCCACATCATCTGCAATATGTTCGAAGTCAATGCAAAGAAAGTAGAAGGGCTCCATTGTGAGAAAGAGCAAAATGAGTTTTCTCCTGCTGAAAGCTGCATCAAAAAACTAGTGTGAAACATTCTAATTTATATTATGTGTGTAGCTCATCAAGTCCACCTGAATCGGTAGTAAAATTTTCAAATCGCAAAATGCAGTAGTAAAATTTTTGATCCACTAATTTATTTTGCACTTTTACAATCGTAATCGAATTTAATTCGAGTGACTCGTGTTTTACAATGATTCCAGGTTGCTGAATCACTCGTAAAAAAACGATTGCAAAATCGCAACTTTTTAAGCACAAAACACACAAAAAATCCATTTTCGACCTTTGTTGAATCGAGCCCATGGGCTGATTTCCCGGATAACGTTTAAGGCGTTTCACCCCCTGTAAACTAACCTTTGGTGGCGCAGCATAAATCACCTGTGCTTGCTCACTCGCGCGAGAGTAAGAGTGGAGGAGCGAGGGATACGGCGGGTAGAGAAGGAGGCAGAAGCGCTGGGCGCCACTTGAGTCGATGCCACCTGAGCCGGTGCTCGCCATCAGAGAGGCTGCTAAGCGGAGGGCCACCCAGAGACACTGCAGGGCTGGACTCCAGTTAAGTGCGCCGTGACCTAAGAAAGTAGACATACGATTCTGCTTTTATAGGGGAGATCTCCTCAACTAACAGCCTGTCTTTCAAGCCCTGTGCTGGGATAACAGCTTATTGCTATTGCAGTTTTGATGTGTGTAGATGCTTTCATCGATCATGCAATGCTTTGGGGGAGATAATTAGACTGATTAATGTTGCTGCTGCTTCCCACATGCTGGCTTAGGAGAAGGAATAGAGCTCATCTACTCTGTAGAAGAGGAGTAGTAGACTCAAAACCTGTCACCGGAGGATTTTATTCATACCAGGAGAAGAAAAATACACGCTTGGTGGTATTTTATGGTTGGCTGGGGTGCAACTCCTCTCACTATCTAGCATGTTTATATAATTTTAATATTAGACAATTTCACTAAGCATTCTGTTAAAGTGGACCAACACCCAGGGGTGATCGGCCCGGAAATCTATAAGATTCCCGGGCCGATCACCTCCCTCACCGCGGGGCATCCGAGATCGGGATGTCCCGCGGGGTGAAACCCCCCCAAAAAACCTTACCTTATCGGCGACGGATCAGCCGCCGCCGCCTCCCGCGCGCCCCTCTAGCAGTGCGCGCGCCCGCGCCGGCCGTTTGTGAATGGAGGCGGCGGCTTATCCGTCGCTTGTCCGTCGCCGAAAAGGTACGTTTTTTGGGGCTTTTGGGGGGTTTCACACAGCGGGGCATTCTGATCTCGGATGCCCCGCTGAAGTGGACCAACACCCAGGATAGTGAAAATCCTGGGTCTTGGTCCACTTTAAGCATTTTAGGTTCTAATTCACCAATTACACATTTCCAAGAGAATTCGTCACAGAGAGTTTAAATTTAGCACCTCTTTTGGCGGGTAGACCTAGGTGACGTGTGCAACATGTTAATATGCAGTTTTGCTTTGGTGAGACACATTAGGGTCGATTCAAAGAAACATGTAACAGCTTGGATTTGGGTGCCGATCATCCTATTTTTCACGTCCGCTCGTGCGTTCGTATGAACTTGCGAGTGATTCTATAAGCAAATACGTTTCTATCCTAAAATGTCCGTCCGTTCGTATGGCAGTCCGGGAATCAGACCTATGTCAGTTTCCATCCTGAATTTTCCGTTTCATTTCTCAGGTTGCAACATTGGTTTTGCCCTTTTTCCTTTTTTGTCTGGACGTAAATCCTTCTGATCTTGCGGCTGCGCACTACAAACTTACCTCATTAAAGTGCATTCTAAATATTTGAGCTTATTTTTCTTTATTTCATTCATTTTGTAGTAACCAACCATTAATGAATGCATTTGCATAAGTAAATCTTACTTTGTTTAATTTTTAGTTAACTTGCATTTTTTACTTGTGGATTTAAATTTAATATTTTGGCTTCAAATGGTACAACTTCAAATTTTGTGTGTGGTTACCCACACCCTCTACATACAGATTGCTCTCAAATATAAAAAAACACCCAGCAACTTCTGCATGTTATGAGTCTAGAAACAGCCAAGATGGCGGCTCAGGTATTCTCGGGCAGCCTGCAAACAGAAAGGGCCTTGTGACTGTGTTGCTCTGCATTCTTTGATTTCTGACCTTTCCGTGCCCCCAGCTCTGCTGTGTCTGTGCAAAATACAGCAGTAACCCACATCCTGCACTTTATCCCGCTCTCCTCTCCTCAGTAAGTGTGATGCATCTGACCAAAGATGTGCTTAAATAATTAAACAAAGCAAAGGTAAACAACTACACCAATAAATGCAATCTAAAAATATTATTCTAGTACATCAATTTAAAAATAAATACCAAAGGACATAAGTTTCTTTAATTAACGCAAATATATTGCAAAATAAAGGTTTACATGCAAAGGACTAATTAAGGTCCACATTAAAATGCTTTTATAAGGCATACATGAATCAGGTATGCATTGCCATACAATTTATGGCCTCGGCCATGCTGATACATGCAGTTCATTGGAGCTCAAGACGCGCAGACTCCTCCACATAGCCAAAAAACCTGTTCACGAACAGCAATCCGACTGCTAAAAGGTGTCGGCAGTGGCTTTCTTTTAAAACGTATTTAGAGGTTTGAAAACTGTTCTCTGAATCACACCTAAACACATCCGATTATCCTAAGTATTACGTTTTGATCCTAAGTTTTAGGATTTGATCCTAAGTTTTACGTTTTGATCCTAAAATTTAGGAACGAACTTGCGATGATCGTAAGAGCATATACGCATTCGTACGTAGGCTCGTGCGAGTCGGAAATGGCCAAAAAAACAGGAAAAAATTACTAACACCCACCCAAACTTACGATTCTCGATCCGAAATCAATTAACTTTTGCTCTTTGAATCGAGGGGATTGTTACCATTCTGGAATGGTAAAGGAATGGATTAGCAGGTTTCCACCAAACAGGTAGCACATAGATCAGTGTTCAGTAGTATTTTGCAGTTTATGTTAATGTTCTTCTCTCCTGCTATGTTTTTGAGTGGGAAACAAGACCACATTTAGTTTCTGAACACCATTCTATGTAAAGGAAATGAGTATATATTATAATAGTTTATTTCTAAATCCCCATCGTATTCTGTGGCACTGTACAAGATAGAATTAAAGGAGTAACAAGTAAATACAATAATACAATAATGACAATGCATGTAAAACACCTGATATTGTGAATCAAATGTAACAGACAAGTGAACATACACAAAGATGCAGTATTGCATTCGGAGAAAGGGCCCCTAGCAAGCTTACAACATATAGCCACACCATCAGATCCAAAAACTAAAAGTGACAACCTGTTAACAGAAGATTTAAAAGAAGACATTATAAACCTTGACCACAGACTAGAAATACTGGATAATAAGCTTAAAGCAACAATTACTACAGCTAATAAGAATCTAGCAAGAATAGAAGCTACTGAAACTCAAACGGAGAAGACCTAATGGGGATTAGAAGATCCACAGAATCACTCTAGGAGACAGAACTTTCAGATAAGGGGGGTTCCAGATAGGAAATGTGGAGCAGCTGGTGAGGGAAGTAATGGAAGCTATTATCCCAGGAACTGATCCATTACATCTATAAGTAGATCAAGCCCACCAAGCTGCAGCCCCCCCCCCCCCAGAAAGACGGTCTGCCTTGGGACATTTTAGGCTGTCCCACTATTTTAGCCCCAGGAAGAAAATTATTCTAGGGGCTAGAAAAAACCCTGGGCTAGAAGTAAGAGGGCAAAAAGGATTTTTTTCCAATTTGCGTGGAAGGACACTACAGAAATGAAGAGCAATAAAGCCACTTACAAATATCCTAATTGATAAAGGAATTAAATATAATTGGGGGTTCCCGATGAAGCTAGTGTTTCAGTTTAACAGCTCTACCTATACTATTTCTTCAATACAAAGATAAGAGAAAACTGGGTCTAACCTCAAAAAATAGCCTCCAGGTTTCCCTTACATGACCGATTTTACCACTAGAGGGTTTTTTCATGAATAACATTTTTTTCCCCCTCAATTTATCATTATCCCTTTATCAAATGGTGATATTTACAGTTTTCTCTCATAATCTATAAGAGCATGTTAGTGATATGAGGACTTCTTATGATAATAAGAATCAATGTAGCTTTCTCTTCTTCTCTGCATAGATGTATGTGTATCTGTGGGTCCTGGGCTATTGACATACGGGCACGCAAACGTAATAATGCACTTATGTGGTCGTGTCTCTCTCCTTTTTCTTTTTTCTTCCTTTTTCTCTTATCCAATCCTAGCACACTCTCAGTTAGTGCTAGGAGGGTGGAATGGCCCTGTAAGAATCTTGGCTGATGCTGAAACTGAAACTGCGCTGCCCACCTTGCTTGCACCCCTGTGGCTGTGCAGGTGCACGTCCATCCGTGAGCACCGCCAGCAGCCGAATTTGCGCTGAGGAGACCATGCACTGTCAGTGGAAGGTGGTGCAGCCTCTAAGGAAGGTTCCAATGGCCACTGACCCCTTGAATAGAAACTGAACCCAGGCCACAATGCCTGTGATAGCGTTTCTGAGCTAAGGGTGTACTCTGTGATCTTGGTGAAATTCTATCCATTGCTGACTCTGCTCCATCTGACCATCCCTGTTTGCTGCCTGGACTGACCTCTGCCTGTTTGACTACGATTCTGGCTGGCTTTGAGCCCTATTGACTACCCTTGACCATCCATCTGCTCAATCCCTGTGCCTTGAAGCCTGTAGGCCTGTCCCCCATGAATGACCCCGGATTCCTGACCATTCCCTCTGACTGCCCTTCATTAATCTGCCTTCATTGGTGAGTTGGCATCTTTTGCACTACATAAGACCTGGGGGCAACCGTGTCTGGTGAGGCATATACATTGTCCCGGCAAATGGGGGCTTGTCTAAAGGCAGAAGCAGCTGTGGAGATTGGTGGTTGCCAACTCACCCGAAGGCATATTCCTGCGAGGCATCACAGGCTCTCAATACGTGACACCCCCAGAATATTTTGCGGTTGTCTTCAAGTCGCCTCCCCCAATTTAAGGAGGTCGAACCTAATCTAAAGAGAGAAGGTTCTATAATTGTTCTATAATATTATCATCTTGCGCTTGTAGGAGACGCATTTTATGAGGGATAACGCCCCAAAATACCTATAGATACAGGTACACAGATTGCCGCTTTGCTTCCATTCATCTGCATCACAGAAGAAGGGTGGACTATCGCCTTTCTAAATTGATACCTTTCTCCTTGAGTGAGTAGGTGGGAGATACAGAAGAAAGATACATAATGGTGAAGGGTACAATAGGGGAGGCTATAGCCCCCCTTATTAGCTATTATGCCCTCAATAAAGGACAAAGTTTGAAGGGATCACAATATTGGGTGGGTACGCAAATGTTTCTCTGGATTGGGTGATGGATAAGTCTGCGCCACAATCTAGATGTCATAGGGCCTCCCTGAAGCTGAGCCGGACCCTGCCAACCCTATCTGCAGCACAGGATTTAGTGGATATATGTAGGGTAAAAATACCCTACTATACTCTACTTATTTCTCTACTGAGGATAGATCATATTTTGACTTCTTCCGGTATGATTCCTAACTGTGATGTAAAATTCTTGGTCCGGTCAGACCATTCAGCTCTTGGTACGTGGTCTAGGGATGAAATTGATGGCAGCGGGGTAGAGATGAAATGAGTCTCTTTTGGAGAAAGCAGAGGTGTTTAATGAAATCAAGGAAGCATTGGGGGATTTTTTTTTTTAACTAAACAAAGCTAGATATACCACGCCAGGTATAAACTGGCTAGCACATAAAGCTGTAATAAGGGGGATATTGATAAAAATAGCCTCAGAAAATAAAAAGGTAGTGTCACGCTCAGGTAACTCTAATGTCATGCTCAGGTAACTCCAGTCCTCTAGGTAAGCCCTCAACCCCCAATCTCCGCAGCCAGCTTCACCTGTAGGAGCCCCCGCTTGCCGGGACGCAGTATACGCCGGAGGTCAGGCAAAGAATGGTCGGTTCAGGCAGGGGTCGGCAACGCAGATCAGACAGAAGATGGTCGGTTCAGGCAGGGGTTGGCAACGAAGATCAAACAGAGAAATATTCAGAAGACAAACAAGGTACAAGGCTCTATCACAAGCACTGAGTAAATGACGGGGTAAAGCTTTATAGGAACCAGATATGATTGGGGATGGGGAAGAGAGTGCGTGATTGGTGCAACTCAGAACTCATACAAGATAGGCCCAGATAACCAAAAGGGCGTATAGCCCCAACCCCTTTATTTGGGCTCATTGGCCCTAACCTAAAACTAGGGGCGTTACCCCCCAAAAACTGGGCTCATTGGCCCCTTACTGAGCCTCCGGCGGGAGCGCTGTGTGCAGTGCCGGCGGAGGGCATACAAATCACGTGACGTGCCCGCGCGCGCGAGCATGGGAGCCGGAGGAGAGGGCGGCAGTGCTCGGCGCCGCACGAGCCGCCACCGCAGCCGCGAACAGGGACTGCTGCGGCCGGCCGCCCGGAGACGACGCTGGAACGGGACCCAGGTAAGTGAGTTATGATAGGTAGCATCGTTAGGAACTGAGTCTAAATCTAGAACTAAATATGTTGGTGAAGAAATATAAGAAAGCCCCCAATAGGCAATTGATGACACAGAGTTGAAGGTAATTGATTACTAACAACAAATGCAGAAAAATATTTAAGCTGGACTAAAGCTAAACTGTATACTATGACCAATAAACCTAGGAAACTATTAGCATGATGCCTGAAATAAGCTGAAATAAGTACCACTCGAATATTAGGAGGATGGATGGGACTATTACCCAGAATCTGGAGGCCGTCTCCCCCTCCATATATCAAAATATATGTAGGTCCGGAGGATGTAGATACCTTCGAAATTGAAGACTGGTTAACATTAACAGGGATTAATGAAATACTGCAACCTTTCAGAGAAAAACTGGTAGGATAATTTACTCTGGAAGAAACTCTTGAGGCTATAAGGGAGGCAAAAAGGGAGGAGGGGAGGACCAGCAAACTACTCCCGCTCTGCTGAACTGCTTGGGGGACAGGATGAAAAAGAAGGTCATTGGCTGAAACTGTAAACCCTGTTATCTCATCCATTTTGGCTTCAATTTAAAAAAGCAAAACAGTTTAGAACAGACTTGGGCCCTTATTCATCAAGCGATAGCGCCAGGTAGTGTCTGACGGGCGCCAGGTAGCGGCAGCTAACGGCGACTACCGACTCAAGTACGCCCGGCGGCGGTCACAATGACGCATTTATCAAGCAAAATGAGGCTAGCGCCGGCGAGAGCGACGGCTAGCGCTGCATTCATCATGAAGCCGCCTGGACCGAGCAGCGCCGCTGCAAATTCCCTCACAGCGCCAGGTATGAGCTGTCGCTCCCTGGCGATGTCCAATGCATTTCAATGGAGCAATCTATAATTATTCATAATTAATTGGTATTATTTTTTTTTTTTTTTTTTTTTTTTTTTTAATGTCCAAAAATCGGAGACCACTTCTGCAATGTTAGGATTTATTTTTAAGTCAAAAAAAAAAAAATATGTGCAGAATTGATCTAACAGGTCTGAGATTAATGTATTCAGATTACAAAATGATTCTAAAAACATGTATAATGTTACATTCAAAAAATATGGTTGTTTAGGGGTTAAAAACTAGTTAATACACATCGCCGCCAGCGCTCTGGGGTTTAAACAAGGAATGGACAGCGACAGCACATTCGGAGCGTGATTTGTTGATGAATATGAAGCTAGCCTTTCGCTCTGGCCATTCGTTGTCAGGCGCTCACATACAACGCTGGACCTGTGAAACAGCGACCCCCCAGCCCGTATTCAACATTACCGCACACCGACTGAGTCGCTGTCATCAAGCTAATGCCGGCCAAGCACAGCGAATACTGGCTGGCGCTGAAAAAATCACGCTACAGTCGCTCATCTGTCGCTACCTGGCGCTATTGATGAATCGGCCTCTTGGTGTTCACTGCAGCAGGTAGTCAGCTTTCGGGTTTTTCATCTGCTCGCTGTCTATTGCTTTCAGCGGAGCAGTTAAAGTGGACCAAAACCCACGGCGAACGGCCTGAGAATCTATAAGATTCCCTGGCCGATAGATCCCCCCCCCGGGGCATCCAAAATTGGGATGCCCTGCTGTGTGAAACCCCTCAGGTCACCCTATTCAATTACCTTGTTTCCCGATCCAACGGCGCATGCGTGAGCCGCAGCCACATCCCCGCTATCCGTCTTGCAGGACACGCTCCCTGTTAGAGGGAAGCGGAGGATGCGTCCGGCAGCATGCTTGGAGTCGCAGCTCTTAGATGAAGCCTTAGACGATGTGACGTCAGTGGCTCCGAGTGCACTCACTGGACGAACGGCCGCGCATGCGCTGTAGGACCAGGAAGAGGTGAGTTGCCTTAGGCGATCTGGGGGGTTTCACGCATCGGCGGTGCCCCGGGGGAAAGGGCCAAAACCCAGGATAGTCAAAATCCTGGGTTTTGGTCCACTTTAAGGTGTGTAGTGCTGTGATAAGAGCGGTCATATGATTAGTGCTGTCATGTGATTACAGCAATCGCATGATTAGTGTGAACACATGATGCATGTATGCCTCCTGATTGGCTTCTACCTGCTTTATAAGGAATTGCCTTGCACCAGGAAATTGCTGGATTGCCTTGGATCTTCTCAGCCCCTTGCATCCTGTTTTCCTGGATCGTGTTTACTCTAACTGTAGTCCTCATTTTGACCCTTGGCTTTGGACTTTTTGGGCTTTGTTATCACCCTTGGACTGCTTCTCTGGATTTTTACTCTACAGCTTGTTTTGACTATGCTTCTTTGCTGTCAGCCCCGACATCTTGCTTGGACTTATATTTCATATTTCATTCTCACCACCTGCCCCTTGACCCCAGCCCGGATTCTGACCCTGCTTTGCATACTTACCTTGCCTCCTATCTACCTACAGCCATGCTCAAAACTTAACCGCCAGTCTGGATATCTGACCCAGTGGCGCATTCAACTTTGGACACTTGTGAAAATTTGGAGGGAAAGAAATTACCTGAAGAAATTAATCGGAATCCCGAAATCAAACCAGCGCTCTGGTAAGTAACCAAATGGTAACTTAAAGGGCCAGCACACCTGCAAGCGAGTTAAAGGGTACATTGCACAACTCGTGCTTAGTCAGACTAAATGGGAATTAGCCCTGGCCGTCCTAAGCCAGATATTACACAAGGGCTCAGCAGGCTGTTCCAGAACTTTGGAGTGTTAAAATAAAAACTAAAATAAAAAATTGGCCGAAGACTAACAATCTCCTAGCACACTCTGTCCAGTGGTTCCCTAGGGAGAAAACATAAAGAACTGAGGTGGGGAGGAAGGGGCGGGGCTTTTAACCTCTGTTCAGTTTGTGTTTCCTCCCAGGGGGTGGAGCCTTCTCTCCGTGTGGTCATGCTGGATGATTTGGAAAAAATGTGCTTTATTTGCGGATGACTTGCTGCTGTTTGTCGTTGAGCCCGAAAGGTCCATTCCAACGATGAGTATCTTAAAGAATTATGAGGATGTTTCAGGCTTGGCGATAAATTTCAGCAAGTCATTGGCCCTTGATATAAACTTGACAGCCCAGACATTGGCACATCTACAACATCTAGGGGTTAAACTTGCAGTACACTTAGACAAGACATATAAGGTTAATTATGCTCCACTATATAAAAAAATTAAAAAAAACTTAATAGTATGTGACTCCAGACCTCTATCCCTATTAGGGAGGATAGTGGTCATGAAGATGGATTTTCATCCAAAAGGTATTTATTATTTTAGTCCCTCCCTAAAAGGATAGACAAGGAGGAGATAAATAAAGTGCAAAACTAATGATGAATTTTATTTGGAAGGGAAGCAAAAGGAGGATTAATCATCAGAAAGCCCAAGCTACAAGAAGGCAGGGTTGGGAATTCTGTCCCTGGAAGCTTACTACCTTGCGGCCCAGGTAGCACAAAAAACAACATTAGGTTTGGTTGGGTGGATATGAAGAAGAACCACTGAAGGGGATGCACATCTTAATGTTGTTTGGATTCTGTAATAGGCTGATTCCAGAGACAGAATGCCCCACTCTACTAGAATCCCTTAGGTTGTGGAGAAGGGTAAATCGACACCTTTTTCTACAATATAAGCAATCACCCCTTCTATCAATGTTGGGGAACCACAGAGTTTGCGCCAGGCATATAGGGTGGATTTGAATGGTGGCGATCAAAAGGGTTTACCAGAATAGGCCATTTTTATGATAAGGGTCAATAAATTACTCTACAACATATGCTCATAATATAGTATTCCACCACAAGAGAAATATAGAGCCTGTCAGATTTTGCTTTACTTGGAGTCCCAGGAGAAGAAGATGGAAAAGCAAACAGAACTGACAACTTTCAAAAATGATTGTATAAAACATCTGGGAAAACCAGGTGCTATATCTATCATATACTCCCTTACCTTGTCGAGCCAAACTAAATTCTCCTACATAATGGCATGGGAGAAAGATCTGGAGAGATCTTACCCAAAAGAATGGTGGGCAAAAGTGATGGAAAGAGCTGGAAGACAGTGAACAAATATGAACTTGGTAGAAACCAACAGTAAGATTATAATGAGATGGTATATGGTAGTGTAGAATATCAAAAATGTAATCAGGAGCCCCCTCGCATTGTTTTAGAGGTTGCAAAACCAGAGGAGACATGTGGAACATATAGTTGCTATGCCCTATGGTCAAAACATTTTGGATTAAGGGGGACCATACTACACCAAGACATGGTGAAGGATCCAGAAGAAGCCTTACTGTGATTTTCCAAAAATAAAGGGAACAGGTATAAGGGCAGATTAGTGACCTTAATTCTTGCTGTAGTGAGAATCACCATTGCATCAGAATGGGGAAAAAGGGGAATCTCCTTAAAAGAATCCAAAAAAGAATAGATGGGCTGATGGTTAATGCAAATATGTTAAGTATCCAACAAGATAGGAGACAGGAGAATGAGCTGACCTGGCCCCACTGGCTTAACTTGGAAACATCAGTATTGAAACTTGATGGCTAGGGTTGGGGAGATTGCTATGGCTTTCCCCCTCCCTGCCTAGATCTATTTCTGCCACCATCTCCCCTCCCATCCCCCCCCCCTTCTTTTTTGGTTTACTAATTTCCCTTTTCTTAGGTCAAAGTTATGATATGGCCGTCGAATGTCCTGTCCACATAAGCCCCAGACTGTCATTTTAGCGGCGGTGCTGGTGGCCACCAGCACACTGGTCACGGAGGGTTTTAGTTCGCTTTAAGATGTTGCGGTTATGTTTGTTGTAAATGTAATTTATATAACAATAAAAAAAGTAAAAACTAAAATCATACTTTACATTTCCTGCAACTATTTCCAGTTCCCAGACAGTGAGCATATCTGCTGTAAGGGAATCGCATTTGCATAAGGGAGGTCTGTTAGAGGGACACAGAGATGATGGTCATAAGGGGTGGGTGCCAGGCCATTCAGATGAGCATTGAGGGGACTAGGTACCATCAAAAAGATCATTTGATTGGTGGATGGGATACTGGTGAAGGTGCCATGGACAGTGAAAAGAAGGCTGATTTTCTTTTCCAACTCACTGAAGAAATACACATCACGCCTAAGGAGCGGCTTAGGGTAGGATGTTTGCCCCTGGTTTTGGATCTTTTGAGTAGCCAATACCTTTAACATCACAAAGAAAATAAAACACAGGCAAGGACAGGACAAGAAGGGCTGTGGCAACCAACAATCTGCATCCCATTTAAAAGGTTTATAAATTGTACTTTGTGTTCTTCTTCTTGCTGTTCAAGTACAGAAATATAAGCATAGGATAGGTAGAGTGAAGGCGAGGTAGGGGCGGATGGTACCATATCACTTGCTAAAACAAATAGATTAACTGCAGCCCTGACACTCTAGAGCAGTGATACTCAACTGGCGGACCGGGGTCCGAATGCGGCCCTTGGCGTCAGATTTCCGGACCCCTGCCCTGACAGCCCTGCCCTCAGTTGCTTCTGTGTTACCATGCTCAGAGCTGCCCCATTGATAGGTTATGTGGTGCTTAGTCTCCCTGCCGTGTGTCATGGCTCCCTGGCACCTAGCATTGCAATATGAAGTACTGCATGGGAGGGAAGTGGCATTGCAAGGTACACACAAACTTTGTTTTTCAGTCTCCCAATAGGACTTTTGGGGTGGATGGGGGGAGGGCAAGCAACCTTTTTTAGTTTTGCCTGGGGAATCTATAGCCCTTACCCCAGTGTTCTGAATTTTAACTATCCACCCCCACCCACAATAGCCCTCCGCCCGGACCTTCACCTCTCACCAGACGCTGTTAAATGGACCTTTACAAGAAGTGGTTGAGTACCCCTGCTCTAGAGCACTGTTTCTCATCCTGCGGTACACATACCCCAGGGGGTAAATGCCACAGGGGGTATGTGGTGATTTTCAGGGGGCGCGCCAACATGGTAGGTCTAATAGGTTTCGTATACTATTTTAACTGTAATAATTTATTTATTCTTGTTTTAAAAGTGTTACAATGCCTGGGGCCTACTTATTTTGGTAACATTTATAAGTGATCCCATACTTGGTGGTACTTGGCTGGATTTTTTTTTGTTACTAGGGGGTACTTGGTTGGAGTTTCTTGTTGCTAGGGGGTACTTGGCTTTAATCTGTTGAGAACCAATGCTAGGACATTCTCACACCATTTCTAATCCTTTTAAGGGACTACAGGTACAATTTTTAATTAAAGAAAGGCAAACTGGGACCTCAATAAAGCAAAAAGAATACATTGCATTTATGCTTTTTACCGAGACAACTGCCAGTCTGTAACTGAAATGACCTCCAGGACCTACATGGGGTTGAAGAGATGCTGCATCTCCACGGCAACAGAATAAGGGTGTCCCTCATGGTGAGCAATAGGTAGCTGGTTCCCATGGCAATTCAAACTTCTAAAGAGGTGTCAGCAGTTGATTTCAAACAACCCGGTGGGACCTATTTATAGAGATGAAGCATCTTATTTGGAGGTCCTTGCACTCTGCCCTGTTTTGGTGCATAATTTATCTAATATTATTCCAGATTAAACAAAGGCAGGGGCGAAATCCAAGAATGATGTGTATCCACGAGAACGGAAAGTGGCCGGACACAGAATATTCCAGCTAAAGAAACAGAACATAGACTAATACTAGCAATGGGCATTATAAAAAATGACTTTTCTATTAATAAAGATGGTGGCATGGTTAGATTATAAGAGGACGAGAGACAGAAATCTTCTGATAATGATCCGTGTTTCATGTTACTGTAGTGCGAGCACTACATGAGCAGCAGTGGCTGAATAGGGGAAAAGGGGAGGGGCTACGTACTGGAGGCCTCATAGAGGTAAGGCTTTAGTCTGTGTTCTGTATGACTCTGGGCGTTGTTCGGTAGTTGACAGCGACTCAGTCGGTGTGCGGTAATGTTGAATACGGGGTTAGGAGTCGCTGTTTGACAGGTTCCGCGCTGTATGGGTGCGCATGACAGCGAACGGCCATAGCGAACGGCTCCCAGCATATTCATTAAAAAATCACGCTCCAAAAATTCTCGCGCTGTGAAATGCTTGTTTAAACCCCAGAGCGCTGGCGGCGATGGGTTAAAAGTAGTTTTTTAACCCCCAAACAACCATATTTTTAGAAAGAAAACAAAACATGTTTTTCAAAACATTTTGTAATATGAATACATTAATATCAGACCTGTAATATCAATTCTGCACAATTTTTTTTTTTTTTACCTTAAAAAAAAAAAATCTAACATTGCAGAAGTGGTCACAGAATTTTTGACATTTAAAAAAAAAAAAAAAAAATCATAACAATTAATTATGAATATTTAAAGATTGCTCCATTGAAATGCATTGGAGAGCGCCAGGTAGCGAGAGGCCATACCTGTCGCTGTTCAAGGTCGCTCGCTGGCGCTGTGGGGTGAGGATGGAATAATGATGAATGATTCGCTATCTGGCGCTCTGTCAGTCGCTAAGCAGGATTGCCTTAATAAATGTGTGATTGCGGAGGGGAGCCGGCGTTCTCGTGGCGGTGAGCATCATTACCGTTCGCTCACCATTCGCTACCTGGCGCTATCCCTTGTTAAATAAGGGCCTTAGCATTATTAAAGGCCTTAAGGTCAACTTATAATACACTACAGAATCTATTTATAACCAATCTAGTCTAATAGTTAAATAAACTATCCATCCATTAAAGAAAAAGACTATAGTCACCTGTTGTCCCCTGCAGCTCCTCTGTGTGGGTCTGGTGTTGAGCCACAGTCTCTTTGCCCCAAGCCTGCATCGTCATACTATTTATCTGGTGTGCCTGCTTAGTGTGGTCACTTGGCATCATTTAGAGAAAGAAGCAGAATTTGTCTCTGCTGTTTCCGTCTTAAAGCGGAACAAAACCCAGGAATTTGACTTTACCAGGTTCCAAATTCGGAATGCTCCATTGTGTGAAACCCTTGAGAAAGCCTGTAAAAACATACCCTTCCCTGGTATAGCGGCGCATATGCGGGGTTGCCACTCAGTGAGAGCTGTCTGCCATGACTATGCCATTCGGAAAAAAACAGCTCTCATTGCCTTCAATCAGTATGCGCTGCTGCATACCCAGCTGAATGGCTGAAAACAATGAGTTTGTTGAATTACACAGTCATGGCAGATGGCTGTCATTGGACTAGAGCCCCGAATGTGCAGTTGGACCAGGGAAGTGATTAGTGGTGCCCTAGAGGGTTTCACACAGCAGAGCATCCTGATTTGGGATGCCCCTGGGGAAAGCCAGTGGAATCTTTTGGATTCCAGGGCGGCTGTGAGTGGGTTTTGTTCTGCTTTACAGCAGATGAAAAGCTTGACCTGATTCCCTCTCCCCAAAGCATCCTGCTTTGGGATGCCTCACTGTCTGAACCCCACCTGTCGCTTACTGCATACTTGTATGCTTTTCCGCTTGTGCCCCTCAACTGAAAGGCTGGCGGGGCTGTGCACAGCCGAATGATGCAAGTGATGCCGCCGCCCTCCACACATGCAGCGTGGGCTTGATGAAAGGTAAAAAAGTGGGCTATCCATGGAGTTTTACACATGGAGTTTTCCAACGTGTTCCAGCAACGTCATGACCGATCTTAGAGATTCCATGCAGCACTTCCGCACCAAACAAAAAACTGTTCAGAGGGTGGAGATCCCGGATGGATGGACCCAGACTTTCCGGCCTGGGGAAGATGAAGAGTATCGAGTAGAGGCCACAGCCCCGCTCTGATAGGGGCACAGGTACTACAACTCCCCGGTCCAGCAGGCGATTTATTGCACTTTCACAAGCCGTGCGGGAAGGCTTGGACGCCACAAACCGGTGTGGAGCCCTCGTCCAGAACTCGATCTTGTACCCGGACCTGGGCGCACACTGGTGCGTAGTGCAGCCACCCCCCCACCCACCCTGAGTAGGGTGGCTGAGGGATTGGGCCTGTTGCCCCATCGGAACTTGGGCCTCCCCTGTGGCTTCCTCTTCTCCAAATTGTCCTCACTGCGTCTGGAATCAGTAGATCCTCCGAACCTGCACAAGGGACGAAAACTGTCTGACTTCCTAAAATGATTTCCCTCCCGTGGCCTTTCTGACCAGGTCATCCAGAGCTTCAACGAAAAGACGACACCCCCAGAAAAGGGAAGGGCAGTAAGCGTCTTTTTGGAGGCAGCATCAGCCGACCACTGTGTCATGCCCAGGGCATGATTATAGAATAAACATACGTATTATGAGTGTATATATGTGTGTGTATATTTGAATATGGACCAGCAGCTTCCCTCCCCCCTCCACCCGTGTGCCATAAAACACCCTCCGATATGACAACAGGGCCATGCAGCGTGTACATTCCAACTTAATTAAGACTCTGTTTGTGATACTTCCTTGTTTGAAGTCAGATCTCTTTGAAGTGCCAGGCTGTTGTCTTTTGGTCTGGCCATAAACCGGCAATCAGATAAGGGGACCTGGGGAATAGAATCCCCCCCCACCCTTAGGAATTCCATGGAGATGGAAGGTGTCCTGTTAAGCCATTTTCCCCTACAAAAGCCAAGACAGGACACATGCTTGGGGCATTACAAGCTAAGGACCTGGGACCCTAACATCGTCCCAAGCAACAAGCAACCACGGGAAACTCCAACAAAAAGGACTGCGTAAGGACTTTATTTTTGAACTGTTATTTGCTGTATACTCTTTCTGTATTTTTGTATGTCATTTTATTGTTGTAAACCACCTCCAGCACTGTGATACCTTTTATCAGATTAAATGTTTAATTAATCAGCTCTAGTCTTTGACCTCTAAATAGATGAGCTCACCTTCCTGAGGGAAGCTCTGGTGATACACGTTTATTAGGGTTAATTGATGACTTGCTGAGACTAGTAGTCCCTGTCTGGGGGTCTAGTGGCGTGTTAACCCTGGTACCATCACACTCTGTCTGGCGTATTGGCTGGGCTGAGCGTGATCGTGACAACTGGTGGCAGCGTCGGGACATATTTAGAGATTTTTAGTGCTTGCTGGATTTTACCCGAAAATCTTAAGCACTAAAAGAAATTTGCATACATCTTATTGTGTGTAAATTCCCAAAGACAGAGCTCAGTGCTGATCTAAGTGACATACCAAAAAAGAGTGCAAGACAGTTCTGTCCTTCCCATCTGTTGTTTTACTCCCTCTGCTTCATATCGGAAATATGGAGGCATATCGCAAGCAGTCCAAGCCCGCACTGGAGTTAATGTGCCAAAAAAAGGAGATCCCTACAGCGGGAAAGACCAAGGACCAGCTTATTGCCGATCTTGTGGAAAATGATGCCCGTGCAGCAGAGCTGAGTGATGTGAGGCTAAGTCCTACAGCGGGGACTGAGGGACACCACATTACTCCCCATCAGGACAGTACTCCACATGAAGCCTTGGACTCTTATATGCGGACTGCTTTACAACACCTTGGAGATGTGGATGCTAATATTAAACTCCAGTTGCTTCTCCAGTACCAAACAGCAGAAAGAGAGGCCCAGGCAGCAGAAAGAGAGGCCCAGCGCAGACATGAACTGGAGGTCCTGAGGCTGAGAGGGGACGCTTTATCCGCACGCAGTGATGTGCAGGGTGAGGGTGACCACAAACCCCGCTTGGAACATTTCCCCATGATGGAGAAAGATGGTGATTTGGACATATTCCTGAGAGGATTTGAAAAGGTTTGCCGGCAGTTTCATCTTCCTAAAGAGCAGTGGGGACGATACCTAACCCCACGGCTGCGAGGAAAAGCTCTGGATGTGTTTGCTTCTCTTCCCTCTGAAAGAGACCAGGACTATGAGGCAATAAAATCTGCCCTGCTAAAAAGTGCTAATCTGACTCCAGAAACCTATCAGAAGAAGTTTAGGACTTTACAACAGAGCACCACAGAGAGTTGCACTGAACATGCAGGTCAGCTAAGGACTGCATTCAGGCAATGGACTGGGGGCCTACAAGTCACCACTTATGAGGCCCTGGAGGACTTGATGGTCCTGGATCAGTTCCTCCAAACAAGGAGCTGTGAAGCCAGAGAGTGGATTTTGGACCGCAAGCCCAAGACAGTCGCAGAAGCCGCAGAACTAGGAGATGACTTTGCTAATAACCGTGCACCAACAGCGAAGCGTGGTTCTGCACAAGCTGGATCAAGTACCTGGAAGGGAGCTGCACACCCGCAGAGTGCCAGTAGGTCAACTGGGAGATTCCTGCCGTCCACACCAAGAGCAACAGGAACCACATCGAGTCAGGGGGACACCCGCCGATGTTACAGATGCAACAAGATTGGGCACCTGAGTGCCACCTGCCCCAACAAAAAGAATTCTCCACCGGCAGTTGAAGGACACCCAGCCGTTTTTCTGGTGTCTGGAACAGTGGAGAAAAGAGTGGATAACCTGCAGAGCGTAACTGTGGGTGACCGGGTGACCGTGGGTCTACGTGATTCGGGGGCCTCCTTTACCTTAGTGCGGCCTGAAGTGGTGGATACCGAGGACATCATCCCTGGAAAAACCATGGCTTTAAAAGGAATTGGAGGTGTGCGCCCGGCTGTACCCATGGCCCGTGTGTACCTGGATTGGGGTACAGGCAAAGGTTTGCGGGAGGTGGGGGTCTCTGAGGACATCCCTGTCAGTGTTCTGCTGGGGAATGATTTGGGTCGGATGCTATGCCATTATGCTCCAGAGGACACTGCCTGCACACCACAGGGGCTAGGAGACAGCCCTGATCGTTCTGAGGTACTGTACGAGACTTTGGGGGACACTGTGAAATGTGATAACTGGGAGGGAGTGCAGGGGGCTGATAAATGTTTACCTGTAACTGAACCAGTTGTGTCTTCCAAAAGTGGAGTGGGGTGTATTGTGAAATGTAATGCCAATGAATTACCTGTGTCAAAACCTAGCGGAGACGGGCTAGGGGGAGGGGTTGGTGGGCCCCTGGTGACAGGTAAGGATGAGGGACCAGCAGGGAATGATGTGTCCCCATCCTGTAAGCCGGAGATGGCTGAGGAGAAGGAGGGAGGAAGGAGTGATATAGCTGTATATGATGCCTGTAACAATGTTATGTCCGGGACTGAGGGGGAGGAAGGTAAACCCCAGGGAGGCATATCAATGGTGGCCGTGGCTACACGTCAGCAGTGTGCCAGAGCTGCAGCTGTAAAAAGAAGGGAGGATGGTGATGACTCACAAGCCGAAGCAGAGAAGGGTGGAGATGGTAGTCACCTGAGGGAAATGTGTCCCCTGATGCCACGAGATGGGGGGAGGGCAATGAACATTTCCGGGAAGCTCTGCGCAGTGATCCTTCCCTTGAAGGGCTGAGACAGCGTGCTGAGCAGCCAGGCGCTAACTCAGATGGGCACCGGGTATATTGGGAAAACAATATCCTGAACTGGGAGTCCCTTTCCAAAGACATGCTAGGGCCCCATGAGAGAGAAAGGCAGTGGGCTGGGACAGGTAGTGCCACCTTGCAGCCAGCACTGCAGACAGACAACCCTGGGAGGCAGTTAGGAAGCCTAGCTTCCAGCTCCCCGGAAAAGCCAGGTGACCGAGCATTTGGGCCGAGTCAGGAGGGCCTGCGGCTAACCGCAGACTTCCTGAATCGTCCCAAAGCTGGGGCTGTGGCAAAGGGAACAACCCCTGGCTCCCGGGATCTGCCACGTGATGCAGGTCCAGGGCAGCCTGTATCAAAGCTGAGTGAGAGGCAAGAAGGATCAGGGGAGATGGAGCAAACTACGCCTTGGCCTAACATGAAGGTCATTCCGGCCACATGCGGGCCCCTTCATCTTATTCACCAACATGTGGGAAACATGGCTGCTGGTGTCCCGATCACAGGAGTCCCTCTTTCAACGCCTGCGTCAGGCGCTGGAAAAGATGGATTTCCTGGGAACATGGACAGCCATATCCCAGTGTTGCCCAATAATTCAGATGCAGAGGAAAAACATGCCCCTGGGCCCCTGTGCTTCTTACCTGGTGATGATGTGTCCCTTCCTGCCTCGAGCACAGCCCCCCAGATGCCAACATTAGGCTTGGAAGCCCCAGGGCTTAGAAAGATTCCGCCTGCAGGCCCAGGCTGGCCTGAACCCACTACTGTGGATCCGGGTGGCACTAGGAACAAGAGCGACTGGGGACCTTTCATCTCATCTTAGGTGTGCGTTTTGGGAAAAGTGACTGTGGGTCACTATTCCCAACTCGCCATCTTAAGGGGGAGGTGTCATGCCCAGGGCATGATTATAGAATAAACATACGTATTATGAGTGTATATATGTGTGTGTATATTTGAATATGGACCAGCAGCTTCCCTCCCCCCTCCACCCGTGTGCCATAAAACACCCTCCGATATGACAACAGGGCCATGCAGCGTGTACATTCCAACTTAATTAAGACTCTGTTTGTGATACTTCCTTGTTTGAAGTCAGATCTCTTTGAAGTGCCAGGCTGTTGTCTTTTGGTCTGGCCATAAACCGGCAATCAGATAAGGGGACCTGGGGAATAGAATCCCCCCCCACCCTTAGGAATTCCATGGAGATGGAAGGTGTCCTGTTAAGCCATTTTCCCCTACAAAAGCCAAGACAGGACACATGCTTGGGGCATTACAAGCTAAGGACCTGGGACCCTAACATCGTCCCAAGCAACAAGCAACCACGGGAAACTCCAACAAAAAGGACTGCGTAAGGACTTTATTTTTGAACTGTTATTTGCTGTATACTCTTTCTGTATTTTTGTATGTCATTTTATTGTTGTAAACCACCTCCAGCACTGTGATACCTTTTATCAGATTAAATGTTTAATTAATCAGCTCTAGTCTTTGACCTCTAAATAGATGAGCTCACCTTCCTGAGGGAAGCTCTGGTGATACACGTTTATTAGGGTTAATTGATGACTTGCTGAGACTAGTAGTCCCTGTCTGGGGGTCTAGTGGCGTGTTAACCCTGGTACCATCACACTCTGTCTGGCGTATTGGCTGGGCTGAGCGTGATCGTGACACACTGCTTTAGCCAGACCGTGCTCCTCAAGGTGCAGACCCCTAGCCCCCAGACACACCATGTCATTCATTGCTGGCACGATGTTGCAAAGGAGTGCTGGTTAAGCGCAGAGGAGCGCAAGATCCCATTCTTTAAACGCCTCCGCTGCCGCCTCATCCAGACCTTGTCCGCCAGGCAAGTGGCGCAAGCGAGACGCAAAGCCGACCCCACCATGGAGAATGCTTGCCAAGAAAGCTGGCCCAACCTCTTATGCATTGGATATCTCAAGGCAGAACTTTCCGAAGTAGGGATCAGAGTATGCTGAGCCAGCCCTGGCACATGGACATGCAGCACCACCCTCCGGTAAGGTACAATGTTTCTGACATGGTAAGATGGATCTTACCATAATAAAAAAAAGTTTCACGCAGCTGTGATTTGGAGATTACCCCTGAAAAGGAACAACAGTCTCAGTGGGAGACCGATTTCCTCATCCGTGTGGCATCCAGATTCAGGATGCTGTGTGAAACCTGCACGATCGCCTATTATACTCACATAGCCAATGATCCCATGGAGCTGTGACTGCATCCCTGCCCATCACCAGGCATTTCTGAATGGTTGGAATGGGTATGAGGTGGTGCAGACAGCTCCATTCATCTTTAATAGCCAATCTGACATTCTGACACAATCTGACACAGATTAGTTGATAAAAGGAATGAATAGATTGTGAGAGCTGATTGGCCGGCAGCCTGTACTTGTGCTGTGGTATCACCAGAAGGTGAGTTTTTAACTGCGATCTGTGGGGATACACAGAGCGGGGTATCCCAAATCCGGATGCTCCGCTGAAGAGGAACAAAACCCAGGAGAGGTAAAATACTGGCTGTTGTTTCTCTTTAGAATAGTACTAAGAAGCAATATGAGACTGCACCGGACCATAAATTATGTATCAATGTGTAGTGTGCACAAAAGGGTGAAATCACTGTATATAGAGAAAAGAAGAGCAGGAAGGCCCCACTCCTTCCACAACACCCACTAACATATATGGCACCACTACTAATTAAGTAAAAAATATATTTATTGATAACAATGTCACATAATCTACATACACTAAATACTGATTAAAAAACACCAAAGACAAACCATTGTCAATGAAGGAAGGAAAAAAACTCATACAAGGGGCAGGGGACTGGTAGATAGTACAATATAATTAATAAAGTGAGTTTTACATTAATTACACTGCCTGGCTGGTCCAAAGTAAAGTGCTATAGTGCATATCAATAATCATATTTGCATAAAACCAATATAACAATTTATCCAACACTACTAAAAGTGCAAGTGCAAACCTAAATAACCCTAAGACCTTAACTTACATAAAGAAACGACCACCAGCCCACTGCAGGCGCAGGGGCAGTGGGCTGGTGGTCGTTTCTTTATGTAAGTTAAGGTCTTAGGGTTATTTAGGTTTGCACTTGCACTTTTAGTAGTGTTGGATAAATTGTTATATTGGTTTTATGCAAATATGATTATTGATATGCACTATAGCACTTTACTTTGGACCAGCCAGGCAGTGCAATTAATGTAAAACTTACTTTATTAATTATATTGTACTATCTACCAGTCCCCTGCCCCTTGTATGAGTTTTTTTCCCTTCCTTCATTGACAATGGTTTGTCTTTGGTGTTTTTTAATCAGTATTTAGTGTATGTAGATTATGTGACATTGTTATCAATAAATATATTTTTTTACTTAATTAGTAGTGGTGCCATATATGTTAGTGGGTGTTGTGGAAGGAGTGGGACCTTCCTGCTCTTCTTTTCTCTCTTTAGAATAGGATGGGATTCCTACAAATGTATTCACCAGCATTATGCCCCCCCCCAATTTTTGCCTCTGATTCCCAATATTAACTGGGTGTAGTTTGCTTTTTGTGTGTGTAACTTAAACATATGCACTATTACCCCACCACTTGCTGGTAGTGTTCAACAAAATGAAACAGCACAAAACTTGCATGTGTTTCTGCTCTGCCTTATAGTCCTTAAATAAATCCGTAGACAGTCCAGGCAATGGCAATAAGGCAGCAATGAAGGTTGTCCCATGTGTCTCCTCCATTACCTGCAGCGCCCTGTATATGCTGTAGAAGTTTTCCAAAGTAAGCCCCTCCATTGACAAAAACCTGCACGTTGTGCAACTAATAATTCAGCACCATCAATCAGTATGCATATGAGTGAGGGTGTGCCAATAAGAAATCCCAAAACAACTATGTAATACACACCAAAAGTAATTTGTGGCCCAGTACTCCACAAATAATGGGAAACTTTATCCCAAAAGCACCACTCCTCCTCACCTAATAAACCATCAAAATCTGATTAATTCATATCAAAAAGGATTTTTAATTCATCAATAAGTCACATTAAATACACATACAATACACTAATAATCACAAGACATTTAAAAAACACATATCACTACATAACCCACCCCAGCAGAAGGAGACCTAATTAATCCATTCCCTGTGCAAAAATGTAACAATCTTACACCACAAAAATACATACATCTCAAACATTTTTAAAGTGCCTGTGTGCCAATAATAAAGTGCTAACAATGTAAACAATCAAAGAAAATCAAAGAAATCACCTCAATGAAAGATACAAAAGTAACCTCCTGCTGAGCCAGATGATAAGCCACCCACGCGTTCCGTGACGAATTGTCACTTTTTCAAGGTGCTCCATTACCTGCAGTGCCCTGTATATGCTGTAGAAGTTTTCCAAAGTAAGCCCCTCCATTGTTTTCCATTTTTCCATGACCACCTCCAAATATGGTCATTCAAACACCCCTGTCCTTCAGCAATCCCAGCATGAGCGAGCCCAGGGAGCCACAGTGGTGACATTTACTAGGCTTGCTCACATTGGGAGCACTGAAGGTTCCTAATTGTTCTTTATTGTCAACTAACACTACCATTTTTTTTTTAATTGTACTTAATTTTTGTGGGAAGTTATTAGAATTAGAATAGATAATATTAGAATTAGAATAGACTTTATGCTGGACCTATGCTTGCACTGCTCAGATGGTTGAATCAATCTGCACCACCCAAAAAGGAACACAATTGTTTCAATGTATCCAAGAACAATTGGTCACAACTATAATCTTTTGATGTGAGAGCAAATGAAATCCTTCCAATACGACTCATTATCTCCGACTGTAGTGACTTCTAGCAATCGTTAGGGTCACAACATCAGTTCCGTCAACACCACCGAAGTGTTTTAATTAGTGAGAAAATGAAGAGTTGCTCATCAAAGAAAGCTCTCTTGCCTACATTGGAGGTTTAATGAATGCTGGTTCATGGTCTATAAGGCTGATAATAACCCTGGATTACCAGCTTGCTGCAGTAATGTGTCTGCGGCTATTTGTTAGACGCTCTAGACACACTTCGGGTGATGGTGAAACAATAAGAAGGCAATTAGTATCTCCCCGGAGCCAATGTCACACCGGCTGCATGTTCTCAGTGGCTCTCGCATGGCCACATCTTTGTGCGGAAGAAAAGTAAGCACTATGTCCTGTCTCTGCTCAGCTGGGAGAGATTATTACTGTGAAATATGGGATGGAGATTTATTATGCAGAGGAAGGGTAATCCAGCAATATCAGAATATATTACAGGATCATTACTGTACACAGAAATTAAATGTCACTTAATGCTAGATTATTAATATTTACAAGCAGTGGTGTAAATACAATCCTATGGACCCCAGAGCAAACTCTACACACAACCCCCTCTGTCACCACCTGCCCCATCACATTGTAAAAAAAAAAAGAGTCACCTAGCTGGCAATCCCATGGCACACGCACGGGTTGCACTGCATCCTCAGCTACATTCAGTCATAGCTGTTTATCTTAATGGCTAGCATGGGCGCGCACTTGTGGGGCAGTGCAAAAAACCAGCACACATGGGACAGCTGAACCTCCTCTTATCGGAGGTTCATAGTGCTGCCATTGGTTCAGCAGTGTCTGGATACCTTAGGCTGGTTTCACACCAGCGCAACTGCAGAACATTTGGGCTTTCGGGTGAGCGCTCCTCAGTCCCTTGTGAAACACTGGCCACGCATGCATGGGTGTCTAAGGGTGCACGCATGTGTCCCTGGGAGTGTGCGCATGTGCGTCTGAGAGTATGCACATGTGCACCTGGGGATGTGCGGATTTGTCTTCGATAGTGTGTGCATTTGCGTTTCAGGTTGCGCATGCACGTGTCTGGGGGCGTGCACATGTGTTTTTGGGAGAGTGCGCGAAAGTGCGACTGGGATTGCGCGCATGGGCATCTAGGGGTTTGCGCATGTGTCTCTAGGAGTCTCAGGTTGTCTGTGTACATGTATCTGGGAGTGTGCACACTTGTTTCTGGAAATGTGAATTAATGCAGGTTTAGGTGCGTGCACATGTGTTTCTGGAAATGTGCGTGAATGCACATTTGAGTCCGGGAGTGTGCACAAGCATATTTGGGAGTGGGTGCATGGGTGTCTAGGGATTCACGCATATGGGTGTGGATGCCTGTATCTCATGGAGTGCACCTGGGCATGGGTGCTGTGCATCTGAGAGTGGAGTTCAGGGGTGCACATGTGCGTATCTGTATGTGTCCACATGTGTCTCTGGGAGTGTGTGCATTTGCATTGGCAGGTGTGCACATGCAAGTCTGGCAATACGTGTATGTGCTTTTGGTGGTATATGCATGTGTTTCTGGGGATGGGTACATGCATGCCTGGGAGTTCGTACACACGTTTGGGGGTGTGTGCATGCATGTCTGGGATGCATCTGGGGGTATGCTCATGTGTGTGCATGGACTGGGGGTGTGCACATGTGTATCTAGGAGTGTGTATCATGCATACACCCCCAGATATGAGTTCTTGCACCACAAGATGCTTATGCGTGCACTCCCAAATGAACACTTTGTATCCAAAAACTCTTATGTGTTTTACACTTAGTTTCTCATTGTGCCGCAGTCCATACGGAGTTTTCTCCACTGTTTTAGAAAAGAGTCTGGCAAATATGTGGCATTGTTGCATCACCTTAATATTTTTGTGGTAGTCCAGAGTCTGTCAGCATACATATGATCATTTCAATCAGAGTTCTTTCTTTCAGCTACCCCATTTTGCTCTGGTGTGTACGGGACTGTCTTCGATGCTAGTTAGAAAACGTGCTATAATGATTGAACACCCAAAACTAAAGTTTATGCAAAATAAGTGATGTGTGGTAGTATAATTATACAAAAATCCAAAAGGTATATATACATATAGGGGAAAAGAACGCAAAGTACATACATAAGTGGGCCTGTGTCCACACCAAGCGGTGATAGCAGGTTATAAGTTTATTGGACACAGGACTCCCAGGCAATTATTAAACGGTCACCAATGCATAAAATTGAGATGAGTAAATACAGTTAAACAGAATAACCAGCTGCAATATACCTAATCAGGATGACAGTCTGAACCCTCAACGTTTCAGTAAAGCACCTTCGTCAGGAGGGACAGCTCTCCACTTATTTTGCATAAACTTTAGTTTTGGGTGTTCATTCATTATAGCACTTTTTCTAACTTGTATATGTTCTGTAGTGCCATGAGCAGGCAGTTTTTTCTATACTTTGAACTCCGTTTCCCTGCTCTGGTTATCTCTTGCTAGTAATTTTTTACTTTCTTGTGGTGTGCAATCGTAACTGAATTAACCATTTCTTGACTGTCTTTTGATGCTCTGTTCCATTCAGCTTTAAGTACTCTTGTACTTTGTGTCCTGTGAATTTACATCCAATGTCACTTCAAATATGAGAGGCTTCCTCTAAAATGTGTCCCTTGCCATTACTACATAGTTCTGTAATTTGTCAAGTACTTCACGCTTGCGTCGCATTAGGTAAGAGACTGTGTATCTTGAATAGTCATCTATGAAATCGATTATGTACCTGTTGCCTCCAGGTGTAGGTGAGTTTAGGAGACCACATACATCAATGTGAACTAGGTCATGTGGTGTTGAAGCTCTATTCTGACTGACTTTAGAAAGTGTTGCTTGTGGCTTGGGGTTTGATGCATCATTCACACTTAATTGGACAAGGGGATACTGTCAGATTCCTCTTTTGTAGTTCTTGTATGCATCCTGGGTTTCTGTGACATAAACGCCAGTACCATATGTGTATACACTTATTGTGTTTATGAGTGCATAGACTCACCTTCACTGTGTTGAGGTGATGTAGATGGTCATCCATTTCGGCACTCACTATGGTCTGCTTTCCATCCAGGATAGAACACTTGTCACCTTGGAATTACAGTATGTCCTTGGGCTGTCAGACGCTTCACAGATGAGTCCTCCTTCTAGATCAGGAAAATAAAGCACTTCCTTCACTAGTATGGCTAAATTGTGTTCCTCACTTGTCATGTGACTGGTTGCTCCCGAGTAAATGCACCAGCCTTGAAATTGCCTCTCACTTTAAATGTGGCATTCCAGGGGGGGGCGTGTCCTGGACATGGTGCTGTGAGGCTGCTTTTCACAGAGCTCCCGCACCTGGGCCTAAATTTAATAGAAATAAGCAGCATTCCCTTAATATTTGCCCACCCAGACATCATGGGCAGAAGAAAAGCCACCCTGAATAGGGGTAAAGGGGGCAGGCCAGGCTCCCGCAGCCGCTGGATCCGGGACTTCACTGACTCACCACAGGCGGCTGGCGGAGGCAAGATGGGGGCGCGTGGCGGGTCGTCCTCAGAAGAGAAGGAGACAGACCTGGGGGTGTCGGCCCCCGTGCGACTGGCGGAGAGGAGCTGCGAGGCTGGAGGGGCTGCCGCGGATGCCAGAGGAGCAGAGAAGGTGAGCGGCGGAGTACCGCGCGCCGCAGGCGGGGAGACACGCTCGGCTTGTCAGGAGCGTGGTGAGGAGAGGCGGCGCGCTGCCCGCCCGTCACAGGCTGGCGCCCCAGAGGAAAGCAATCGGCTGCGGAACCTGTCGAGCGGCGCCCTCACACCTGGGCTGTCGGAGCGGGGCTTTACATCGTGGCCTGCGGGTCCGGAGGCTGTGGAGACAGACTGCCCGGGAGGACACAAAATGGCGGCCAGAGGTGAGCGCGGGATGGGACCAGGGGGAGGCGATGTGGGGACAGAGCTGCCCTCCCCAGAAATGCCCAGAGGGACGGGAGATGCCTGGGCTAGACGCCAGCTGACTGTGGGGTCTCAATCAGGGGAGATCATAATGGCCACACCAGATTCCCCAGCCGGGCCCCAGAATGAAGCCCCCTTACGGAGGAGACAGGCCGCTTCCCCCCTCGCCCGGGATGCCCACATGGCCGGGCCACAGATGAGCCCCCAGCCCGGTGCCTCCAGATCCCTGCCAGCAAGTGAAGTGACTGTCAGGAACTCCCATAGCAGATCCCCGGCGGATGAGAGGCCCAGAACGGGGCTAGAACGTTTTGCATACCTGCCCAGACAAGAGGGGGGGCAAAGCAGTGCACATCATCCTGGTATCCCAAGCGAGGAGAAGTCATACCCCCTGGAGGGCCTGCCGCAGCGACACCCAAGACCCCGCCAACCAGTCCCCCTGGAACCGAGGGTGATCATTGGCTCCCTGGGGGCTGGCCCACCCAGCCCGCCGACGTCCCCGTTGCTACCATCGCCGACGATCCCGTGGTCGGGGAATGGCCCAAGCCCGACTGTGATGTCGCCGCCGCAACCATGTTTTTCGCCAGAGCCAGAAGAGGTCCCGCTGATCCCCTGGGTACCACTCTCAGAGACGAGAACACTGAGATCGCCACCGGAGACGCTGGGCTCGCTGGGTGCTGTTGACCCTGCACCCTCCTGCCAGACCAACATCCACATGGAAACAATCTCGTTACTGCGGGGCCTCCCATCCAAAGCGGACATCGAGGCCCTAATAGCGAAATACGAAGAGGCCCACAGACGGGAGTTAGGCGAGGTCAAGAACCACGTGCGGGCAGTTGAAGAAAGAGTGGCTGGTCTTGAGGCAGAGGCGCCCTCTGTGTCGAATCGTCTGCAAATGTTGGAAGCGAGATGCGACATGCAGGAGTCACTGTTGCAATCTCAGATGCTACATATTGACGACATAGAGAATAGAAGTCGCAGAAATAACCTGCGCCTGAGGGGCATCCCGGAGGCATCCACGGGAGAAGATCTCGCCCGTATCACGACGATCATCCTAAACACTGTGCTGGAAAGAGACTTGACCACCCCGATAGAATTGGACAGGGTGCACAGAGCCTTAGGGCCGCCTAGCACAGACCCCTCGAGACCTCGGGACGTGGTTTGCAGAATCCATAGATACACCTTGAAGGAAGAGATCACTCGTAAGGCCTGGAGAAAAGGCAATGTGGACTTTGATGGCGCAAATGTTCAGATACTTCAAGACCTCTCTAAACGCACTCTCCTGATGAGAAGAGCCCTGAGACCGCTTTTAGAAGTCATCACGCACAAAGGGGGGACTTATAGATGGGGATACCCCTTTCACCTAATTGTTCGCAAAGACGGAGGCACCTTCCTGCTTAAAACGCCAAGGGATCTCCCTGACGTGTTCTCTTTTCTTGGCTGCGAACCAATTGACGTGCCGGACTGGTTGGCAGTGAGGTTGCCGCCCTCGTCGATACCCCGGACTGGTGCTCGAGGGGGCCCTGTCGGCTCGAGAGGCCGCGGAAGACCGCGACGTGGCCGGCGGCAAACCAGACCGTACGACGTAGAAACATGATCTGGTGAACCCCACTCTGTTTTCCCCCCTGACGGGTTGCTGGACTGTGGCCCCCCCCCCGCCCGGGAGGGCATCCTCAGAACTCTCGGGATTGCCCTCTGACGGGCCCTGTAAGATGCTTGGCGAACAATGTGTTGCCTACGCCTCACCCCCTGTCCACTGGGGGTGCTCTCCGCGGGCTGGGGGGTCCTACTTAAGAGGGGTGGCTGACTACCTGTTGTAATTAAATGCCATTTTGTTTTTGTTTACGATGTTTCAGGCTGCATTGCTCTCACAAGCTGGATTTGCTGCTTTTCAACGGCAAGGCTGGTTGTCTCGGCAATCCAGCCTATCTATATAAGGCCTAGTGCGGGAGGGAGAGACTCTGGTTGCATCTCCGTGCCGACAGACACTCTTCCCCCCGATAGGGCCAGCTCGAGGTTCCTTAGGAACCGCCGAGCTTTGTTTTCACTCCGTGTAGGATTGTTAGGAATTCTCTAATTTGGTTGCATTCTTGTTTTTCCCCCCCTTTCTTGTTTTTTGTTTTCTTGATTTTAGTGGTTGACATTTTCTGTGTGTTCCCTCCCCACTGTCCCATTTTCCTCTCCCCTCTCCCAATCCCCAAGGGCAAGGCAGGCCTTTTGAGGGTTGTAGGGCTCTATAATCTCCGAAGTGGCCGCTGCTGGGTTTTCTGGAGGGCGCGCTGACATGGCGGGAACTACAATTGTCTCCCTTAATACCAAAGGTATGAACACTCCTGAAAAACGGTCACTTGTTCTAAGAAACCTGAAAGGCCTTAAAGCCCAGATAGGCTTCCTGCAGGAGACACATTTTAAAGCATCCAACCCACCCTCCTTAGGGGACAAATACTTCCCTAGGGCTTATCATAGTTATTCACCTGACTCTAGATCCCGTGGGGTCAGCAGAGTAATCTCAAGGTCCTTGGCCTGGGAATTGGTAGACTACAAAGCAGATGGGGAGGGCAGATGGCTGTTGGTGAAGGGGAAAATCGGGTCTGAAGTCTACACTTTGGCCAACATATACGCACCGAACACGGGACAAATTCCCTTTATAACCGGTGTCCTAGAGACTCTTGCAGACTTTCGGGCTGGGGAATTGATACTGGGAGGGGACTTTAATCTGGCCTTAGATCCATTGCTGGACACATCTAAGGGGGGACCCCACTTTGCTTATGCCAAACTAAAACACCTTAGGAAGACCCTGACTCTATTTCAGCTGGTAGACCCCTGGAGGATTCAGCATCCGAACACAAGGGACTACACCTTTTTTTCCCACCCGCACACCTCTTACTCAAGGATAGACTTGTTCCTGGTGCCTCATACCCAACTAGCCAGAGTCATTGACACCACGATAGGAAACATCACACTATCCGACCATGCTCCTATCTCTATCACGGTGGCGGATCCCACCCCTGTCCCTAGGTCCTGGTCTTGGAAACTGAATGGGTCACTGCTGGAGGACCAAAGTGTCTTGGAGGTGATTCAAAGAGATCTTAAGCACTACTTTGAAACAAACTCTGGTCCAGAGGTTTCTCCAGGTACGCTTTGGGAGGCCCACAAATGCGTCATTAGGGGGTCGTTCATCAGTCAGGGGGCCCGGATCAAAAAAGAAAAAATGGAAGGCATGTTGAAACTTCTTGCAGAAATAGGGAGGCTCGAAGGGGCACATAAAAAGTCCCTGTCGGCCGCGCTCCTACCGACACTTACTGCCCTGCGGGAAAAGCTGAAGACAGTATGCTGTGACAAGCTGAAGGCTCAGGCGGTTAGATGCCGGCAGGCCTTTTTTGAATCTGGGGACAAATGCGGCAAAATGTTGGCGAGGGCCCTGAGAACGGAAAGGGCGAAAACCTATGTTTCCAGGGTGGTGGATTCTGGAGGGAGAGTGGTGCAGAGAATAGAAGAGATTGCGGAGGCTTTCCGCAAGTTCTATGGAGATCTATACAACCTGCCGACCTCTCGGGATGGGGCCCTAGGCCAAAAATGCGCTCAGTATATTGCAAATTCAGGCATGCCCAGGCTCCCCGAGGAGGCTGTTCTGGAAATGGAAAACCCAATATCAGTGTTGGAGCTGCAGACCGCTGTGTCCGAGGCGACTCCGGGAAAGGCGCCCGGTCCTGACGGGCTGCACATCCAATACTACAAAAAACTATTTCCCCTCCTGGCCCCCAGGCTCCTCTCCATGATGAACTCTATCTTGGAGGGGTCCCACCTCCCGGGTGATACATTGCGGGCCCATATAGCGGTGATCCCCAAGGAAGGAAAGGATCCCACCCTGTGCGCAAACTACAGGCCGATCTCTTTACTCAATACGGATATTAAATTATTCGCTAAAATTCTGGCATCACGGATTGCTCCGCATCTGCACACGGTGGTCTCCCCGGACCAGGTGGGCTACATGCCTCTTAGAGAGGCTAGAGACAATACCACTAAAGTCTTGAACCTGATCCATTCAGCGCAGAGCCGGGGGACTCCCGCCCTGTTGCTCTCTACCGACGCCGAGAAAGCCTTTGACAGGGTCAATTGGCAGTTTATGAGGACGGTGCTTAGACATATAGGTCTGGGCCCAAACATACGGCAGTGGATTGAGAGTCTGTATGGCTCTCCCTCGGCGTCGGTGAGAGTTAACGGCTGCTCGTCGGGTTCCTTTGGGATCTCGAATGGTACAAGACAGGGCTGCCCCCTGTCACCGTTGATATTCATATTGGTGCTGGAGCCCTTTTTGTGTGCGGTGCGCAGCAACCCGGATATTAAGGGACTAGGCGACACCTTGGGTCAGTATAAGGTGGCGGCGTATGCCGATGATTTGATTTTCTTTCTTACCGGTCCGGAGGTCTCGGTGCCCAACCTAATGAAGGAACTCCGGGAATATGGGATTCTCTCCGGCTACAAAATTAACCTTCAAAAATCTGAGGCTCTCAATGTAAATATCCCTGAGCACAGATTTAGGACAATTAAAAATGCCTTCCCACTCTGCTGGGCCAAAGAGAGTATTAAATACTTGGGAACACAGATTAGCGGGGATCTCTCTAAGATATATTCCCTCAACTTCCCCCCGTTATTGAGAGACTTTGCGACAGAGACAGCCAGGCGGAATAAGGGGAAGCTTTCCTGGTTTGGGCGATGTAATGCAGTCAAAATGACCCTGCTTCCCCGGCTGCTCTATTTACTACAAGCCCTCCCGGTGGCTATCCCGCGCTCCTATTTTCAGAGGATCCGTGCGATCTTCACTGACTTCATCTGGGCGGGAAAGAAACCGAGACTCAGAAGAGAGATCTTAACTAGACCGAGGGAGCGGGGAGGGATGGGCCTGCCAGACCCCTTGCTCTACCAGTCTGCAGTACACCTCTGCAGGGTGGTGGACTGGTGTATCCACGGGCATCACAAGCAATGGGTAGGCCTTGAGCAGGGTTTCCTGGAAGTCCCAATCCAGGGGGCTCCATGGTTGGCAGGTGGGAGTACCAGTTTGGGAAGACAACATCCCACCATTGGTCCTACGCTTGGGATGTGCAGGTCCATGTTTCAACGGCAGGAGATATCTCCATCTCCCTCCCCAATGTATCCGGTCCTGGGCAACCCGCTTTTTGCCCCGGGTTGCGGAGGACACAAGGTGAAGACCTGGATTAGCGCTAAAATGTATAGGGTTGGTCATTTTCTTGTGGAGGGGAATTGGGTGAATCCAAATGAAGTGGCGCAAAGGTTGGGAATCCCTAGCTGGTCGGCCTGGCAGTGTATGCAACTCAGACATTTCTTGGCCTCGCTACAAGAGCACAGAGGGAGCAGGCCGGGGTTTACTATTTTTGAAGAGCTATGCCAGAGTACTGTGACAGAAAGACATACGCTCTCAAGGATCTATAAACTGTTGATTGCCCCCCCAGATGCGGAACATCCAAAGTTCCTTGAAAAGTGGGAAAGGGACTTAGGTACATCATGGTCCCCCAAGCAGCGCCTGGCAGCTTTGATGCTCCCGCACAAGACCTCGATTTGTACGCGGTATCAAGAGTGCGAGTACAAAATACTTACAAGATGGTATAGGGTCCCTACAGAACTCCATAAATGGTTCCCGGCTGTCTCGCCTAACTGCTGGAGGTGTGGTGAGGAAAGGGGAGACCTGCTGCACGTCTTTTGGTCCTGCAGCAAACTAAAACACTATTGGAGTTTGGTGAGACAGATCACGGAAAAGGTGTCTGGCATTCCAATCCCGGACGACCCGGCCCTCTGCCTTCTCCACGTGTCGGCAATGCCTGTGAAACGGTACCGCAAATCCGTGATCCGTCATCTGCTCAATGCAGCCAAGGCCGGCATTCCCCAGATGTGGAAAAAGGAGGAGCCCCCATCGATTGCAGGTTGGTGTCAGAGGGTAAATGACATTATGCGATTTGAGAACGTAGTGTCCTCAAGAGAAGGTACATACGAGAAATTTATGACTACTTGGTATGGCTGGATGGCCTTCACTGAGTCCCCGGAGGGCAGGGATGTGCTGATGATGCTGTGAGCCCATTCCCTCCCCCTGCTTGCCCTTGCCCACTCCCCCTCCTGCCCCCCCCCTTTTTTCTTTTCCCTAGTCTTTCCATCCCCCCCTCCTTCCCGTTCTTGTTCTGGTTTTAATGGTTCGTGCCCTCTGTTAGAGCTGTCAGTATCTGTTATCTTTTGTCGTGTTTTAGCATAAGAAGGAATTGGAGAGTTTATGCCTCTACTAATTTAACTGCTCATGAGATAAGAAACAACAACGAGTAGTATTCCAAATTCTTCACTTTATTGTAACATTCTCGCTGAGAGGACTGACAAGTATTTTATCATACCAGTTGATGACTAGATATGTGTTAAAATTCATGTTCTTTTGTCTATTGAAAACTTGAATAAATAAAGAGTTTATAAAAAAAATGTGGCATTCCAGTTCTCTTCACATGGATCAGAGATTGTGGTCTTCACTGGTATGGCTAAATTGTGTACCCCATCATTGGGGCATATAAGGGATCCATGCCCATATCCCTCTGCATGTGTTTTACATCCATCTGCAAGGTAAATAGTCTCTTTGTTATTCAGATCAACTTTGTGAAAAAAGCTTCTATCACCTGTCATGTGACTGGTTGCTCCTGAGTGAATGCACCAGCCTTGAAATATATGATTGCCTTTCACTTTAAATGTGGCATTCCAGTTCCCTTCATATGGATCAGAGATTGTGGCTTTGACTTTGTTAAGTATAAAAGGGACGCTGTCTCATTTGCTCTGCTTTCCATATAGTACAGTTTCTTTTTATGTGTCCCTGTTTGTTGCACCTAAAACACTTATTTCTTGTGTATTCTTTGTGTCTGTAGCTTTAGAAGCGTTTCTGGTGGTGGAGTCATGCACAAACTTATTTTTTCGCTGATACTCATCTATGAGTCTGGTCTGTACAAATGTTAGTGTCAGATCTGTCTCAGGCCGTATCTCCAGCATATTAATCAGTGCAGTGTATGTATCGGACAAGCTGCACAACAAAATAGCAACGGCGTGACTGTCTGTTATATTCTCACTGACTGATCTGAGTTGTGGGATTACTTCCAGCAGAGCCGTCTCCAGGTTTATGAGGGCCCTCGGGCGACATGGTCTCAGTGGGCCCCTTTGTGGTGAAGAGTCGCTTCACATCACTGAGGAGCATCACCAATCCTCATGCTATTTGGACCAATTTTGGTCCTGATTTTGGAGGCCCTGTCTGTGACCTCCCCCCCCCCCCCCAGTTCACTTAATACTTTCCTTGAACTGGCGAATGCATTGTGGGATTGCCAGTTTGAGTGAACGTCTGAACCTGGGAGGTGCTTTCAGAAATTGAGAAAATTAAATGCCCCTGTAAAGCAGACCAAAGCCCAGGACTGGAAATCCCAGGTTTTAGTCTGCTTTAAATAGCAGCAGATAGGAAGCTGAGCATTTAAGAGATTCTAGCCTCCCCAAAAAGTATTTGATTTTTTAACCCTTTCGTTGCCAGCCTATTTAGAGATTTTGTCGCCCTTTGTTGCCAGACCATTTTGCACTATTATGCGCTCCACATCTTCAACTGTGATTTTTGAAGGGATTTCCCGGGAAAATTATATGTTGTTTTTTTCATCTGGGCCTTAACATGAAATATCTTGTTTGTCATTTTTTAGGTGTAAAAAATGTAAGTTTGTCAATAAAATCTTATTGCGTGTAAAAGCCCCATCTTTCCCCGAATACAGCGGTAGCACATATGTATTGGTAGACACTCTTTCCTGTCCAGGAGACTCCCCCAAACTGAAACAGTGCTTTAGGATATTTTCAGATAAAAAACTGTGCTATACGCACCTTGCAGATTTGCAAGAAAAACAACCATTTACATTTGAAATACCCCCCACAAACTTTATATTCACTGGAAGTATACACCTCAGTTCATTTCCAGAAACCTCTTAACTCTGAGGTGACTCCCGAAGAGCTAGGGTTCCACAACAGGACAATGAAAGTGTCCCTCCGTTGCCTCCCAATGAGAGTTTAAACTCTAACCTGCTTGTAATTTTCCCTCTCTTATATATAAAAACCTACTTGTATATAGGAGAGGTCTCTGTGGAAGCTTTTATATGTCTTTATGTCGATCTTGGCATCGGCCATGCTGTGTCCCGTTCTGGGCTTTGCACTGCCTGGGCTGCGTCTAGTCACTGGGCTTTATCCGTTCGCTGTGGTGCCATTCGGTCACTCCTAATTCCCGGTACCAGAAGTCCAATTTAAATAACCTAGCTGTTGCCAGCAATTAGCTTTACCTGGCACTTATGTCACTGAAAGCCTCAGCGGCACATATCTCCTATCCAGGACCAACCCTGCTGACTACTTACACCATTTAGATATTTGTGATGTAACAGGAACCGGCTTTACTGGAACATTAATGCAGTAAGATAATGTCACCTTACATGGTGGCTAACACAGACAACATAAAAGGAAGTACCACAGAAAAAGTGTGGGAAATACAAAGCAGTAAAATGCATAGACTCTACAGTCAAGCATTGGTGACAGTGCCATCTAGTGTCATAGCTGGAAACTGCATGAAAACTAGCAAAAGTCACTAATCACATTTAAAGACAAGCAGAATTTTTTGCAAAGTATTGTATCTCCAACACTAATGCTAGCCACGTAAAATGTATGCGGCTGCCTCTCCTACCGTTAAACGCCAGCCACATACATTTTACATGCCTGGTTTCCTCCCTGCTAGAAGTCCAACAAAAAAAAAGCCACTCACCTGATTGATCCAGCCTCTCCCAACTCTTCCTTCCCTAGCATTCTGTTCATGGCTGTGATTGGCCAGGCAGGACACTTGGCCCCCGTATATAATACCGGGGTCATGTCCTGCAGCGCTGAGAGCACTGTTGGAGTAGATAAGGACAGTTGCTGCTGGTGCTGCTGTTTGGCGAAAGATGTTTGGTTAAAAAAACTGCAGTTTTCAGGGCAATATTTAGTCAGGGACAGTGGATGGAGTGAGGGCTGGATAGGTGGGGTGTCAGCACTATAAAACCACACAACTGTCATAACTGGGCTCTGTGTGTAAACAGTTAAGCACTGGGGTGTACCACCCTATATCACAACTAGCTCTAAGCACTGGGGTGTTTACCCTTATACCACAACTAGCTCTAAGCACTGGAGTTCACTGGGTGGGTAATGCTTAGGGGGGAACAATGCACTTTTAATTAACATTTTTGTCGGGAAAATTATTTTTGATTTAACGCCTCACCCAACATGTTTAAACATGCAAACTGGACGTTCTGCTGAGTTTCCTGTTACTGAGTTTTCAGACGACCTGGGGGGTTTCAAACATTGGGGGACCCCCAAAGACTGCCCTGGAGTCTTCCTTCAAAATAAATATAACACCCGCCCTGCCCCCTCACCTTCATTCACCACCACCCCAAATCCAGCCCACGGAAGTCTCGGACGGCCAATTGAAGCATCGATCTCTGCATCGTGGGCGGGAGCACTTGCAATACAGAGAGCGTCTACTCCCAGCACTGGCCGGGACTTCAGAAAGATGATGGCGGGGGTTCGGTGCATCAGCTGCAACTTCAGAGGCTGCATTCGGGTTGAAGGTGAGTGCCTTTTTTTTTTAAATTACACAAGCATAATTACTACTTGGAGGGGGCATGGCAGGGAAGGGGCTGGAGTGGTGCTTTAAGTGGCATTCCATAAAACAAGGAAAAGTGACAAAAAATAATTTTTCATTAGATACAAATGCCCCAAAAATTACCAAAAAAAAATAAAAAAAAATAAACCTACAGGCAATTTCTATGGTAAATAAGATTTAGTAAAACAGTTTAAAAAAATAAAAAAGGTTGGGCTATTGTTCATAAAAATTGAATCTAACCAAAAACGCCACAAAAATTACCACAAAATATAAAAAAAATAAACCCACAGGCAGTTTCAATGGTAAATGGGATGCTTATAAAAGCTGCATTTAGTAAAACAGTTAAAAATGAAATAGTACAATTTAAAAAATAAAATGTCAGACTAACTTAGATATAAAACCTAAATCAGAAATGCCAAAGAATTTCCAAAAAGTATAAAAAAAATCAACCTACAGACAGTTACCTGCAGCAGGAACAAATTAAACACGGAAAAACTTTTTTTATTAATGTATTTTTTTTTGGGGGGGGGGGGGGGGTCTGTTAAAATTAACCCCTGGGAAAGTACTCAAAATATTAACAGTTTTCTTTATTAATGTATTTATGTTTTTTTTTTTTTGGGGGGTTATTTTGAGTACTTTCCCAGGGCTAATTTTAATAGTTTTCTTTATTTGTATATTCCTTTCATCTTTTTAGTTTTCTGTTACTGTTTTCAGTATTTTCCCTAGCCCTTAATGTGCAGGGCATTCTCCCTGGTGTTCCCCTCGATTTTCAAACCTCTAGCCCTTGCTACCCCCATTTTACAGCCAATTTTGTGCCCCCATTGACTTCAATTGAGTTCAGGGACCCGAACCTGAACTTTGGTAGCAAGTTCATCCGAACTTCAAAAGGTTCGCTCATCAATAGTTATGTATTCTTTTAAGAATTTGATTTATGAAAATTCAAGATCATTTTGTCTCTTAAAGAAGAAGTTCCAGTCCTTGGGGCATCCCATGGACCCCTGAAACACTTGCCCTGTCCCGTAGCCCTCGCCGTGTCTGTGCGCTCCGGCCACAACCCCGCTCACCTCTAGCCAAGCGCAACGCTCAGCCAATCAGCACACTCGCTCTCACCCGAATCTGCGCTGTGGGAGTGGAAGGAAGGTGAGTGAAAAGGGGCGATTTTAGGGGATACTCACAGCGGGGCATCCCAATTCGGCGTGCTGCCGCAGAAAGGTGCAACACACAGGAAAGTGAAATTCATGTGTGTTGTTCCTCTTTAAATAGCAAGAGGAAAATCTCCAGCCTAGCAAAGCCCTCAGGTGGGACAAGGTTACCTGGTTAGACAATGGTTTTGTGTTACATGAGAGGTTTCTATAAATTCCTGACCCAGACTTCCAGTTACGTAAGATGATCCCTGCAATTGGCCGATGGAAGGTCAGTTCTATCTTTACTCGTTTAGACAGATTAGCATCAGCACAATGTGACACAGGAACCATGTAAACAAATTCATGAGGGAATTTGTTTTTTTTCTTAAGGACACAGTCGATTTACACGGTAATTAAAGTGACTTTTATTGTGGCCTTGCATCTTACAAGATAGATCTCACCGTTGTCTATTTTCTTTCACGGCCGCATCATCAGGCTGTTATCGATCGCTGCGGCTTTGATGGGCTTAATATGTGGATATTTCTGACTCCCGGGAACTTGGCGAACAATGGCCGTGTTTGCGACTGGTGGAGAAATATGCCCTTGTCACAGGAGCTCTAAGCTAACAAGGTTAATATTGTTTCAGGTGACACGGATGACGGAGTATACTCTTCTGTACTTCTGCCTCTACATCCTGTGTTCTAACTTAAGAGTTTAGAATTGATACTGAAGATAATTTACTTATACATTAATATATTAATTTGAAGAAACACTAATAAAATACATATAGTACTCATCTTTTTTTCCCCCGCAGAGCTCCCATCCTAGCCCGATGCTATAAAATTTATTGTGTTCTTAAAGTGGACCAACACCCACGGGTGATCGGCCCGGGAATCTATAAGATTCCCAGGCCGATCACCTCCCTCCCCGCGGGACATCCGAGATGAAACCCCCCCAAACACCCCAAACCCCCTTACCTTATCTTCGGCGGCCGCCGCCTCCCTCGCGCCCCTCTAGGCCGTCTGTGAATGGCCGGCGCGGGCGCGCGCGCGTCAAGAGGGACGCGCGGGAGGCGGCGGCGGAGGAGCCGCTTGTCCGGGACTGTCAGATTGCTTGTCCGTCGGCGCTGGGAGCGGGGAGAGGTGAGTTTTTCGGGTGATCGGGGGGGTTTCACACAGCGGGGCACCCCGATCGGGGGTGCCCCACCGAAGTGGACCAAGACCCAGGATAGTCAAAATCCTGGGTGTTGGTCCACTTTAAATAGAGTACGGCTCACCACCACTCATCGTCGAACTCCATGTTGAACAGCATACCCGATGTCATTTCAATGGAGGGGCAAATCTGGATACTAATGCCAGAAGGGGTTAAATGGGCCTAAAGTAATGCTTCACTTTAAGCATGCTTTAAACAGAAAAGGCTTGGGTAGGAGAGGAACTCTTCACTGATGATTGTACGCGCTAATCAGATAACCACACTGCGTACAAACTGTTAGAAATCACATTTTACTACCTCCAAATGCTAACAGTATTTTTTCGCAAATTAGAAAATACTCAAAATGTGATGTTCCAAATTATTATGTACTACAGTGTTTCAATACATTTTATAGGTAGTAAAGGACAGTCATTTGTTGAATTAGCAGCATTAACATGTCACATTTACCAACAGCTTCAATCTGCTTCACAAATGTATTCATTTAACTTTTTGAAGAATTTCTGCTTGAATTCTTTGTAGGGTGTCAAAATAGCCTCCCGGAGCTACTGTTTTTATGTGAATTGCCTCCCACCATTATTTTTATTTTGCTTGAGTATACTCCATCTCAGGTCCTCAGTAGGGTTGAGGCCAGGAAGGGTGGTGGCCACACCATGAGTTTCTCTCCTTTTCAGCCCATTGCAGCCAATGACTTTGCAGGTATCTTTGCAGCATGAGGTTGTACACGGTCATGCATGCATGTAGCATTTTGCAACATGGAAGAAAGCGGTCAATCTGAAAATGTCTATACATTGCCAAAGTAATTTTTAAGGCTTGAAAGTGGACCAATCACTGGATCTTCACAATCCCGTGTTTTGGTATGTCCAACTGGGATACTGTGGTTTGGGTTGCCCCGCTGTGTGAAACCCCCCCAGATCGGCCATTGCACTCACCTTTCCGGCACATTCTCTAACGCTTGTCCGATCTCTGCTTTATGAAGCCACTGTATTGAGCCTGACATGGGCATACGAAGTGATGACGTGCAAACCTCCCTGCTCTCCTGTGAAGTGCAGCCTCTTGCGCACCCAGCCTATCTGAATGGCTGGGCACAGAAGCATGCACAGCTGTAGGGATGCAGAGGTGGCTGGTGATCGTAGCGAGGGCCTAGGACAAGGTAAGAAGTCTTGCTGGTGACCTGGGGGGCATGCTGATTCAGGACTCCAGGGCTGGCATTGTGGGGTGATTGGTCAAAACCAAAACCCAGGATTTTGACAGTTCCAGGTTTTGTTTCTTGCCCCAGGGCATTACGATTTTAGATTCCCCACTGTGTGAAATCCCCCATACAAACTCACCTTTCCCTGGGCCTACGGCGCATGTGCAGACACTCGCCCAATCAGTGTAATTTATTGCGCATATCTGATCTTCAGTAAACGGCTCTGCTTATGCCAATTGGGAGCAAGAAGGACAGCAGTATTGGGTGACTACCCTGAATGGCTGGTGGTGGGAGCATGTGCACAGCCCAAAGAATCTGCCAGCTCTCGCTCCCTATTGTTTACATTGTAGAGGGAGCAGCCAGAAGAGGAGAGTTTTGCGGGCCGGGGGGGGGGGGGGGATCACACAGCGGTACATCCCGATTTAGGATGGCTCAGGGGGGAAGACCAGTGACTATGTTGGGTTTTGTTCTAAGAACTACAAAGAGGCCTACCTAAACACAGATGACTCCGCCACCTCCTTGTTGTCATTGCAGCCTTGTTAGGACATGGTGTCTATACACCGGTCATCCACTACTCCATACATCTGGCCCATCCAGGGCTGCATGGCACTCATCAGTAAACAGGACTGGTTGAAAATGAATCTTCATGAGCCCATTGCAACAGTTTCTGCTTGTGAGTAGAGATGAGCGAACTTCTTGAAAGTTCGATTCGGGCGATTTGCCGAATTTCCCCAAGAAATTCGGGTTCGCCCGAATCGAACTTTCACGAATCGCTCATCTGAAAAAAAAAATGCCGGCATGGTGGGAGCGGGCAGGCCGGCTACGTTGTCAGCGGGCCGCAGCCGGCCTGCCCGCTCCCACCATGCCGGCATTTTTTTAAAAAGCAAACACTTACCTGCATGGTCGGAGCGTGGAGGCAGGCGCCGCTCTCAGCTGTCATCAGAGGGCGCGTCATCAGAGGGCGCCTGAGAGCGGCGCCGGTCTCCACGCTTCGACCATGCAGGTAAGTGTTTGCTTTTTAAAAAAATGCCGGCATGGTGGGAGCGGGCAGGCCGGCTGCGGCCCGCTGACAACGTAGCCGGCCTGCCCGCTACCACCATGCCGGCATTTTTTTTTTTTAATTTCAGGGAAAATTCGATCGACACGAACCAAAAAATTCGGGTTCGTGCCGAATCGGATTTTCCCTGAAATTCGGAGCGAATTCCGGTTCGTCCGAACCGGTTCGCTCATCCCTACTTGTGAGCACTGGTTAGGGTTGGTTAAATAGTAGGTTTAGGCACAACTGCAAGCCTCAGGATGATCCTACAGCTTGAGATTTACGGGACTTCAGAGGCACCAGCAGCTTCAAAAACCTGTTTGCTGCTTTGCAATGGCATTTTAGCGGCTGGCAGAAATCTTCCTCATGATTTCTTCATCTGTACCAACCTGTCTGTACTCAGCCATAAATCTCTTCACAGTGTGATGATCACGTCACAATGTTCAAGGCATTGCACGATTTGTTACTTTTCAGCAGTTGAAAGATCATTTCTTTATCACATAATGCTTGAAACCTGTGGCCTGCTTAAAGTGGACCAAAACCCAGGATTGCCAATTGTTTTGACTATCCTGGGTTTTGCTCCACTCCCCAGGGGCACCCCGATCTGGGGTGCCCCACTGTGTGAAACCCTCCAGGACGCCGCAGCCAACTCATCCTCAACCCGCTCCCACGGCGCCCAACATAATTTAAGTGGACCAAAACCCAGGATTTTGACTACCCTGGGTTTTGGTCCACTTAAATAATGTGAAACAGCCTTCTTAAATAGTTCTTAAATTGGGCTCACCTGGAAAACTAATAGTCACAGGGGTGTGAGACTGATTTCAGTGATCCAAAGAGCCCTGAGACACAATACCATGCATGAGTTACATTGGAAAACAAATTACATCTTTATGACACTTAAACCGGACCTTCAGTATGATTTAATGAAAAGCCCAAACCCTTAAAAAAACTATTCCCCAGCATCTAAAATTAATATATTTTACGTTTTTAGTCACTTACGTATTATTTTTTCCCCCCCAGAGCACAGCTGGGGTCAGGGAAAGGACAGCAATCCCAGAATGCAGAGCGACACAGTCAGAAGACACTTGCTGTTTGCAGGCTGCCTTATGCTCCATGAGCCGCCATCTTGGATGTTTAAAGGCTCATAACATGCAGTAGATGCAGGTAGGATGATTTTTAATGTGGGCAATCTGTATTTACAGGGTCTGGGAAACATATAAGACATGCTCTTATTCAGGGTGATGGTCCACTTTAAAACCAATTTGCATAATAATTTGGAATGCAGGGGCAGACTACAAGACAATGCGCCTCATTAGAATATTATAATAACCTATAACTTTCAGGGAGGCAGGGTACAAGAGCATACTCTGGCAGAAGAACTTTTGAACAGATTTTTTATTAATCATTCATCAATATTTATCAATTATTTTCATCCTAGGCTGATTGGTTTTCATCCATAATGTAATGAGTGCTAATACGGCACAGATCCCAATTGTATTAGCTACAGATGCCAACGCCAACCATTACCTCCCGCCTCCAATTCCAGACTCCCAGGGTGCCTCCAGAAACAGAGCTTGTTCCGTCGCCCCCGGAGCTTGTTCTGTAAGCGATGAGACACTAATCGCAGCCATTTCATCCTGCTTAATGCGCAGAAAGTTGTCCTGAAAGCAGATGTTTCATTTAGCAAATTGAGCTTCATTGATTAGAAGCATGACAGCAATAACTGCGGAATAGGGGGGAGCAGCCCGGACAGGCTGGAATCTGCACTTTTCCTGACATGAAAAATGTCAATGCTCACATTTCACAAAGATGGAAAGCATATTTTTAAAATTTCAAGAATTTTGCAATTGTTAAGGTGCATTTACAACAAATGATTATGCGCATTGAAGTGTCATATAGATGTAATTTTTTGTTTTTGTCTCTTTGGCTAAGAGCACTATCACGAAAAATGGCCCAGTGATAAAAATCCATATAAATATGGTGCATGGTGGGAGGAAGGGTCACTTATACACCCAGCATCAAGAAATATCCAGCCAGGCTTGTTTTTTTTGGAAGAAAGAGGAAATCCGGGGTGACAGGTTCTGTCACCCCTGGGTTTTATTCCTACCATGAGAGAATAAACCACCAATTTGGTGGTAGTTTTACTCAGTTCAGGTGTATAAGTCACCCCTCCAATCATTAGCCGATATGTTTATATGGATTTTTAATATTACACAATTTCGCAATATTGCTCCTTTAACCCTTTAAGTGCCAGCCTACCTGGAGTTTTTGTCACCCTTTGTTGCCAGACCATTTTGCACTATTTTGCGCTACGCATGTTCAAATGTGATTTTTGAAAGGATTTCCAGGGATTTCCCAAATTTACATATTGATTTTTTCAGCAGTCTAGGCTTTAACGTGAAATGTCTTGTTTGTCATTTTTTAGGTGTATTCTCAATATTTTTGGGTTAAATATGTGCAAAAAAACTTTAAAATATCTAATTTTTACAATTTGTAGTGTTTTTTTGTAATACAAAATGTAAGTTCGTCTTATTATTATTATTGCGTGTGAAATCCCAATTTCACCCGGTTACAGCGGTAGCACATATTTATTGTTAGACACACTTTCCTGCCCAGAACACGCCCTCAAACTGAAACAGCGCTTTAGGGGATTTTCAGATAAAATACAACTATGCTGTTTTTCAATAAAAACAACCCTTTACATTTGAAAAACTATATATTCTCTAGAAGTACAAACCTCAAGCTTTCTAGGCGTACCAGGCTTGTTGATGTGGCCACAGTTTTCTGGAAGTAATCCCTCAATGTATTCTTTGGTTGCAAAGAGCTCCCCTAAAAAAGGATAAAAATGCAGAATCAAAGCCACATTTTCCTAAAAAAACTATATACAAACAAGAAAAAAGTTAAATCTGAAAAAGCAACATCCCCCGAACAGAACAATACCCAACATGCATAGGTCCTATCAAGGGAAGAGTTGCCAAACACCCCAAAGTAAAGCATGTGCATAACGGTTATTTTTCCTTGAAAATTTCAGCTCTGCAGAGAGTGGGCACCTTGCGCTTTTTCCACCAAAACAACCCTTTACATTTGGAATATCCCTCATAAACCATATATTGCCTGAAAGTACGCTTTCTAAGAGTACCCAGCTTGTTGTAGTGGGTTCATCTTTCTGTAAGTGATCCCTCAAAGAATTCTTTGGTTGCACAGGGTTTCCCTAAAATGTATAAAAAAGCAGAATAAAAAACAGGTTTCCTAAAATATCAATATGCAAGCAAGAAAAAACAAGCTAAATCTGAAAGCGCAAGGTCCCCCGAGCAGGACAATACCCAACATGCATAGCTACTTTTAACCCTTTTGACTGCCCGCCTACTTGAGATTTTGTCACCTTCTTTTGACAGGTCATTTTTCACCATTTTGCGCCATTTTTGCAGGAGTTTCCAGGAAAATTATATATAAATATTTTGCGGAAGAGTTTAGGCTTTAACATGAAATGTCTTGTTTGTAATTTTTCTACTGTTTTTTAAAATATTAAGTAAAAAAAATAAAAAAATATTTTTTAGAAAATAGTCTCCTTTATTTTAAATAAAACATTTATTTTATTAAAGAAAACCATATTGCATGTGAAAGCCCCATTTCTCGCGATTACAACGGCACCACATATGTATTGGTAGACCCCCAATTCTTGCCCAGGAGACCCCCAAACTCAAAAGAGCACTTTATAACATTTACAAAAAAAATACAGCTACTATCCACACTATAAAGGGCTAAATAGAGAAAAAAAATGGCGTGGGGTAGTAAATCTACTTAAAGTGGACCAACCACCCTCTTAGCCAGCATTGGAGTCTAAAAGAATACAGGACTGGCCTATCAGGTAACATTGGGGCACCTGGATTCAGGATTCCCTGTTGTGTAAGCCCTTCCAGATCAATCTGCATTTACTAACCTTGTCCGGGGTGCCTACGCCATGCTTGTCAGTCGCAGCCACGTCCCTGGCCCCCTGTAGCTCCCACTCAGAAAGGCTGGGAGCTGGAGCACACCGCAGGGAAACCAGCAGAGTGAGGGACAGATAGAGAAGGCTGTGACAGTGACAGAGAAAGACAGGGAAAGTTTAAAGTGTTTACATTAGCTTTCAAGCCTATTTAGTGTTAATACCACACCTGCCTATTTAGCTTTTGCTTTTCCTGGTGTCATTCTTTAAAAAGCGTGCTAGCATTAATATTTCAAGAGTACCTGTCTATTAACATTGTGCATTTTGTAAAGAAAGTCACTTTTTAAGCAACCTTTGCCTTTCGCCGGGGAGGGGCATCCCAAATACTAGCATAAATATTTGAAAAGTACCTGTCTGCTAACTGGTTGCATTTTGTAAAGAAAGTCACTTTTTAAGTAACCTTTGCCTTTCGTCGGGGGGCATCCCAAATACTAGCAAAAATATTTGAAAAGCACCTGTCTGCTAACTGGTTGCATTTTGTAAAGAAAGTCACTTTTTAAGCAACCTTTGCCTTTTGCGGGGGGGGGGGGGGGGGCATCCCAAATACTAGGATAATAATTTTAAGAGTACCTGTCTATTAACATTGTGCATTTTGTAAAGAAAGTCACATTTTCACTGTTTAAGCAGCCAGCCTATGTCTTTGAACAGGAGGGCATCCCAAATACTAGCATAAATATTTGAAGAGTAGTTGTCTGCTAACTGGTTACATTTTGTAAGTAAAGTCACTTTCTTACTGTTTAAGCAGCCAGCCTATGTCTTTGAACAGGGGGGCATCCCAAATACTAGCATAAATATTTGAAAAGTAGCTGTCTGCTAACTAGTTGCATTTTGTAAAGAAAGTCACTTTTTCACTGTTAAAGCAGCCAGCTCCTGTATTTAAACAGGGGGGCATCCCAAATACTAGCATAAATATTTGAAGAGTAGCTGTCTATTAACATTGTGTATTTTGTAAAGAAAGTCACGTTGTCAAATTGCCAGCAGCCATTGCCTTTAACCCGGGGGGGGGGCATCCCAAATAAGCTAGCATGTGTCTTTTAAGAGTACACACATTGGAGTTGGAAGCAGCAGCATTAGAAGCCCATATAGTGCCTGAAAGACATACCCTGGATTTGGCAGCAGCAGCATTAGGAGCCCATATATTGCCTGAAAGACACACATTGGAGTTGGCAGCAGCATAAGGAGCTACCATGCATCAGCTACTACCATGGATCAGCCATTGGTGGGTGGAAATCCTTGCTGATCCATGCCTGATTCATCTTCACAAAGGTGAGTCTCTTCAAATTTTTCGTGGACAGTCGAATTCTCCTTGGCATGACTATGGCCCCCGCCGCACTAAACACTCGCTCAGATGGCACACTACTGGCCGGGCAGGACAGCTTTCCCAGGGTAAACTGGTTTGGCTGCCCAGAAGTCCAATGAGTCCTCTAGGTGCGTTGGCATGGTCATGTCAAGGTATGACACTACCTGCTGGTTCAGGGCCTGCTCCAGGTCTTTCTGCTGCTCATGAGTAGCCTCACTAGGAGGGTGAAGAAAGTTACTCATTAGCGACTGAAGACTCAGGCTGCTGCTGATAGAGCTGCTGCTGCTGCTCCTGCCACCCCCCCCAGCAGCCATGGCAGTGGAAGGTGAGCGCAGAGGTCCCCCCGAGTCAGACCTGCGAGAGTATGGACGATGGCGCAGATAGTCATTGGCCAACTGACTACGTAGAATGTCTCTGTAGTAGGTTAGTTTGTCCTGCCTCTCAGTGGGTGTAAAAAAATGCCCCCATTTTCTGCCGGTAGTGAGGGTCCAATAAGGTGGAGAGCCAGAAGGCATCCCGCTGACAAATGGAGACAATTCTGCCATTTGTGCAAGTGACTCGGGGGGAATATCTCTTTCCATCTCCACTGCATATTGCCACGGTGTGTCTGGAACCTCTGTCTTGCCTTCCTCACAACCCTCTAGCTACTCTGGCTGCTCCTGCTCCTCCTCTCCTGTCAGATGACTAGATAAAATGGCCATTTTGTCAAACCTAAACTGTGCTTCGCTGTGCCCCACCCCCTCATCCTCCTCCACTTCAGCCCCCACAGGCTTCATGTGGCCGTGAAATGTAGACGCCATGTCTCCAGTGCCCTGACCAGCCATGGTTTCCAACATGTGTTGTAGTACATGAAGCAGTGGAATCACATCGTTCATCCCATAGTCCTGGTGACTGACTAATAATTGGCTTCCTCAAAGGGCCTGAGCCAACGACAAGTGTCACATATGAGCTGCCACTGGTTTACATTGAAGTTACAGAGGGGAGTCCCCCTATCCGCTTGGATCATCAAGAAATCAGTGATGGCTTTTCTCTGTTCGTATAGTCGATCCAACATATGGAGGGTGGAATTGCAACGAGTGGAAACATCGCAAATCAGACTATCCCCTCGATTCAAAGAGCAAAAGTTAATTGATTTCGGATCGAGATTCGTAAGTTTGGGTGGGTGTTAGTCATTTATCCTGTTTTTTTGGCCATTTCCGACTCGCACGAGCCTACGTACGAATTCGTATATGCTCTTACGATCATCGGAAGTTCGTTCCTAAATTTTAGGATCAAAACGTAAAACTTAGGATCAAATCCTAAAACTTAGGATCAAAACGTAAAACTTAGGATAATCGGATGTGTTTAGGTGTGATTCAGAGAGCAGTTTTCCAACCTCTAAATACGTTTTAAAAGAAAGCCACTGCCGACACCTTTTAGCAGTCGGATTGCTGTTCTTGAACAGGTTTTTTGGCTATGTGGAGGAGTCTGCACGTCTTGAGCTCCAATGAACTGCATGTATCAGCATGGCCGAGGCCATAAATTGTATGGCAATGCATACCTGATTCATGTATGCCTTATAAAAGCATTTTAATGTGGACCTTAATTAGTCCTTTGCATGTAAACCTTTATTTTGCAATACATCCATATATTTGCGTTAATTAAAGAAACTTATGTCCTTTGTTATTTATTTTTAAATTGATGTACTAGAATAATATTTTTAGATTTAATTTATTGGTGTAGTTGTTTACCTTTGCTTTAATTATTTTAGCTCATCTTTGGTCAGATGCATCACACTTACTGAGGAGAGGAGAGCGGGATAAAGTGCAGGATGTGGGTTACTGCTGTATTTTGCACAGACACAGCAGAGCTGGGGGCACGGAAAGGTCAGAAATCAAAGAATGCAGAGCAACACAGTCACAAGGCCCTTTCTGTTTGCAGGCTGCCCGATAATACCTGACCCGCCATCTTGGCTGTTTCTAGACTCATAACATGCAGAAGTTGCTGGGTGTTTTTTTATATTTGAGAGCAATCTGTATGGAGAGGGTGTGGGTAACCACACACAAAATTTTAAGTTGTACCATTTGAAGCCAAAATATTAAAATTAAATCCACAAGTAAAAAATGCAAGTTAACTAAAAATTAAACAAAGTAAGATTTACTTATGCAAATGCATTCATTAATGGTTGGTTACTAAAAAATGAATGAAATAAAGAAAAACAAAAGACCAAATATTTAGAATGCACTTTAATGAGGTAAGTTTGTAGTGCGCAGCCGCAAGATCAGAAGGATTTACGTCCAGACAAAAAAGGAAAAAGGGCAAAACCAATGTTGCAACCTGAGAAATGAAACGGAAAATTCAGGATGGAAACTGACATAGGTCTGATTCCCGAACTGCCATACGAACGGACGTACATTTTAGGATAGAAACGTATTAGCTTATAGAATCACTCGCAAGTTCATACGAACGCACGAGCGTACGGGAAAAATAGGATGATCGGCACCAAAATCAAAGCTGTTACATGTTTCTTTGAATCGACCCCTATGTTGGGGGATACCGTTCTGACGCTTTAGCCCAAGTAGGGTGTGCTTGGTGGTGTAGGAGTGGCTGCAAAGCTTCCTTCCCGTTGTTAGGATGTCTTGCAGATGGGGGGAAAGTCTTCAGAAAACGCTTGACAACTAGATTGAACACGTGTGCCATGGCAGGACGCATGGCTCAGGCTTCCTTGTCGCAGCACAGACAAGATTTTCTTCCCATTGTCAGTCACAATGGTTCCCATTTGCAGTTTTCATGGAGTAAGCCATGATCTCATTTATTGATGAATGATTTTTAGCAGTTCCTCCCATGTGTGACCCCGTGCGCCAAGGCAAACCATGTGAAAAACAGCGTGCAACCGCCGTGTCCTGCACACATGGTAGGCTGGAAGGGCACGGGAAAAAAATAAATAAAAATACCTCCAAAAAAAAAAATATATAAAAAAAATTATTAAAAAAAAAATGTAAAAAATTTTATATGTTACTATGTTACTAATATGTTACTATGTTGCTACTATGTTACTGTTACTAATGTTACTATGTTACTAATATGTTACTATGTTACTAATATGTTACTATGTTACTAATATGTTACTATGATATGTTATTATTATAAATGTGTTCAAATAATATAAATGTTAACAATTAATATGTAATTGACAATTAGCAATGGTGTCACAGAAAAAAAGTGCAAAAAAATACAATTCTGTGAAACTCACCTGTTGTTGTTTTTTAATATATCCAGTCCAGGTCATCTCAGAAGTGATGACAGTTGGGTAGTCCGCCACCAGGTGGTGCAGTTACTGCAAGATCCAGAGCTGTAACTCCTCTCGGCCCCCTATAAAATGAGCTGTCTCAGTAAAATTCCCAGTGGTCAAAAAGCAGTAAAAAAGAGACAGGCCGGGAGGCCAAGAAACCATGTTAACTCGCATAGCTTCAGCATGTACTCTCTCCAACAAAAAAACTAAAGAGAACGGTCCAATATAAAGAAGTAATCATCATAACAGGCAAACAAGAGATAATGAAACCAAGGGCGGGGTGGGGCGACCTGGACTGGATATATTAAAAAACAATTCTACAGGTGAGTTTCACAGAATTGTATTTTTCACTATATCCAGTCAAGGTCATCCCAGAAGTGATGACATCCAAAAGCAGTGTCCAATAGGGCGGGATCCCCAGTGCGGAACAGCAAGTAGTTCATTTCACTACCGCCTGAAGCAAAAAATCAGGTTTAAAGCGAAACACCACCTTATCCTTATGCCGCTCAAAGTAAGGAGGCTTCATACAAAGCGCGGCCAGTTCAGACACGCAACGCACCGAGGTGATAGCAACCAAAAAGACCACCTGTAGGGTCAAAATAGACAATGCAGCATCGCACAAAGGCTCAAAGGCTTACGCGGTGGACGTACATGGGTAACCCCTTGGTAAAAAAGTCCTGATCAGTCTATGATTGGCAAAGGATCTTTGGAAGAAGATGGCCAAGGCCGAGACCTGGCCATTGAGAGTGCCCAGCTGTAGACCCAAGTCTAAGCTGTGTTGTAAAAATCCAAAATCCTAGAAATAGAGAAAGTGCGACAAGGGAAACTCCAGAATTCACACCAAGCAATGTAGGCATGCCAAACTCTGTAGTAAATCATGGAAGAAGACTTCTTCCACACCTGAATCATGGTCTAAACAACCTTAGCAGACAACCCCTTCTCCGTCAGGATTGAGGTTTCAATAGCCAGGCCGTCAAAGCCAGCGTCTGTAAATTGGGGTGCCGCAGCGACCCCTGTGTGAGAAGCCCTGGGTCGTAGGGCATGATGTAGTGATCCACTGGCATCTGAACTATGTCCGCAAACCAACTCCTTCTCAGCCAGCAAGGAGCCACTAGGATGGTTGGAACCCCTTCCTGGGCTATCTTGCGCAGCACTCAGCCCAGGAGTGGAAACGGAGGGAAAGCCTAAAGGAGCCTGAACTCCGTCCAAAGAATTGCCAGAGCGCCTACGGCGTAGGCCAGAGGATCTCTTGACAGGGAGACGAACCTTGGGAGCTTGTGATTGTGTTTGGACGCAAACAGGTCCACATCCGGCTGACCCCAGCGGAGACACAGAGCGTGAAAGATCTTGTTGCTGAGAGACCATTCCCCCAGATGAGAGGCCCCACTGCTCAGGGAGCCTGCCTCCTGGTTCTCTTCCCCACGGATGTAAACCGCCGAGATGAAGGGAACATTATCCACTGCTCAAGTCAGGATCTGGGTCACCTCCTGGAGGGCTCGCTTGCTCCGAGTCCCGCCCTGGTGATTGACGTAGGCAACCGCCATCTGATTGTCCGAGCGAATCTGGATCGCACGACCCCTGAGATGGGGAGTCAAGTGAAGAAGCACCAACCGGATCGCTCTCAGCTCCAGTAGATTGATGGGCAAATGGGCCTCCTAAGGCCCCCACTGGCCCTGGAACTTCAGCGTTTGCCAAAAACCTCCCCAGCCGGTCAGACTGGCGTCCGTGGTGACAATCTCCCAACAGGGAGTCAGAAAGGACTTGCCCACCGACAGATTTCTGGGGTCCAACCACCACGAGAGGGACTGTCTGGCCAGGGGGGACAGAGAAAATTCCTGTTCCAGGGACTTCAGTGTCCGGTCCCAACCGGTCAACAGATTCAATTGAAGAGGTCTCATGTGGAACTGGGCGAAGGGCACTGCCTCGAAGCATGACACCATTAGACCCACCAGTTTCATCCCCAGACGGATCGATGGCCGCTGACAAGACAGTAAGGCCTGCACCTGCGTCTGGAGGCCCGCCACCTTCTGATGGGGCAGGAAAACCTCACAGAAGACTTGGGGTAATTCATTACCCATCCGAAATCCTCGAGAGTGGATAACACTGTCCGGGTGTCGCTCTCGGCCTGCTGAAGGGACTGAGCCGCAATCAGCAAATCGTCCAGATAAGGAAGAACACGAATGCCACAGTTTCTCAGGATAGCCATAATGCCCGCCAGCAGCTTGGTGAACACACGGGGGGCTAAGGCTATCCCGAACGGAAGTGCCACAAACTGGTAATGATGATCCTCCAGCACAAACCTCAGGAACTTCTGATGTCCCTGAAAAATCGGGATGTGCAGATAAGCATACTTGATGTCCACTGTGGTCATGAAGTCGCCGGGCCGAAGCGAGCTCACCGCCGACCGTAAGGTCTCCATGCAGAAATGTCTGACTCTGACAAACTTGTTGAGACCCTTCAGGTCCAGGATAGGTCGCAGCGTTCCGTCCTTCTTGGGCACCGTGAACCGATTGGAGTAGAATCCTCGACCCCGTTCCTGGCGAGGCACGGGACAAATAACACCTGATAGCAGAAGGCTCTGAACGGCCATCCTTAGGCCTTGGGCCTTGACCGAAAAAATATTGAGGGCGGCCAAACTGCCAGCTCTATTTTGTACCAGGAGGAAACCACCTCCTGAATCCACTGATCCGAGATGTGCTGTCTCCAGATGTGAGCAAATAGCAGAAGCCGTCCCCCCACCCGGATGGGTGAGGGCGCCCCCTCATGCCTGAGAGGACTTGGCAGGGGGTTTGGATTTAGCTCCCCAGGAGGGATTGGGTCAGCCGCGAGACCTACCTCGACCCCAGGAATCTCTGCGGCCACCTGAAAAAGAAGAACATCTTCCTCCTCGAAAGGAGCAATAGGCAGATGAACCCCGAAAGAGCCGCGCAGGCTTCCGTCGCTGAGGGAGTCTTCCATCCTTGGCCAGAAGGTCCAGACGCTAGTGAGCGACTTCTTGGCCACAGTGTCAGCCGACCACTGCCGCAGCCAGAGCGAGCGACGAAGTGCAACAAGCAGGGCCGAAGCACTGGCACCAAGCCTGACACTATCGCCCATGGCCGAGACTACAAAAGCAATAAAATCCACACAGGCTTTGAGGTCCTTATACTCCTCCGCCCGCTTGCGAGATTTGGCAAAATCAACAAGGCGCCTCACCTTCTTCCTGATAACCAAAGAGACAATGGCCGCAGCACAGACAGGACGAAGCCCAGCACCCACAAAGGTGAACGCATAAAAAGCCAGCTGATCCATGCGCCTGTCAGCCGGGTCGGAAGCAGTATCGGGTGACGGCATAACCGTAGTGTTGGGCATCCACATCGTGGGGAAAAGACCAGAGGTGGATCAGCTCCTCAGGGAAGGGATACCGCCTGTCCAGGCCCTTAGGCACCGATGGCAATTTATTAGTTCTTTCCCATTCCTTAAACACCATATTGGAAAAGTGGGCCTGCTCAAGGAAGACAAGCCTCTGTCTCTCAGGCCGAAATAACACAAAAGACAGCAACTTCTCGGAGTCGTCAGGGAGCCACATATCCTCTTCAGAGGAGGAACCAGGCTCGCAGTCATAGCCAAACGACCGATCCCCTGAGGAAGCGGAGTCCTTAAACAAATCTCCCTCCTCCATGGAGTCCCGACCTCCAAAAAGATCATCATCAGCAAAATCTGAGTAACCCGGCTCGATGTGCCGCTTCTTACTCGTGGCCTTCCCACTAACCGTGCGAGATAACTGTCTCTCCAAGCTGGCCACCCGGTACCCCCTGCTGGCTTGGGCTTGGGACCCCCTGCTGGCTTCCCCCTCGCAGAGGGCTGACTGCAGACGTGGAGGAGTTGGCAGGGCCACAGGCAAAGGAAGGCTAGTGGCAGGGACGCCCACCCTATCATGCTCCAAAAATACGCTCCTGGCGCAAGTGACACAAACCATGCTGAGTCCGCCCAGGGGGCTGGTACAGCACATGGGGCAGAGCTTCACCCGTCCAGATGGGGCCCCCAGCTCACAATCCCCAGAAGCCTCCATTATGGTGATTATGGTGAAATAATATAGGTTACAAGGCACTAACGGCCCAAACCTAAGTAGAGACCCCCAATTTAGTCCCTCTTTTTGTGACCCCTCTTATGAGAGAGGGTGCGGAGAGAGATGCGGGGGATGGGGGGGTGTAGGAGACCGGGAGGAACCACAACCCACAGCTGACAAAGGGATTCCACCTAAAAGACACAAGCAGGAGAGGCCATGAGGATCCCACAGCGCATGCACATATAAGGCAGCAAACAAAGAGGGACTTACGGACCGACCGCACGGGAGGGCGTCCAAAAGGTTACACAGCCGGAGCAACAGTCAGGATAAGGCGACAATCGGGCCCCGATGTAGCAGCAGCATGGAGAAAATGGCGCCGGGAGGAACCACAACCCACAGCTGACAAAGGGATCCCACCTAGAAGACACAAGCAGGAGAGGCCATGAGGACCCCACAGCGCATGCACATATAAAGCAGCAAACAAAGAGGGACTTACGGACCGCCTGCACGGGAGGGCGTCCTAAAGGTTACACAGCCAGAGCAACAGGCAGGATAAGGCGACAATCGGGCCCCAATGTAGCAGCAGCATGGAGAAAATGGCGCCGGGAGCAAGACAAAAATGAACCTCGAGGGGCGGGCAGGCAGCGCAGCCGTGACGCAAAACCCCGCCCCCCGCTGCGGGCGCTAAAATGAGCGTCCTCAGCCCCAAAATGGTGCCAAGAGCGAGGAAGAAAGGGAGAGCGGGCCACGGTGAGGCCCCCACCCCCGGCCGCCGAGCGCAGCGCGGCCCGCACACACCAACCAAGGCCGCAGCCTCCAAAGAACAAAGAGCTCTGTCAATGCCTGAGCCCCGGCGTTCTCCCTACCTTCACCTGTCCCGTCAGCCTAGGCTGGGAGGCATACGTGGGTCCACGGGAACAGAGGTAATAGGGATGCAGCGGCCGACAGGCTTAAGATGCCCCGCTCAGCTGCAGTATTCAGAGAGAGTATCCAAGACGATCCTAGCAGCAGCTTACTGCAAGAATAACTCTGGGAATTTTACTGAGACAGCTCATTTTATAGAGGGCCGGGAGGAGTTACAGCACTGGATCTTGCAATAACTGCGCCACGTGGTGGCGGACTACCCAACTGTCATCACTTCTGGGACGCCCTGGACTGGATATAGTGAAAACATGTGCACATCCATGAACCAAAATAGACAAGTGCACTGTCACAGGCACAACGGCCTAGGAGCGTGGAGGCCACAGCCGCGGGACCTGTCCAAGTTGCTGTTGTGGTTGTGCAGGAACCACAATCACCCAGTGGGCCTTAAAGGATATGTATTGTCCCTGACCGTAGTTACAGCTCAAGATGTAGGTGCTGCCGTGCACTTTGGTACACACTGACAGGCTCAAGGACTGGCCCACCTTCTGTTCAACAAAATTGTACAGACCTGGTACTGCCACTCTCCTCATCACTACTTGCCCGCCTAGTGGAAGAAGCGACTTCTTGGCTCGGCAGTAGCTGCTGATTTTTCGGATTATCAGATCGTCCTCACTGAATAGTGGAGCTGAACCCAAAGCATAAGATATAACCGACAGTTGACTGGGGGTGTCAGATGTCACTTGTGATGAACTGGATGATCGGGTTAACCAATCAATGACGGCAGAACTTTAACAGGAACAAAGTGATAAAACACTTAGATGTGCGTATGTGATGCTCTGATGAGGGCAATTCAATGTGCTCCAGTACGCTTGAAAAATGTTTTTTTGAGAGACTGGCCTGCGTGAAAATGAATCGGGCATGGATCAGCCAAGATTTCCACGCACCAATGCCTGATGCATCAGAGTAGATTGATCATGGTGCCAGACCAAAACTTCAGAAATATGGATAGTGCAAAACAGATTTAAGGCGCTGCTCTCCAGTTACAGACATTCCTCTGCATCAGACCACAAGTAATTATTGAGTAAATGCTTTACATTAATCATAATTTTTATTAATATTCTTAGGATAAGATACATGTGCCAAATATCTGTATATGTTCTCTTCATGCTGCTGCCAACTCCTGGGTGTGTCTTTCAGCCAATATATGGGCTCCTTCTGCTGCTGCCAACTCCAATGTGTTTTTCAGGCAATATACTGTATAGACTCCTAATGCTGCTGCCAACTCCTGTGTGTGTTTCAGGCAATATATGGGCTCTTTAGGCTGCTGCCAACTCCAATGTGTTTTTCAGGCAATATATGGGCTCCTAATACTGCTGCCAACTCCAATGTGTCTTTCAGGCAATATATGGGCTCTTTAGGCTGCTGCCAACTCCAATGTGTTTTTCAGGCAATATATGGGCTCCTAATACTGCTGCCAACTCCAGGGTGTGTCTTTAAAGAGGACCAACACCCAGGGGTGATTGGCCCGGAAATCTATAAGATTCCCGGGCCGATCACCTCCCACACCGCGGGACATCCGAGATCGGGATGTCCCGCGGGGTGAAACCCCCCCAAAAAGACCTTACCTGATCCGCCGCCGCTTCCCGCACCGGACGTCTGTGAATGGCCGGCGCGGGCGCGCCGAGAGTGACGCGCGGGAGGCGGCGGAAGCGGCTTGGACGTTCCTGTGACCCGCTTGGACGCCGGCGGGGATTGGACGGCGCGGTCACGTGGGAGCGGAGAGAGGTGAGTTTTTTGGGGTTTCTGGGGGGTCTCAGGGAGCGGGACACCCCCGATCGGGGTGCCCCGCCGAAGTGGACCAAAACCCAGGATAGTCAAAATCCTTGGTGTTGGTCCACTTTAAGGCAATATATGGTCTCCCCATGCTGCTGCCAACTCCAATGTGTCTTTCAGGCAATATATGGGTTCCTAATGCTGCTGCCAACTCCAGGGTGTGTTATTCAGGCAATATATGGGCTCCTAATGCTGCTGCCAACTCCAGGGTTTGTTTTTCAGGCAATATATGGGTCGTTATGCTGCTGCCAACTCCAGTGTCTCTTTCAGGCAATTTATGGGCTCCTAATGCTGCTACCAACTCCAGGGTGTGTTTTTCAGGCAATATATGGGCTCCTAATGCTGTTGCCAACTCCAATGTGTTTTTCAGGCAATATATGGGCTCCCTATGCTGCTGCCAACTGCACTGTGTTTCTTTCAGGCAATATATGGGCTCCTAATGCTGCTGCCAACTCCAATGTGTCTTTCGGGCAATATATGGGCTCCTTAGGCTGCTGCCAACTCCAGGGTGTGTCTTTCAGGCAATATATGGGCTCCCTATGCTGCTGCCAATCCAGGGTGTGTCTTTCAGGCAATATATGGGCTCCCTATGCCGCTGCCAAATTCAGGGTGTGTTTTTCAGGCAATATATGGGCTCCCTATGCCGCTGCCAAATTCAGGGTGTGTTTTTCAGGCAATATATGGGCTCCCTACGCTGCTGCCAACTCCACTGTGTGTCTTTCAGGCAATATATGGGCTCATCATGCTGATGCCACCTCAAGGCTCTCTAATTGTGCCGCTCTGCGACAGCGAATCTAATAGGGACGCCTCTGATCTGCATGTTATAATTCTTTACAATATTATTTCACTAACCCAGCATACATCCTAAGCAAAACATTCTGCAACCCTATGGAGGCTCTCGGAAGCCCAGAAATAGCCATTTTTAATAGCGTTTCGTCGCGAATAATTCAGACTGAAACAAATATTTCTGGAAATTTCGGCGAATCGGCCGAATCAAATTTTTCGAAAGTTCGCTCATCTCTAGTTATGAGCCTTTAAACATCCAAGATGTATTCTGACTGTGTCGCTCTGCTTTCTGGGATTGCTGTCATTTCCCTGACCCCAGCTCTGCTCTGGCTGTGCAAACCACAGCTATAACCCCACCCCATGTACTTTATCCTGCTCTCCTTTCCTCAGTATGTGTGATGCTTCTGAGGCAAGATGGTGGCATCCGTATCCTAAAGTCCTGAACAGAGTTGCAGCCTGGTGGGTGAAAGAATAAGTAGTAAGTGACTAAAAACTTAAAATATATTAATTTTAGATGCTGAGGAATAGTTTAAGGGTTTGGGCTTTTCATTAAATCATGCTGAAGGTCCGGTTTAATTGGCTGAGCCCAATTGTGTACAGGAACATAATCAGTGCTAAGTGCAGGACTGAAGAAAAATCACCCTGCAGGAATGGGGTGCGATGGCATCCCTGTGAGATTTGAAGTATCCTCAAGCAAAATATATATGAGAGTCATCAAACAGCAGATCTGGGAGGCTATTTTGACAAAATTCAAGCAGAAACTCTTGAAAAAATCCCACATAGGTGCAAAAATTGTGATATTAAAGAAGGGCTCCAAAGTTACAATGTAACTTGGCCTGTTAAAGCGGACCTTCACTCTGAATAAGAGCATATCTTATATGTTTCCCACACCCTGTACATACAGATTGCTCACATTAAAAATCATCCTACCTGCATCTACTGCATGTTATGAGCTTTTAAACATCCAAGACGGCGGCTCATGGAGCATCAGGCAGCCTGCAAACAGGAAGTGACTTCTGACTGTGCTAATCTGCATTCTGGGATTGCTGACCTTTTCCTGACCCCAGCTCTGCTCTGAGCAAAGTACAGCTATAACCCGCCCCCCTGTACTTTATCCCACTCTCATCTCCTCAGTAAGTGTGATGCTCCTGAGTCAAGATGGCGGCGCCCGTATCCTAAAGTCCTGAACAGAGTTGCAGCCCAGTGGGGGAAAGAATAATAAGTAAGTGACTAAAAACTTAAAATATATTAACTTTAGATGCTGGGGAATAATTTTTAAGGGTTTGGGCTTTTCAATAAATCATGGTGAAGGTCCGGATTAAGTCTTTTTTATTGAAATAGATATTAGGATTGATTCATAGCCTTCTCAAATCCATCTCGTTCTGGTCTCTAAATGTGTGATTTTCACATATTCTCCGCATGTATACGTGCGTACGCATGATGCAGAGCCGCCATCGGGAGTGCTCCGTTTTGCTTTCGTAGCTACGTAAGCCATCGTGAATGGCTGTGTACGGCTCTCAGCTTACACAAGAGGACAAGGTTTTTGTTTATGTTTAATTGTAATCCTCGTCTACTAGCGTTTTTGAGCGAATTTCAACGTACCTTCCAACGAAGAATTTCAGTTTCCCGCGATATTCAGCATGCATGTTTCTCAAAATATACATAGTAACGTAATTTTGATGTAGAAGCTGCTATGTCTGCAGGCATGTACGCATGCGCGGCTTATTAACTGATTCATGTCCCCGGTTTCAGCTATTCTATCACTCACTTCTTCTCCAACGCTTACCTTAACTCCCTTGTCAGTGTATTTTTTCCTATGTCCCAATGTTTTCATGCTTACCTTAACTCCCTTGTCAGTGTATTTTTTCCTATGTCCCAATGTTTTCATGCTTACCTTAACTCCCTTGTCACTGTTTTTTTCCTATGTCCCAATGTTTTCATGCTTACCTTAACTCCCTTTAGTCTTTATATCTTTTATAATTCCGTGTGCTTTCTCGGATTTAGGTGCAGAAGTGTATTTTTAAACACATGAATTTGTTTGCAAATAACAATAAATGATTGACATAATAAACATTGTTAAGTTTTAAAAATGTTATTAAAAATTTTAAGTTTTGGTTTAATTTTTTTTTTGTTTTTATTTTATTTGTTATGTAAAATATTTATTTTTTTATCACCAATGTAAAAACTTTATTAAAATAAACTATATACAATAAGTGGCAGGCTCCTAGTTTTTTATTCATTAGTGGTCCCCATCGAGGCTGCCAGCTCCTCAATTTCTCCCACTAGCCTATGAGCAGCAGCAGTCAAATGTTGCAGTCGCTGCTGTGTATCCTGTGTGAGGCCTGTTAAATGAAAAATAAGATTAATTTCTAGCCTATGCATTGTGAATACCTGTTGAAGAAGGCATGTTAACTTAAATTAACTAAGTTGTCTACAAACTTTCTAGGCTGGTGGGCAAGCTGTTGCTGGGGGACCACCCTCCGCACTGGGGCCTGCCACTCCTCTTGGTCTGAGTCTGTAGAGAAAGCAAAAAGAAATTTTATTTCATATTTTTTAAATTTGAAATTTTGAGTGGGCGGTTTAGTGAGACCCAATGTATGGCTTTGGCTACTGGTGTCTCCGACCATTTCCATGAATTGTATGGGAGCAAAAAAGAAAGTTAACCCTCTGCACACTCATACTATTGAAAAACCTAGCTAAAACTTGTTAAGAACATGGACTGTTAGTTGTAAAAGCGAGGTAGCCACGTCAAGGCCGTCTGATTCATGTATTGCATTGCTTGTGCACACACAAGTAAAGAAGTAGCAATGTCTGCACAAACTTTTAAACTTAGTAATGTTAGGGACGTGGCTACCTCGCTTTTACATTCATTGCAATCTATGTTAACTAACAGTCCATGTTCTTAACAAGTGTTAGCTAGGTTTTTCAATAGTATGAGTGTGCAGAGGGTTAACTTTCTTTTTTGCTTAGTGTGTGTGGTCACACCCCTCTAGCACCTCTTGACTGCTATATATTGACTGGATGAGCACATCCTACCTTCCTTTTTGCTGTTGCATTTGCAGGTCAGTGGCCAGATCTGCTGGATTGTAGCTCTCCCAATGTAACAGGGAGTCCGATTGGCCTCTACCTAAACCCTCTTTTTGAACTGTAACACTGTACAGGCATGTAAAGTATTTTTCATTGTGTGTGTGCAAGCAAGTTTAGTTATTGCAATGTTTTTAGACAGGCTGATTCATGTATTGCATTGCTTGTGCACACACAAGTAATGAAGTAGCAATGTCTGCACAAACTTTTAAACTTAGTAATGTTAGGGACGGGGTACTAATTGGACGGCCTTGACGTGGCTACCTCGCTTTTACATTCATTGCAATCTATGTTAACTAACAGTCCATGTTCTTAACAAGTGTTAGCTAGGTTTTTCAATAGTATGAGTGTGCAGAGGGTTAACTTTTTTTGCTTAGTGTGTGTGGTCACACCCCTCTAGCACCTCTTGACTGCTATATATTGACTAGATGAGCACATCCTACCTTCTTTTTTGCTCATGAATTGTATGGGAGCAAATCCAAAGCAACCAGCAAAAAACTTAAATTGCAAATTTGGAAGGAGATCACCAGGCAGGTGAATTGCTCTGGCACGGAGCGCAAAGATGTGGAGCAAATGCAAAGGAAATTCTCTGACATGAAGTATTCCGTTCATCAGAAGATTAATAAGCGCAAGTTGCTTGGGTACAGATGGTTGTTTGGGTTGGGCAGGTTGATGTTGTGCATGACCTTCTAATTTATAAAGATTTAGTATTGTATAAGGTTGCAAACAGGAGGTGGATACCCAGCAAAACTGCAATTCACTGCTGCAGAGGAACTGGTGTTAGGTGTAAGGAACCTACCTGGGAGCCTGTCCCGCGGCGCCTCCGCGCGCTCACTGGCCGGAGGGGCCGCGCCGGGCAGCCGCCCATCCAGCGTCGGGCGCGCCGGCAGTCTCTTCTTCCTCCTCGGGAGGCGCGCCCGACGGCCGTGCATGTGCTCGCATGCAAACACGTTCCTTTTATGTCCCCCGGCGGCGCTGCTCCCAGCGCATTAGCCAGGGGCAGATTTAAAGGGACCAATCCTGGCCCAGGGATCCTCTGCTCTGGGGAGGTCAGGGACTGGACAGCCTGACTGGTCAGGGCGGTCCAGTCCCTGGGGTTTCTCCTATCAGGGGTGAGATCGTGTGTTGCACCAATCAGCACATTCCCCTTCCCATTGGTCAGTCACCATTTAAATATTTTCCTGCCCGGACCACCAGTGCCCGTTATAGCCATTTACTAGCTTGGGTGTGCTTCTGACTTTCGTCTTAGTGTGTTTGATCCGGCTTCGTCCTTGACTACTCCTGCTCGCTGCCTGTACTGACCTTCTGCCTGTCTGCCTTCGTTTCTGCTTAACCCCTTGGATACCGCGCTTCTGTGATCACCCGGCCTTGACCCTTGCCAGTCCCGACAACTCTTTGCCTTGCCCCTTGGTTTTGACGTTTATGGACTTTTGTGCATGAACTCCTGTTTTGGGATACCCCGCAGTTCATCCGTCTTTATCGTAAGCCAGTAATCTTTGCGCCAGTAAGTCTGGAGAGGCATAACCCGTGTCTCCAGCAAGCGGGGGCTTGTCTATAGGCACAAGAGGCGGTGGAGATTGGGGATTGTTGGCTCATGAGAGAAGGGTGCCCAGCGGTCCCTGACAGTATAACGGGCCAGAACTATGGACCAAATATTGGAGCAGGTGCAGGCCTTGACTGCGGCTGTTGAGCACCTGACTCATCGAGTGGCGGCCAAGGAGAACCGTCCAACTCCTATCAACCCAGTCCCTCTGGGGGCACCAGCTGTCCATCCTGTGGAACCCAAGATCCCACTCCCCGATAAGTTCACTGGGGACAGAAGCAAGTTTTCCAACTTTCGGGATGCCTGCAAACTTTATTTTTAACTCCGCTCCTCTGGCTCCCAAGAACAACGTGTGGGCCTGGTCATCTCCCTCCTGCAAGGGGACCCACAGTCCTGGGCATTCGGCCTGTCACCTCAGGACCCAGCACAGCAATCGGTCAATGTGTTTTTTTCAGCTATGGAAATTCTTTGATGGCCCAGATAGGGGTGCCACTGCTGATGCCAAACTGCGTTCCTTGCGACAGGGTCGCCGGCAGGCCGAGGAGTATTGTTCCGAATTCCGTCGGTGGGCTGTGGACTCTAGGTGGAATGACCCTGCCCTGTGTGGTCAATTCCGCCATTAAGGACATTTTTGTGAATCACCCTGTACCTCAGTCTCTGGACGAAGCCAGATCAAACACACTAAGACGAGAGTCAGAAGCACACCCAAGCTAGTAAATGGCTATAACGGGCACTGGTGGTCCCTGCAGGAAAATATTTAAATGGTGACTGACCAATGGGAAGGGGAATGTGCTAATTGGTGCAACACACGATCTCATCCCTGACAGGAGAAACCCCAGGGACTGGACCGCCCTGGTCAGTCAGGCTGTCCAGTCCCTGACCTCCCCAGAGCAGAGGATCCCTGGGCCAGGATTGGTCCCTTTAAATCTGCCCGGCGAATGCGCTGGGAGGAAGAGGCTGCCGATGCGCCAGACGCTGGACGCGCCGCCAGTGAGCGCGCGGAGGCGCCGCGGGACAGACTCCCAGGTAAGTTCCTTACATTAGGTTTAATACACCCTGCAACACTTCAGGGCTTGGCAGGGAGAATGGATTCTGACATTAATATTGAGCCAGAAGGTTAGTATTACAACGAATGGATGATATATTTTTGTTAAAATACAATTTTTAATTGCTTATGAACACAAGGTATGTGTGTGTGTTAACCTTAGGTTACAATTACATTGCAGAACAACAAACAGTTCCACAAATTGCCCAACAGCAAACAGTTGGAGGTTCGGGTGCCAGTTCTTTGCGCCAGGCTTTAGCAAGGAGTCCAATTACTGAAGAATTAGATCTGGTAAGTGCAATGTGCCCTAACTGGTGATGCATGTGAAGCAAGATGACAATTTTCCACAGGATAGATTTGAACCACTAGCTAAATACTTTAATTTCTGTCCCTACAGACACCCCCCATTATGGCAGACATCCATGACCTTGAGGAGGATGCCAACATGTTGCTGCCCCCCCAACAGGAAACACAGCAACAGCAGCTGCCACTGCACCCGCTCCAGCCTACCACAAATCCTCTTCAGCAGACTCAATCACACCCTCTGCTGGCACAGCTCGATCACCAGCTCCAGCATGGCCAGCAGCTGGATAACCAACAAACAGTTACAGGGGCGAGCTCTGCTGCAGAGGATTTGGCATCACCATCTGGAAATGTCACTTGCCCTGGCCCACCAGCAGCCTCATGCTTCCAAACCCGGGTAAGAGGACGACGGACTCAGCAACGTCGCCATCTTACCCTGGTGAGGCGTGTGCAGCTGATGGAGGCAGCTTGGAGAAGTAATAGCCGCACCTTCAGGCAAAACAGCGAAAGGTTTCAACAAAATATGGCAGCACAAATGACCCAACTTAATAATACTCTTCAATCCATGCTGGAGGAAATGCGGACCAGCAATAGACAGATGCTGAAGCAGTGGCAGATGCTGAATTCTACCCTTGCCCAGATGGTGGCCATTCAACAGGCCGCAAAACAACCATACTTTGTGCAGCCACCATACCAATAAATGTATTTTGTTATTTCTGTTTTCCTATGTAAAGGCAATTGATCATGAGTGACAATCATGTTCAATTAAAATTAACTATGATTTAATAGTTAATTAGCTTTTCTTTCAACAATAAAAAAATATTTTTAATTTGAAATTATTTGTGATAAACAAAGTTTGTGTAACAAAAATGTAATTTGTCAAAAAAATTTTTTTACTTACACAAAAAAACACAGATTTATAACAAACACATTACATAAAGCTTAAAGCGGACCTTCACTCTGAATAAGAGTCTATCTTATATGTTTCCCACACCCTGTACATACAGATTGCCCACATTAAAAATCATCCTACCTGCATCTACTGCATGTTATGAGCCTTTAAACATCCAAGATGGCGGCTTATGGAAGCCGCCATCTTATCAGGCAGCCTGCAAACAGGAAGTGCCTCCTGACTGTGCTGCTCTGCATTCTGGGACTGCTGACCGTTACCTGACCCCAGCTCTGCTCTGTCTGAGCAAAGCACAGCTATAACCCGCCCCCCTGTACCTTATCCCACTCTCCTCTCCTCAGTAAGTGTGATGCTTCTGAGTCAAAATGGCGGCGCCCGTATCCTAAATTCCTGAACAGAGTTGCAGTGAGGGAAAGAATAATAAGTTAGTGACTAAAACGTAAAATATATTAATTTTAGATGCTGGGGAACCATTTTTTAAGAGTTTGGGCTTTTCATTAAATCCCGCTGAAGTTTCGGTTTAACTGAAATGAGTCAAAATCAGGTGCTCCCTGACAGACTAACTAGAGGAACTCTGGGTGCCAACATACAACTCTTCTGGTATGTAGTACTGGAGAGGGGGAAACATCAAGATATTGGGGCACCTTTTGCATGATGGCAAAGTTATGCAAAATCATGTTGATAATTTTGTATAAATAGTGATTGAGCTGCTCCCACCCCCCTTTGTTCGTTTGTTTTTTTTTTGTTTTTTTTTTATGCAAAATCATGCATGCAACTATTATTTTGATAACTTTTGCAGGCTCGTACTGCAGAGCCCCCTCCCCCACTGTATGATCCAGATACCGGAAACGACTCTTCAGCAACCCAAATGCCCTTTCAACAACAGCCCGGGTCTTCCGATGGGCCCGAATGTAGACGTCATGTGGCTGCGTCTGAGGGCGCAGGATGGGGGTCATTAGCCACGGAAGCAGGGGGTATCCCGAATCACCTTTAACACAAAAAAAATACAAAATTTGTCTCAAGATCATACTTACATTGTATATCATTTAATCAGAGGGGAAGACCATCATATGTTGAGGCAGGGTACTCCGAAATGTATAATAGTTACACATTGAAAACCCAAGTAAGCTAATTATAAACACTTGCCCAGTAGCCAACCACCAGACAAGTTGCCAGACTCAAAACACCCATAGAGACTGGAATTCCTAAGAATATAGGCATCGTGGGTGGAACCAAGAAAACCAGCCGTGACACTGAGAAACCAAAGGTCGGGACCAACTGCACTTTGCACGTTGACTGAATGACCCATCTTACGGTTCCTGTAATTGCAAAATAAAAATTAAAAATTAAATACAATATTGTACATTCTAAATTCTAATTGTTAAGGGGTCCTTATTTAATATTGGGTGGGAAGACTTCATATATAACAGTAAATATACAAAGTAGGTTTATTTATAGATTTAGGTCTACATTAAAATATACAATGCAAGGCAACATTATGTTACATATAAGGAAGGATGGCCAGCGCTATGTGCGTACAGTCGATCGCACCCATGACGTTAGGCATATTGGCTATATCATAAAAGCCCAACTTTAACGCATTCCAGGCTACCACGTTGTCAGGGAATGTATTTTTGAAACATGGTAGCCATGCCATCCAAAAACTTGTTTAGTGTGCGGCTCAGCATAGGCTGGGACATGTCCGCGGACAGGGCACCCAGTCTCTGGAACGAGCCGTTCGCTAGAAATTGAAGGCAGCCAACCAATTTGGTCATGCCTGCAATTGCATGCCCCTTGCTTGTGGTAGGGGCCAACCATGGCCGCAGCTCACTATACAGTTTCTCGAGGGAAACACGGTTCAGTCGGGTGAGCTCAACGTCATGCATGCGACCGATATCCAAACGTGCGCGATGCAACCTGAAATCCGACATACAGATACATAGAATGCCGCGTAGCTGCAGACGCTCATATTCCTCCATGTAATCCACCTCCATCACACTGCAACTCTCACCACGACTGCAAACTTTTACCAGGATATAGACCCCGTAAGTTGGGCATAAACACCCTCGTTTTACGCAAAAAATACGACCATCGAAAATGCTTATTCGTGCTAAAGTAAACACACATACGCATGAAAAAAGACACGAAAATCCCGATGATGACAGAAAAAACTCACAAAAAATACACAAACGTGAAAGTGCAGGTAAAGGAGGCTGTGAATCAAGGCCATTGATTTCAGTAAATGAAACCTGCTGATGCAGCAAATTCAACAAATGACCATTTCAGGTCCTTACAACCTATAAAATATATTGAAACAGTTGTGCAGAATATTTTGGAATAGTGCATTTTGAAATAACAGTGAAAAACGTACTGGGCAGTTTGTTCAATCTAATGATCTACCCTTTGTTCTCTTATTATACTGTCACCAATTAGGAAAATCAGAGAAAATTATATTTTGCATTAAAATTTGGAACACTGTGAGAGCAAAGTGAATACGTATATTCTCTCCCTCACAACAGCTGACGAGGGGGGCAGGCTTTGGGGTGAGCAAGTGGTGCGGTAGCAGAAGGAGCCACCCCAATCTCTCTGTAAGAGGGTGCTAAGAGACAAAATTTAGACTCCCATTTAGAGAGAGAGCGCTCTCAGCTGGCTCAGAAAGTATTTTTTCACATTTGCTCCATCTTTCTTTGCATATTTTCTTTGCTTTTCTTCTTGTTTCACTTTCTTCCTTACTAGTCTTGATCTACCTACACATTTCCTTTATAGTATTCTCTCTTCCAAATTCCTTTCTTCTCCTTTTTCCCCCCACACTTGCTCCTACTTTTTAAACCGGACCTTCAGCGTGATTTAATGAAAAGTCCAAACTCTTAAAAAACTGTTCCCCAGCATCTAAAATTAATATATTTTACGTTTTTAGTCACTAACTTATTATTCTTTCCCCCACTGGGCTGCAACTCTGTTCAGGAATTTAGGATACGGGCGCCGCCATCTTGACTCAGGTGCATCACACTTACTGAGGAGAGGAGAGTGGGATAAGGTACAGGGGGGCGGGTTATAGCTGTGCTTTGCTCAGAAAGAGCAGAGCTGGGGTCAGCTAAAGGTCAGCAGTCCCAGAATGCAGAGCAGCACAGTCAGGACGCACTTCCTGTTTGCAGGCTGCCTGATAAGATGGCGGCTTCCATGAGCCGCCATCTTGGATGTTTAAAGGCTCATAACATGCAGTAGATGCAGGTAGGATGATTTTTAATGTGGCCAATCTGTATGTACAGGGTGTGGGAAACATATAAGATAGACTCTTATTCAGAGTGAAGGACCGCTTTAAGCTCTACCTCTCGCTTTTCAATTTTCTTTAGTTCTTTTTTTGCTATGATCTCTTTTGCATATTGCCTCCGTTACTTTCTCTTACTCTCTCTCTCTATCTCCAGCATTCTTATCTCGTCTTTTCCGGTCTCAATATGTGCAACCCCACATTTCTTTAGCTTAACAATATTTGCTTCTTTTTGGAGGGAATTCTTTTTCTTTCTTCTTGCCTTTTCCTGCCTCTTTTTAAACATTCTTTCTCTAGTCCCCTTTTTTATTTCTTTATCAAATTCCCTCTCTTTTAAAGTCAAACAAAACCCAGGATTTTGACCATCCTGGGTTTTGGTCCTTGTCCCTGGGGCACCCCGACCAATCCCCCCCAGGTCACTGAAACCAAGTCACCTCTTCCAGGTCCTACGGGGCATGCACGGCCACTCATCCAAGCAGTGTGCTCGGATCCGCTGACATAACGTCGTCTAAGGCAATCGCTCTTATGGCTGCATCCCCCGCTACCCTCTCACAAATGCCTGGCATGGGCACATGCCCTGCTAGAGGGATAGTGAGGATCTGGCCGCGGCTCGTGCATGCACCGCTAGGCGAGTTACAAGTGGTGTGCCGCAAGGCTCTGTCCTGGGCCCCATTCTTTTTAATATATTTGTAAGTGACATAGGAGAAGGCTTGGTAGGAAAAGTTTGTCTGTTTGCTGATGATACAAAGGTTAGTAATAGGGTGGATATTCTGGGAGGTGTCTGCAACATGGAAAATGATTTAGCTTTACTGGATAGATGGTCAAAACTGTGGAAACTAGAGTTTAATGTCTCTAAATGTAAAATCATGCACTTGGGTAGAAGGAATCCCTGCTCTGAGCACCGTATGGGCAGCACTGTGTTAGCCAGGACCTCGGAGGAGAGAGATTTAGGGATACTGATTACTGATAGCTGCAAGATGAGTGGACAGTGTAGCCAGGCAGTTGGAAAAGCAAGTAGGATGCTCGGCTGCATAGCTCGAGGCATCACCAGTAGGAAGAGGGAGGTTGTGATGCTGCTGTATAGAGCCCTGGTGAGGCCACAGCTAGAATACTGTGTGCAGTTCTGGAGACCTTACCTGCAAAAAGACATTATTCAAATAGAACGGGTCCAAAGGCGGGCAACGAAAATGGTGGAAGGACTTAAACTTAAAACTTATCAGGAGAGACTTAAAGAACTTAATTTGTACAGTCTGGAGGAAAGAAGGGAGAGGGGGGACATGATTGAGACCTTTAAATATGTGAAAGGATTGAATAAGGTTCAGGAGGGAAGTGTTTTTAAGAAGAAACTTAATGACAGAACAAGGGGGCACAACCTGAAGCTAGTCGGGGGAAGATCAGGAGCAATGTTAGAAAATATTATTTTACAGAAAGAGTAGTAGATGCTTGGAACAAACTTCCAGCAGAGGTAGTTGAAAAATCAACAGTCACTGAATTTAAACATGCCTGGGATAAGCACACATCTATCCTAAGATAAAGAGTACATACAGCATACACATAAGGGCAGACTAGATGGACCGTATGGTCTCCTTTGGCCATCAACCTTCTATGTTTCTATGCACCGGGAAAGAAGGTAAGTGTATGGGTGACCTGGGGGTTCACACAAAGGGGCATCCCAATCTTGGACGGCCTGGGGGAGGGAATCGATCGGCCCAGTATTCTTATAGATTCACGGGCCGGTCGCTGTGGGTTTTGATCCATTCCATCCATTTATCTTCCTCTTTCTTTACCTTTTTATTTTCCACATTCCATTCTTCTCTATCTGTCTTTGCCACATTCATCCCCTCTCATAATCACTGTACCATGCCTCTTTCTTTTCTACCCAACTCATCAGCATGGCTGAGATGCTGGGAGAGGAATCTCCAAAATGGCCGCTACCTTTCTTTTCCCACTGTGCCAGGCTGTGTGAATCTATATTTGTGTGAATATAGGGAGGCACCACCCTGAAATTCTGCACAGGGTGACATTAAACCCAAGGCCTGTGTGTTTGTGTTCTCCTATCGCCTCACATGGTTTGATGTTTAGCAAGCGAGCGATCTCTCATAAAGTTAATCGGAAATGAATCCCAAAAGCTTCATCCTTTGTGAAAATGTAAATTTATGTTCATGAACATTGCCACGGGTCTCAGATTGGGGAATGCCAGAGCAGCATGAGACTCTCTGTGTACTATACAATTGGCCTTATTTATGATGTACAGCATCTAGCATCTTTCTGGTGGTTACAGCGCCAATTTTGAGTGTCGCCATTTTTGTGTTTTCCGGTGCTGCGCTCTGGACCACAATGGTTCTAGAAGTCGCAGTGCCGAATACTAATTTGCTTTGATTGTTCCACTAGGTCTTGGCCGGCCTGTGTCAGCACCTGTTGGATCTGACTGCCAATTATCCCAGGGCCAGTGAGCACCATTTCGTTCCGCCATCATTTTGGTGCTGCATAGTCTATTTATGAATTTCTTCAACCTTGAAAAGATTGGCGCTGTATTTTTCGGTCGCTGGTTGGTGTTTCATCATTACAGTAACAACAAATCACAGCTAGCAACACGGGACAAACTTTACAGTGCATTTAGGCTGCATTTTCTGGTCTATATTACACACTGGTAAGAAAGAGAAGCCATGAAAATCAATGTAACTATCCCAGACAAAATTAAACTTGGCGACATCTAGGTCCAGAGTTCCCATTATTGACAAGTCACTATTCAAGTTCTGTACGCTGCACCTTGCAATCCTTTTCTACCTATTGAGCTCTATGGGATCGTGATCCACAGCGCAACTTTAAACTGGCACCGCTTCAACCAGAGTGCCCGGTGCTGCATTTTGGGTGCTAGTTTTAAATAAGATGGTAGCTGGCGGCTGCATCGGCGCTGCCGTTTTTTGTTTCTTCAATCACAAGCTGAGGCAAAAAAAAGTGGCTCTGAGTGGCACTGCCGCTTCTTAGATAAGGCTCCCTATCTCCTGTGCTACTGATGGCTCTCCACACGAAATGTGAAGCTGAGCACTGCACAAGTGTATGAACGGCAGTCGAGGTGCCCACTGAAAATATTGCGAGAATTGTTCTGATTTTGTGCACAGGAAATGATTTGGGATAACCTGTTGTGTGTATCCCCTGGGATCACGAAGAAACTCAGCTCTTCCTGGTTTTCATGTGGGATGCCAGTACGGCAAGGAAATCTGAATAGAGTGAGCGCCACAAGCTGCATCCCTACTAACTTCTAGCTGTGGGTGTGCCTGAGCCAACCATACAGAAAGGCCTGGCAAGGGTACATACCACAGATAGAGGTATGCAGCAGCATTAAGACTTATGCCCTTATTCATCAAGCGATAGCGCCAGGTAGTGTCTGACGAGCGCCAGGTAGCGGCAGCTAACGGCGACTACCGACTCAAGTACGCCCGGCAGCGGTCACAATGACGCATTTATCAAGCAAAATGAGGCTAGCGCCGGCGAGAGCGACGGCTAGCGCGGCATTCATCATGAAGCCGCCTGGACCGAACAGCGCCGCTGCAAATTCCCTCACAGCGCCAGGTATGAGCTGTCGCTCTCTGGCGATGTCCAATGCATTTCAATGGAGCAATCTATAATTATTCATAATTAATTGGTATTAATTTTTTTTTTTTTTTTTTTTTAATGTCAAAAAATCGGAGACCACTTCTGCAATGTTAGGATTTATTTTTAAGTCAAAAAAAAAATTAAAAAAAATATGTGCAGAATTGATCTAACAGGTCTGAGATTAATGTATTCATATTACAAAATGATTCTAAAAACATGTATAATGTTACATTCAAAAAATATGGTTGTTTAGGGGTTAAAAACTAGTTAATACACATCGCCGCCAGCGCTCTGGGGTTTAAACAAGGAATGGACAGCGACAGCACATTCGGAGCGTGATTTGTTGATGAATATGAAGCTAGCCGTTCGCTCTGGCCATTCGTTGTCAGGCGCTCACATACAACGCTGGACCTGTGAAACAGCGACTCCCCAGCCCGTATTCAACATTACCGCACACCGACTGAGTCGCTGTCATCAAGCTAACGCCGGCCAAGCACAGCGAATACTGGCTGGCGCTGAAAAAATCACGCTACAGTCGCTCATCTGTCGCTACCTGACGCTATTAATGAATCGGCCTCTTAGCGAGGGCTCTGAGAAGACATCAGTAAATCGGGTGATCTGGAGGGTTTCACACAGTGTGCATCTCAATCCGGAATTCCTTGTAAAGAGGGAGACCATTGTCTTATATGATCTTGTTTTTAGAATTATTTTCTATTGATTTAAGGTTTTTTTATATATAATTCAAATTAGAATTACTGTACGATTAATTTGCCTGCAGATAAGCTGTGAGCACCAATATCAATCCTAAAGCTGCCTCTAAAAGCCATATGAGCCAGCATGTACAGTATGATGAGAGATTTCTCAATTTCATATATAATAACATCTTTACCAAATTTATATTTCTATATTTGGTTTATTGCTCGTAATTATTTTTCATATTTAATAAGGTCTTTACCAAATTATTATTTCTGTATTTTTTTATTACCCGTAATTATTTTTCAGATTTAATAAAGTCTTTACCAAATTATGATTTCTATATTTTTTATTGCTTATAATCATTTTTCAGATGTAATACAATTATTAAATAGGAAATTATAATTTCTGCTTTTTTTTATTTTAAATCCAACTTTATTGGATTCTAAATGAGATGTATCCGTGCTTCCCCTGGGATTGCCGCTGTTCTCCACATTTTAAATTGATGGCAAATAAATTCATGGCAGATTAATTTTAATGTCATTCCGGACAAAATCTCCATCAGGCGGCCGGGTCATAAATGACAAGGCAGTCGTTTGGGGAAAAAAAAATGAGAAAAGAAAATGTCAATTGGCGTGTTTTCATGGATAATAGGGCTGAGGAAAAAAATGTGCTCCAGTGATCCTGAAATGATTATATTACAGATGGTCCCAATGTGGAATCTGGGAGGAATAACCAATCAGGGGAGGCCATATGCTGACATAGGGGGGGTCAATGAAGAAATGCCAGATGGAATGATGGGATGGTCTTGCCTATGCTGCCTGAGACAGACCTCGGAAAAGTATCTATTGCTTAATCTATTATTTAAGGCAGAAAAAGTATAACATTTTAAGCAAATTTGGGAAATGAATGCTTTATACATTACAAAAACACCATACTAAAACTGATCTCTCATAAAAAAAAATGATTGGATGAGTGCTAGTCTTGTGTTATTCTCCCAAATCCCTGCTTTCTGTGCGTCTCTGTAACAATGCCAGCCAGAACTGACTGCCCTCATTCACTTTCTGTGCATCCATTGGCATTTTACGTGTATATTCTCTAAGGTATTTGATGTGCTGTGGAGGGCCGGCCTTAAGATAAAAGTCACCCTGTGCAAGATTCCAGGGTGGTGCCCCCACAAACACACACATACATGCATTTACACATAGACAGATGGAAAAAGGTGAAGGGAATGGCAAGGACAGACAGATAGGAGGAACATTAAAATAGAGAAATGGATAGTGTGGGAAAAAACAGGGTGGATGTAGAAAAGCGACAGAGGAGAATGTACTGTAAAGAAAGTGTAGAGAGAGAGAGTGTGGAATGTGAAATATGAAAAATAGATTGAAGGAGGGTGTAAGTGGAAAAGAAGGGAATGCAGAAAAGAGAAACAAGAAGCAAATCTGGAAAAGGGAAGAAGCAAGGCAATGTGTAAATGATGGAAATTAGAGAAAAATCATGGGAATGTGAAAAAAAAACATGAAGAGGAGCATAAGGGAAGAGAAAACGATGAAGGGATCATGTAAAAGATGGCAAGGCAAGAAAAAACAAAAATGCCAGAGAGATAAAAAGTAAAAATAAATGTTAGGAAATGTGAGAAAGTGGGAGCTGCTAAGCGAGCTGAGAGGCTCTCTCTAAAGTGGTGTCTGAATGGTATCTCCTGGTGCCACCCTTTGGGGTGGTGTCCTGTGCAACCACATTGCTTACACACCCCAAAGGCCAGTTATAGTGCTGTATTATTTATATATTTGTTCTGGTTTATATTTTCTCAGGTTGTGATGTTATATATTTATGGATTGTTGTGGGTTGCTTGATTTTCAGGTTTTCTGAAGTGTATGAAACTGCTTTCCATTGATCTGTATCACTGTGGGGAAGGTACTTAACTGGTATATTTTAATTCTGGGAGCCATGTATAGTGCCGTTACCTCAGTCTTGAGCACTGTGTTACTTTAAAACTTGTTTAAGAAGCACAAGACAATTAGCGCCGATGTATACGCCGATAGAGACAAATTCGTGACTCGTCCCTCCTTTACAGCGTAGAGTGACACAACTATATAAGCTGCGTCTGATTTTATTGATGCTGAAGCTTAAGATGCCATAGAGCACAATGGGTATAAATGTGTTCTTGTGTTCTTTTGCCCTCCACAATAAAAAAGGGTAGGGTTCCGGGACTAGCCAGATGTGGCGGGCTGCCGGCCATCTGGCAGGGCATTTAAAGTGAACCACAACCCAGCTGATCTTATAGATTCCCAGGCCGATACATTCCCTCCCCTCGGGGCATCCAAAATCGGGGAGGCCCCGCTGTGTGAAACTCCCCAGGTCGCCCGTAACACCTTAATCCCGGTTCAACGCCGCATGTGCGGGCCGCGGAGCTAAGACGCAGCTCAGACGTGCATAGCTCAGCGGCTCTGAGTGCGCAGATTGGACGCAGTAGGACCAGGATGAGGTGAGTTAATGCGCGATCTCTGGGGGGTTTCACACAGTGGGGCACCCCCGAGTGGGGCTTGTATAGCACATTTCTATACTGTACAATCAGAGGAAATTGTATTCCACCTTTGATCTACATTCTACAGTAAGGGGGAATTGTATACCACATTTGATCTACATTTTACTCTCAGTGTAGATTAATCAGTCTAGATCAAGTGCATTTAATGTACAAGTCAGAGACTTCTCACACTCTGGCTTGCTGCTAATGTTTTTGGCTAAGGCTGATATGACAGATTTAACCTCTTCTGCTGTAATTCAGCTTCCTCAGATAGAGGGGATCACAGTCTTTCAGCCCAACCTATTAGCTAAAGGGTTACTGCAAGCGCTCTTATAACCTGTAAGCGGGCTAATAACCTCACCTGTTACATTGGACACATTTGACGTCATTTTTACTCATGGCCAGGAAAACCATTTCCACTGTAACGACACAGAGCCTCGGGTATATGGGTATTTTGGAAACAGCATGTAGAGAAGTGAATCGCAGGTCACAATCCTAACACAAATGATTATTTTACATTTCAAAAGAGAAGACCAAAAAGGCATAACACCAAAAACATGCCAAAAAGGGAATTTTCCCTTTAAACCCTAGGGCCCAGGCTGTGGATGGCGGCGTCCATTTTCACCCTATTGTCGTGTTTATGTAGGCATCCCGGAACTTGGCAGCACCAGAGGAAGAGGATGGCTGTACCCATCCTGTAAGCTATGTGTGGAATGGCCTGACATCTGTGTAAATGTGCCTTCCTCTTCCTCCTCCTTCTGTGCAACCATTTCATGACCTGACTTTTTTGTAGCAGGCAAATCAGCGCTGACCATATTGTTGGCGTACTGGAAGCACTGCAGCATGGCACCAATGTCCCTCATGAAGGCCCACTCATTGGTGGTAAAGTGCTGTTGGTTTGCACTTCGACTCACCCGAGCATTCTGTAGCTGGAACTCCACTATTGCCTGCTGCTACTCGCACACATTTTTAAGCAAGTAAGTGAAAGTGTGCATACATGGCACTCGCTTTATGAATAACTGGCCAGGAAGCTTGGAACAAACAAGCCGAGCACATGCTTCAGGCAACGAATGTGCGTCAACGTGGCTCCGGCCAAGGAAGACTACAGGTTCCACCCATCTGGCTTAAGGTTTAGAGTCAACAATCACTCATCACTCTCCTCCTGGATGCCAGTCCACAGCTCCTGGGCGGTGTGCGGTCCTTTGACTAGACAGAGATACAGCACAGCCGGTTGCAGTTTACCCATGGCTGTGCTCAAATGTTGCTGCAGGTGATGTCTGGCAATCCTGGGGGGCCACTACATTAACCCAGCGGGCAGGTAAATAGATGTAACATCCCTGCCCATGCTTAGTTGTGCACGTCATTTGTGACGTGCAACATATAGCATTGCGCAGTGTGCACCTTATTTTCTCCACAACCCACTGGTGCAGGGCAGAGATGACCTGCCGAGAAAAGTTGTTGTGGCTGGGAATGATGTACTGTGGTGCAGCCACAGCCATAAGATTTGTATTAGCACTACACTGTAACTGAGATAACCGCCCCCTCCCCTCACCTTGAAAGCCAGCCAAAATGGGAGCATTTCAAAGGCAAGCGATTTTCAAATGCTCACAGTCAAGACCGGGGATCGTGGGTAGGATGGGCCAAACTTCCACTTTCTGTCTATTGTTTGGGGAATAGAAAGCTGAATGCTTCCTTAGCATAGTGTGGACAGGCTTGGTGGTCATGCTGGTCTCACATCATCCCTTTGGGGGGGGCAGGTGGCCTTTCAATAATATAATTTTCAATTATAATAATAATAATGTTTTTCTGCTTGCTTTGCAGGTCCCTGGTGATGAACGTCATGCACAGTTCCCTAGATTCAGTGACTGATGGCAAAGCATGCAAATGACCCAAGTCTTCTTCCCCCTCAGCCTTGTGCCACCCCTGAGTCCTCAATGTCACTCTGCCAGTAATGTCAGTAGTTGGCACTGGTAACTATGCGGGCAACTCTGTGGTCAGTCCGCAGGCACTGGAGCATGTCAGACTGCCCTGAGTCAAGGAGAAGCTGTCCTTAGTGGGAGGTATTTCCTCCCCCAGCCACACTCCAGTGACATCTGTGAGCTGTGTTGTGAGTCCAGCAACCCACCCTGTGTGCCATGTGTGGACTGGCCTGACACCAGTGTAAATGTGCCTTCCTCTTTCTCCTCTGCTTCCTCCTGTGGCACCATTACATCCTTCGTCATGGATTAAAGTCTTCTTTTCCAGTGGGCGAAGGATGAGGTTGGTGGCACCAGCGGTGCACCTGTAATGAGGTCACTGCAGCAGGTGGCACTGCAGTAGGGGCAGCAATTGGTCTGCTTTTTTAATCAATTTTTTATTTAATATACATTTTATTTATTTTTTTACTGCTGTCATGTTTTTAAGTTAACCATTGGTGGTTCAGCAATCCCAGCTCGCCTCCAATCCATAGCTCACCACAGGCAGCAGAGAGGCTAGGTTCACCGCTGGGTAGCGCGGACGTTGGCATCATCAGCGCTGACCATATTGGTGGCGTATTGGAAGCACTGCAGCATGGCACAAATCTACCTCATTGGTGGTGAAGTGCTGTTGGTCTGCACTTTGACTCACATGGTCATTTTGGAGCTGGTACTCAACTACTGAACACGTGCGCAAGCCAACGGATGCGCCTCCTCCCAGCTCGGCCCATGGCTACAAAGTTCTGTGAGTTGTCGCACACCACCTTGCCGGGCTTCAGGTTCAGCAACCACACATGTGTCTGCTCCTGGATCCCATGACTGGATGAGGAGGCTGTAAACAAGGAAGCTGGGTAGGAGGCAACAGGAGACAATGTATGGAGGCATATAATAACACTAACAATGTTTTTCTGTCTGCTTTGCAAGTTCTTGGCCATGGACGTCACAAAAGTTATTCAGTGTTCCACCCTTTTGTAATTTTTAGTTTGCATGGAATACATAAACAACAATAATAACGCTGTTTGCTTGATTTGCAGGTCCCTAGTGATAGACGTCATGCAGAGATTTTTGACTGGTGGCACAGCGTGCAAATGACCTGAAGCTTGTCATCTGTGCACTGTCACACACTCACTTCCACCATCTCCGATCAGATCTGGTTCCTATAAAGGCTTTACCTTGTCAGTTACTCAGTGCCTGTGATAGAGCCTTGTCGTACCTTGTTTGTCTTCTGAATTATTCTCTGATTGATCTTTGTTGCCGACCCTGCCTGAACCGACCATTCTCTGATTGACCTCCGTTGCTGACCTCTGCCTGAACCGACTACTCTCCTTGATTGACCTATGTTGCCGACCTTTGCTATCCAAGACCATCCTGTCCACTGCCAGCCTTGACCCCTGCTTCGTATCCCGACCTCGAGCTGCCTCATCCAACTGTACCATTGCGATCTCTGCTTACCAGGTGTTGACCTCTGGCTTGTCTTTGGACTTCCTAGTAATTCCTGCTTCATCAATTGGACTCACTCTAATCCTGCTCTTCATTAATGGTTCTCCAGACCTCCAACCAGTAAGCTCCCATCCTTTGAGCCATTGAAGTCCTGGGGGCAACCGATCCCGGGCAGGCATGTACTGTGTCCCGGCAAGTGGGGACTCCTACAGGTGAAGCTAGTTGCGGAGATTGGGGGTTGAGGGCTTACCTGGAGGGCTGGAGTTACCCGAGCGTGACACCCGCCTTCTCAGCCCACACGTTTCAGAAAGCCTCAGCAGTCAGTCAATCCTCATCGTATAGGTCATGCGATGGTCTGCTGTACACGTCCTCATCCTCCAACACAAGTTGTTGGGCACCTGGGAACCCCTATATTTGCAACTGGTGCAAGGGCAGGGGGCTAGCCCACAAAATCCCAGCTAGAAGTGTAATCATAGAACATGCTTGCTACCTTGCTACATAATGTTTTAGTGTCCAGCGAGGTCCTACTAGTTCCCTTTGGAAAAGACCTGTTTTTTCCATTAATTTAGCCCATAATTTCAGTTTTTTGTACGTCTATCCGGAATGTATATGCATACGCAGGCTTGTACATATATGCGAGCTTCTAAGCAGAGCAGTGGCAGGCAAAGTACTAGGCAAGACATAGCAGCCCCCCAACAACACCCTCCAGCTCCAATCTGGATACCTCCCTCTCTTCATCAGCATCCACTCCATCTTCATCATGGCCAACCTCAGACCAGACACTCAGCGCCCAGCCAGCCCTGTCCAGTCATCACCCACTGACCAATCTACCTCCTCAGGATCTTCCTCAACACCCATAGCGCAAATGTCCCCTATTCCACCAAGTACAATGGCCAATCCTATGTTGGCCGACACCTCGGCAGGGTACCCTGAGTGGCAGGCTTAATGATGCCCAATGTATGGATTTAGCAACTGGTGTGTCTGACCATTTTGATCAGCTGTATGGGCGCAGTTCGAAAGCTACACCCAAATCTGTCAAGTACCACCTGTGGGAGGCCATCACCAGGCAGGTTAATAGTGCCGGACCTGAGCCAAAGGATGTGGATCGAGTGCAAAGGTAGATTGCAGACATAAAATATGCTGTTAGGCAAAAAATTAACAAGTGCAAGCAACAAGAGTAACAATGCTTTGTGCTGTTGTGAATGTTGATGTTGGGCATGACTTTGCAGGGCAACATCCTTGGTTTATTTGTTTAAGGTTGCAATTCGGAGGTGGTGCAAAAAATGCAATTTAATGCAGCCGAAGAAACGGTGTATGGCCTTTTGAACCCAGTTGCACTTCAGGGCTTGCCAGGGTCCATTAATTCATACATGCGTGCTGCTGCTGTAATAATTGTTAAAAGTGTTGTTGTGGGACCATTAAAGGCCAAGATATGAAAAAACTTAAATTAGTTACCCGGTAACTTATTTTCTAAACATCTGAACAAGCAGCATACACATGAGACCTCGTGTGTATGCCCCTCAAGATGGAACACCTGACCACCAGAATTGGATAAAACTTTGACTCCTCCTTCTAGTTCCCAGCTATTGTAGAGATCTGAAAAACATAAAAAGACAGACTAAAAAATAGAACTGGTTAAATAAGAATGAAATACATTCAACGACATTTGCCCGTTCGGATGTTTAGAAAAGAAGTTACCAGAGACTTCTTTGGAAGATGTGATTCTAGTTCCGAATCAGTAAAGACCCTTGGGATCTGCTCCAATTGTTCAAGATGTGCAGCTGAAGAGTTCTTGAATGCAATTAGCCCCATCTTAACGTAGGAAATGCTGATGTCAGATACCCCAGGACTTTCATAGCCTGACATACCAAAGCCTCCTGACCAGAGCGTTCTTAATCTTCTGGGGAGGTAAAACACTATTCTAAAGGATCATATTGATCTCGAACCCTAGATATGTCGTGACCTGGGATGGAACTAGGCTGGACTTTTCGTAGTTCAGTACCCAACCCAAACGCACCAATAACTGCATAGTCACTCGGAGATCTTGAAGTAGCCTCTCCCTGCTTGGAGCAAAGAGTAATAGATCATCCAGATAGGCTATGATGCCGATCCCTTTTTGTCTTAGATATGCCAGAGGTTAGGTCAGTACCTGTGTAATAAGTCTGGGTGCTAGACTGAAAGGAAGACAAACAAATTGGAAGTGAAGTGTCTGGTCTTCCATTCTTATAGCAAATCTTAGAAATGACTGGGCCCAGTGACCCATCGGGACCTGCCAGTAAGCATCTTTCAGGTACATTGACACCATGAAGGACCCAGGAAGCAGCAGACTCCTGACCGAAAAGATAGTTTCCATATGGTTTTGTCTGCAATAGAAGATTCAGCTTCTTTAGATTTAGCATAAACCTGAATCCTCCTAATGCCTTTCTCACCAAAAAAGACACTGGAATAAAAACCTGTGCCCTGCTGCTGTCGAAGGACAGACACAGTCACCCCCCTTGGTCAACATAGAAGCAGTAAGGCCCCGTGGGACACCCGCCTTCAAGGTAAGCCCACAACCCCCAATCTCTGCTGCTAGCTTCACCTTTAGACAAGCCCCCGTTTGACGCTTTATACGCCTCGCTGGACACGGTTGCCCCCAGGACTTAATAGCACAAAGGATGCGAGCTTACAGGGGGGTGAAGGCGGATGAACCAAGGGCCAGACAGGGCAATGTCGAGAAGCTGGGGTCATATACGGGAAGTCAGTTCTAAAATATCGCAGCACCAAGGGGACAACCAATAGAAGAGTCGAAGTCAAGCCAAAGGTCTATCCGGAAGGTCACGGGTTCGCGGCACAAAGGGTGAGACAGAAGCGTGATCGTGGTACAAGCAAGGGTCGGTCCAGGTGGCAATCAAGAATTGTCAAAATTAAGCAAGGTCAGCAACAAGATCAAACAGGCGTAATAAGAATCCAAGGCACACTCAGCAAACGCTATCACGGGCACCAGAGTACTGAAGGGGAAACACCTTTATAGGTAAAGCATTAAACAGGAGTGTGTACTGATTGGTGCACATTAAGTCCCTGTGGCTAGATGGCCCCAATAAGTTTATTTGAGGGGCGTGGAGCCCTGGAAAACTAAAAGGGATTGGTCCCTGTAACCAGCATATGAGGAGCGTGCTCGCGCGCGAGCACGAGTGATGACGTGGGATCGCGTCAAGAGAGAGGAGGAGGCGGTGGCAGCGGCCGTGTATGGCTCCGCTCGAGCTGATGCTCGGCGCGGCCGACAACCAGGAAGTGTCCCGGCTCGGCACCCGGAGACGCCGCGGGACCGGGACCTAGGTGAGTTTTCTGTGACAGAAGCTAGGCTGTCCCGGACAGACAGATTCTCCTCCCTGCCACCTGGAAGAGGAGCGATAAGGAAATTTGACGGAGGAGGTTAAGTAAATTCTATATGAAACCTTCCCTTATGCCTCTAGCAATAAAGGGACAATTTAGTAGGGTTTCCCAGCAGATGTGGAAGGACTTTAGCTGGGCCCAATTAGGAGGCTGGCGTCATTGTCTCTTTGGTCTAGATTGAAAAGTACCAAAGGGGGTTGAACCCGTAAATGTGTCTCTTACTAGCAGCGGAGGAGGAGGGCACGCTAACTCCCTTAGGCACCGCCCTGTTAAGAATGGAGTGTCAAAAACACAATTCTGTGATACTCACCTGTAGAATTGGTTTTTCTGTTAATCCATTCCAGGCCGTCCTTATTCAATACGATTGGGTAATTCCCTGCCCAAAGGGGCGTGACTGCAAGACAAAAGCGTGGCTCCGCCTCCCGGCCTATATCCTTTCGGCTGACTTGCTAGATTCCAGTAAATTAAAAAGCAGTATAACCAGCCGCCCGGGAGGCATACCTATATCTCTTGGAGACAAAAAAGGCTGGAGACAACAAAGAAGACTCCCCTCTCTAATTATAAATAAGTACTCCCTTTTTTTTTTTTTTTTTTTTTTATCATTCCACAAGACTAGGCATCCAAGACCTGGATATATCAACCTAGCATTCTTTTCAATGCAAAATATTGTTATAAACAAAGACCACCATAAAAAGGGTATCAAGGATAGATCGTAACTTCCTATATTCCCCCAAAAGAGGCGGGTCGGACGGCCTGGAATGGATTAACAGAAAAACCAATTCTACAGGTGAGTATCACAGAATTGTGTTTTTTCTTCCAATCCATTCCAGGCCGTCCTTATTCAATACGATTGGGATATCCAAAAGCAGTGCCAAATATGGGCGGGATCCCCAACGCGGAACAGCAGGTAGTTCCTTTCACTACCACCTAAAGAACTTTTTGACCAAATACAGCGTCAGCTGAGGCCCTGACACTTACCTTGTAAAATTTGGTAAATGTATGAGCCGAAGACCAGGTGGCAGCTTTACAAACCTGTTCCACCAAGGCCTGATGCTGAAAAGCCCAGGAAGCACCAATGGCCCTAGTGGAAAGAGCTGTGACCCAAAACAAGGGGCTCCTTCCCCTTGGCAGAATAGACTCTTACCACTGTCTGTCTAATCTCTCGACTGATGGCAGACTAGCTGGTGGAAGACCTTTGTGTGGACCCTCAGGTATGACATAAGAAGTCCAAACTATGGAAAGATTGTGTAGTAGTGAGATAATACTTTAGTGCTCTCACTACATCCAACAGTGAAGAACACCCCTTCCTTCTTAGATACTGGAACAGTACATAAGGAAGGCAAAACCATCTCTTCATTAAATTGAAAAGATACCTTTAGGAAGAAATCCTAAAACACTCAAATAACAAGGCTTACTGATAAGCTGCTAATTCAGAAAACCACCTTCTGAGGTTATTGCCACAAAGAGATAACTATAAGCGCCCTTAGACTTAATGACGCATCTACCATGGTTCAAAAAGGAGGACCCTGAAAACAAGTTCAGGCCCCAAGCCGGCATAACTGGATTATGAGGAGGCCGCACCTGAGCGACTCCTTGTAAAACAAGTTCTGATAAAAACATTCTCAGCTATGAGTTTCTGAAAGAAGTGCAGAAAGCAGATATTGGTCCTCAATTGAAGACCTTCATCAAGACCTCTGCTAAAAACACAATATATTCTGTAAACAGAACAGCACTACAAGCGAACCCCTGGATTCACCGATAATTGCTTGCAACACTCAATAATAGATCATTTGATAAAGATTTTTTCCTGGCCTGAATCATAGTCTGGATAACTGGCAGAAAAAAACCCTTCTGCCAAGATAAAGGATTCAATAGCCAGGCAGTCCAAGCCAGAACTGTGAATTGGAATGCCTTAGAGGCCCTTGTGAGAGAAGATCTGGATCATCGCCTCCAAAAGTTGCCCTCTGACATCCTTACTATGTCTGTGAACCAGCTTCTTCTTGGCCACAGAGGAGTCACCAGAATGGTTGGGACTTCCTTGTGAGCTAACCTTTTTTAGTACACGACCCAGGAGTAAAATCGGAGGGGAATGCATAAAGAATCTTGAATGCTGACCACTAAAGAGTCAGGGCATCTGTTGCTATTGTTAGAGGATCCCTGGACCGGGACAAACTTCGGATCTTCTGACTGTGCCCTGATGCAAAAACTACGTCTGGGATCCCCCAGCACATGCATAGGGATTAAAAAAAAAAACCTCTGGCTAAGAGACCATTCCCTCTGATGAACAGCCTGCAAGTTGTCCACTCCTGGTATGTGTACCACCAAAATACACGGAATCGGTTTATCGGCCCAAAGTAAAAACCCAGCTCACTCCACTAGGACTTTACTGCTTCTGGTGCCCTCATGGAGGCTGATATATACCACCGCCGTCCGATTGTCTGTTTGAATCCGGACGGGATGCCCCCTCAGATGGTATGTCCAATGTCTGAAATACAAAAGAATCACTCTCAGTTCCACGATATTTATGGAGAGTCTGCTCTCCTTCAGACTCCATTGTCACTGAATCGTTTGTGACTCCATGACACTCCCCCAACCATATAGACTGGCATCCGTGGTGATGATCTTCCACTGTACTGGAAGAAAGAATTTGCCAATCTGAAGAGGCTGAGGACCAGGCTAGAGACCGCCTTGCTGACTGTGTCATGTAAAAAGAGTGATCCAGAGTGTGTGGGTCCCGATACCAGATTGTGAGCAATTCCATCTGCAGGGGTCTTGTGTGAAACAGTGCAAAAGATACTGACTCAAGAAGATACCATCAGGCCCAACAGACATATTCCTTTTTATGGTGGTCTTTGTTTATAACAATATTTTGCATTGAAAAGAATGTTAGGTTGATATATCCAGGTCTTGGATGCCTTCGAAGGGGATCTGGCTTTGTTCTGCCAGACACCTGTTGCCTTAATTTGGAACTTAGGGATACCGAAGAGAATTTATTTATTTATTTATTTATTTTTTTTGGGAATAAGACAAAGAGGCCGAACCTCTAGCTGAAACCCCGGAGTATTAGAGGCCCTGCGGAAGCAGAATTAGACTTCGGTTTTAGTAGCAGATTAGATCACTTACCACTAGTAGCATGCTTTACCATGTCAACCAAGCCTTCCAACAGACACCCCCCTTAAAAAGGAGTCCTTTCATATTCCTTTTAGAGGCTATGTCAGCTGGCCATTGCTTAAGCCATAAAGCACGCCTTAAGGTGACCCCCAGAGCTAGGCCTCTGGCACTTAACCACATCAAATCCTCCATAGCCAGGCCTGTTGGAGTCAAAATGATCTTGAACATTTGGCTTGGCTTCCAAGAATGACCCAAGAGTCAGAGACCAGATGCTCCCAAAATTCTATGAATGTAACACCGGCCGGCCCCAAGGTCGACCTCATAATAGATAAGCATGACATGCCACCTGATCCATGCATTTATCTGCTGGATACTTTGGAGAAGCACTATCAGAGGATGGTAAAACAAAAATCTTAAAGAGACCTGGCACCAGAGCGTCCGCCACCGGAGGGTAAGACCATAATTCAATCTGATCGGGAGGAAAGAGATACATAGTATCCAGTACTTTAGGAATGGTCAGAAGACACTCGACTTCTGCCATTCCCTATTGATCAGATTACAAATGCACCGCAATATCCTCCAGAAATGGAGAAAATCAACCATCCATCCAACTTCTCCTTAACCGGACACCCCATGTGTAGAGGACTCTCCAACAGCTAATTTCCTGGGAGACTATGGCGACAATATCCTCTTCCACTCAAAGAAAAAAAAATCTTTTCCTTTTAAAATGTATTTTTTTTTTTCCAGTAGCCAATACTCCACTTGAGGGCTGCTGACAGAGATTAAAGACCCAGGAGACTATGGCAGCCACAATATCCTCTTCAAATCAGAGGAAAAATTTTTTTCTTTAAAAACCTTTTTAGTAGTCAATACTCCATGATGACTCTATAGGTTTAGGACCAATTGAGGGCTGCCGACAGAGTTGAAGACTCAGAAGGGGCCTATGGCAGCTACAATATCCTCTTCAATATACTCAGAGGATTTCTTATTTATTTTTTTTTTTCAAAAAACCTTCTTAGTAACCGGTACGATTCACATCACGGTCCGCATGAAAACTGCCAAGGGGTTTCTTAGAAAGCAACGGTGATAGGGGTCAGAGCCCCTTCAGGGGCCTATCCACTACAACCATAGCATAATCCCTGCGCACCGTGCTATCCTTATCTAGTGCCACTGCATGCCACTGGATATGGGGTAAATCTGATAAAGACCAGATGACTAGCCCAGATGCCTTCGCCATGGTGAAATTAATAATACTAGTCTATGACCCTGGGGATCTGAAACCTAGTATATATAGGTTCTCGACAGTCACCTACTGCGAGTCCTCTGAGGGTAGACCACCATATAATTATATATTACCTTGCCCTTTCCCAATCAATAAAGATAAAAAAAATTAAAATAAAAAATAACCTACCAAAAGGTTTAGGTCCACTTGAGGGTAGCCGTGCAGCGGCTTAGAAAAGCCCTTTTGCGATCTCTGGCGATGCTAGGCACCTTGCCTAGCCGAAAATGTTTGAGCTTGGTTGGCGAGAAAACCATGCCCCGACGCGGAGGAGAACCGGTCACTTCAGCGGAGCTGGTGACTTCGCTAAGCCGAAAATCTTCCAGCGTCCCCGACTAGAGAACGCGTAGTACCGCTGAAAAGAACCGGAGATCTCAGCTGAGCTAGTTGCTACGCTAAGCCGAAAATCTTTCCACAGAGGTGGACGGAGAAAGCGCTCTGCCCTCGGTACTCGGAACTTTGCCAAGCCGAAAAGCTTTCCGCAGAGGCGGACGGAGGAAGCGCTCTGCGCCCGGTACTCGGAACTTCGCCAAACCGAAAATCTTTCCACAGAGGCGGATGAACGAAGCGCTCTGCGCCCGGAACTCGGTACTTCGCCAAGCCTAAAATCTTTCCACAGAGGCGGACGGACGAAGCGCTCTGCACCCGGTACTCGGAACTTTGCCAAGCCGAAAATCTTTCCACAGAGGCGGATGGAGGAAGTGCTCTGCGCCCGGAACATGGTACTTTGCCAAGCCAAAAATCTTTCCATGGCGACGGACTATTTCCTCGTTGCAACTTTAGCTCAACCAGAGAACAAAGAAACACTTGGGAAAGAGCAATAAACAATGAGAGGGAAAATCATTCCCTTGGTCACCCCCCAATCAGGCTCACCAGACAAAAACCTGTGGCTGCTTATACTTTTTCCATGAAAGCCTTCAGCCAGAGTGCCAAAGCACTACAAAGCGCACACTGGTCCCTGCGCTTACCTTACCATCCTGATCCAGATACAGTTTTACGGAACTTCGCCAAGCCGAAAACTGAGGAGGCCTAATGGGTCAATCCAGATCAGAGCAGCATAAGAGACCTAGGAAGACAGACAGGGTCTTGCCCCCGCTTCAAAGGTATAATCTGAGAAACAAAAAAAGGAAATAGAAGAGGAGTCTAGAGAGCCATGCAGTCATCCCAACTGCAAGAATGAAACTGGAATCTAGCAAGTCAGCCGGAAGGAAGTCACGCCCCTTTCGGGCAGGGAATTACCCAATCGTATTGAATAAGGATGGCCTGGAATGGATTGGAAGAAAAAAAAAAGAGGACTGATAAGCAAATCTCTTATTCCTAGAACCCCTGATTCAGGTAGGAAAGCACTTGTTTCTATCAGCCGATCGATTTTCAAGTTCCGTCCCAAAGAGGAATTGACTGCCAAAGGGCATGACACATAGGCATAGCTTAGAGCCAATGTCACCAGACCAGGTCCTCAGCCAAAGAGTCCTGCAGACCAAATTAGTCAATGGCAAACTCTGATCCATAAATTTGAACTAGTCTGTTCCACTAAACATGACTTAAGTTGTAGCCAAAAATATAAGTTCCTTGCTACACAAATAGAACCCAAAATCGGTTTAAGTGAACAGGATTCCATCTGCCAAGCTCTCATTAAATGGGAATCCATCAAAGGTGCATCTAAGTTAGGGCATTTTTCCCAAATTCCTGAATCCTCAGAGAAGGGATATCTCCTCTTGAGTTTTCCTGATTTAAATACCTTCCTTACCGGATCCTTCCATTCATTCATAATAGCATACTTAACTGGACTGTGAAGAGGAAAGGAAAAGGGAAATTCCGGAACAAGGTCCAGGTAAAATCCAGCATGCTTAGATTCCGTGCCAATACCCTTCTTCTCAATGGCCATAGACAAATAAATCATGTGCAAAAGATAAGGTAACTCCCCTGTAGGAAAAAAAAAGGCCCCGGAGTGGAAACCTCAGTAATTGACCCCTGATCATCTTCTTCAGAAGCATCCTCTTCCTCAGAAACAATCATTTCTGGAATAACCTGTGCTGGAAGCAAAAAAGGAGTACCGCCAGGATGCGCCAGCATTTTACTATAGCTAACCAACCCCCCCTGAGGCCTTAAGGTTCTCAAAAGAGGAGGAAATATGATCCTTCAGAACTTGCATCATATCTGCCATACTGGGCTCCCATTCTTTGTTTACCACCTTCTCGGTACAAGACTGGCAAAGGGACTTTTTATAGGAATCCGAAAGCTTGATCTCACATATCGGGCACATCCTACTATTCTTTTCGGCCTTTGACCCCCAACTAAGCCTAGACACCTTCAAAGTCTTAGGGGCTTAGTCCAAAAAAAAAACACACAAATGGGGGGGCATGAGTAAATCAGTTAATGAAATTTTAGAATATAAAAAAAAAAGAAAAAATAAAGACTCACCGGGACAGAGCTGGACCTCTTCTTCCCAGATTGTGTGGACGACAGAGTGACCAATGGATTAGGATTCGGATTATGTTGATCCAAAGGAGAATTTCCCATTGGTGTAGAGCACAAACTCCTCTGCCTGGTCCGCCATGTCTGGAGTGAGGTAAACGATTAACCCACCAAGCATCTTAAATAGAGTAGGAATCCTGTACAAATTAAGGACTTTAACTCTCTAAAAGACAACCACAGAGGGAGACCAAAAGTTTAAATAGCAAAAAAAACATGTACACTAAAACAGGAAACCCGGCGGTGCATGTGTGACGTCACTGCCACCGGGAGGAAAAGGCCCAACCTACTCACTTCCTCCACTGTCAAAAACTAAAAGTAAGGACAGTGTGCATGCCCTACATCACCCTGCAAGAGGCAGGTAAGGATTCGGCAGGTAAGGGTTCTCCTGCCCTTCAAAGACATCCCCGCCGTGACAGAGCCTCAAACAAAGGCTCCGATACACTTAATATGTGCCGCTGCTGCCGCCCGTCCCTCCTCTCTGCACACCGCCGTCGACTGACGCTCCGTCTCGAGCGGCGGGGGAGAGGAGGCAAATGCAAAAGAGAATGGGGTAGGGGAGGGAACACAAAAAAGTGTTCAGGAAAAAAATAGTGCAAGGGGGGCAGAAAAAAAGGGGACCCGGTCATCCCAGCCTTCTCCTAAACTTCATCCACAGTAAGGGGGGGGGGGCACTGCTTACCCCCCTTTGTCCCTGAAGAAAACATAGGATAAAGGAACAGAAATTTGGCCAGCTCTTCTGGGGGTATCCCGGGCCTTTGGCAGTCCACCTCCGGGGGTGGGAAATGGGTTTGCATGTTCAAACCCATAGTGCCGGATACTTACCTAAACCTTTCGGTTCAGGAGCTAGTGGTCTAGGCCCTTATCCAGGCTGGAACATGAAAAACTGTGGACTAGGAGTCAAAGTTTTATCTAATTCTGGTGGTCAGGTGTTCCATCTTGAGGTTTCAAGTTTATGCTGCCCGAAGGATGTTTTGAGAAATGACATATGCCAGCTGACAGCTAATTAATGATATATTTATGCATGTGTCTATTCCACACCTTCATGACCTGTAAAACATGGAAGCAGATGGGCTGGCCATTGCTTAGGCAAGGTATGTGTCTTGAATAACCTTAAGTCCTATTCAAATTGCAGGAAAAAAAAACAGCAAATATACATGGCCATCCAAGAACACCAACAAACAAGTACTGGTGCTACTTCGTCAAGGACGACCAAGTTAAGAATTAGATCTGGTAAGTTTAATATGGCCAAAGTGGTGATCCACAAAACACCATTCAGCTCTTTATTTTGTACTGTGTGTATATCTAACAACAACAAGATAAATGATTTGTCTAGCCCTACAGACACACCAGCTACTGGCTGCCATACAGGATCTGGAGGAGGAGGAGTCACTGCATTAACCTCTACCACAACAATAGCATCAACACCCTCTGCTGCACTGGTTGCCTCCCCAGCACCCTCAGACACAACATCTGCCTCAACAGATGCCACTGCAGCAGCCGCTACCTCAACAGATGCCACTGCAGCAGCCGCCTCAACAGATGCCACTGCAGCAGCAGCTGCCTCAACAGTTGTCACTGCAGCAGCAGCTGCCTCAGCAGATGCCACTGCAGCAGCTGCCTCAACAGATGCCACTGCAGCAGCAGCAGCTGCCTCAACAGATGCCACTGCAGCAGCAGCAGCTGCCTCAACAGATGCCACTGCAGCAGCAGCAGCTGCCTCAACAGATGCCACTGCAGCAGCAGCAGCTGCCTCAACAGATGCCACTGCAGCAGCAGCTGCCTCAACAGATGCCACTGCAGCAGCAGTAGCTGCCTCAACAGATGCCACTGCAGCAGCAGTAGCTGCCTCAACAGATGCCACTGCAGCAGCAGCCTCCCGCACACCCTATGCTGCCACAGCCGGATTCACAGCACCAGCATAACCAGCAGGTGGAGCGTGAGGAGCAGATTCATCCATCACCTTCATGGGCCAGCTCTGCTGCAGAGGACAACTTCAGCTGCAAGTGTCGCTACCAGGGGAAGAGGACGATAGGCTCAGGCACATGGCCATTTTCCCCTGGTGAGGCGGGAAAAGTTGATGAAGGCAGATTGGCAGGTAGCCGAGCCTTCAGGCAAAACAGTGCCGCCAAACCACTTCTCTTTTTGTGTGGCTTATTGTGTTGAAAGTCTGAAATCCAGCTGCTGACCGTATGCAAATACAGATTTACAGGGAATTGGTCCTTATCCTACCATACAGTACAGTACTGTGCTGAATGCGTATCATGAGAAATTGAAAGTTTTACCCAAGTTCAAGGTAGTGTAATGGTGGACACACCCATGGCAGTTTCTGGCAAAATTGCCAGAACAAAAACAGAACAAGTTTAAAGAAGACTTGGAGGACTATCAATTTAATCGAGTGTATAACTGGCTCAGAAAACAATATTCAAGCAGACCTAAATCAATTCTCAAAAAGTCCAGCCCCAAGTCAGTATCCTTCTCGGACCTTAATTTATTCTTTTTGGATTGGGACAGCAATTACAGCCAACTATGTGAAGGGGATCAGGATCAACCCAACCAAAAGAATTCAAATTTTTACAGGGCAGACCCCCCTTCAACCATACAGAGGCATGGCATAGGATGAAGAAAAGACGGAGGTTGGAGTGAAAACATCATGCCTCCCAATTGAGAAGATGGGAGAGCAGGGACAGACCTCACCAGTGATTAATATATCCTCTAGTGTATTAACCCTGGACCAATTTTGCCTGCTGTCTAAGGGATTAACCTTTGCCTGAACAAACAAATTGAATATTTTTAAAACTATAGTGGACGTTAATCATTTTGTTTGTCAATAAACATTTTCTGAGAGAGGAGGATATCCCCCCAGTAATGCAGGATGAAGGGTTACCCCCATGGGAACCTTACATTCAATTACAATCCCATGGGCCACAATCAGACCTTATGTACTTTGAGGATACCCTCAATATAATCCACTGGAAGGATATTTCCAGAAATCGTGGAAGAGGGAAACTGGATCCCCCGAAGGACTATCGCTTTAAAAATGAGGAGTTTTATCCCCTGGAATCAAGATCTGGAGACATGTCAGAATATAGCAGCTGTGTGATCTGGCTCACGACCAAACAGGGGAACAGCGCAATCTAACACGTGAGTAAAAAATAGCGCTCTTTGATCTAAGGTCAAATAGGGATGTTGTAATCTGCGCAGCTGATAAAGGCGGTAGCATAGTTGTGATGAACCGTACAGATTACATCTCAGAGGCACACAGACAATTGTCTGATATGACAACCTATGCGATCCTGAAGATCCAACTAAAAAGTATATGTTGGCTTTAGAAACCCTCTTAGATGAAGGATTAGCCTGGGTGTTATCTCAGTGAAATTACGAGAACAACTATGTGTATTATGTCCCTCAATCCCTATTTTTATCATTTAACAAAAGTGCATAAGTGGAGCTACCCCCTAAAGGTTTCTGGAATTGGGGGTCTTAACAAGAGGCTGGGTCTATGGGTGGATTCCAGGTTTCATTAAGGATTTCACACAGGTACTGGTGGCCATGGAACATTTACGGTGGGGGAAGGGTTATTTATGTGCCACCTTTGATGTCCAGTCCCTATATTCATCTATCCCCCACAACATGGCCATTATTGCACTGCAGGAGATGCTGTACACACATTCAGCATATTCTGATGATAGAATTGTGTTTTTATGCCTCTGTGTTCAATATTTGATTACTTTATGGGGTCTTCTATCTCCAAAAGTAAGGCGCCTCCATGGGGTCCCCCTTTTCACCTTGCCTAGCAAACATCTATATGGGTTGGTGGGAGGAGCATCGCATATTTGGGATGAAGAATCCTCATCAGCAAAACATGGAGTTTTATGCAAGATACATTGATAATATCATATGTGTGTACAAAGGCAATGACATTCAGAGTTTTTTGAGTATTTGAATGACAACAATTGCAATATCAGATTTACAGGGCAGTGATATAGTGAGGAGATTGAGTTTCTGGATTTGCTATTGAGATATGACCATGTAAAGGATCAAATAATTACCAGCACCTTTCAGAAATTGGTAACGGGGAATACTATATTGCATGCAAATAGTTGCCATCTGAGACATACAATTCATGCCACCCCATTTGGAAAGTTTGTTAGGGCAAGGCGGAATTGCTTATCTGAAGAGGGTTTTAATGTGGAATATACCCAGATAAGATATCACTTTAGAGCATGGGAGTATCCCGAACATCTCCTTAGGGCGGCAGAGGAGAAAGCAAGGAGATAGGTCAGAAATATAGAAGGGAAGAGACCATAGTAAAGCTAATACATATAAACCTGTCACCATGGTAACGGCATATTCTACGGAGTTTGCCCAAGTGAAGCATATTATCATGGTCAATCTTGCTATCCTTAAATGTGAAAAGGAATTAGATCAGGTGATATCACAAGTAGTGAGAGTGGTCTCTAGGAATGCACCCACCCTGAGTACACAATTAGTTCCATCTATGATACGTGATCCCCATAAAATAGGAGAAACATGGCTCAGCGTGAAAGGTTCTTTTGCCTGCGGTGTGAATAGATGTACATGCTGTCCGTACATTAAGTGAGGGGACCAATTTGTATCTATGGTCAATGGTGATAGATTTAAAATCTGGGGTTAATATAATTGAAATACCAGAGCTGTTGTATATCTAGTCACCTGTGAGGACTGTAAGGTGCAATATGTTGGGTACAAAATGCGCTCCTTCAAAAAGAGGTTCATGGAACATATTTATAGAACCTGCAGTTCCCCAGTTAGATCAAATGTAGCCCGACACTGCATAGACAAACACTCAAGCAATGTATCATCCTTATATGTCCAAATTATTCAGAAAGGTCCAGAGGTGGGGTTCTTCGTAAGAAATTAGAAAGTGTGGAGGCACGTTTACATCTTAGATACATATATACCAAAGGATCTGAACGATTGTTTTGATTTGATGTTATGTATTAATGCATGATTTCAGTGTACTAACGGGGCTACCTCCTACTATATATTGATCAGGGGAAGGGAGAGGTAGATATCAAATGAGGATTAAGGGTCAATTTTTTATTATTTTCGTAACAGAGGAGGTCTGTAAGCAAATGACAATAGCCCACTTCTTTTCTATCTGTCCCCCCTTCCCCCCACTCCTCTTTTCCTCCCCTTATCAGGAGAATAATGATTATGAATTCAATGAGTTTTATATATTTATTAGTATCAGTGATAATTATTAATCACTCTATCATTGCAGTTTCTCCTATGGATAGTTGCTTTGGTGTATCTTCAAATTTGAATTAAATTATTGTCCTTTGTATATATCCAGTACACTAATAGCAGACATCCAGCCCCAACACAAAGAGGTTATATTTGCACCTGCATATATGTTTTTAAAAGCACTTTGCACATTTTTATTTAGCTAATTCTTGACTGAGGAGCCCACCACAGGGCCATCAGCTGTGGCTGTGTGGTGGACAGTTGCTGCTTCGTTTACCCCCAAGGTATCTGGACCTATGGAGGCGGCAGTTAGCGCTCCGGTCTCCTGACCAATACTCTTTCTCCGTCATAGTATCACGGAGTGAGTTAGAAGGGGAGGTGCAGAGTGGGTGGGATTGCATTCCCCCATCTCAGGCTCGTCCTATCCTCCCTTAGCAGCAGCGCCATGCACGAGGACAAGCACCTCAGGTGCACGGGTAAGATGGCACCGGCCGCGTCAAGGAGTGACGTCAAATGGGGAAGAAGGAAGCAGCCTTTTAATGGAGTAGGAGCGCCCAGGATATCAGGTATGACTAAGGGGGGCGCTCGAAAAAAAAAAGGTAACCTCTTCAGGGGGGCTGCAGGATTCACACTGACAGCACGAGAACCTTATGATTTTAATTTTAATAGTAAAAATTATGTTTTATGGGTTTGGTGAGCTGGAAGGTGGTAGGGGCTAACAGAGGTCCGTCCCTGCTTCAAAAGGTGATCTTCCCTCCCCGGGGGATTGAGCTGTCTGTCTTTTGTTTCTGGCAAAATAGACAGTGCTGTAAAGAACCAATTTCTTCTCCCTCCTAACCTATCCTATGTCGCTGCCCCTGTCCCATACCATGTGCCCTGCGGGGGCGGGCTTATCATTTTTGGGCTCCATGCAAAGTTGTGTCTAGGGGCCCTAATCAAAGCCAAATTTTGAATAGCGTAATACATTATTAACGCAGCATGTTGGGAATGTAGTCACGGTCAGCTGATGCATTGTGGGATAGTGCTGTCACAGCATCTTGCATAACTGAATGGAGCTGAGCGCACCTATTCTGCAACAGCTGGCTCACGTAAGTGTACAGTACCTTCCTATCTGCACACACCCTGCATTGTGTTAAATGGCACCTCTCACTCGCCCTAGCCCATTTGCCCACCTGTTGAGTGCCGCTATTTGTTTATTTCTTTTTTTTTAAACAAACAACTGCCACTGATCTTATGTGGCAGGTGGGGGCCCCCATGCATTTGCATGCTATGGATGGTAGTTAAGCATGCCACTGGTGCCAAGGTGTTTCTCTACCATAGCAGCAGGCAGTGCCCCCTCCCATGGCCCAATATGGGGAGATGATGGGCCTGTCCTATGGCCAACATTATTCCAACTCATCTGCAGAAAACAGGATGGCTGGGATAAAGGTGTCCCCAGTGGCCTTAGCATCCTGCCCCCCTAAACTGCCCTGGAGACATCTGTAATATTGCTATTACAGTACAAGCACCTCTTACCTTTTGTGTCACTCCCATTTCCCTCCTAGATTGTAAACTTGCAAGTAGGGCCCTCAATTCTTGAATATCATTTTGATTCAATTGCTGACTCTTTGGAGCTACAAAATGTATAACTCAGTATATGTTGGAGCTATACAAAAAAAAATTATTATGGTTTGCCTGCAGTCACACAAGAAAGCAGTTTCCAGGGGGTCTCAAGAGCCTACCCCTATCCTGAAATGAGCTCTGCAGTACAGAGATACATACCCTTTCCTTGCAGTGCTCTGTTCTGATGAGGTATATGAAACTATTCTAAAGTTCCTCCTTTTGAACAGGGTACAGCTGCCATTTGTGCAATCTGGTTCCCCTGTCACATGGAACAGTAATACAGGGCTCTCAGATGGAGGCAGGGTTGTACATACAATAGAGGAGGGGAGCATCTGCTACCAGGCCCATGGCAGAAGGTCATCCATATACACTCCGCTAAATGCGGGCATCAGCTCCTGGCATATCTGAATAGCTGGTGGTGGCTGAGCAGAGCAAAAAGAAGAGGGCAGTTTGATGTACCCGGCAATCCGTTTCATTCAGAACACATTGCTCAACAGTTAGCTTTGGATGAAAGCCAGCACATGTGCCACCATTACAGCCTGGTTAGTAAACAGCTGATCCTGAGGCTTTCAAACACAGTCATGGGATGCCCTTTTATAGGGACAAAAGCACAGGTAAGTGCAATTTAGCTATTCCTCTGCTTTAGCAATAGTAAATTTCTATGTGTTGGACTATCACAGCGTCTTGCCTCTGGTGCCTATTTGGGCTGACAACAGGGAATGGAGTCTAAGGGGGGGGGGGGGGGGGGGGGAACTAAGAAGCAGCCAGCTTGTGTTCCCTCCATCTTAAAAAGACATTGCACAGACACAGAATTTTCAATGAGTGAGGATTTAGGTCTGCTTAAAGACAACTAGCATTATTAAAGGTGGATAGCTGAGTATTCCCTTGACTACAGGCTTCCATTATGAAGCTCTTCTAAGCCATACATTAGAAGCAGAGCCAGCTCCTGAAGTTTGGCAAAAACTACTGCAACACGAAATTAACTCTCCGCTGATGGGAAGCTGCATCTAAAAGGATTTATTATTATTCTCAATATTAACTTCAGGTAAATGCAAAAAATCCACTGATTGTGTGTGTGTGTGTGCGCGCGCGTGGGCCTTTCATTCCGATAATATTTATTCATCACCGACTAAACTGATTGCTGATGATGAGGCACATCATATCTCCGAGACGTTATGAGCATCGATAAGAGACAAATGTTGTTTTAGTTGGCGTAATTGTACCTCGAGAACTCGAATAAATTTTATTCTCCCCCATGGCGTTCCCCAGCGCACTACATCTTGCCTATTTAAACAGCATGCTAAATATCTAAACATTGCAGTATCCAATAATCTGCTGACATTTCCCAAGACGGATAATGCACTCTGCTCAGCACACAAAGCGTTTTTCTTTTTTTTGGCGGTCTATAGCCAGGGTATATGAATTTCCCATTCTAAAAATAGCGGCGGGGCATAAATTATGCGCTCGCATTTCCTCAATTATTGCAATATTAACGCCGCCGCTGGAACAGAAGGAGAGGGAACAGCATTTAAAAGTTATAAATAAAAGTGCTCAGCCCGAGATGGGGAGAAGCTGAAAATCTGATTAGGGAGTCATAACTCCCTTAGTGAGAAATCAGTGATTTTTTAATGTGCTATTGTGCGTATACGTCACATGTTCAGCACTGTAAGTGCGGTGCTGAAGAAGGCCTCAACTCAAAATTAGAATTAGGATGTTTATGAAGCAATATACAGAATGTTGAGATACAGTAGTTGTCTACCAGTCATTTACTAGATCCCCTCCAATCTGGATTTTGCTCTAATCACTTGACTGTAACCCTCATCTCTGTTAAAAACAGGTCACATCTCCATTCTCCATCCTTCTTGACCTATACTTAAATTTTGATGCTGCAAACTATTCCCAGTTTTTCAATATAGTTCAATATAGTCTCTTATCTTGGAATTCAAGGTGTCACACTCTCTTCAATCTATCTTTGCGACCATAGTGAACCCTACTCAAGTTTTCTCTTCTTGTCCTCTGTTGGTGTACCTAGGTCTCTGTCCTAGGACCCACCACTTTTTTTAGCCTTTGCTTATTTCTACCAACCAATTCCCATCCTCTCTCTAACATGACAACTCCACTGCAACTCCCCAAACATGATGCCTAGGCAGCATACTTACTTGACTCACTTCTCGTCAAAAACTCACATCTATTACCATGTCACCTTCTACTATCTCACTAAATTCTGTGCATGCCCTGATCATATCCAGACTACTGCAACAGGTTTTTACCTGCATTACTTCTCCAATCCATTGATATGAACCCAGAAGCAACCTCTGCTCTGCCTCTGACCATTTCCTGTCCTCCAACCTGGTCATCTCCTCTCATGCACTCCTTCGGGAATTCTACCAAGCTTTCAAAATCGCCCTCAAATCTCACCTCTTCAGACAAGCAAATGCCCTGGTGTCAGAAACCGCTTACCTGGTCCCCGTTCCAGCGTCGTCTCCAGGCGGCCAGCCGCCACAGCTGTCTCTGTGCGGCGGCTGCGGCTCGGGCGGTGCCCAGCTCAGCCACGCCCCCCGCTCTCTCCTCCAGTAGACGTGCTCGCGCGCGGGCACGTGCCTGTTATGCTCTCCGGCGGCGCTGTTCTGTGCACGCCCGCCGGAGGATCAATTAAAGGGCCAATGAGCCCTAGGGGATATGAGGACATCGCCCTCCTCAGTTGTCCAGCCAATCAGCCATTGTATCCTACGTTCACCAATCAGTACACTGTTTCCCTCAGTCCTGTTCCTCCTCAGTGGTGAATTTCCTGTGATAGCGCTCAGAACCCTGTGTTACCTTTTCCTGTGAAGTCTAGCCCGTTGCCGATTTGATTGTCCGACCATTCTCGATCCTGAATCCTTGTTGCCGACCTCTGCCTGTATTTGACGCCTCTCGATCCTGAATGCTTGTTGTCGACCTCTGCCTGTATTGACGCCTCTTGATCCTGAACCCTTGTTGCCGACCCTTGCCTGAACTGACGCTTCTAGATCCTGAACCCCAGTTGCTGACCTCTGCCTGTACCCCGACTACGTCTTGCCTGACCCCTGGTGCCACTACGATCTCTGCCTTCCCGTTCTCGACCTATTGCCTGTCTCTGGACTTCCGTCACTCACGCTCCAGTTATTGGTTCTCCAGATCTCTCCATTTAAGCTTGCATCCTTTGAGCCAATAAGTCCTGGGGGCAACCGATCCCGGGTAGGCGTAACTTGCGTCCCGGCAAGCGGGGGCTCCTACAGGTGAAGCTGGCTGTGGAGATTGGGGGTTGCGAGCTCATCAAGAGGTCTGGGGTTACCCCCCAAGCGTGACACCTGGTATAAGTAACTCTTATAACCTCCACGGGGCACACATCACCGAACTCAATACCCATTACTTGATTTTTCCCATTTTATCTCCATACATTATCCTTTAGACCAGGGGTTCACAACTTTTTTTTTTACTCCCCAGCAACAAGAATATCCTATCATGTACCCCCAAGGAAATGATCAAATCATCAACAACAAGTGTAATAAGTACAGAGGCAACAGCACTGACAGTAATGAAAGTAATGACTCCTGGTCTTACATTGTAAAAAGCCAGACAGCACCCAGTAGTGATATATTGTAGAACAGCCATATGGCATATATATATATATATATATATATATATATATATATATATTTATTAAAAGGCTCAGACAGCACCCAGTAGTGATATATTGTAGAACAGCCATATGGCATATTATATATTTATTAAAAGGCTCAATGTGGACTGCAATGTGGTAAATGCTGAAGAATTCTGCATCTGTAGGGCATGGGCCTCATACCACTTTTCAAGCAAGAAGGGATAATACTTTACTGGCAGCAGGTGGTCACATGGGATAATTGAGGGTTTACTAGGTGCGTTTGCAAATGCTGTGCAAGGCAGCACATATGCACAGGCAAGTAATCGTTTCCATTTTTGGACTGCTTACTAAAATCCATCTTTTCACTGTAACGTTATGGCGGATGAGGCTAATGATGTGTGAAGCAGCTCCATGGTGGATATCGGCAAACACAGTGCACTCCAGCAATGATAATGCAATGCTTATTCCAGGGGAGACGTGTGAGCCTCCAGAAATGGCTCCATTCATTAGCCCAGAAGAGCCGGAGATGGACATCCTGACACTTGGATGGGCACTGGACCAGAAACCTGGATGAAAACTCCATATATTTCTTTTTGTCTGTCAGCATGCTGCAATTAAATCTTTGCGAAGCGGCGGATGAGGAATATGCAGATCTGATGGTGCTGCACTTCTCACCTCACTAATTAACTCTAAATGACTCCTATAGCGAGATGTTATTGCTCAGGATGGAGAAGGATTTCAGTTTAGATGGGAGATGCCTCCGGGCACTGGGAAGAGCTCTGCTCTTCCTGATTAATGAATTTATTCCAGCACAGTTTAATTGTTATTCAGAGTCAGGGCAGGCTCCAAGCTTAGGTGGCTTCTTGGGCAGGAGTCCCAGTGGGCCCCTTGCGTGTAGTATGACACTCTAGACAAGGCAGTAACTTTGTATGTACGTATATATTGAATATTGCCAAGACTTCACTAACAGTACTTGTGAAATTCATCCCAACGCTGTCTGCCCCAAACTTTCTGACTCCATTGCTGGGTGCCGCAGCCCCTTGTCTGGTATCACTTGTTGCAGTTTGTACTTAAGGGTAATTTGCCTGTAAAAATGCTAAAACCTGTTCCTTAAGAAGCTCGAGGTTTTAGTCCCACATCCCGGTATTGCTGCCCTGGCCAAGGAATGAAAGAATAGAAAAAAGAAGAAATGTTTGAAATAAATGAAACACAAAGAAGAAAAATGAGAAAAAAACACGAGGTAAAAAAAAAAATAAAAAAAAAAATAAAGAATAGAAGGAATAACAGAAACAGGGAGAGAAAGAGAGAACACAGGAATGATGAAAAAAAGAAAGCAGGAAAGAAAGAAATAATAGAAGAAATGACAGAAAGAAAGTGAGGGGACGACAGGAAAAAAAAAGAGTCAATAGAATGAAAGAAGACAGTAAATGAATGGCAAAAAGAAACAGTAGATGAAAGAAACTAAATCTAGTTGGAAAGAAAGAAAGGACGTGTTAGAATGCTGGAGTGGCCCTTTAAGTTTCTGTTTTTGACTAAAATAAGTTCAGAGCCAGACGTCCATCTCTTGTAATGCCTTGAGCATTATAACCCCATACGACGAATGGTGCCACATGTTTAAGATGGATTTACAGCATTGTTATGGAAAACCCCCATTGCATATGACGCCTTGGCTGTTTACCTTTTGGCCAAAGAAGAATGGAGAAGCTTCACTTAGTGGCCACAGATAAGTAGCTGGGTAAATGTAGATAGAGGGATTAGAAAGGGTGCACAGATGGAAGGCCATACCTGTGTATGTGCACCCTAGCAAAATTGCTAAGTTGGGTAATGATGCAGGAGTGTCAAGTCTCAGAAATGGCAGCCCTAGCGGATACTGCTCTCCCTAACAACCGTGAGGACAGCCCAGCTAGTGAGTGGGTGGTTGGGACTGCAGGTAGGACTAGACAGTTAGTGGTCATAGGGGATTCTATTATCAGGCGGACTGATAGAATAATCTGTCACCAAGACCGCCTGAACGCAATGGTTTGCTTGTCTCCCTGGTGCCAGGGTTCGAAATGTGGTGGAAAGGGTGGATAAATTACTCGGAGGGGCAGCCAATGACAGAATTAAAGGGAGATGGAGGATCCTTAAGAATACATTGAAGGAATTAGGCACCAAGTTGAAGAGAAGGACCTCCAAGGTTGTATTTTCTGGAATACTGCGCATTGACAGTGGGAGCTTAAAGAGTTAAAAGCATGGCTCAAGTCCTGGTTCAGGGCAGAAGGATTTGGGTTCCTAGAGCACTGGGCTGACTTTTCATTGGGGTACAAACTGTATTCTACAGATAGTTTGCACCTGAATATAAAGGGGGCTGCTGTGCTGGGTAAGAACTAGAAATGAAAGGGGAAAGAGAAAAAACAAAGGGGAAGATAGGTTACTTAGGGGACAGCATATGATGGTGGGTGGAGAATTAGAAGGGGGTAGGACTGCTATGATGGATAAGGAGATCCCTGTGTTGCAAACCAGCAGTGAAAAATCAGGAGGATGCATTAATGCAGAAGCTAATACAGTACTCAATGTGCCAAACTAGATAGCAAATTAAAGTGTATGTTCACAAATGCCAGAAGTCTGGCATGTAAAGTGCGGGAGCTTGAGGCTCTGGTACTGGAGGAAAATATTGATGTTATTGGTGTGGCTGAGACATGGCTTAATTCCATACATGACTGGACTGTCTATTTTCAAGGTTTTGCTCTCTTTCGGAAAGACAGAGCAAAAAGGAAAGGGCGTGTGTCTAGCAAGGGGACACTATCAGAAGATTGTGAGGCTGTAGAATACTTTTGGGTAGAAGTGCAGGGCGATGTAAACAATGTAAAAATACAATTTGGTGTAATCTATTCACCACCAAACATAACTGAGGAAATAGAGTGTCAACTGCATAAACAGATGCAGAAAGCAGTGCGGGCATCACAGGCGGGTACATTGGTGGTGATGGGGGACTTCATCTACTCAGGAATCGACTGGAGACATGGTTCTGCTTCTACTACAAGGGGGAGAGCATTCCTCAGCTTGCTACAAGATGATTATATGAATCAGTTTGTGGATGTACCTACTAGGGGTCATGCTCTTTTGGATCTGGTAATATCAAATAATGATGACATGATAGAGATGGTAACAGTCTGTAAAAATCTTGGTAACAGTGACCACAATATAGTTGTATTAAACTTAAACAGTAAGAAAGATTTTCTGTCTGGGAGGGCAAAAACACAGAATTTTAGGAATGCAAACTTCCCCAGGCTCTCCGGGACATAGACTGGGAGCATCTGTTGAGGAATAAGGATACAGATGCCAAATGGGAGTTCTTTAAATCAATTGTTAGTATCAATGTTGCAAAATGTATTCCTATGGGTAACAAATATAAGCAGCTAAAATTAAACCCCTCATGGCTGACACCTGCAGTTAAAAAAAAGCAATAAAGAACAAAAAAAGGGCATTTAAACATTACAAACATTACTGAGCTCTCAGCTGTAATCCTTGAAAAGTACAAATTAGTAAACAAAGCATGTAAGAAAGAAATAAGGTTTGCAAAAGCACAAAATGAAATAGATGTGGCCAAAGAAAGCAAAACAACCCCTAAACATTTTTTAAATATATAAATTCAAGGAAAACTAAATCAGAAAAGGTAGGTGCCCTAATTAATGGGGAAATGGTCACTGGGGATGAACAGAAGGTGGAGCTGTTAAATGGATTTTTAGCTGTGTACACGAGAGGAGAAAGGAGCCAAAACAAGAGATGCCACTGATAGCAATAGCCTAAATATAATAAGCTAAACATGGATATCATCCAAGAGAAGCTAAATAATTTAAATGTGAATAAGACTGCAGGACCGGGTGGACTTCACCCAATAGTTATTAAAAAACTTATCTCATCACTCCTGTTCTTGATCTTTAAAGACTGACTAACTGACTTTAAAGACTAACATATAGTGCCAAAAGATTGGCATAAGACAAATGTGGTGCCTATTTTTAAAAAGGGCTCTAGGTCTTCTTTGGGCAATTACAGACCTGTAAGTTTAACATCCATTGTAAGAAAATAGCTTGAGGGGCTATTAAGGGACTATATACACGAACTATGTAACTATGCATAATATTAGAACTGACAACCAGCACAGTTTTACTAAGAGAAGAAGCTGACAGACTAACCTGATTGGCTTCTATGAGGGGGTGAGTAGAAGCTTAGACAGAGGGGTGGCTGTAGATATAGTTTTTCTGGATTTTACAAAAGCATTTGACACCGTCTCCCAATAGCTTATTGGGGAAATTGAGATCTTCAAGATTAGAAAACAGTTTGCAACTGGATTGAAAACTGGCTGAAGGATCGTGTGCAGAGAGTTGTGGTTAATGATATCTACTCTGAATGTTTACCAGTTGTAAGGGTGTACCCCAGGGTTCAGTGCTGGGCCAACTTTTATCCAACTTGTTTATAAACTACATAGAAGATGGAATTAAATGTGCTGTCTCTATTTTTGCAGATGACACAAAGATATGTAGCACAGTGCAGTCTATTGATGTTCACAAGTTTCAAGCTGACTTAGACACATTGAATGTCTGGGCATCCACTTGGCAAATGAAGTTCAATGTGGATAAGTGTAAAGTGATGCACTTGGGGTTTAAACCTGAAGGCGACATATGTCTAAATAACAGTGTCAAGCAGCTGCTTCCAAGGCCACCAATATATTATCATTCATTAAAAGAGGCAAGGAATCACGGGATAGGGGTGTCATTTTGCCTCTTTACAAGGCACTGGTGCACCCTCACCTGGAATATGCCGTCCAGTTCTGGGCACCCATTCATAGAAAGGACGCTCGTACTATGGAAAGGATGCAGACGTGAGCCACCAAACTAATAAGAGGAATGAAGGATCTTAGTTATGAGGAAAGATTGTGAGAATTAAATCCGTTTAGCCTTGGAAGGAGACGACACAATTAACTTGTATAAATATATAAATGGCCAATACAAAAAATATGGGGAAACGCTATTTCAGGTAAAATCCTCTCTAAAAACAAGGGGCACTCCCCTCAAATGGGAAAAAAAGAAATTCAGTCCCCGGAGGAAGAACTATAAATCTGTGGAATAGCCTTCCTCAGAAGCTTGTTACAGCATCAACCGCTGGCAGCTTCAGAAAAGGATTAGATACTTATTTAGAAGAAAATAACATTAACAATTACTATTAGCGGTTATTACTAAAAAAACAAAAAATAAAATAAAAAATAACTTTCCCTACCCCAACACCCTTGGTTTAAGTTGACGGATATTGTCAGACTACCGGGTGTGAACCTTGATTGCGGAGACTAAGAACCGGCTCACCTCTCGACCGGGAAGCCTGGAATCTAAGGACCAACCTGGTTTTCACTAGAGCCTCTAAAGTTGAGGATAGACTGGGCTGCAGGAAGGCCCCAGGTCAGGCAACCTAGGAGTGGGTTTTGCCAAGTTCTTGGTAGTAGACAGACTAGAGCTGGACTGAAAACGTAGAACAAGCTGAAGTTGTGGCTGGCAGAACAGGATCAAAGTCGTAAACAAGCCGAGGTCATGGGCGGGCAGAACAGGATCGAAGTTTTAAACAGGCCGAGGTCGTCAGGAGAACAGGAGCGTAGTCAGCAACAAGCCGGGTCGGTACACAGGAATGGAAGACTGGAACTCGGGAACAAGCAGGAGAAATGACCAACTGCCAATGGAGCTCAGGGCTCGCCAGTATTTAAAGGCCCCTGCGCATGCGCAAAAGCGAGCGCACTTTCGTACCTTTGCAATGCGCATACCCGCACATAATCACACATGCGCATAAATCCATTGAATTACACAGTTCACAAATACGCGTGCATAATCATGTGCTTACAGGCCCTAGTGCGAAAATGCGAGCGCACAGGAAACCTTGGCGCCCTCTGCTGGGGAACAAGAGGAACAGTCCTGGTTCTATGACAGATATATGGATTTTTTCAACTGTATTAATTATGTAACTACCGTATGTAATCTAATTGGCACCACTCCTAAAGAAGCATGAATACAGGCGTTTATTTGGTAATGGTTTACACAAGAGACCGATTAAAAACCTTTAAAATACATACAACATGCAAAAGCTGGAGGGTGCTATTGTCTGACCTTTTGTTATTTTTATGGTAATCTATACCAATCCCTATTAACAAGGGCTTATTCCACTCCCCTACAACAAATATCCAAAATGCCTCTCAGGAAAGTGCATGTGCCAATTACAAATATATTGCTATATAAATAATAACCCTATGTGTAAAATACAATATCCCTATAATCTGTGCAAATACTCCGTGAACAAATGGGGACACATCAGGGTGATAAGAGGGACAAATGAACAAACCACATGTAAAGTCTTACAGATCCATGGTCAGCACCTATGCCTTCCCCCCCCCCCGCCAACGCGTTACGTGACAGCTCTCCCGTCACTTCATCAGGGCAAAAAATGTGGGGACCCCCCCCTTTTGCTTTGTGTGTTTCTTGTTTTTGTTACCCAAAGGTTGGCACACTTCAATATACTTTGGCTGGTGCGGCTATTAAACTTTGTGTATGTAATCTAAATACACATCAAAAGTAAAATGCTAACCAGAGTCCCTGCCAAAACCAGACCTCTAGTAAACGCCAAACCTCCAAATTGTTGATCTCACTCTCTACAAGTATGGACCCCAAAAAAGACAGGGCACCTAAGCTTAGATCATTCCATCATCTTAAGCCATGATCTATATCTGCTTAATACTATAGCTTGGTCTGGAGCTCTGAGAATGGTCTGATATCATTTTGATTCTGCCTGTTACTTTGATTCTCCTGTTATTTGTTTTATTTTATCTACATTCAATAAATAAGTGATTTTTTTTCTTTTTTTTTTTTTTTTTTAGACTAATCGGCAGACTGACCTTTCTCTCTGATTAGGAACATGAGGAAGCAAAGATATAAGGAGTGGCTAAATTAAGAAAAAAAAACACTATTACCCATCACAGGCAACTTAGATTTCTTGAACGGGAGCCAAACGCGCCCTTTCACGGAGTGGGAAAAAGCAGGACTCACACATATTGGACAGCTATTGAAGCGAAATGACAAAAGAATACTTACTTTCCAAGAAACCAAAGAAAAATTCCCATTCACAGCCCCACACATTTTTGCATATTTTCAACTGTCGTCCTATGTCAAGAAAACAATCAAAAAATTTTCTTCTCGAGATTGGGAAAATGAGCTAGACATACTGCTAAACACAACACCTCCAAATAGTAAAGCCATAGCGACACACTACAAATTTCTAAAGCATACCCTTCACTATGAAGAACTCAGTACAGGCATGGCCAGATGGTGTGCTCACTTTCCAGAGTTGGATATTACCGAACTGCTAAAAATGTACAACTATTCTTGGACAACTTTGCAGGCATCCTCTTATAGAGAAATGCTGCTCAGGTTGTACCATTACAATTATGTATCACCAGCTCGATCAGTGCAGATGAAACTGTCTGATTCCGATCACTGTAAAAAGTGTGGGAAGGAGAGAGCGGATTTATATCACTGTTTGTGGGAATGTCCGGTGATTAACCAATTTTGGAGGAAAGTGCATAGATACATGATCACAAGGCTGACAAGCTACTTACCCCTCACTCCAAGGTGGGCAATATTCGGCTCCATAGACACCAATACCCAGAGGATAGACAGAGGAACAAAAAAATTAGTCCTACTGATAGCCACAGTAGCTAAGAAGGTTATTCTTCAGGGATGGATAGGGAGTGACCCACCCCCATTCCAACACTTTATGGAAAAATTACAACAGCTCTTTAAATTTGAATGGGCTGAAGCAACCTTAGATAAAGAAAAGAAAACGCCCAAATTCTTTAATACATGGGAAAGCTTTATTGATACTTTAAATACAGAAACCAAACAAAAACTATATCGGGCATTCCAAGACACCACTTGGTACTTGACAAGAATGGTGGAAGGAGATGATCCAATTAGGCTTGGGGTGGGGGATGTGGGCGAGATGCGTGGCCCCCATCTTGAGCGGCGGGACCATGTGTGAAGGGCGTCTTATAGTCATACAACGGTGACTCAAATCAGATGTTCCATTGTTGGAAACCTAATGTTGATGTACACTGCTAAAAGGAAAATTGATGTTCAATTTCAAGCAATGTCATGTATATACCTCTTTTACTATGCTGCAATTTCATGAGAAGATCAAACTATGTACCTCATATGCTGGAAAAATGTTGAAAGCCCAAATAAAAAGATTTTGAAAAAAAAAAAAGAAAAAAAAACACTCCAACATTATTGGCACAAAAGAAGAAAGTTAAGAAACAAAGAACAGATGGACAGAAAGAAAAACAAACATGCAGAGAGAATAGAATGGATGAAAGACAACAGAAAGCATGAAGGAAATTAGCCAAAATGTTTTGTCTTGTAGTAATGTATTTTCAATAAAAAAAAAATATTGTAATAGAAAGAAAAAAGGAGAAAGAGAAGAAATGACAGAAACAAAGAATAGAAGGAAAGAAGAAAGAAGGAAAATGAATAGCAAAATAGATTAAAGAAAAAAAACAATAGAAGAAAATAAACAAGGAATAGAACGACTATTATAAAGAATCTCACGATGGCCAATCTGCCACTGACTGACATTCCTTTGGCAGTGCTGTGCATTAAAATATTGCCATTCTCAAGCACAGATGCAACTCTTGAATTTAATCGGCAAATTTACAGTATTTCAATTTACTGCCTGCTGTACAGGGGAACAGTTTATCTTGATTAGTGTTATATTCTTCTCTTAAAGCAGAACTCCGGTCAATCACTGAAAGAAGCAAGACCTGAAAACCGTGTAATCGCAGAAACACTACTATTAGCTATTAGCCTTGCTCCATGCTCAGCCAGCAACCAATTAGGTTTGCTGGGCAGGGGTGCATGAGACCCGTGCGGTAATGCAGACAAGTCATTTTTCCCAATTTTAGGGATGACCCCTCCCCAGGATGGAGATGTATTCTCAGTTATCTCTAAAGTGGACCAAATCCCAGTTTCTTCATTTACCTGGGGTTTGGTCTGCTTTACTGGGATGAGACCCCCCTGTGCACCCAATATTCTTACCTATCCAGCAAATCCACTGCCCATGTACTCGATCTCCTCCAATCAGAATAGACTGCCGAGTGACGCCATGCAGTCAGAATAGATTGCGTCACTGTGCAAAGTATTTTAAGTCATTGGAGTGCAAGGCACCTCCTACCAGGTGCAACCCTCCAGATAATGCCTGGTGTAGGCATGCACATTACCTGTGACCCACACATGCACTGTGGCATTGCCAGAATAGTGAGTATACCAGGCAAACCGTGAGGCTTCACAGAGAGGGGAATCCTAAATCGGGATGCCCCAGAGACAGGGATTCACCCATCATTGGAGTTTTCTAGATTTTAGGGCCAGAACTAAAGGGTTTTGGCCTGCTTTAATGCCCGCTTTATCCCTAGCTCCCCAAACATCCTGATATAAGAAGTTTGTCCATGGGAAGCATGGAATCAGGCAAAACACATGAGTATTGTAGGGGTGTGGCTCAGGTGAGCAATCCTGCACATTTTTCTGGCTTTCTAGTAGAGCTATATTTCGTTCTAGCCCCTATCAGAAGCTGTGGGCGCACAGCGGAGCGCGCGGGGCAGCGGTATGTCCTCCAGGCAGTCGTTCAGCTGAATAATGGCGGTACTTATTTATTTGTACAGATCCTGTGTTATGTTTACCTGCATGTTCTAAGGCAGTTTGCAAGCTCCTGCTCTTGTGTTCACAACTGTCGTTTTTTGTAGCAACATTGAGTTTGGGTACTTTTGTGTAGATTGATATAGCACTGTGCACTTTATTAGGAGTTTGAAACTTATGGAGATCTGTAAGGATTGTTTAAGCACAGTGCACTTTACTAGGAGATTCAGGACGTTGAATCTCACGGGTTATCTTTGAGGGTGGTTCAATAGTTCACATTTATATTTATTGTATTTATTTAGGGGCACATTAATTGGTATATTTAGTGTTATTAATCCTTTTTTAGTTTAATTCCCCATTTTTTAGCACATGAGCTTGCATATACATGTATATATATATATATATATATATATATATATATATATATATATATATATATATATACATCTTGCCGCCGTTGTCAGCTGTATTATTTGATTTGCACACTAGTGCTGACCATTAAATTGATGATACTTATATATATGTTTAATGATTGATCATAACACCTGGAGGATGCTTATATGTTTTTAAACTGTCCTTTGTGTATATGTGGTTTTTAGTTGGTGTTCTTGTATGAATTAAAAGATTGCATTTTTCATATACCTGGTGGTGTGCCCTAAAAGGTTTCTTTTGAGTTCTGAAAGTTTAGGATGCCTGAAGAGTGGAGCTACTGTAGAAGTCTGGAGCGGAGGTCCGCTTTAATAGGTCTATATAAAAATGCCGAAAACAGACAAGGGACTAAGTGGCTAGTACATCTAGTTGTGGTGAGATGCTGTACAGTTATTGGCTTCTAAAAAAAATTATCATGCCAGTAAAAATGTAATTCATGAGAAAAAAGCCTGAGAATTTCACTGTTGCTGAATCACCAACTACGAAGATAATGAAAGTCAATGAAACTGAACACTGTAGTAAAAAGTGCCATTGACTTCCATTGTCTTCCTAGCCGGTGATTCAACAACAGTGAAAGTGTCATGCTTTTTTTTCATGAAGTTATTTTTTTCCTACCATGAGAATTTTTTTTCAATTCAAAGGCCATTGAGTCATTTCCCTGCATTCCCCTTTGGGTCTCACCAAGGGTCTGACAGAGGTAGTTAAACAAAAAGCCTACACGTACCAGACTGCCCGCTGCATCGATTCCTCACAGCTTCAATTGCTTTCCTCTTGCAGCCAGTTCTAATACCACCAGCTCCTGGAAGATTTTTGTTCATTCACCGATATGAACGATCACAAAAATCACAAGTGCACCCCCTGCTGCCAATTAAAATGAGAACTTGCTTCTCTGTAACTAGAAGCATGGCACACACCAAAGCAAGCCAGGGAGAGATCGGTCTGAATCGAAGCTGACAGTGAATAAAGCAATATTAACATATTGCACTTTCATCTAATGAGCATGTTTTTAGTGTTCTTTTAAAGGGATTGTCCACAAATTATTGCTTATCTACCGTGCAGGTGATTAATCCCCTGAATTTAATCTATTTATGACCACCTTTTTTTATTATTGGCAGGTGGACTAAGATCCACCCATCTTGCATCTTGTGTGTAGGATACACTGATGCTTGGCAGTTCAAGGGAGGACAGCTTCTGTTCCTTGTTCTGCTTGTCTGTTTTTCAGTGCTAAAAAAAAGTCGGTCAATAAAATCCAGAGGCAGGGCTACAGAGAAGGGACTGAATCTCAACAACAACAGCTTTATTCTGCAGCACACCAGGATGAATCTTCTGTCAAGTATACAGTATATTGAGAAAAGGCATTAAACCCGCGAGGCCGCTTTTCAAGGTGATGGACATGGTGGGGGTGTGGCTTTCTTTTGGACTGTTTTTAGTACAATCAAATTTTATTGGTTTTGTAGGAAAATAGGGGGGAGGGATACAGAAGACAAAAAGGGGGGAGGGGGGGAAGAAGGGGTACAACAATTATAGTTTCACAATTAAACACAATGACTGATTTTACTACCCGTTCACCTTAACAAATGACCGCCACGTCTACTCAAAACATGTACCAACTTAGAATATTTATAGTTTCCTTATTGCAGAGGTCTTGGAACCTTTACTGTTACTTCAAGGGGAGCAGCGGCATTCCCTTTCCCGACAGGATCGCAACCCCATCCTGCTGCTAATTACAGTTGGGTCCTAATGGTAGCACTTTGTTCCTTTTGTCATTCCTACCTAGGTGAATGGGAGTAATTGAATGTAGGAGAGGAGGAGGAGGAGGGCGTTAAGGTCAGGACGCGAGCGAGAGGGTTCTACATATCAGGGTAGCAAGGCATTGACGGAGGCAAATAACCAAATTCTAATGCTAATCCAACCAGGTAGTTTCCCCTCGAGTATTAGGGGCTATACATTGGTTTGTATCAGGGAAGGGAGGTGCGAGTCTCGGTAGGTTAACCAACCCGCCCAAGTCATCAAGTCTTTTGGACTGTTTTTAATACACAGTAGAAAGCTATACTGGGACCCAGGGAAGGTCTATAAATGCATGGTTAAGCAAAACAGTAAAATAATTCCAATACTTAAACATCTTCTCAAATTAGCTGACACTAATAAGAAACAAAACACAAGCTGCTCCGTACCTTGAGTGGTTAAGCTAGTCTCTCCAGGTGTAACTCCTCTGGTGTAACACTGCAACACACAGAACTGCTGCTCCGATTACTGAAAAACAACACTTTAATTATTAGTGTCACACAGTGATCCATCTCATCAACAAATACCCTCCTCCAAATTAATAAGCGAATCTCCTTAACTCTACAATTAATAGGCAGAGTTTGAACAGACTCCTCTGGTCCCTGTTTGTCCAGCCAAAAAAACAATGGCTATACTCACCATTTGTCCAGTGCAGCTCGGAGCATGGAGAACAAGAAACCCGTCAGTCCCTCTTGCCCAAGATGTTGGGCATGGATATGACTGGTCTATGCCTCGAAGCATGCTCACTCCATTCATTGCATGCCCCCTCCTTTGCAATAAATGGAGTGGGCGTCCAGCGGAGAGTAAACTATTCTCGTCCACGGCCGCCATCTTGAACCTGAGAGGACTAGCAGGTCGCTTCGTCTTTGCTACCAGTAAGGTTAACCCCAGTGGGTCCGGGCTGTAGAGTTGTGATGGACAGACGTTTTTTTTTTGTTGGACAATCCAATTAAATTGGAACAACATTCGTGTATGGAAGGGGCATCCTGATTGCTGATCGACCCCCTCTGCTGTAACAGCCAATAAAAGACAAAACCTCACCATTCAAATCACTCCACTGGAGAAATTGAGCCCTGCGACTGGCCGCCATGGTCAGGCGTTTGCTGCCACTGGATACTCAGGAGAGACCTGCGGACCACATTTCCAAGGCGGACAATTTGGGGCAAGATACGAAATGTAAAATGTCTTTTACCAGTCATTCTTGTGCAGGGGGGGGAACGGCAATTGGGATTCCCCTACACAGAGAACAACACCCATTTTGCTAAATGTGGGTTTTCTGGTATAAGGACCATCCTATTAAAACAATTCACATTTCATCTGATCTAGACCTTTAGTAGTTAAAGTCTGTCCAGGTAAAAAACAAGAAAAAGGGAGCAGTTCCTCTATCTGGTGTTTGAAAACTTCCCGTTTAGGAATAACAAGCATCAGCGTCATCCTTCTCCAGTCTCAATTCTTTGCCTCCTCTAAGACTGAATGCTTATTGCATTTATTGCAATGGAGAGGGTGTGCAGATTTGGATCTCTATGTACCCCCCACCTCAATATGTTTCCTCTATTGCAATAAATGGGGTGGGCGTACCAAGGTTCGCACACTACAGCCACTTGATGAATGTCGTTATGCATTTCATTTGGGATGCCTTGCTATGTGCAAGTTCCAGGATTGCTTAGTAAACTCACCTAGCTGGCGATCCCACGGGGCATAGGCAGCATCCCTGCTATATCTCTATCTGAGACATGTATCTGCACCAGCCGTTCAGAAAATCAGGTACGCAGATGAGAGGGGATTCAGCAAGCACTGTGTGATGCCCAGCGGGACACCAGCCTTCTGTAAGCAGGCAACCCCCAATCTCCACCACCGCTTCTGCCTATAGTCAAGCCCCCGCTTGCCGGGACGCTAGGCACGCCTCACCGGACACGGTTGCCCCCAGGTCTTAATAGGCGCAAAGGATGGCTGCTTACGGTGAAGGCCGATGAACCACGAGGGTATCCCGAAGCCGAGGTCGTTCACAGGTAGTCAATCCGGAGGGTGCGTCAGAGTACAGGGATGAGACAGGTGCGTAGTCAGGGGTAGCCAATGGGTCAAGCCAGGAGGTCAGAGATCGCAGGGCATCCAGAGGGGCAGGCAGGTTCGCAGTCAGACAAAGCAGAGGTCGGTACAGGCAGCAGACAGGGTTGGTCGATCAAGCCGGGTCAGGATCAGATAACAGCTAACAGAATCACACCCTAATCACAAGAGACTATCACGGGCGCTGAGTGCTGGGCTGACTCCATATTTATTTGGGAATCGACCAATGGCCATCCTGGGGGGGGGGGGGGGGGGGAGTATGTGCTTATTGGTGTAACTTACAACACTGTGAGTGATTGGACACACTATCCAGGGGCTGGTCAGCCTTGGCTGCAGGGCTGATCAGCCCCTGATTCCCATCAGGTGTGGAGCACTCTGCGCTGCCTGCCACTCGTAGCACAGCGCCTCCTAGTGGTGAAACCTACAGACTGCGGTACGCGCGCCTGCACAGCTAGAGAGGGGCGAGGGAGGCTGCCAGAGTGACGCGCCGCGCTCCCAGCAGCAGGAGTGCTGCGTCGCCCCGCGGATGCTCGCCGCCGGCCCCCTGGCAGAGGTAAATTCCTTACACACTGTGCTTGCTGCATTCATCTTGTCAGAAGCTGAATGGACTGGGAACGTGCTGATTGGCTGCCGGTTGTGAATGTGCCACGGGATTGCCAACAAGACTAGAAGAGGCAGGGTGACGGTGCATGAATACCCAAGGCTGAACAGATACTAAAGTGGACCTAAACACTCCCTGGCAACTTTATATCAGGGAGAGTCAAAATCTGTGGCACTTACCCACCCCTTCCGATGAACCCTACAACAAAGTAATACCTTTATTCCCAGCACTCGGTCCGACAGGAGACCTGGAAACAACTACTCACTGCTGCACTGCACGCTCCCTAATGGTGGAGGTTTGGTGGCCATGATTTCTAGGTCCCCCATCACACGGAGCTATGTTTTTGCTGTTAGACTTACCACTGAGTGGAGCAGACCAGGACCTGTCAGGAAGACTCCAGACTCTGCATTGTGCCTGGAGCTACCCCTGCTAATGGGGATTTCACTCTGACGCTTAGGGGCTTAAAGCGACAATCCAGCTGGCATAGTGTCACATTCTGTGAAACTATGATTATAAAACCAGTTCCTGGGGTGGGCACCTGTATTTTTTGGGAGCTTCTTCCCCACTCATAGGTGAATTGGTGGAGGAGACTCTACCCTACCGTCATTTCTAGTGTTATGGTGCACACAGCGCCCTCAGCCCAACATACTTCGATTTCTATGTACTACACATATCCTTTTTGGGAATATGTATATGTAATTAATGCACACCCCTTATCTGCACTTTACTGTATTAAGCATTGAATACTTGTATATAATTCTATACAATTGATATTTTCTTTACAATATAATTTTTCTGCAAATCAAATCAATGGTGTGCTCCTACCCATTTTTTTAATAATTGTGTCTTGTTTTGGGTTGGTGGAGGGATCTAACCCGCAAGAGGTAGCACCAACATAAATACTTACCTTTTTCACTGTTGTGCCAACCATATTGTTAATATTCTGGAGGCTCTACCTCCCCAATTCTTCACTGCATTGAAAGTGTCCACGGTTCACTGCAACAAAGTGGGGTGCCAGGCTCTCCCCTGGTGTGATTCCGCTTTATGACCTAGGGGGGTTACCAGGACACCATGGGACATGGGGATGCCCCGCTGTGTGAAACCCCACAGGTGCCCATACACTTACCTTCTTTTTCGGTCCAATGGCGCATGTGCAAGCCGTGGCCACATCCTCGCAATCCCTCTAGTGCCAGGCATTTGTGAATGGCTGACGCGGGCACGCTCCCTGTTTGAGGGCAGCGGGGAATGCAGCCGTCAGCGCTGATTGGACGAGCGTCTGTGCATACGCAGTAGGACCGGAAAAAGGAGAGTTTGTTTTGGTGACCTGGGGGGTTTCACACAACCGGGGTGTCCTGGGGGCAAGAACCAAAACCCACTTTAAACCCATCAAGACTAGTGAAGGATAAACCCATCCGGAATCACACGGCAGAGCACTGAAACAAAAAGCAGAACTGATTGCTTTGCTGCAGCAAACCCACCCCTGCCTGCAGACCGTCGGGTCTTTTGGAAGTGCAGAGCAAGCATACCACTGCAGCTCACAGTGCTATAGCGGGATCTCAGAATAATGGAGAATACGGGGGGGTCACACTGTGTGGTATCCCAAATCAGGATGTCCCCTAGGAAAGGATTTATCTAGAAAAAAATCATTTGTATGGGTTTAGGTTTTCTTCAATATATAGAGAGTAAGCAGACCTGCAGGCCCCAAATTAATAGGCAAGTTGAAGTGGTCTTTAAAAATCTATATTTTTAAATCAAAAAGCGATTGTCAGGAGTCTGTATCAGGGAAACTTTTGGCATCTGGAATCAGCAATGGTGCTCAGATTACGCACGCCACATAGTCATCAGCGCTGCACTTTGCTCATAAGGAGTGCAGATCAGCAACATGAAAATCTCTCTCTGATATTGGGAGATCAGTGAGGGCACTTCAAGTGATAAGTACGCTTTCGTACGAGGTAAGGGAGAAGTAAACACATTGTGTATATTAAAGTAGACCTCTAGCAAGAGCAGACCCTAGGGAGACCTGGGAAAATTCCTATTGGGCTTCACTGGTTTGTGTCAGGGTGGGCCAAGAAACCAAAATCCAACATTGTGCCACCAATGCTTTACCTCTGCATCATAGCTACAGGAGCTTCTGCATCATGACTACAGGAGGCCTCAGCTTCAGACTTGTAGCCCAGTTGGGAAGCACAGCGGGGAAAGAGACTTAGCAGGTATGTCCTAGGCTGGTCATGGGCTGTAATCTCCCCACATAATTTTTAGCCTCAGCCACTGACCTCCAGTGAAATGTCCTATAGCGATAACCTTTATCGCCGGAGGGCTTCCCCGCCAGAGACGTCCTTTTCCCAATGGTGAGAGGTGCTGCAGGAATCCCAGAGTCATCCATGAGGGAAGCAGGAACAGCCCTCACAAGGGCTAGTGAATTGTAATATAGCGTTTCCCCCAATAAGAGACAGAACTCAGTATTGAGGGTGAAGACGAACTCAACTTTGTTAGTGCCACACTGGGCCTTATATGCAAGCCTTCATGCAAGGGGACCTCCCCCATGGACCTGATGGAGAACTGCATGACAACCACACGGACCAATGGGAGCAGGGCACACAATCCCTCAACTCTGCCGGTAACACAATCAGTAGAACAATAGCAGTCTGTAATACAATCAATCAGAACAATGCCATTGTCTGTGACGTAATCAATCAACACAATGGCAGTCTGTAATACAATCCAAAATACAATGACATGGCCTGTAACAGTATCAAAATACAATGACATTGTCTGGAATCTAATTAAGAAAAGGCCAGTGAATGACCCGGTGGGCAATTGAATAGTGATGACATCCAAAAGGCAGAGCGTCTGTCACAATGCCCCCTTTTTGTGGAACACCCGGCAGACCCGGATTGACCCTTTTCGGGTTAACGTGGGGCTGTCCGGACGTTTGTTATGGGCAGAGTTCTGTTTGCCGGGATAATCCATCTGCATTACCAGTTTGTCTACAGGGCCTGTATACACACACACATATACAGTTGTACTCTCCATCAGGGTAGCACTCTCTCTGGGTAGAAAGGACCATCCCACCGCTTGCCACCAATTGTAGCGATAACCTTTATCGCCGGAGGGCTTCCCCGCCAGAGACGTCCTTTTCCCAATGGTGAGAGGTGCTGCGGGAATCCCAGAGTCATCCGTGAGGAACCAGGAACAGCCCTTACAAGGGCTAGGGAATTGTAATATAGCGTTTCCCCCAATAAGAGACAGAACTCAGTATTGAGGGTGAAGACGAACTCAACTTTGTTAGTGCCACACTGGGCCTTATATGCAAGCCTCCATGCAAGGGGACCTCCCCAATGGACCTGATGGAGGACTGCATGACAACCACACGGACCAATGGGAGCAGGGCACACAATCCCTCAACTCTGCCGGTAACACAATCAGTAGAACAATAGCAGTCTGTAATACAATCAATCAGAACAATGCCATTGTCTGTGACGTAATCAATCAACACAATGGCAGTCTGTAATACAATCCAAAATACAATGACATGGCCTGTAACAGTATCAAAATACAATGACATTGTCTGGAATCTAATTAAGAAAAGGCCAGTGAATGACCCGGTGGGCAATTGAATAGTGATGACATCCAAAAGGCAGAGCGTCTGTCACATATCCCTTTGGGTTGCTGCATCCCTACTTGGGATGACCATCCTCATGAAGCCCAAGATTTACCGATATTACTCCCAGTCCACACTCCAATGCCTGCTAGATCAGTGGGGTTTGTCAGACAGGTGTGCATGACACCATGCACACTGTGTGAAAGGTTTTGGTTCACTTTACTGGGGCAACCCATGAGGTTCACTTTCCTGGGTGATCCCATAATTAATGTGCAGGCCCTTCTCATATCAGTGACACCAACCAATCACAATTACTGCTGTACAAAGTCACAGAAGAGTGGGACGAGTAACATACTTATAATACATGGCATTATGAGTCAAATACTGTACACTACAACAGAGATATGACAACAAATGCATATAATACATACATTATTATGAGTCAAATGCAACAAAATTATTTAGTCCAGGAGTATGTTAGGGGAAAGCCCTTCCCTTGTGACCTTACAGTACAATCTAAAGGATGAGGATTGAGACAAGAGGTTTGTGACAGACGCTCTGTCTTTTGGATGTCATCACTATTCAGTTGCCCACCGGGTCATTCCCTGACCTTTTCTTAATTAGGTTCCAGACAATGTCATTGTATTTTGATACTGTTACAGGCAACGTCATTGTATTTTGACTGCCATTGTGTATTGTTGATTACGTCACAGTCAATGGCATTGTCCTGATTGATTGTATTACGGCCTGCTATTGTTCTACTGATTGCGTCACCGGTAGAGTTGAGGGATTGTTTGCCCTGCTGCTATTGGTCGGTGTGTGTGTCATGCAATAGAGACTTGTGTATATAAGGCCCAGTGTGGCACTAATAAAGTTCACTTCACCTTCACCCTCAATACTGACTTCTGTCTCTTATTGGGGGAAACGCTATATTACAATTCACTAGCCCTTGTAAGGGCTGTTCCTGTTTCCTCACGGACGACTCTGGAATTCCAGCAGCACCTCTTACGATTGGGAAAAGGACGTCTCGGGCGGTGAAGCCCTCCGGCGATAAGGGTTATCGCTACAAGGTTCCTATAGATATGAACCTAAAAAACTGCAACACTTTTGTTATTACTTTGACATCTGTGACCCTGCACTGACATCCTAGCTAAGTGTGACAGCTACAGGGAGGCCGGTTTAAGAAATGTAATAGTTAATACAAAATTTGTGACACCCTTTCTTGGAGGAAAATATGTTCCTCAAAAAGTTCAGCCTATCTTTTGCTCATCAACTAAACAAAACTCGGACTTATTTGGTACTCTTGCGCTTAAAGCGAAACAAAATCTGTGAATATGACTTTCCCGGGTTTTGTTCCGTGCCCAAATTGGGATGCCCTGCTGTGTGAAATCACCCAGAAAGCACAGTAAAACTAACCTGTCCTTGCCTCAATGGCGCATGTACGGGCTCTTGTCCAGTCAGAGCCCTTTGCCTTGACTACAGTATTTAGCAAAAGGGTGCTAATTAAAATGAATATGGAGACGATTTTTTACATTGGGAAGCCTATCTGAATGGTTGGGGCAGGAGTGTGCACATGCTTCCAGGAATACGGTAGAGCATGCTCCCTATTGTAAACAGAGACAAGAGTCTGCACATGCTCGTTAGAGTGAGGTAAGGCGAGTTTATACAGGCACCCTTGGGGGTTTCCAGAGCCTCCCAGATTGGGATGGACTGTGGAAAAGCCGGTGGCCAGCCAATGCAATATTTTAGATTCCAGGCTGGCCGCTGGTGGGTTTTGTTCCACTTTTAACAAACAAAGCTTTTTTTGTTCCACTTTTAAGACGTTCTGCAGCGGAACAGAACCCACCACAGGCGATTGCTGATATTCCGGTGCTCACTTACCAGATCGTATGATCCCGGTCCCGCACCGTCCCTGCCATAGAGTCCATTCAACAATGATGGACCACCCTGCACCCACAGGAACTATGGCATGCCCCCATCCATTCACTGCAATAGAGAGGGGGAATGCCATTGTTATTGTGAAAAATGGTGCGGATGTTAAATGGACGAGAGCGATGTGGGACTGGATCAGGGAAACCGGCAAATGTTTGAGCACCGGACTAGCAGCGATCGTCTGTGACGGATAAAAGGTGAGTATAGCCTTAGTTATATTCCTGTCTGAAGAACGTCTTTAAATTCGAATGATCTGGACTTGAACTGCTTAAAGTCCCTGTCCAGGCATTAAATACTCTTGTTTTATCCCCGTGCAGCGCCGTCGTCTTCATACTTATTAATGTGGGAGAACAAGCGTTTAGATCGTCAAGTGCCGGGCAGACATGGCAGCATCCAAAAATCGGCTTAAAAAATACCCTGGATCACCGATTAAAAAAACTCACCTTCCGGCGATTGCACAGCACATAGGGCGCCATTCATTCCTAGCTTGGCTGACCTGACATCAGAATGGCTAATAGAGATAAATGGAGCATGCTGCTGGTGTGTGTTTGAGCCTCAGATAAAAGTGAGCAGAGCTTGCCAAGTAGGTGAGTATACTGGGAAATTGTGGTGGGTTTAGACCCCAGGGAGGAGTCCTCTTTAAAGCGGACCAACACATGCATGGGTGTTGGTCCCCACTGCTATAAGACTAAGGCTATGGGGGGCATCTAGAATGCTGGAGCCCCCGCCCCCCACATAACACGGGAACGGGTGAGACGGGGAATCTCGGAGGGTTCACACAGTGGAGTTTGACTCGCACAGCTATGGAGTTTTTCAGACTCCAGGGCCTCCGTGGTTCCTCTTTAAAGCAGACCACAAACCTTAAAGCGGACCAACACCCAGGGGGGAACGGCCCGGGTGAAACCCCCCAGGAAGCCCACAAATCCTACCTTTTCCACGTTCCACCCCCACATAACACCCATAATTCTTACCTTATCCTCGAGCCTCCTCTGGAAGTACAGTGCTGGATTCCATGCGAGGATCAAGGTTAAAGGTAAGAATAATGAACATTCTAAGGGTTTATGTGCAGGGGGGGCCAACGTTTTAGATGCCCCCGCCAGACAGTTATATAGAAGCAGTACCCGTGCCCACACAGGTGTTGGTCCGCTTGAAAGGGGCAGTCCAGCCAGACTGCTCGTTTTGAAACCACCCACCTCTGCTAATCCAGCGGGCCCATCTTTGCTGAGCTGCATGATGCCACCGGAGCGGCTGCTTCTGCGCATTATGCAGCCCAGCAAAGATGTTGGCATCTGGCACCGTTGGATTATAGGCAAGGTAAGTGTTTGCTTTTTATTTAAATCCCCAGCCCTGTTTTAGCGCTAGGTAAGGGTGGGGTTGGTTTAATCTTTGAATTTCACTCTCCCAGGTATTGTTCCTGATTTAGGGTACCCCCTTGTGTGTGCCCCCCAGTTCGCTGTAAAAACTCATCTTCCCGACGTTCCTACAGCTCAGACAAGGCCAAAACCGAGCGCGCTGATTGGCTGAGTGTCCCACACCGCCAGCTGCATCTCCCGCTGAGTTTCTAGCGGTGGGCATGCTGTGCCACCCACCACTCGGAAAGGCAATGCGCCGGCCCCGGGAACAGGTGAGACGGGGAATCTCGGAGGGTTCACACAGTGGAGTGTGACTCGGACAGCTATGGAGTTTTTCAGACTCCAGGGCCTCCGTGGTTCCTCTTTAAAGTGGACCGATCACCTCCCACCCTGCGGGACATCCGAGATCGGGATGTCCCGCGGGGTGAAACCCCCCCAAACACCCCAAATCACCTACCTTATCTTCCGCCGCCTCCCTCGCGCCCCTCTAGTCGTGCGCGCCCCCGCGCCGGCCGTCTGTGAATGGCCGGCACGGGCGCGCCGAAAGTGACGCGAGGGAGGCGGCGGCGGCGGCGGCGGAAGCCGCTTGGACGTTCCTGTTCCCCGCCTGGACGTTGGCGGGGATTGGACCGGGCAGTCACGTGGGAGCGGGAGAGGTGAGTTTATTGGGGTTTCTGGGGGGTTTCACACAGCGGGGCACCCCCGATCGGGGTGCCCCGCCGAAGTGGACCAAAACCCAGGATAGTCAAAATCCTGGGTGTTGGTCCACTTTAAAGCAGACCCCAAACCTTAAGTCCTGGCCCTGGAGTCTAAAAGAGTCCATCTCAGGGAGGGGCATCGGTAGGTGATGCCCAGCTCTACTTCACTGTCTGGGTTGCCCCGCTGTGTGTAACCTTTCGGGGAACTTACCTTTCTTTCTTGCCACAGCACATGTGCGGGCTGCTCAGCCAATCAGCGGCTCATGTTCCATTCTGATTTTTCTTGCAGCTCTGAGCAACAAGAAAAGCTGAATAGGGCCACACCACCGGCCTTATCTCTGCTCAGCCGAGGGTAGGCAGAAGGTATATCAGGGAAGCTGATGTGGCCTGAGGATGCTACCCGCAAAGGTGGAGTATACAGGGCAATCCACAGAGGGGCATTCCAATTTGGGATGCCTCATAAAGACTCTATAGATGTGTTTGCTGCGCCCCTGTGGATCAGGATCCTTCCTCACAGAGTAACCAGGGGTGTGGGTCAATTTTTACCTTTAGATACCACATAATATATTGGCTTTGTTGTATAGCAGTTAGACCCGGGGCTAAGCTCTCATCCTAGCTTCCTGTTTTCCATATAAACCAGCAGCACAAGCGGTGAAGGGCAATTTTCCATCTTGGATGTTTAAAGTCTCAGAAAATGTAATAGATGCAGATAGGATGATTTTTAATGTGGGCAATCTGTATGTACAGCGTGGGGGAAGCATATAAGATATGCTCTTATTTAGGGTGAAGGTCCACTTTAAAGTGGACCAACACCCAGGATTTTGACTATCCTGGGTTTTGGTCCACTTCGGTGGGGCACCCCGATCGGGGGTGCCCCGCTGTGTGAAACCCCCCAGAACGCCCGGAAACACTCACCTCACCCCGCTCCTACACAGGCGCTCGTCCGCTCAGAGCTGCTGTGGTATGCACGTACAAGCGGCGTCCAACCCCAGCGGCTCTGAGCGCTGGAGGCCGCGTCTCGCGCTTCCCTCTTACAGGCAGCGCGCCAGCCATTCACAAACGGCCGGCGCGGGTGCGTGCTCTGCTAGAGGGAAGCGCGAGACGCGGCCCGCGCATACGCCGTTGGAACGGGGTTAAGGTAAGGTTTCTGGGCTTCCTGGGGGGTTTCACACAGCGGGGCATCCCGATGATCGGCCCGGGAATCTTATAGATCCCCCCTGGGTGTTGGTCCACTTTAAAGTGGACCAACACCCTCCGATGATCGGTCTATAAGATTCCCGGACCGATCAGACCCCTGAGTACGGGGTGCCCCGCTGTGTGAAACCCCCCCCCAGATCCCCTAAATCCCTACCTGCTCCTCGTTCCATCGGCGCCTGCCGCAGCCTCCCGCACGTCCCTCTAGCAGGACGCGCACCCGCGCCGGCCGTTTGTGAATGGCGGGAGGCGGCGGCGGGCACGCTCTCTTGTCCGTCGGCGGTGATTGGCAGCGGCGTTCTCGTGGGAGAGGTGAGTTTTTCGGGGGGGTGTCACACAGCGGGGCATCCCTGATCAGGGTGCCCCGCCAAAGTGGACCAAAACCCAGGATAGTCAAAATCCTGGGTGTTGGTCCACTTTAAGGCCCCCTCCACACTCACATACACCTGTTATACATTTGTATAGTGCGGACACTGAAAAGTCATAGAGCCAGGGCTAAATGAGTCACAGGCAGGTCCAAGGGATGAGTGACAGCTGCATTTCTTCTGTGCAATGAAACGTTACCAAATACCTTACGCTTTATACGTTTATCCACATTTGTATGAGTCCTATCTAAATGTCTGTAGAGGAGAGGCCAGCGCCCTATTGAAGTTTCCCATTAGCATTCACGATTAGGAATACTGATTAGAGAAGAACCCTCACCTACAAGGTAGAGGGAATGGGCAACAGTGGGGCATCCCAAATCAACACCCCAGCAACCTTCCCTGGTGAAGTGCATCCCTGCGATTAGTCACAGTGCTCATATGGTCTATGTATGGAAAATGGAGCACTTGACCACCGGAGGGCAATCACTGGGCCATATTTTCCTGGGGGATTGCAGGGCTACTAGCTTCCTGTTTTCCATATAAACCAGCAGCACAAGCGGTGAAGGGCAATTTTCACAGTGTGCTATAACTACACACCTAAGGCAGGCTTTTCCAGCCTTCTTGTCGCCAGCTTCTGTGGAACTACTAATACCAGCATGGCCATGCGTGCTCATGCGTTTTTACAAAGATGCTTTGTCTTTCACTGCATACTGGGAACGGATCTTGCCGATGGTCTGAACAGAAGAAGCTTAGGGTCAAAGCGCTGCCCCATAACTAGAATCTGAGTAACGGTGAGGCGGGAAACATCCGCTGGCCAATGAGCGAGTTTCTCGCCTGAGAGCGGTTGCTAGGCGACAGCCTAGACGGAACTGGGCTGCTGACTCATCACGTGACAGCGAGTCATGTGACAGACAAAGTCCGACTGGAAAGATGTCTGCAGCTGAGGGGTGAGTTTGCTTCGTTGGAGGGAAGGGGGGATACAGCGATTGTGCTGGGACTTATAGTGCGCCTGTGGCTAAAGCTTTTGGTTGCTGTCAGTGTGACATTAAAGTAGGAAGGGGGTGCTGACACATTACTCCCTGTCCCCTAAAGCCCACATTTTAATGCTTCCTACATGCTCACACTGGAAATATACATTTATATGGCACTGACATATTCTACAGCACTGTACAGAGCACATAGAGGCAGTCACATGACTTCCTTTACCCCAGAGCTCACACTCTAATGTCCCCTCCACACTGTTATTCTACATTTTATTTAGTGCTGACATATTCCACAGCACTGTGCAGAGCATATAGAAGCAATCACATAAATGTCTGTCCCCCTTAGTTCACACTCTAATCCCCCCTCCACACTGTTATATACATTTATATAGCAGTGACATATATAGTCACATAACTTCCCGTTCCCTCAGAGCTCACACTGTAATGCCCCCTCCACACTGTTATATACATTTATATAGCAGTGACATATATAGTCACATAACTTCCCGTTCCCTCAGAGCTCACTCTAATGTCCCCTCCACACTCACACACTGTTATTATACATTTATATATCACTGACATATTCCACAGCGCAGTACAGAGCACATAGAAGTAGTCACATGACCTCCTGTCCCTCAGAGCTCACACTCTAATGTCCCCTCCACACTCACACACTGTTATTATACATTTATATCAGGGTGGATTTGATTTAAATCTAACTGATTTAAATCACGATTTAAATCACTAGTCAGTAAGGCTTGATTTAAATCAGTGATTTAAATCAAAGTTTCTACCTAAACTAGTTCTTGCTATTTTAACATGCAAGTAGATGAAGATTTTTAGAATCACTTTCTATATTACTTTTTTCTCCCCAGTTTAATGGGTTAATCATTCATATTTGGACACCGCTGTTCTGTTGTACTTAGGAAGGAGAAAAAGAATCCTGACCTTAATAACAATTTAAATAGATTTATTCAACTGAAACAATAACAACATTACAGCATAAGTTATTTGCTTAAACAAACATCCATGTTTTGTTAACTAATTTGGCTAAACAAAATATATATATATTTTAAGAAACTTAGACTGTCAGCCCAGCCGACACATGAAAAACTTAAATACTACTGTCCCTGCTGTCCTCTGTAGCTCACTAGTCATAGGTTTGTAGAACAATAGGATTAAGGTCTTTTTCTCAACTCTGTTCATGTTGTAACATTTTTGCTGTGAAGAAGAGGCTGGGACCTCTGCGGAGTCAAATTCAGTTTTGAGAACTGCGTAAGTAAAGCGAGCGTCTGTGATAATATAGGAGAGAAACTGCCCACTAATCCTACAGAAACCTCTGGAAGAGCATGGCATTGTGAATGTTACACATATACAGCCTTTATTCTACTGAGTTAAACAACTCAGCTTTATCTCATGATGGAAGAACCTTTGGATGGTAAAATATTTTCCTCAAAAAGCAGTTTATTGAAAAAAAATCCGATTTAAATCAAAAAGATCTGATTTTTTTGATTTTTTAAAAAAAAACATTGATTTTTATCCATCCTGATTTATATAGCACTGACATATTCCACGGCACAGTACAGAGCACATAGAGGCAGTCACATGACTTCCTGTCCCTCAGAGCTCACACTCATGCCCCCTCTACGCTCACACACTATTATACATTATATAGCACTGACATATTCCACAGCACAGTACAGAGCACATAGAGGCAGTCACATGACTTCCTGTCCCTCAGAGCTCAAACTCATTTTTGTTTTTCTACATGTCATATAGTTCTGACATATTCCACAGCACTGTACAGAGCACATATAAAAACTCATATGGCTCCCTGCCAATCAGAGCTTACACTTTAAAGTGGACCAACACCCAGGATTTTGACTATCTTGGGTTTTGGTCCACTTCGGCGGGGCAGCCCGCTGTCTGAAACCCCCCCGAAAGCCCAGAAACACTCACCTCACCACGCTCCCACGTGACCGGTCCAGCCAATCACAGCGCTCAGAGCCGCTGTGGTATGCGCGTCCAAGGCCGCTTGGACGCGCATAGCAGCTCAGCGGCTCTGAGCGCTGGAGGCCGCGTCTCGCGCTTCCCTCTAACAGGGAGCGCGCATGCGCCAATGGAACGGGGCTGAGGTAAGGTTTGTGGGCCTCCTGGGGGGTTCCCGATTTCGGATGCCCCGCGGGGAGGGATCTGATCGGTCCGGTAATCTTATAGATTCCCGGGCCGATCCCCCCTGGGTGTTGGTCCACTTTAAGGCCCCCTCCACACTCACTAATATGCATTTATATAGCACTGACATATTCTACATCACTGTACAGGGCACATAGAAGCAGTCACGTGTCCCTCAGAGCTGACACTCTAATGTCACCTCCACACTGTTATTCTACATTTTATTTAGTGCTGACATATTCCACAGCACTGTACAGAGCACATAGAAGCAATCACATAAATGTCTGTCCCCCATAGTTCACACTGTAATCCCCCCTCCACACTCACACACTGTTCTATACATTTATATAGCAGTGACATATTCCACAGAGCGCACAAAAGCAGTCACATAACTTCCCTTTCCCTCAGAGCTCACACTGTAATGCCCCCTCCATACCCACACACTGTTATCATACATTTATATAGCACTGGCATATGCCATAGCACTGTATAGCGCACATAGAAGCAGTCACATGACTCCCTGTCCCTCAGAGCTCACACTCATGTCTCCTCTACACTCACACACTGTTATTCTACATTTCATATAGTGCGGACATATTCCACAGCACTGTACAGAGCACATATAAACCTCCATGGGACGCCATCTTGGATGTTTAAAGTCTCAGAAAATGTAATAGATGCAAATAGGATGATTTTTAATGTGGGCAATCTGTATGTACAGCGTGGGGGAAGCATATAAGATATGCTCTTATTTAGGGTGAAGGTCCGCTTTAAGGTCCCCTCCACAGTCACATACACTTGTTATACATTTGCTAAATTTAGCCAGTGCTAAATGAGTCACAGGCAGGTCCAAGGGCATGAGTGACAGCTGCATTTGTTCTGTGCAATGAAACGTTACCAAATACCTTACTCTTTATACGTTTTTTCCACATTTGTATGAGTCCTATCTAAATGTCTGTAGAGGAGAGGAGGAGAGGCCAGCGCCTAGCCCCCTATTGAAGTTTCCCAGTTGCTCATTAACATTCACGATTAGGAATACGGATTGGAGAAGAACCCTCACCTACAAGGTAGAGGGAATGTGGGGGGGCAACAGTGGGGCATCCCAAATCAACACCCCAGCAACCTTCCCTGGTGAAATGCATCCCTGCGATTAGTCACAGTGCTCATATGGTCTATGTATCCACCAGTGGTATGGAAAATGGACCACTTGACCACCGGAGGGCAATCACTGGGCCATGTTTCCCTGGGGGATTGCAGGTGAGTTATACTGTTGCGGAGATGCCCACTCTCCGGCACCCTTTGCAGTGTGGTCCAGCACCCATTTTGTAGAATGTTAAACCACTTTAGCTTTCCCAAGTTTTGGTCCACAACATCTCTGTCCAGGCAAAGAAATGAAAAAGACTCTAAGACTTGTTTGCTGATACTCGACTAATCCCTAGTTTGGGTCCTGAAGTGTCCCATTTGCCCCTGCTTTCTCATAAAGACTTCTATTGCCTGCTTTCTATTGCAGTAAACAGAGCGACTAGGGGGACGAAAGGGTCCAGGCAACAACCGGGAATTCCCTTTTGAAATGTTTGAAAGATGTGGGTTTTGGCCCGCTTTAAGCCAGATGCCGTCCTTCAACATTCCAACTGGTAGATGTGGGTGTATGTGATTTGAAATCAGAATGAGGCAACCTTCACTCTTTATAGGCGCCCTAGGCATTCCCGACACATGCACGCCACAAAGCTCTATCACCTTAAACCGGACCTTCACCGTGATTTAATGAAAAGCCCAAACTCTTAAAAAACGGTTCCCCAGCATCTAAAATTAATATATTTTACGTTTTTAGTCACTTACTTATTATTCTTTCCCCCACTGGGCTGCAACTCTGTTCAGGAATTTAGGATACGGGCGCCGCCATCTTGACTCAGAAGCATCACACGTACTGAGGAGAGGAGAGTGGGATAAGGTACAGGGGGGGGCGGGTTATAGCTGTGCTTTGCTCAGACAGAGCAGAGCTGGGGTCAGGTAAAGGTCAGCAGTCCCAGAATGCAGAGCAGCACAGTCAGGAGGCACTTCCTGTTTGCAGGCTGCCTGATAAGATGGCGGCTTCCATAAGCCGCCATCTTGGATGTTTAAAGGCTCATAACATGCAGTAGATGCAGGTAGGATGATTTTTAATGTGGGCAATCTGTATGTACAGGGTGTGGGAAACATATAAGATAGACTCTTATTCAGGGTGAAGGTCCAGATTAATGTGAGCAATCTGTATGTACAGGGTGTGGGAAACATATAAGATAGACTCTTATTCAGGGTGAAGGTCCAGATTAATGTGAGCAATCTGTATGTACAGGGTGTGGGAAACATATAAGATAGACTCTTATTCAGAGTGAAGGTCCGCTTTAAGCCAGATGCCGTCCTTCAACATTCCAACTGGTAGGTGTGGGTGTATGTGATTTGAAATCAGAATGAGGCAACCTTCACTCTTTACAGGCGCCCTAGGCATCCCCGACACATGCACACCACAAAGCTCTATCACCTTAACTAGTCCTCCTGCAGCTCATTTATCTTAAAGCAGACCAAAACCCACAAACTTATGTAATACATTTGGCCAAAGCCCCTGCCAATACTCCCCTATTGGGGTGTAGAAATAGAAATGTATATTTTTGCTTTTCGAATTGTCCTGGAACACTGATTTATTGGCTGTCCGTCGGTGTGAAATGGCAGGCGATCAGTCATCGCTTAGGTGTGGCAATGACATCATTGCCACACACAACAGTGGCAACGGATGGACGAGGCGGAGCTTTACAGCTAAAACAGACGCCGTTATCTGGGATTAGAGTGAAGCAGGTGCAATGAAAATTGGCAAAAGATACACCTCGTGGGGGGAGGAGCAATTTAGGGGATGCTAGTTAAAGTGGACCAACACCCAGGATTTTCACTATCCTGGGTGTTGGTCCACTTCAGCTATGAAACCCCCCCAAGCTATGTGAAACCCTCCCCAAAAATGTACCTTTTCGGCGACGGATAAGCCGCCGCCTCCCGGCGCGGGCGCGCGCACTGCTAGAGGGGCGCGCGGGAGGCGGCGGCGGCGGCTGATCCGTCGCCGATTAAAGTAAGGTTTTTTTGGGCTTTTGGGGGGGTTTCACCCCGCGGGACATCCCGATCTCGGATGCCCCGCGGTGAGGGAGGTGATCGGCCCGGGAATCTTATAGATTCCCGGGCCGATCACCCCTGGGTGTTGGTCCACTTTAAAGATGTGGGTTTTGGCCCACTTTAAGCCAGATGCCGTCCTTCAACATTCCAACTGGTAGGTGTGGGTGTATGTGATTTGAAATCAGAATGAGGCAACCTTCACACTTTACAGGCGCCTCAGTCGAGAACCTCCTGTTTTCGGGTAAGGGCTGCCAGATGGGCGCAGGGCTTCCCTGTGGTAAACAGGAAGTGCAGCTTGATTTACCCATTGTAGTCACAGACCGCAACAACTAAAATCCTGGTTCTGGTTACAGTTGGCCCATCTGGGAAAGTGAGGCAGTATGGCCGCCTCTCCTAAAAGGTTTGATACTCTCTGTTTGGCTTTCAGGCTTTCTTTTCTTTTGTTGCCCCTATTAAACTGCCATTATTACATGAAGATAGTGCTCGCCTCTTTCATGCTTTGCCACTCTGGTCCCCCGCAGTCATGACAGGAAACCTGCAGTAGTTTGCGTCCCGTAATCTCATTATTGAGGGAACAATTAAGCCTTAACTCTTAAATCATCTGGAGAGTAATCTAATTATTGCCGGAATTGGGGAAGAGCAGACACAGAAGGGCCACAGCCTGATTGCTGATTAAACAGAGCAACACGCCTATGTGTGAGCTGGAATTATCCCCTCCACATGCTAGGGTGCAAGGCCGCCTCCAGGTTTGAAGACCATTGAGCAATAGAGTCTCAGTGGGAGCATTGCAGTGTGGTATGACACTCCTTACATGGTGAATATTGCCAAAGAATAAAAAGAAAACAATAATAGAAGGAATCACAAAAATAAAGTATAGAGTGAATGGTTAATAAAGAGCAAAGTTATAAAAGGAATGACAAAAAACATAGATTAGAAAAAAAAAACAACAAATAGATGGAAGCTTATAAAAAAAATACAAAATAAAAGGAAAGAAACAAAGAAAGAATAAGGCATGACAGAACAAGGAAAGCAGGGAAATATAGAGAGGGAATGGCAGTATACAAGAGATGGAAAGAAAGAATAAAAGAAAGGAAAGGAATGGCTGAACGAACAGATGAAAAAAGAAACAAAGAATCAATGGAAAAAAATTGTGATAGATTAGAAGGAAAGAAACAAAGAATAGAAGGACTGAACGAAATAAAAAGAAAGGAAAGAAGAGAAATAAAAAATAAATGGAATGGCAGATCAGATGAAATAAAGAAATAAAGAATAGAAAGACTGACATAGTTACATAGTTAATATGGTTGAAAAAAGACATATGTCCATCAAGTTCAACCAAGGGTGTTAAAGTGGACCAACACCCAGGATTTTGACTATCCTGGGTTTTGGTCCACTTCGGCGGGGCACCCCGATCGGGGGTGCCCCGCTGTGTGAAACCCCCCAGAAAGCCCCAAAATCTTACCTGTCCCCACTCCCACGTGACTGGACGGTCCAATCCCTGCCAACGTCCAGGCGGGGATCAGGAACGTCCAAGCGGCTGCCGCCGCCGCCTCCCTCGCGTCACTTTCGGCGCGCGCGCCCCCGCCGGCCATGCGCAGACGGCCGGCAGGGGCGCGAGGGAGGCGGCGGCGGCTGCCGCCGAAGATCAGGTAAGCGATTTGGGGTGTCTGGGGGGGTTTCACCCCGCGGGACATCCCGATCTCGGATGTCCCGCGGGGTGGGAGGTGATCGGCCCGGGAATCTTATAGATTTCCGGGCCAATCACCTCTCGGTGTTGGTCCACTTTAAAGTGGACTGTCACCCAGGGGTGATCGCGCGCCCGTGCCGGCTGTTTGTGAATGGCCGGCGCGGGCGCGCGCACTGTCAGAGGGGCGCGCGGGAGGCGGCGGCGGACGCGCTGTCTTGTCCGCCGCTGTCACCCGATTGTCCGTGGCTACTTGGGAGCGTGGTGAGGTGAGTTTTGGGGGCTTTCTGGGGGGTTTTGCACAGCGGGGCACCCCTAATCGGGGTGCCCCCCTGAAGTGGACCGAAACCCAGGATAGTCAAAATCCTGGGTGTTGGTCCACTTTAAGTTATTTGTTATTTTATAGTGGAAGCTATTTATTTTATTTTTTGTTTTATTTTTTTTTACTGATAACCGCTAATAGTAACTGACATAAAGTAGGAAAGGCCCCCCCGATGGCCTCTGGCTGACAGTCCTTAATCCTGGTTACGGCACAGCCCCTAAGGGCTGCTGAGGGTAGAGGGAATGAGGTGGGCCCTCCCAAGGTGCAAGAGCCCCAGCACCTGCTAAGATAAGCCCAATGCCGACACCTACCCCGGTTAGGCAGCTATAATCAAGTCATTTTACACATTTGTGGACCTCTCACTAGAGGTCCACTTTAAAACCCTGGGGCATTCTGAACACGGTGGAAACTTTTGAACAAATGATTTTGTTACTTTCAACAACAACAAGCTTGTCTTATTAGTACTTTCCCACAAGCACTTATTATGGCCAGAGTTAATGGGTGCCATTTTTTAAACACCTGGCCCAGCTTTATTTTTATGTCTAGAAATAACAGAGCTTGGGTTTTTACCATGCTGGGTTTTGTTCCATTTCCCAGGGGCATCCCAGTGTGACTGTGTGAAACCTCCCTGAGATCGCTGGTGATCCCACAGGCACATGCGCGGGCTATCGTCTATCTATATCTATCGGCAATATATATGGTGCATTTTAATGTGATCCTCTACCCAGAAATGAAGTGAATGTGTAACTACCGTATTTTTTGCCCATAAAACGCACCTAGGATTTGAAGGAGGAAAAGAAGAATATATATCCAAATGTTGTGTTAAAACACCCCATTACATGCAGTGTGGCATTCCCCTATCCCATTCCCAATAGGCAGTGTGGCATTCTACCTACCCCATTCCCCATAAAGGCAGTATGACTTTCCCCCCATCCCTTTCCCCTTAGGTAGTGTGGCATTTGCCCCATCCCATTCCTATAACCAGTGTGGGATTCCCCCCATCCCATTCCCTTGGGCAGTGTGGCATTCCTCCCATCCCATTCCTTATAGACAGTGAGGCATTCCTCCCATCCCATTCCCCATAGGCAGTGTGGCACTCCCCCCCCAATCCCATTCCCATAGGCAGTGTGGCACTCCCCCCCCCCCCCCAATCCCATTCCCATAGGCAGTGTGGCACTCCCCCCCCCCAATCCCATTCCCATAGGCAGTGTGGCACTCCCCCCAATCCCATTCCCATAGGCAGTGTGGCACTCCCCCCAATCCCATTCCCATAGGCAGTGTGGCACTCCCCCCTCCTAATCCCATTCCCATAGGCAGTGTGGCATCCCCCCCTCCTAATCCCATTCCTTATAGACAGTGTGGCACTCCCCCCATTCCCATAGGCAGTGTGGCACTCCCCCCAATCCCATTCCCATAGGCAGTGTGGCACTCCCCCCAATCCCATTCCCATAGGCAGTGTGGCACTCCCCCCTCCTAATCCCATTCCCATAGGCAGTGTGGCATCCCCCCCTCCTAATCCCATTCCTTATAGACAGTGTGGCACTCCCCCCATTCCCATAGGCAGTGTGGCACTCCCCCCAATCCCATTCCCATAGGCAGTGTGGCACTCCCCCAATTCCATTCCCATAGGCAGTGTGGCACTCCCCCCTCAATCCCATTCCTATAGGCAGTGTGGCATTCCCCCATCCTATTTCCATATGCAGTGTGGCCTCCCCCTCGACCCATTCCCATATTCAGTGTGTCCCCCCCGACACTGGAGAGAAGGCAAAAAAAGGTATTCTTACATGACTCTCGCTCCTGCACTGCGGCAACTGGTAGGCCAGCCGATGGAGGAGGGCGAAAACTACGGTAAATGTATTATTGCTGGAAAAAGCTGCACATCCAGGATGCCATAGGTGGGCTGTTGTGGGGGGTGTATAGTTAGAAATCAGCACACTGGGGGAGGGGCTATGAATTCCCCAGGCAAAACTTGGGCTTGCCCACCCCACCCCACCCCAAAAATCCTATTAGGCACTGGGAAAAAACAGGAGCTTTTTTTTGGCCCCACAAAACTTATAGCTCTTGCCCGCGCACACTGCTTTAACCCTACCTTGCATTCTGTGCAGACGCTGTGCATAGACTAGGGCCCAAAATGTTACTGTCAATAAGGTCTGGTAATAAGAATGGATAGATAGGGCTCAGGGGAGAGGAATGAATGGGAGAGAAGCTGTAAGGAAGAGGCTTGGATAGACAGAACAAGAAGGGCAGGGGGGCATGGAGAGAAAGAGCTGAAGGGGTGGATGGCTATAACTAGGCGGACAGAAATGAATGTGCAGAGGGGGGGGGTTAGATGGTCAGTGCTGGAAGAAAGAGTAATGGATTAGCAAAGCTGGGATGCCGGGGATTGGATGGGTAAAACTGGGAGGACAGGAATGAATGGAGCAGAGAAGCTGGGCTGGATGGGCAGAGCTGAGGGGACCGGGATTGGATGTGTAAACCTGGGAGGACAGAAATGGATGGGGCAGAGCTGAGGGGACAGGGATAGATGTGGCAGACCTGGGGGGGCAGGGATGGATGGGGCCTAGCTGGGGCAGGCAGGGAAAGGATTGAATGGGGCTAGGAGACAGAGAAAGTGCTACAGTGCTACTTCCCACCTGTGCAGTACATATGGCAATGCTAGGTACCAGAGACCCATGGGACTGGCAGGGAGACTTAAAGTGGACCAACACCCAGGATTTTGACTATCCTGGGTATTGGTCCACTTCCCCGGGGCACCCCGATCGGGGGTGCCCCGCTGTGTGAAACCCCCCAGAAAGCCCCCAAAACTCACCTCTCCCCGCCACGGACAAGCTGATTGACAGCGACGGACAAGCAGCTTGCCCGTCGGCGCCTCCCGCGCGTCACTCTTGACGTGTGCGTGCCCGCGCCGGCCATTCAGAGACGGCCGGCACGGGCGCGCGCACGTCTAGAGGAGCGCGATTGTGGCGGCGGCGGCGGAAGCAGCGGCTGGAGAGGTAAGGTTTTTCGGGGGGTTTACACCCCGCGGGACATCCCGATCTCGGATGTCCCGCAGTGTGTGAGGTGATCGGCCCGGGAATCTTATAGATTCCCGGGCCGATCACCTCAGGGTATTGGTCCACTTTAAGCACTACATGGCCGATCAAGGGGGCAGCTCTAAGCACGGCAAAACAGAAGCAACTGAGTGCAGGGCTGTCAGGGCAGGGGTCTGGAAATCTTCCAGTTGAGTATCACTGCCCTATAGGATGCTGTGGTTTCCCTACCTCTTTGGAAAAATAATGCACCTCACCTGTGAAATGCCCCAGGTGCACAGGTGCTTTTTTGGGACAAAGATATAAAAACATTTGATTGCACTTGTTTGTGTGAAAGGTAAAACGTTTATCGTGCCGCGCTAGGTAGAAACAAGACCCAAGAAAGTAATTTTTTGGAGTGTTGTTCCTCTTTGAAGCTGAACAAAACCCACCTGCAGCCGCCCTGAAATCTTTTTGAATTTTTTAGATCTTTTCCCCCTCCTGGCTTTTCTCTAGGGGATCCCGAATCAGGAAACCCCCCAGGTAGCTGCTCAGCCATTGACCCGCCTGCTGTGACGACGTCATTCGGCAGTTGGCTATCATGTCATGATTAAGGACCTGCTGTCCGAAACGCGTTGGCGTTAGGGCTTATCGTGTACATATTCATCTATGCTGTGACCTGTTGGGTTGTTGATTTTAAACGAAGATAATAAATGCTGAAGGATTTTACAACATTTGCTGGCTGGCTCAATACTTTCTACAGTTGGCTATCAATGTTTACAGTGTGGAGCACATACAGCCACATCCCTTGCATCCCCGGTGTTGTGCACTCACTCCTGCCCCAGCCATTCATATTCAAGTTAATGATAGCCTAGTCAGCAGACAGTTCTCATTGGACGAGAACCTGCACACGTGCTATTGGAGCCTGTACAGATGAATGTTTTGGGGCTTTCTGTGGGGTTCACGCAGCAGGGGATCCCGATTCAGGAACGCCCGGGGACAGGGACAGTCACATTTTTGGGTTTAATTCTGCTTAAATTGGACCAAAACGCAAGAGCAATGGCCCTGGAATCTTATAGATTGATTCCCCCCCTCGGGCATCCACATGTGTGCTATACCTTTAGCAGGGCGCGGGCTCGCGTCAGGCATTTGTGAATGGCTGGTGTGGGCACGCTCCCTGTTAGAGGGTAGGGGGGATGCGACCACCAGCACACTCGGCTGGATCCGAGTCTTAGACAAGCGGATGTGAGCGTATCCGAGTGCGCTGATTGGACGAGAAGCTGTGCACGAGACATAGGGCAGGGGAAAGGTGAGTTAGACTGGGCGCCTTGGGGGGTTTCACACAAGGGCCAGAACCCAGGATAGTCAAAATCCTGGGTTTTGATTAGCTTTAAAGAAGACCAAACCCCATTTGGCCAGCTCTAGAGTCAAGGACTGGGTTATTTTCTGTCCTAGGGGCATCCTGGTTTCCCCTATATAAACATCTTCAACCTTGATTTTTCAATCAAGGTTTAAGTGGCATTCATGAGGAAATCAAGGAGTTTCACATCAGGATGCCCCTAGAGAAATCTTTTAAAGAGTAGGTCCACTCGATTGAGTTTTTGAAAGTGTATATTTTTGTGTGCCCAAATGATGTCCTCAAGATGCTGAGCTTAGTATTTTTTTTATATTTTTTTCTAATCTCAGTACATGTGTGTTTTATGGAAACAGTTTTCGCTACCTGTAATCTGTTACTATTGGCAAGAATGTGCACCACAAAATGTTCAAACAGAACACAGCTGCTGAGCTTGAGTAAGTTTGTGTGAGCTCCTGCACCTCAGCAGTGGCCTTAGCAGCAGTGGCCTTAGCAGCAGTGGCCTTAGCAGCAGTGTTATGTTCTGCACAGGACTCTCTTCTCTCTTCCACACATTTAATAACGTAAAAAAAAATATCACTAACCAAGGGGTGCACCGCCCAAAAGTATCGGTAAATATGCTATATATCTGTGTGCTCACCTACAACAGATTTCTCTCTACAAGACCTGGAGTGGACGTGCCATAGGCACACCTTCCTCTCTAAGGAAGCACCACAACACCTATCAATCATAAAATTTAATGCTTTATTGGTACAAAAAAGTTAAAAAACATATATACACCACAAGACAATTAAAACCAACCGGTATGGCCTTAATTAATAAATGATGCCCCTAGAGGGCTATCCAATTCATACCCTTTGGGTGCAAAACTTGATGTGTAAGTACCTACAACCTATCCTTTTGTGCCGGCACAAAAAAAAAAAATAAATAAATATATATATATATATATATATCTATATATATATATATCTCAAACCCCCCCCAAAAAATAATATATATATATATATATATATATATATATATATATATAGTGACTCTATATGACGTGAGATTTATGTGTACTTTGTCTGCCGGCACCTCTGAATTTAATTGCATATTTTATTGTTTCATTTATGGTCTGGTTGGGATGGGTACCTTGTGCAATATTAGGTGTTATGACATTTATGCACTTGCACTTTGAATATGTATTTGTCATGTTATTTGATTGATGTATATTTATATTGTAAATAGGGGTTGTCAATTGCCAGTTTAATATCACTAGTCACTTGTTTATTGCACTGTAGCACTTTTGTATATACACACACATATATATATATATATATATATATATATATATATATATATATATATATATATTTTGGGTTTTTTATATATATACATATATATATGGATATGTATGTACCGTGTTTCCCCGAAAATAAGACCTACCCCGATAATAAGGCCTACTGTGCTTTTAGCATGAAGGCTAAATATAAGGCCTTCCCCAAAAATAAGACCCCCCCCCCCTCCCCCCAATAAGACCTCCCCCAAAATACCGTATTTGCCGGCGTTCGGGTGACATACCTGCAGACAGGGGCGGACTGGCCATCGGGCGCACCAGGAGAAGCTCAGGTCGGTGAGCAGCTGAAACAGGCTGGTTGCGGGTGAGTGGCGATGTGCAGGAGGGCGGTAGAGGTGCCGGTAGCAGCCAACATGCGTGGGGGAGGGAAGTGGAGTTAGCGGCTGACAAGCTGAAAGGCGGGAGCGAGGCCGATGTGAGTGCCGCAGGGTTGTAGCTGCCGTCATGCGGGAGGGCGGCGAATGAGCATCCGATGTGCAGGAGGGCGGGTGGTGACACTGGCCAATCAACGTTCTGACGTTTGCATACCTCGCAACTGGGCAGGACAATCACGGATTGGTTGTTATGTCCCGCAGGAGGCATAAGGCCATGTGAGGCCGCAGCGGCGGCGCCTGTCTCTTTCGCCTGACAGAGCGGAGCCGGCTAGCTGCGGGAGTTGTGGGGGGGGGGGGGTGTGGTCCCAGCAGCTGATCCACCAATGAATCAGGCGGCACAGGCTGAGGGCCTTCTGATCACCCGCCCCACTGTCTGATCGCTCACTGGACGCCTGCTGCTTCAACAATACCGTAGGTGAGTGCTTGCTGGAGAGGCTGAGGTAAGCCTTTCCTTTAATAGATGTAAGCATACCTCCCAAGTGTCCCCATTTGGAGGCCGTGTCCCCCTGTCCCTCGTTGTTCTCATTTGTCTGTCTTTGAAGTGTAACATGCAGATCTGCAGCAATGGTTCATTTGTAAAAATGTAAGACATCCCCTGAAAATAAGACCTAGCGCATCTTTGGGAGCAAAAATTAATATAAGACAGTGTCTTATTTTCGGGGAAACAGGGTATATATATATATATATATATATATATATATATATATATATATAATTATATATAGTTTTTTGTGCCAGCACAAAAGAATAGGTTGTAGGTACTTAGACATCAAGTTTCGCACCCAAAGGGTATGAATTGGATAGCCCTCTAGGGGCATCATTTATTGATTAAGGTCTTTTGGCCATACCGGTTGGTTTTAATTGTCTTGTGGTGTATATATGTTTTTTAACTTTTTTGTACCAATAAAGCATTACATTTTATGATTGATAGGTGTTGTGGTGCTTCCTTAGGGAGGAAGGTGTGCCTATGGCACGTCCACTCCAGGTCTTGTAGGACGTAAGAAAATATGTTCAAAAATACTCAGCACCTTGAGAACATCATTTTGGCTTAAAGACATTTCATTGAAAGTGGACTTACCTGTTAAAGAGTGTCTAATCATTTTATATGGGTTTTGTTTCTCTTTAAAAGACTTAAAAATAATATGGCCGATCCCCCCCATCAGGCCCTGCCTTTGGCTGCTTAAGGGCCCGATTGTCTGCCCCTCGCCGGCTTAGCCTTCGCTACATGACAGCACGGCTTTTGCCATGCTCGTCAAAGTTCAACGACGCTCTGTGTAGTCTCACAGCTTTTTGGGCAGCCCCCATTGTATCCCATTCATGGAATACAAGATGCCGTTGGGAGGGGAGATCACCCACACTCTGAAGGACCCAGAAAATGGATGCCCTGGCGAGGTGAGTACAAACTGACCATAGCTGAAACCGGAGAGGGGGGGGGGGCAGTCTGGTGAGGTTTGGGGGAGGTTTTAACCCCCCCAGATGTTACTCTTTAAACCTCTACTCCAATGAAAATTGATTGGCTGATGTGTGCCCAGGTTCTTGCGCTGCTTCAGTATCTGCTTCATGCTGGACTCTAGGTATGTGTAGGCAGTTCGGGCCAGGAAGGCGATGGTCAGAATATTTTTGAATAAGTAACTAATTTAATTGCCTCCTGGGAGTCGATAACACTGAGAAATGTTGATGTCCCCCGCTTTATGACCAGGATTGTGCTGCGTCGGCAGTCAGGTGGCTCGCCCCTTTGATAAGGATTGTGGCGTTTTTCTAGAAGCACACATTGCTCCTTTGCTGACACGGGATCCTCCTGCTCACTAATTTATATATTTACTAAACTATTTGCTTGTTGGCTTTATACTCTCTCTCTGGTAACATAAATGTGTTTAGCCTTAAAGGACAACACTCATTAAAGGAGTTGTTTTGCAAAATCGCCCAATATTAAAGTGGACCAACACCGAGAGGTGATCGGCCCAGAAATCTATAAGATTCCCGGGCCGATCACCTCCCACCCCGCGGGACATCCGAGATCAGGATGTCCCGCGGGGTGAAACCCCCCCAAACACCCCAAATCACCTACCTTATCTTCCGCCGCCGCCGCCTCCCTCGCGCCCCTCTAGGCGTGCGCGCCCCCGCGCCGGCCGTCTGTGAATGGCCGGCACGGGCGTGCGCGCGTCGAAAGCTTGGACGTTCCTGTTCCCCGCCTGGACGTTGGCGGGGATTGGACCAGGCAGTCACGTGGGAGCGGGGAGAGGTGAGTTTATTGGGGTTTCTGGGGGGTTTCACACAGCGGGGCACCCCGCCGAAGTGGACCAAAACCCAGGATAGTCAAAATCCTGGGTGTTGGTCCACTTTAAAAATCCATACAGGTATGCTGGACACTTATAAATCCCACCAAGGTTTTAGTCTGGTAAAGATACAAGTCAGGAGTGGCAGGTTTATGAGTATTCAATTCCACTTTTACAAGGAAAACTGATCCATTCCATGTGTCCCCCCGGGCCAACTTGTAGGGAGCAACAGCGTTAACCTCACTAATTATCTCCCCAAAGCATTGGTTGATGGGTAAAAGCATATCCACACACCAGATGAATTGCAGAAGTAATAATAGGCCATTCCAGAAGAGGCTGGCTAAGGATAAAAGAGCAGATCTCCCCTGTAAAAGCAGAATGTAAGGCTCTATTCACACCTCTCCGCTTGCGCTGCAATTATCAACTTAGTCACAACCAGGGCTGTGGAGTCGGAGTCGAGGAGTCGGAGGAAATTTTGGGTACCTGGAGTCGGAGTCGGCAAACAATGCACCTACTCCGACTCCTACTAAATTTTGATTTAGCAAGTTTAAATGTCCCAATTCACAAAAAGTTATAATGAATGACTTCTCTATTGTAAGAATAAAGACCAATGCATGCAGTGCCTCACGTAACCGCAAAACGAACACGTTAAGTGACCGCGAAGAAGCGTGCTTTTCATGTGCTTCACTATATGGCACGCAACGCACAATTAGAAGCGGCAATACTTATACTTTGCATAGTGTTGTGTTCTGCTGTTACAGGGAACCCATGGGTAACCGAGCCTCTCACTGATAAGGGATTAAGTAAATATGTTTTTTGCAGGACTAGAGACACTTGTATAAGTGAAGGGAATGGAGGATCAATAGTCCAAGACTGAAGCTGTACCATTGGAAAAACTGCTGTCATTCAGCAAAAGGCTATAAAAACGTGTAAACTTCAATTGTTAGCTTAAACTTTAAACATGACTATGGGATTCTACTAGGGAAATCATGTTTTATAATAAAGGCCCCTTTCTGGATCCTCCCACTGCCCTATCTTCAGCAGAAGATCAGCACACAGAAAGGAGAAGGCAGCTTCTGCCCAACTACCTCTCTCTGCCAGAAGTAATGACATGTATGTTGCCTTTCTTTCCTTCAAGGAATGTATAAAATACATTCACATATTAATACAGAGGAGTCGGAGTCGGATCATTTATCTCCCGACTCCACAGCCCTGGTCACAACGCAAAGAAAAATGTTGCCCATTATTTTTAATGGGCTAGTTCATATATATTCGCAGCGTATATGTGAACTGGACCGTTAAAAATAATGGGCAGTAATTTCCCTTGCGCTGTGATTGCATATTCCAATGCAGCGCAAGCGGATAGGTGTGAATCGAGCCTAAAAGTAAAGGAAAGAAAGAATCTTGGCTGAATGGTTTTTGATTGTGGGTATATAAGTAAACCCTCCTCTTGGGGGATCGGCAGCTTAAAAAAAAGATTTAAAGCAGTTAACTTAAAACAGAGGGAATCCTGAATGCCAGCATAAGCACTGTCCTTCAATAAGGGACTGATCACCAACCCTGAGGACGAAGGTGTACAATAAGACTAGATTATTATGACCAAGGCTTAGAAATAATAGAAAAACTTTGTAGGATCAGTGTGATTAATAAATAAGTTGATCCAAATACCCAACCCACAATTAAAAATAAACAACGTTTTGATCTAAAATGAATGGCTACATGAAAATTGCCCACCCATACAAACACACATTCACACAGCCGCCATGAATTAGTAGGAGAAATGGGACTGGGGGAAGCAGCAGCAGCAGCAGTATTGATGAAGACTCGATAGAATGGGAGCATCCACGTTCCCCTAAATACAACAGTTCAAATGATAAAAACACTGCAAATATTGTATAGCTTGAAAAGGGGGCTGGAGATAGCAGTGGAATCACATAGAAATTGTAAGACTTCAGAGCATGGGGGCCAGGGGGGGCTGAGCACATGTCCTCTTGGCAGCGCAGTGAACAGTGAGGCAAAGTAAACAAAGCAATCCCACAGTGGGGAGACTGTTTGATAGCATGTCTCTCACCCATGCTGGCTATCACCACCGCGGCCCTCCAATGGTCTGCATCTCTCTTTGGCTACCTGTGTCCAAAGTCCCTCAGCAGTGACCACCTCCTCCTCAAGGTAAAGAGCTGGGTGATCGAAGCGGGGGGGCTTGGCCAGCCTCCCACCGACATGTTTCGCTCTGCCCATCAGAGCTTTGTCAAAGCATGGTGGTTGGTCCAATAGCACTGGGGCAGCCAGCATGTTGCATCATTCAATCCTCCAACCATTCATTACCCATTGTAGCTGGTACTGTCCCATAGGAGGACCTAAACCTACACTAAGAGAAGAAAATACAATTAGACAAAAAAAACCTTAAACATGAATTGGTTGCAACGCAGTATGTACTAGCTGTGCTGAGACATTGCGCTATGGGGGAGAAACAAGCAGTGCTGGCTGATATGTGAAGTTCCTCGGTCTAGCATCTGCACCTCAATAGTTTTTTGTTTGACTTCAGCTCCGGGAGAGCGATCGGATGCCGCCTGCGCACATATATGAAGCTGAACTCTGTTATATGATTCTCTATTACTGCAGAGCAATTTAATTATAAGTATGGCGCCCAACTACACAGCTGTGTGAACTTTTGCTAGATTAGCTAGCGGGACGGTGTAGGCATAGAACGTGTGTATGGTAGTGGTTGTGTTAGGAGGTGCTGGTGCATGTGTATGGGGGGCCCCCAAGTCTTAATGTCACAACGTTGTGATTTTTTATCTGTGTGTACTTTTTGTGCTTGATGGGTTGGTGCAATAATAACCTTTTTCAATAAAGTCAATCTTTGTATTTAGTAATTTCCCCAGTTTTCAATTTTTCCATTGAGACAGTGCCCACCAGTAACCATGTGAGTTTGTGTTTTTGTGATGAATTGGTGGTACTTATATTAAGACGGCTTAGGTCCTGGCCAATAGTAGATTGAGATACAGATCCAAACTCATACTTGTAAGGATAAGCTCAGGGACCACAGGAGAGAACAAGAACAAAGCACACAATAGTGCAGAGTAATAGGGAGATGTCACAAAAGGACACTGTGATGGACCCTGTGCATAACATACAGAGTCCTCCAAGATACAAAGGTGGAACTAAACTCCATTCAAACACTGTTTCTGAACAGATGGCATTAGAAGACGGACCCTATTTTCAGAGAAGCATGTAGTCCTATATCTACATTAAGGCCCCTAGGGGACAGATTAACGGCTCATGGATACAATGTGCCTCCAATCATAATAAAGCTGGGTCCAAGTTGCTGAAACGGCCATTTCCCTTAAGCACTTGGATGCCACATGCTTTAAGCCTTGCTGGGGAACCTCCATGTGACATAAGGAAACATGTAGCCACCCAACTTTTCTCATGTGACAAAATGTCTCAGACATGCATTTCATTTTCAAGGACAAAAAAAAGATCTATTAGTCCCTTCGTGTTGCAATTGATAAAGCCTTTAACCTGATATTCTCTTAAGGATTTCTTTCCTATGAAAACTTTTGTCTGGTCAATATATTTACAATATTTACAATGTCCACATTCACCTTCAAGCCTATTACAGCCTAACCAGTCCAATTCCACTTTTATTTTTACTTCCCTAATATTCTTAGCTCTATGGGCTACCAGCAGGGGTCGGGGGCCTACAGCTCTAGCTACTACTGGGTCAATGAAAAGCACCCCCATGTCTGCTCATGATGTTGCAAAATTGTTTCCAGTGTGAAACAAAATGGGTAATCAATCGGAAGAAGTCCCCGCCTGTTTTTGTATTAGGGAACTGACCATCGCCACTGAGGAGCGATTTTGTTGAGACGCTTTGTACCAACATGTTCTGAACAATCTATGAGGGTATCCCCCATCCCTGAAACTTTGGGCCAACTCACGAGCTTATTTATTGAATTGGGATAGTGAGCTGCAGTTTCTCAGGAACTACCCATATGGGATGCCCCTGCGTAGAGAGGCTGTGTGGGCTTCCAGAAGGTGGAGGTACTTATACCATCCTGGCTCTTGGTCAGAGCTCCAGGAACTCCATACACTCCGGGTCAACCTTAAAGGTAAGATGTATGCTGTGGTCATTACAATCTAGCTCATGAATGCTCTCCTGAACCTGGGAAATAGTTCCTTCCCACAGATCATCTATGTACCTGATCCAGAGGGCGATGTGTTCGCTAAACCACGCCCGACCAAACCCCTCAAGCTCCTCCCACAGGCCGAGGTGGAGGCAGGTGGAGGCCTCCCCCATAGTGGTGTTACAGATTTAATGGAAAAAACTGAACCGGCAGAAATTGTTAGTGAGAACAAACCACAGAAGGTCTATCACAAATTCATAATAGGCTCCATTACCAGTAGTCCGAACCTCCAGAAAATGGGCAGAAGTGTAAAGGCTTTCTACATTAATACTTATTTCCAATCAGGCTCTACTTGAAGATTTTGAAGTTTCAGCACATCCCTGCTGTCTAGGACAAAGGAGGAAAGCAATTTCACCAGGGGTTTAAGGTGTTTATCCACAAAGCAGGCAATGCCCTCTGTGCCCCCCCCCCCCCCCCCCCACTCCCAAGACAATAAGTCTCCCTGGAGGAGCGTTAACGTTCTTATGAATTTTAGGAACAGTCTGGATAGGGATGTTATAATCACTCACTTTCAAAAATTCAAAAAATGTATCTGTGATAAGATGCTCCTCCCTTACCCAATCCAGCTTATCATTTAACCTTCAAATCAAGGCAGGGAATGGGTCATGAGACAATGTTAAACAGGCCTTGGTGCAAATTTCGTAGAAGACACTCTTAGGCAAATCCTCACGTTCAGGAACAGGCAACATTAAATCAGGTCCTGCACAGGACAGCATATCTACAGGGAACTGCTACTATCTCCAGAGGCTCCTGCATCAGTCCTGCTTGGATGCATACACTTAAAGAGCACCTTCCTGAGGAAAAGTGAGGTATCCTTATACAGGGTAAATCCACCCCACCCCCACGACCGGGGAAAAAGCCAGACCTTTGGATAACCATGAACAGTGATATAGTGGGAAGTCAGTGAGTTTGATAACATTCAGAGATTTTCTATTCTCCACCGCTATTAGCGCATAGACGGATATCTGCGATTAGTCATCTGTGTCTATGTGGTGTCTTTTTCACAAAATATCCTCCAGGATGGCCCAGTAGCTGCTCCCACCTAAACCAGAAACACAAACTGGACATTATTAAATTCCCGGCCCTTTCCTCCTGGACCTCAGTGTTTCCTCCCAGGCAAAAAGCTGGATTTGTTGTCCCTATTTTTTTGTTTTTTCCCTTTGGGTGGATGGCAGGTCCAGGCTCCCTCCTCCGGGTCCTAGCAGGATTCTAGTGGGTCTGGGCGGCCTTCTACTGCTACAGCCTGGGTCCCCCCTACTCTTTCCACCCCCCCCTTGGAATTCCCTGTCCCAGAAATAGTCCCTACTACTAGCTAGCTGGGATTGCGGCCACTGGTGGAAGGGCGCCAAGAGAGTCCATGTAACAGAAAGAACCCAGGGAAGCCAAATTGACCCTTTCTAAATTATGTGTTAATGTTCAGGTCACTTTGCCGGAGGGCTTCTCCAGACATTTGTGTAAGGACTGTTTGGAGGAAGTGGCTGGGAGGAGCTTTTTTTGCATCCTTTGATTCCAGGATTGCTGATCCTTTGAAATTTACAAGAACTATATTTCCCAGGTAGCTGCTATAAGTTCAGATGCTGGGCCTTCTACTAAGCTGAAACCACAGTTGCCTCTCCCTTGCCAGGCCTGAGTGAGGTAGCCAGGGTAGAAGAGTATCCTCGGAGAAAGAGGAGGAGATCTATGCCTCTTTGGATGAGTCAATCCATTCTGTGGGCACAGGGAAGGGATCAGAAGATTCAGCCTCAGGGACTTCTTTCCACCCCGGGCAATTTAATTTTTCCCTAGAGGACACTCCTGATCTTATTAGGGGAATTTGGGATTCCCTTTACCAGGGTCTATTGGAGAGAAGGGATCCCTGCTTTCCGATTCACCAGTCTCTAAAGCACATCATTGCTCAGGAATGGAAAAATCCAGTCTCGTTTTTTCCTTTCTAAGTTTGTGAAGAGAAGATTCCCCCTGGGGAATCTGAGAATGAGGTTTGGTCTAACTAGATGCTCCTTTGGTTCAGGTTTCTTAGAAATCGGATCTTTCATTTGAGGCCATGGGTTCCCTTAGAGATCCCCTAGCAAAGGGCAGACATTTTATTGAAAAGGACGCAGGGTACAGAATCTTTTCTGTTCAGGCCCCTTCTGGGTAGTGAGTGAGTAGTGGAGCTCTGGATTGACAAAGTCAGGCGTGGCATATCGGATGATGCTCCCAAGGAGGAGCTTTTGGATGCCCTACTATTTGTTTCTAAGGCAGTAAATTTCATTTCTGAAGCTGCCTCAGAATCAGTTAGGGCCAATGCTAAATATGGCCTTAGTTAATTGTGCCTGTAGAGCCCTCAAAACATGGCAGGGGGACTAGTCATCTAAGTCGCACTTGTGCAGTATTCCTTTTGAGGGTAAACTTTTGTTTGGCTCAGAGCTTGAAAAAGTGTTAACTCGCTCGGTGTGTTGAATGGTGTCATATGCCCTCCTTTTGAGCTCATTAAAGAGGACCAAAACCCACCCTGGAGTCTATGAGACTCCAGGCCAGGCATACTTACGGGGTCGCCTGAAAACTCCCCTTCATTCCCAGGCCAACGACGCATGCACGAGCAGTGGCTGCATCCCCGCTATCCCTTTAGCAGGGCTCGTGCATGTGCCAGGCTTTTGTGAATGGCCGACACAGGCATGCGCTCTGATCAACTTGCATTAGACTAACTCCTGGATGAAGGGACTCGAGCGAATCCGAGCACACTGATTGGACGAGTGGCCGTGCATGCGTCGTAGGACCGGGAAGAGGTGAGTTTGTTTATTCGACCTGGGGGGGTTTCACACTTGCCCACAGGCAAGGACCAAAACCATGGATAGTCAAAATCCTGGCTTTTGGTCCACTTTAAAGAGGTAGCAGTTAAGTTTTTGCCATTTAAGGTCGCCCTTATATTACCCATTATTTCGGCTAGAAGAATTAGTGATTTGCAGGCATTGTCTATCAAGAAGGCATATTTTAGGATTTTTTCAGATCATCTCGCGATCAGACCTGATTTGATTAACTTGCCAAAGATTGCTTCGAATTTTCGCAGATCCTAGGAAATCTACTTACCTGGTCTCAGACCAGAGGACCTTAAAGTGGACCAAAACCCAGCTCGATCGGCCCAGGATTCTATAAGATTCCTGGGCCGATCAACTCCCCCCCCCCCCCCCCGTGTGAAACCCCCCCAGGTTACCTTGCTTCCCGGTCCAACAGTGCATGCATGGGCCACGGCCGCATCCGCCCGCTATCCCTCTAGCAGGGTGCGTGCCCGAGGCAGGCATTTGTGAATGGCCGGCACAGGCATGCTCCTTGTTAGAGGGAAGCGGGGGGTGTGGCTTCCAGCACGCTCAAAGCCGCTGTCTTAGATGGCATGACGTCAGCGTCTCTGAGCGCGCTGAATGGATGAGCGGCTGCACATGTGCCGTAGGACCGAGAAGAGGAGAGTTTCTTTGGGCGATCTGGGGGGTTTCACACAGCGGGGCACCCCTGATTAATAGGAATAATAAGCTTCTAAGGCCTCTATGGCTAGGTGGATTAGGGAAGCCATCCAGTTAGCTTATCAATCTTCTGGGAGTCAGCCTCCAAATTCCCTTCAAGCATACTCTACCAGGGCTGTTTCTGCTTCTTGGGCCAATTGGTCAGGAGTTTCTCTGAAGGAGATTTACAGAGCAGCAACTTAGGCTTCCCCGCACACAGAACTACAGAGTGGCTCTTTCTTCGGACACAAGACATGCATTTGCCAGATTATATCCCATCCTTAAGGTAGGATGTTGGTGGGATTCCTCATTAAAGTGGACCAAAACCTGGAGTGATCGATTTCCTCCCCTCCCCCGAGGCACCCCAGGTCACTCTGTACACTTACCTTGCTTCCCGGCCCAACGGTGCATGCGCGAGCTGCAGACGCATCCCCGCTATCCCTCTAACAGGGCACATGCCCGCACCAGGCATTTGTGAATGGTCAGCAGGGGCACACACCCTGTTAGGGGGAAGCGGGGGATGCGGGCGCCAGCACGTTTGGAGCCGCTGGCTTAGACGGCCTAATGTCAGTGGCTCCGAGCGCTCTGATTGAACGAGCGGCTGCACATGCTCAGTAGGACCGGGAAGAGATGAGTTGCGCTCTGGGGGTTTCACACAGCGGGGCACCCCCAATCGGGGGTAGTCAAAATCCTGGGTTTTGGCACACTGTAATCAGTGTCAGGGCCGTCCTGGAGGACTTTTTTCGGAAAAAAACAATTAGCTTACTCGTAATTGACTTTTTCCTGTAGTCCTCCAGGACGGAATTCTACTTTCAGGATAAGCCCAGGATAAGTATATATTGTTTATATTAGTTATATTGTTCATATGATGCATGTTTCTTCTGGGTTTCCTCTTTAAAAACACTGAGGTTCAGGAGGAAGGGGGGGGGGGGGGGTATTTAATCATGCTCAGTTTGTGTTTCCGGTTTAGGTGGTAGGAGCTTCTTGGCTGGGCCATCCTAGAGGACTACCGGAAAGTCAATTACTGATAAGCTAATTGGGGTTTTCAGCTATTATGCTCGAGGTACTAAAAAACTTACAGATGGTGTCCTAGAGCGTGACACCCCTTCATCTAAGGTCTCCATATCCCATCCTGATAGATCACTGGACACTTCCCTAAACATCTTTCTGCGTTGGGCAGGTCTATTCCGCTCATTCTCACTTTCGATAAATACATCACCTCTTTGAAAATCTATAGTATCTCTTAAATTTCCATTGTTTTGTGTCCTTCAAAAATTGTTGTACCTCCTTGTTTTATCTGATTGTTTATGGATTTGAATTCTGCCAACTCCTTAAACTCATCCAATTTGGAACAGCTGAAATTAATCTCTTACTCCTATTCCATCAACTGAATCTGTTCCTCCTCCATTATCATTGTCCCCTTAATGCCATGATCGATGCATTCATCCTGCCATTTTTTCATAAAGTGCTGCTTTCTTAGGTATTCAGCAGGGAAAATGCGCTCTCTCCATCCTTTCGGGTTAATACGGTCCCTAATAAATGTCCCAATTCCTCTTTAATTGCTTGATCACTAGTCGTTTATGTGATGTAAACAAATCATGAAATTTCTATGTCCACACTGCCTTGGGATTTCCCCTGTGGCCCCGAAAATGTGGAATGTTTATTACTGATGTACTGTTTGTCCAATTGGAACACCAGCAAAGTATAGCTCAATGAGGTGGGAACCAAAGGATGCAAGGGCAATATCAAGATACTGTGAACCAACACTAAACAACGGTTCAAACATTAATGGGGGGCAACAAACTATCTCCCCTGACCACTAAACAAGTAATATTAAACAGCGAAAACCCAGAATGCCAGCATAAGCACTGTCCTGCACTAAGGGACTGGTCACCAACCAAACACCGAGGACAAAGGTGTACAACCCTGTGCATGCCATACAAGGTCCTCCCAGTTTCCTTATTTGTTTTTGTGATGCCTCCCTGTTACTCTTCTCTATTGTGTGCTCTTTTGTGCTGCCCTGTTCCTGTTCTGTCCTATAGTCCCTGAGCTTTTCCTTACAAAATACGAGTTTGGATTTGTATCTGAATCTACTATTGGCCCTGAGCCGTCTTAATATAAGTACCACCAATTTATGTTTAACGTTTTATTGTCTAATTTAATTTTCTTGCCTTAGTGTAGGTTTAGGTCCTCCTATGGGTCAGTACCAGCTACAATGGGTAATGAATGGCTTTAGAGTATGAGGCTTCGCTGCCCCCTTCCCCACCCTCTCCCATTGATTGGGTGATGCAGCCTGCTGGCTGCCCCAGTGCTATAAGATCAGACCCCGTAGGACCAACCACCACACCTTGACAAAGCTCCGGTGAGCGAAACACATTGTCGGGAGGCTGGCCACGCCACCCATTTCAATCCCCCATTAGGGGACCAGGTACTAAAATATATTTAAGACAGGCCTACACTCTCCAAGAGAGAGTGTTTGGGGGATCAGGACAATTTCTTTTATCATTTAAACCAAACCTACATCTTCCATGACTGAGTGTTGAGGACCAGGTTTATGAGTATATTTTAAAAGAAAAGGGATTTAAAAAGTGTTAGGGGACCTGAAGCCAAAAAAGTCAACCTACACCATCCCAGAGAGAGTGTTGGGGGAAGACCAGTATTTAAATAAATAAATTAAGCATACCTACATTTTCCAAGAGCAAAAGTTGGGGGACCAGGAGGGTATAAAAATAACTGAAAGCAGACCTACAACCTCCTAGTACCCAGCCCGCATAGGTCTGCTGCTGAAAGCGTTGAGTAGGCTAAATAAAGGGCTATGAAGAGTCCATATTTGGAAAGCTTGTTTTATATGGGATAGTATCCCTCCTCTCTAATCGAGTTAGTGGCCCAGTTTCGTTGATCATTGGCAATAGCAGCATGTCCACTTTATTTTCTGTCAAATTTAAAATCTGTTTCCTTCTCTCAGGCCATCTTACTGGCTGGGCAATGAGACCCTGAGGGTGCCAGCCGCTCTATTTGCCCTGAACAGGAAGAGATTATGCGAGCGCCTGCGCAACAACCAGGACGTCTCAAAAGGCTCCATTGTGCTCTTGCAAGGCGGAGAGGAAACCAACCGATACTGCACCGACACCGGCGTCCTTTTTCGCCAGGTCAGGATCACGTCTGTATTATTTTATCATTGTATTTGTTATAAGGAAACACCTTTAATGTTTCTGTAAGGTGACTGCAGACCAACGGTACTTGCCTACCTCCTGCACCCTAGCCACTAGAGCAGACCTGGGCATTGTAAGGCCCCAGGGCCACATACGGCCCTTTGATTGGCTCTGACCGGCCCGTGACCACCATTCCCTGTAAGGTGCGCGGCCGCACACTGCTGACGCCCCCACCACTCAGTCCCGCCCACTGTCCGCGCAGTCTTGCCAGATGGTGCACTGGCTCTTGTAGTCCATTTCTGGCCAGACCAATGCCTTTGGGAGGGTGGGGGATCATGCTGCAAGGTTGGAGGGGTTTCACACAGCCTTTTATCCTAGGCTGGCCACTGGTCTCCCTCCCCCCCGGGAATCCCAAATCGGGATACTCCAGCTTTTGAAACTCTTTTTTACTCAGTAGCAACGTGAAAAAGGCGGACTCCTTCTCTGAAAGCGGAACAAAACCCAGAGCGGCCACTGGTCTTTCCCCTGGGTATCCCAGATCAGGATGCCCCACTGTGTGAAACCCTTGTTACTTAGTAGCAACTTGACAAATGGTGGACTCCCCCTTAAAGTGGACCAACACCCAGGGGTGATCGGCCTGGGAATCTATAAGATTCCCGGGCCGATCACCTCCTTCACCGCGGGACATCCGAGATCGGGATGTCCCGCGGTGAGGGACCCCCCCCAAAAGCCCCAAAAAACTCACCTGATCGGCGGCCGCCGCCGCCTCCCACGCGCCCCTCTAGCCGGCGCGGGCGCGCGCACTGTCAAAGGGGCGCACGGGAGGCGGCGGCGGACGCGCTGTCTTGTCCGCAGCTGTCACCCGCTTGTCCGTGGCTACATGGGAGCGTGGTGAGGTGAGTTTTGGGGGGTTTCTGGGGGGTTTTACACAGCGGGGCACCCCTAATCGGGGTGCCCCCCTGAAGTGGACCAAAACCCAGGATAGTCAAAATCCTGGGTGTTGGTCCACTTTAAAGTGGAAATGAACCCAGAGCAGCCCCTGGTCTTCCACCTGGGCATCCCAGATCAGGGCTTTGTCCCGCTTTAAGGGAGGGAGTCTGCCATTTTTCATGTTGCTACTGAGTAAAAAGGGTTTCACACAGTGGGGCATCCCGATCTGGGATTTCCAGGGGGGAAGACCAGTGGCCGCTCTGGGTTTTGTTCTGCTTTATGTGAGGGAATACGCAATTTTACACATTGCTACTGGGTAAAAAGTGTGAGCAGCGCTGTGTTACTTTAATAATAATGTAAAGGAGGGGGGTTATTCCATCCTAACCTGATTTGGTCATGACTTTTTAAAGCAGACCAAAACCCATGTAACCCAGCCCTTTGGAGTATGAAGGAATCCAGGGCATCATGCATCTGGGGCATCCCAATTTGGGCTGCCCTGCTGTGTGAAACCTCACTGGACACACAAAATGTGGTTTATTTAATAAATTACATTTTTTTGTAAGGCAGCCTCATTTTTTCATTGTTTAACTATAACATATACTCGTAGCAGCTTGTCAGAACAATGCTATTTACTGCTTTTTATAAAGAAATACAATTATATTATGCAGAATTGAGTTCAGCCTTTTGGCCCGGCCCTCCACAATATTTTTAGTTTCTCATGTGGCCCCATGGAAAAAATAATTGCCCCCCCCCCCTGCACTAGAGGCACGCATGATCATTGGACTGCGGCAGACTATTGACATTAACCTTAAGACAAGCAGGGGTTTAGAGTAGACCAAAACCAGGATTTTCACTCACCAGTTTGAGACTCCCCTGTGTTTGAAACCCCCCGGGGGCACCTGTTTGCTTACCTCAATCCGGCAATGACATGGTGCATGTGCAAGCGCTCGTCCAGTCAGAACTCACTGGCATAAAGATTCATGTCCGGCAATGAGTCGTGAATTTTTATACCCCAGGGGCAAGCTGTTGCCCAGCCCTGGAGTCTTTAAAAAGGATCAATGGCCTTTTAGGTCTTTAGACAACAGGAAGTCCGATTTCCTAATCCCTGGGGCAACGTGAATTAGAATGCCCCGCTACGTGCAACCCAAACCCCTGATGTCGTCCGTTATACTTACGTAGTTGACGATATCACAGCGTAAACGTGGGCTGTGCCTGCATCCCCACTATACTTTTAGCTGAGGCGTGTTCCCATGTTAGGCATTTCTGAATGATCGTGCAGGTATTTGGAGGAGCAGGGGTTTGGCCTGAAGCACCCTCCATTTGTATTTCCTAGCTGATCTGATGTCAAGTTGACTAAGGAAGGTATGTGAGTTTTTACGGCCAATCCCTGGGGAAACACAAAGCAGAGCATCCCAAACTGGGATGCCCCGCTGAAGAAAGTGAATATCTTTAAAGAGGAACAACACGCAGGATTCTCACAACTCAGCAGAGTATCCCAGTTTGACCAAGCAAACTTGCTTTATGGGTGATCCCACAGCTTTTCCCATTTAGCTTTACTAAGTTGCCCTGACTTCAGAATGGATTAGTAAAGCTTAATGTAGCTTGAGCTGCTGTCCAGTCCCCCACATACACACGACAGCCTTTTAGAAATGCCGGGCACACGTACACCTATCAGCTGGAGGGAAGTCAGGGGTGCAGTCATAGTTCGTGTATGCACCATGGGATTGCCGCCGAGGCAATCAAGGGGATTTCTCACAGTGGGACATCCCAAATTGTTAGCATCTTGAATAGCTTTGTTTCCTATTCTTGGTAGGTTCTGGATATTAGATACAGTGGTGTTTTTCTTAATCTGTACCCAATCTTTCAAGTGGACGTTAGTGTGTCCAGGATTCTGGCAACGAGACTTGCAGTATGAAGTGAGATCCAGGGAGTGGACATGGAAAAAACCACACCTTCCTCCCTTAGGGAGCACCAAAAAATATTCACAAACCTATATCCTCAAAAATATATCACTTTTATTTACACATGAAATTTCATAAAAACACTTACATACAAATACACAAAGCACAAGACATTTAAAAACAATAATGCTAATCCCCCATCATATCATCAAAATATCTCAAAACTCCCACTAATGGGATATATACATAGTGTGTGTCTCTGTTCCAATGCTGTAAACTAATCAAATTCTATTAAAATACATCTAAACATACATTAAAAGCATCTAAAAATAATATATTTTATGTTTTCAGTCACTAACTTATTATTCTTTCCCCCACTGGGCTGCAACTCTGTTCAGGAATTTAGGATATGGGCGCCGCCATCTTGTCTCAGAAGCATCACACTTACTGAGGAGAGGAGAGTGGGATAAGGTAAAGGGGGGCGGGTTATAGCTGTGCTTTGCTCAGGCAGAGCAGAGCTGGGGTCAGGTAAAGGTCAGCAGTCCCAGAATGCAGAGCAGCACAGTCAGGAGGCACTTCCTGTTTGCAGGCTGCCTGATAAGATGGCAGCTTCCGTAAGCCGCCATCTTGGATTTTTAAAGGCTCATAACATGCAGTAGATGCAGGTAGGATGATTTTTAATGTGGACAATCTGTATGTACAGGGTGTGGGAAACATATAAGATAAACTCTTATTCAGAGTGAAGGTCCACTTTAAGTATTTGTGCCGGCACTTAAAGAGGACCTGAACCATATCCCCCTATTATACAAATCCTTATCACATGTTATCACCAATAAAAAACAACTCTATTGTGAATACCCCCCATGAATGATCCAAAAAACACTCCTTAAACAATGAATATTATACCAATGAATGTACAAAAAAATGTTATGCTCAAAAAGTGCTTAAAGAGGACCTGAACCATATCCCCCTATTATGCAAATCCTTATCACATATTATCACCAATAAGAAACAACTATATTGTGAATACCCCACATGAATGATCCCAAAAAACACCCCTTAAAACAATGAATATTATACCAATGAATGTACAAAAAAAAAAAAAAATAAATTTTATGCTCAAAAAGTGCTTAGTGCTGAAAAATGTGTACTACTGTAAACATGTTGAACGATCACCAAACTCTGCAATAATGATACCTACTGACTATAAATCCCACCCCATAATAACTATTCAATATAAGAACCGATATAACAAGAAATACAGGAACCCAAAAACCGCAATATACAAGTGCCAGCACAATAACAATCAGATACTACCAGTGCCCAGGGTTTAGCACATCAGAATAACAGCATGTCAGAAAAAAACTCATAAAAAAGGGGGGTCGCAACCGGGACACCCGCGCCCGCCGCTGTCCGTGCGGCTTCCAAGGGTGAAGATCTGAGATCCAGGGCACCTAGACCACTGCTCTCTGTCTTTAGCGGCTATATAAAATCATGAAACAATTACAGAATTTTCTTTAAAGAGTAACATCGGAAGCTGATCCGAGTTTCACTCCTTGTGGGACACAACTGAGCAACAGGATGGTAAGTAAATGGGGCGACCTGGGGGGCATCCCAATTCAGGATGCCGCCACTGAGAGGAACAACACCCAGAAAAGTTACATCGGGTGTGTTGTTCCTCTATAAGAAAATGGCTTCTTGCATGATATAAGAAATCTTTGGCAGGAAGTTCAGTTTCAGTATGACTATACGGCCAATCCATGAATCCATCATCTTTTTCCATTTATATCCTATTAGCACTCGCCCCTTGGAGCATTCCAGTTTGGGATGCCTCTACAGTAAAAGATTGGGCATTAGGCCTTTTTATGAGAAGGGGCAGAAAATAACTGAGCACTTCAGTGAAACATGTCTTCTACTGAATTAGCTGTAGATAGATTTTTAGTCCCCCCGCATCATTTTGCTTTGGCTCCTTCATACTGGCAAGTGTGCTGGAGCTGGCAGGGTAGATCAGTGGTAGATCAGCTGTCTCCGAGAGGTCAGTCTGCAGTTAGGCTTTGAAGCAGGGATGCACAACTTGCGTCAATTGTGACTGAGCACCCCTGCCTATCTACCCTTCTCTGCTCACCTCTGCTTACCCTCTCACATGCCCAGCCTATCTGAATGGCTGTGCAAGGGGGGCGCGCACAGCTACAGGGAAGCCGGGGATGCTGCCACCTCCGACGACAGTGAAAAAACAATCATTGTTTGCATATCTGCCATGCAGAAGATTTATCCTGGTGAAAAAAATGTCATTAATAGAATCCATGGCTGGGCTACAGGGAAGAGGTTAAATCTCAACCACAAGGGCTTTATTCAGCAGCACACCAGTGTGGATCTACTGCATGGCAGGTACACAAGCAATGATTTGTTTTTACACTTAGCCTGGACAATTCCTTTAGAAAGGAGCATCCACCGACTTTGAGTCTTTAGCGCTGGTGGGCTCTCTTTGTGGGGCATCCTGATTTGGGATGATTGCTGTAAAACTCACCTTTCCAGTGATCCCACAACGCATGCACAGCACCCAATTCTGGGCTATACCTCTGAGAGGTGTGGACCTGTGCCAGGTATTGCAGAATGGCTGGCGCGGGTATGTGGAGGGGTGCGACCAGGACTGCACGCTGAGATGAAAATCCTAGGTTTTGTTCCTCTTTAATGTAAATACAGAGTGGTTTACCTTTTATTAGGAATCAATAACATCTAGAGGTTGGGCTACAGAAAAGGGGTCAAATATCAACAACATCAGCTTTATTTATTAACCCAGTAGGGTGAATATCCTGCATAGCAGGTAAGTGAGCAATGATTTGATTTTGCGCTTAGCCTGGACAATCCCTTTAACCCTTTAAGTGCCAGCCTACCTGGAGTTTTTGTCACACTCTGTTGCCAGACCAGTTTGCGCTATTTTGCGCTCCCCATGTTCAAATGTGATTTTGAAGGGATTTCCCAGGAAAATGATATATTGTTTTTTTCAGCAGAGTCTGAGCTTTAACACGAAATGTCTTGTTTGTCATTTTTTACGTGTATTCTCAATATTTTTTGGCGAAATATGTGCAAAAAAAATCTTATTGCGTGTGAAACCCCAATTTCTCACAGTTACAGCGGTACCACATATGTATAGGTAGACACCCTTTCCTGCCCAGGAGACTCCCCCAAAATGAAATAGAGCTTTAGGGGATTTTCTGAAAAAATACAACTGTGATATGCGCTATGCGCACCTTGCAGTTTTTCCAGAAAAACAACCCTTTACATTTGAAATACCCCCAACAAACTATATATTCTCTGGAAGTACACACCTCAAGCTTTCTATTTGTACCAGGCTTGTTGATGTGGCCACAGTTTTCTGGAAGTAATCCCTCAATGTATTCTTTGGTTGCAAAGAGTTTCCCTAAAAAAAGGATAAAAAAGCAGAATCAAAGCCACATTTTCCTAAAAAACTATATATAAACAAGAAAAAACAAGTATAATCTGAAAAAGCAACATCCCCCGAACAGAACGATACCCAACATGCATAGGTTCTGTCAAGGGAAGAGTTGCCAAACACCCCAAAGTAAAGCATGAGCATAACGGTAATTTTTCTTGAAAATTTCAGCTCTGCAGACAAAGTGCGCACCTTGCGATTTTTCAACCAAAACAACCCTTTACATTTGGAATATCCCCCATAAACCATATATTCCCTGAAAGTACACATGTTAAGCTTTCTAAGCGTACCCAGCTTGTTGTAGTGGGCTCATCTTTCTGGAATTAATCCCTCAAAGAACTCTTTGGTTGCGCAGGGTTTCCCTAAAAAATGTATAAAAAAGCAGAATAAAAAACACCTTTTCCTAAAATATAAATATGCAAACCAGAAAAAACAAGCTAAGTCTGAAAGCGCAACGTCCCCCGAACAGAACAATACCCAACATGCATAGGTACTATTAACCCTTTTAATTGCCAGCCTACTTGAGATTTTGTCACCCTCTGTTGATAGGTCATTTTTCCCCATTTTGCGCCATGTTTTGCGACATTTTAGCTGGAATTTTCAGGAAAATTATATATATATTTTTTTGCAGCAGAGTTTAGGCTTTAACATGAAATGTCTTGTTTGTAAATTTTATTTATTATTAATTTTATTTATTATTAAGTAAAAAAAAACAAAACATTTTTTTTAGAAAATTGCCTCCTTTATTTTAAATAAAAAAATGTATTTGATTAGGGAAAACCATATTGCATGTGAAAGCCCCATTTCTACCGATTAGAACGGTACCACATATTTATCGGTAGCCCCCTGTTCCTGCCCAGGAGACCCCCCTAACTGAAACAAGTAATTTTTAACATTTACAAATAAAATACAACTACCATCCACACTACAAAGGGTTAAATCGAGAAAAAAAAATGACATAGGGTCCCCCCTCCCAGGAGGGGGGGGGGGGGGGCATTTTTGGGGGGGATTTTTAAGGGTTAAAAACCCTTAAAAAAAAATTTAAAAAAATGACATGGGGTCCCCCTTACCCAAAGTAACCAGCCCGGGACCAGCTATGCAGGGCTTGGAGGAACAGGGCGCAGGGGCCAGCTCTTGTGGCCCCTGGCCCTGCAGGCTACAAGCCCGCATAGCCCGTGGGCCCGGGCTCTTCTGCCCCCCCCCGGGCTTTGGGGAAGCAGGTAATGGGGGTGCCAGGGGTTAATGGCAAGTCACCGGCTAGCGCAGGTGACTTGCCATCCCCCCAGCCTTGAGAACTGGTATAGGGGTCTCATGGACCCCTTACCAGTTCACAAGGGGTTAAATGTTAAAAAAACACAGACACACAAAGAGAAAAAATATTTTATTATTTTTTTGTTTTTAATACTTACCTCCCATCCATAGTGGAGCACTCTGTCCCTCGGCGATCACTGGCTTCTGCTCACTTGCTAGAAGCCTTTTATAGCTGCTGGATGACAGAACACAAAAAGGTTAATTAAAAAAAAAAAACACTTAAAAATCCCCCCCAAAATCCCCCCCAAAAATGACGTAGGGTCCCCCCTACCCAGCATTACCGACCCGGGCCAGCTATGGGGGCTTGTAGAACAGGGGCGCAGGGGCCAGCGTTGGCCCTGCAGGCTACTAGCCCACATAGCCACTAAGTGGCCCGGGCCCTTCTGCCCCCCCCCGGCCGTTGGGAAGGCAGGTAATGGGGGGCTGGGGGTTAATGGCAAGTCACCCACTAGCCGCAGGTGACTTGCCATACCCAGAGCCTTGTGAACTGGTATAAGGGGTCTCATGGACCCCTTACCAGTTCACAAAGGGTTAACTGAAAAAAAACACCACACAATAAAAGTATTTTATTAAAAAAAAAAACTGTACTTACTGTACTTACCGCCGATTGTAAGCTCCTTTGTCCCGCACCGCTCTGATGACAGATGCCGGTGATCGGCATCCAGAGAAGGGGGAGGCAGGAGATCAGAGGATCAGCTCCTTCCCCGGGCACCGATCACCGGCATCTGACAGCTGAAAGAGCTGAAGCCGGTGATCTGGACCGGGATGACATCATAGCCCCGCCCCCAAAAAGGGGTGGGGCTTGACGGGGAGACGGACCGGGATGATGTCATAGCCCCCCCCCAAGGGGGTGGGGCTTAGCGGCAAGATGGCGGCCGCCATCGAGGAGGAGAGAGGAGAGAGCCTCCCGGGCTCTCTCCTGAAGATCGATAAGCCCTGGGGGGGGATCGGAGGTCCCCCAGGTGAAGAGGAGGGACAGCGGGAGCCAGCGCACACACAGGTAAGTGAATGTCATTTTTTGACGGAGAGGCAACCACGTAAATTTTACGTGGCTGGCATTTAAAGGGTTAATGTACCGTAAATACAGAGTGGTTGCTCAGGGCCTCTTTAGACATTTACTGGTTCCTTGTACCAGAAATAGGAGTCACGTGTGCTCCATGCGTATGAGAATATGAATTGGGTTATTATTGTTGTGTACACAGTATACTCATAGGACAGACGAGATGGGCCGTATGGTCTCCTTCTGCCATCAACCTTCTATGTTTCTGTTTGTATATTTATATAGCGCCCTTATCTTCTGAAGGGCAGTACAAAGTATGTAAATAAATATGGACCACTAATGCTTTGCTATTGTCTCTCTCTGCAGGAGTCATTCTTCCATTGGGCATTTGGAGTGACCGAGTCGGGCTGCTATGGTGCCATAGATGTGGATAGTGGGAAATCCATCCTCTTTGTACCGAAACTGCCGGAGTCGTATGCTGTGTGGATGGGAAAGTGAGTGCCGCCAAGCTCCACCTCACGGGTTTTACTAGGCCAGAGGATGTGCTGGAGTGGAACGCCCTGACACGCAGCCACGTCCTCCTTTATAGCTAATCACAGGAGTTTATGACTCCTAACTGCTGCAATGGAGACAGAAAGGTGCTCACTTGCCGCTCCGCAGTTTTTCCCATTGCATGGCACGGCCTGCTTCATGAAGTCATTACATCTGGGTCATTCTGCCACAAGGTGGCGCAGTGTACTGCAGAAGAGCTGTGGCTCCTCCTCCCGGTACCATATAAAAACGGAATCACCATAGACTTATCCAGTTTTTCATCTGCAGTGATTCTGCGAAGATAGAAGATGGCTCTCTATATTGCGCAGGTGAGCGGGGAAACCAAGCCTGCGGCCCTGCATGGCTATTTCCACCCGTTTCTGGACCCTCTGTGCCTCCCAGCCTCGGCTGACGGATCGGGTGACGGTAGAGGAGCACTAGGGTCAAGGCCATAGGCTTTATGTTGAGCCTGCTTGGGATGCGGAGTTCCTGTCCTAGCTTCTGTGGGGACTGTTTTTGGGGACTGTTTACTTGTTCTGGCGTTTTGGCCCTCCCCCTCGTCCCTGGCCTGGGCTCTCGCCGCTGCTCGCTCGCTTTTCTCTCTCCCTCCCCGTCGTATGCTCGGGGGAGGGGGGGCGGGTGGTAGCGGCGAGGGTGTTTTTTTGCTGTGTTTTCATTCTGTTTTTTACTGTGTTTTAACTGTTTTTCGCCGCCTCGCCACTTTGTACTACGCTCCGCGGCGGGCGGTGCTATATTTGGAGGCGTTTTTTTTCTACTGTGATGACGCCGGCGAGGTCACGTGAGTGCCGTTTTCGCGCTCTTTGGGGGGGGGGGCGGGGGCTGGTGGATGACGCGTATCGCGTCGTCCTCCCATGGCCCGCCCCTCAAGGTTCCTCTGCCGCCACCATTTTGCTTCTGCTGCGCGTCTGGGGCCCTTCTCATCCCGGAGCTGCGGCGGTGATCCTTGTCTGTTGTCGCTTCCTCCTGTGGTCTGGCACCCTTGCCCTACTTGGTCCGTGAGTCCCCTTCGGGGGTTTTTTTGGTCTCCTTGGGGCATGTGCTGGGGGATACTTATGTGTCTTTATTTATGTCTTTCAGGCGGGACAACTGTGGGTTGTGGTTTCTCCCGGTCCTACCCCTTACCATCCCTCATCTTCCCTTACTGGCTTCTGGGAGCATCCCTTGGGGGGGCATCCCGGGTGGCTCTTGTTAGCCTTTACCCTGTGCTGGCCTATTGCGCCTTTCTTAATCACCATATGGAGGCTTCTGGGGATAGCGTGCTTGGGGGTCCTTCGGGGCAATCCCGGCTGTGTTCCATGTGTGGGGTATCCCCTGTGAGTAACAATGTCACTGTGTGCGTGCCATGCGCCCAAGGTATCCTTGCGCTCCAGGCTGGGCTGCCCACTTCGCTTCCCAGCTCTGCGCCCCCTTCGGCATCGCCTACCCCCCCGCGCCTGCATTTAGCCCCCAGTGAGGGGGATACTAGCTGGGGGTCACAGTCTGATCTGGCACTGCGTGTGGCCAGTATTGAAAGGCAGCTTGCCAGGCCTGTTCCACATAAGGCCTCTGGCAAGAAGCGGCACCTAGCTCCCGTGACATCCCTCTTTCCTGAGGAGGATGAGGGACCTTTTGTTGGCCTTTACCCCCTAGAGGAGGGGGAACTCTTTCAGGACTCTGACTCCTCTGGGGACCAGCAGGAGGGTTACGGCAGTGACCCTGGTTCTGCGTCTGGGAAGGACTCATGGTTCCCTGAGGACACTGATAGCCTGTTAGCTCACATTTTTGAAATCTTGCACATTGTCCCCCCTGAGGTAGCTAAGAGGAAGCAGGGTGAGCTCTTTCTCCCTGATAAACAGCGTCTGGAGTTCCCTGAGCAGAGCCATTTCACTAATATGGTGCTCAAGGAGTGGGAACGTCGTAGTAGATTGCCCGCGGTGCCCAAGGGGTGGGATAGGAGGTATCCCTTTCCTGCAGACCTGGTCAAGCGATGGTCGTGTCCCCCTGAGGTGGACGCTCCCGTGCTAGGGCTGTCCAACACCTCGGTCATGCCTTCCCCTGACACTACTACACTGTGGGACAGCGAGGACCGGCGCATGGATCAGCTGGCCTGCCATGCCTTTTCGTGTGTGGGGGCTGGGCTGCGCCTGGTTTGCGCTGCTGCCATTACAGCTATTGCCCTTAAGAAACAGCTCAAGCGTCTCCTGGAGGGCGCTACGGCTGGTAACAGGGGGGAGGATTATAGGTCCCTTTTGCTTTGTTCTGATTTTGTTGCCTTTGTCCTTACTGCCATGGATGATGTGGTATGGATGTGTAGTAGGACATCTGCCCTTTTGGTGGCTATGCGCCACTCTGTGTGGCTGCGTCAGTGGGCAGCTGATGATGCCGCTCTGAAGGCTCTCACTGGGCTCCCCTTTTTGGTGAGCGTCTGGATGTTTTAGCCAAGGATGGTAGGCTGCCTCAACGTAGGAGGCAGCCTCGGCCTTTTCGGGGGCCCTCCTCTTCCCTCCCCTCCCCTCCTTTCGTGCTCCCAGAGGAGGTCATGGCTGCCTATTCTCGGGAACCTGCAGAGATTCTTGGGGCCGTGGCAGAACCCGTGGTTGTCCCGGTCTCTCACGGGGCCCTAAGCCCAAACCTTCCCCCAAGCCCCCTCAGGCATGAGGAGGCGCCCTCACCCATCCGGGTGCGGGGACGGCTTCGGCTCTTTGCTCACGTCTGGAGGCTACCCGTCTCAGACCGGTGGATTCAGGAGGTGGTGTCCTCCGGTTACAAGATAGAGTTTGCAGCCTGGCCGCCCCCAAGATTCATCAGATCCCGGATGTCTCAAAACCCTCTGTCAGCTCAGGGTTTGCTCCTTGCGATTCAACATCTGTTGGAGTCAGGAGTCATTTGCCTGATGCCTTCCCAGGAACAGGGTCGAGGGTTCTACTCCAATCTGTTCACGGTCCCCAAATAGGACGGGTACCTGAGGCCCATCCTGGACTTGAAGGGTCTCAACAAGTTTGTCAGGTTCAAGCATTTTCGCATTGGAGACTCTACGCTCGGCGGTCAGTACCCTGCGCCCGGGCAACTTCATGATCTCAATGGACATCAAGGAAGCCTACCTTCACGTGCCAATCTTTCCAGGTCATCAGAGATTTCTCAGGTTCGCTCTAGAGGATCAGCATTACCAGTTTGTGGCCTTACTGTTCGGTATCACCTCGGCCCCTCGGGTGTTCACCAAGGTGCTGGTGGGTGTGATGGCTCTGCTGCGGAATCAGGGCATTCGCATCCTTCCTTACCTGGACGACATTCTGAATGCGGCTCAGTCTCTTCATCAGGCTGAGAAGGATACGCTGGTGGTGACCTCCACTCTCGAGTCCTTTGCCTGGGTGATAAACTATACCAAGTCTTCACTGTCTCTGTCTTTGGTGAGGTCCTTTCTGTGCATGACTCTGGATACCTCTCAGGTCAAGGTATTCCTGCCTCAGCAGAAGGTGGAGGGTCCATCCGGCAAGGGATGCAGTTGGTGGGCCTGATGGTGTCTTGCTTCGAGGCGGTCCCCTTTGCTCAGTTTCACATGAGACCTCTTCAGTTGCATCTCTTGTCAGCTTGGGATCGGGACCCTGTGTCCCTGGATCAGGAGTTTGCTCTGTCCCACCTGGCCAGACAGTCCCTCTCGTGGTGGCTGGACTCAGGGAACCTTCTAGTGGGCGGGACCTTTCTGCCCCCGTGCTTGGAGACTGTCACCACGGATGCCAGTCTGACCGGTTGGGGGGCATTTGGAAGTCTCTGAAATTTCAGGGTCGGTGGGGCCCCCAGGAGGCCCATGCTTCCATCAATGTCCTGGAACTGAGGGCGATCAGGTTGGTTCTGTCTCAGCTGACCACACACCTTCGGGGTCGGGCTGTTCAGATCCGCTCGGACAACCAGATGGCGGTTCCCTACATCAATCATCAGGGAGGGACTCGGAGCAAGCGAGCCCTCAAGGAAGTGTCCCTGATTCTGTCTTGGGCAGAAGAGAATGTCCCCTGCATCTCGGCGGTTTACATTCCGGGGGTGGAGAACCAGAAGGCAGACTCCCTGAGCAGGGGGACGTCTCGGCTGGGGAATGGTCCCTCAGCAACAAGGTATTTCACTCCCTGTGTCACCTCTGGGGTCAGCCGGATGTGGACCTGATTGCGTCCCGCCACAATCACAAGCTTCCCAGGTTTGTCTCCCTGTCACAGGACCCTCTGGCCTTCGCCACGGATGCGCTAGCAATGCCTTGGACGGAGTTTCGGCTCTTCTATGTGTTCCCTCCATTCCCTCTGCTGGGCAGGGTGCTGTGCAAGATAGCCCAGGAGGGTGTACCAGCCATTCTGGTGGCCCCCTGTTTGCCAAGGAGGGTGTGATTCGCAGACGTCGTGCAGTTGGCAGTAGATCAGTATGCCCTGCCCAAGGATCCAGACCTGCTCACTCAGGGACAACTGTGCCATTCCAATTTACAAACGCTGGCATTAACGGCTTGGCTGCTGAAACCTCCATCTTGATGGATAAGGGGTTCTGTTGTTGATACCATGATTAGAGCTAGGAAGAAGTCCTCGTCCTTTATCTACTACAGGATCTGGCATGCTTACATTGCCTGGTGTGAGTCCAAGTCTCTTCCTTGTCGGGTGTTTTTATCCCCAGGATTCTGGAATTTTTGCAACATGGTTTGGATTCGGGCCTTCAGCTTAGTACCCTCAAGGGACTGGTGTCAGCTGTGGCATTTTTTTTCCAAAGATCCTTTGCCAATCACTGGTTGGTTAAGACTTTTTTCCAGGGAGTTACTCATGTGCGTCCGCCACGTAAGCCCATGCTACCAGTTTGGGACCTGAATCTGGTGTTGTCTGCTCTGCAGGGTCCTCCCTTTGAGCCTATCCGTGGGGCTGCCTTGCCCATTCTGACTCTTAAGGTAGCCTTTTTGGTGGCCATTACTTCTGTCAGGCGAGTTTCTGAGCTGGCGGCGCTTTCCATCAAACCTCCTTATTTTAAAAGGCATCAGGATAAGGTGGTGTTTTGGCTTAAGCCGGATTTCTTGCCTAAGGTTGTGTCTGCTTTTCATCTCAATCAGGACATTTTGCCTTCTTTGTGTCCTAAACCTTCTAATTCCATGGAGCGGACCCTTCGTTCTTTGGATGTTGTCAGGGCTCTGAAGTTTTATTTGGTTGCTACTGAGTCTTTCAGGAAGTCTGATGCTCTTTTTGTTCTTCCTGCTGGACCTAGGAAGGGTTTGCCTCCGGCTAAATCCACTATCAGCAAGTGGATCCATCAGGCGGTGGAGCAGGCCTCCTCTGCCAGGGGGAAGGTTCCTCCTTTTAGGGTTACTGCTTATTCCACTCGTGCGTCTTGGGCTTTTCAGCACCAAGCTTCTGTTGAACAAGTTTGTAAGGCCGCAACTTGGTCTTCTGTTCATACTTTTTCCAAGTTTTACAAGGTTGATGTTAGGGCCTCAGCTGATGCTGCTTTTGGCCGCAAGGTACTTCAGGCGGTAGTGGTTTAAACTACCTGTTGTTACTCTTCTGGGATCCCACCCTACTTTATGGACACTGCTTTTGGGTGTCCCAGATGTAATGACTTCATGAAGCAGGCCGTGCCATGCAATGGGAAAAAGACAATTCTGTGAGTACTCACCTGTAGAATTGCTTTTACCATGCATGGCACAGCCTGCTTCACCCACCCTTGTTATCGTTATTCTTGGTTGCCTCTTTATGGTAAAGTTAGTTGGGGTTTGTTACCTTTTTTACCTTTATTATCTCCCGGTTTCTTGAATAACTGCTTGTCAACACTGGATAAGTCTATGGTGATTCCGTTCTTTATATGGTACCGGAAGGAGCCACAGCTCTTCTGCAGTACACTGCGCCACCTTGTGGCGGAATGACCCAGATGTAATGACTTCATGAAGCAGGCCGTGCCATGCATGACAAAAGCAATTCTACAGGTGAGTACTCACAGAATTGTCTTTTTTTGTGATAGCTTTACCTCATCATTGAGCCCTGACACTCCTTTACTTGCAGCTGATTTATGTGCTTTTTATTAGCCTGCAAAATGGCATGGCTGCAAGCAGAATTTACTGAGATTGATCAACCCAGGATATATTTTTGCTTTTATCTGCTGGGTCTCATCATTTTCTTTCTAGGGAAGGGTATCTAAAAAAAATGTCTGTTACACTGACAGCCCAAATATATCATCACAATCTACCTACAGCTGCCCCCTTCCCTCATTATTTGATTCTCTTTTGGGGTTAAAATGGAACAAATCCCAGCATTTCTACCCTCCTGGATTTTGCTGTGCTTTATAGGGACATTCCGAATTAGGATGGCCCTGTGGGTGAAACCCCTGGAATTGCCTTAAATCTTACCTCGAGCCCTCCTCCCACAGCACATGCGTGGACTCTCCTCTAATCAGCATTGATTGCTGTGCATATTAGTGGACCAAAACCCTGGTAACTCTGCTCTAGAGTCTAAAATTCTCCAGGGTTACAGCTTGCTGCCGGGGGGATCCAGATTATGGTTGGACAAGAGTCCGCAAATGGGGTGTGGGTCGAGGTGAGTAAACAGCTGGTCCCTGGGGTTTAACACAGGGTCAGCCTAAATCAGAATCCAGTAATTGGGAGACTTGCTGATCGCTGGTGTCAGACCAATCAGCTGCAGGGGACAAAAGATGAGTACCCTTTTGTTTTTTTATTTGCTTGGTCAATCCCTTTAAAGAGGAAATCCAGTAAACAATTTGACTTGATCTCTTATGAATGTTCATCCAACAACTGTCACTCTTTGGATACTATAAAGTCTTATTTCTGACTGCAATTATTGTTATCTGACCACAGATAAGTTCTCCTGCAGAAGGCACAGGCTTATTTTGACATAGCAAGTCTACTGCTGCGCTGAGTGATTTCCCCCTCCTATTTGGCTGCTTCCCTTCCCTATCCCTTTCAGATCGAGGAAAGGAGAAGGGGGTGAGGGAATCGCCCAGCTGCATGACTAGTTAGGGCCTTATTTATCAAGGGATAGCGCCAGGTAGTGTCTCACTATCGCCAGGTAGCGCCCGCTATCGGCGGCTACCGACTCCAGAACGCCAGGCGGCGAACACAATCACGCATTTATCACGCTAAATGAGGCTAGCGCCGGCGAGAGCGTCAGCTAGCGCGGGATTCATCATGTAGCGGACTGCAACGAACAGCGCCGCTGCTAATCCCATCACAGCGCCAGGTATGACCTCTCGCTACCTGGCGCTCTCCAATGCATTTCAATGGAGCAATCTTTAAATAATCATAATTCATTGATATGAATGTTTGTTTTTGTTTTTTTGTTTTTTTTCAAAAATTCTGTGACCACTTCGGCAATGTTAGATATTTTTTTTAAGGTAAAAAAAAAAAAAAAAAAAATTTGTGCAGAATTGATATTACAGGTCTGATATTAATGTATTCATATTACAAAATGTTTAGAAAAACTTGTTTAATTTTTTAATCAAAAAATATGGTTGTTTGGGGGTTAAAAACTACTTTTAAGCCATCGCCGCCAGCGCGCTGGGGTTTAAACAAGCATTTCACAGCGCGAGAATTTTTTGAGCGTGATTTGTTAATGAATATGCTGGGAGCCGTTCGCTCTGGCCATTCGCTGTCATGCGCTCCCATACAGCGCGGAACCTGTGAAACAGCGACTCCTGACCCCGTATTCAACATTACCGCACACCGACTGAGTCGCTGTCAACAAGCGAACAACGGCCAAGCACAGCGAATACTAGCGGGCGCTGTGAAAATCACGCTACTGGCGCTCATCTGTCGCTACCTGGCGCTATTAATGAATCGGCCTCCCCGTGTACTGTTAGTGAATGCTGGAGCTCCACAATAGAAGCTAATAGCGCCGGCAGCAGGAGAGCACCTTCCACATTTATTGCAGACATTGATTTGTTTATATCATTCAAAATGTGTCAGTTTTTGGGGGGACTTTAATTTGGACTAAAGTCCATTCCACTTTGATGGGATGGGAAGCAGAATATTGCAGATTATGCGACAGAGCTGCACCGCAGCAGAACAGAGGCAGATTTAGCTCATCATTACTTACAACCCTCTCTGTGCCACCTTATCATTTTCCAGCGCATTCTGGAGAACGATGACCCAGCCTTCGAATCCTTCAGCCACAGCAGGTAGTCGGGAGAAGAAAAATCTCAGGCTCGCTGATTCCTCGCAAATGAATTAACCACCAACATGGTCACGGTTCCTTCAATTTGTCTAATTAAAACCGCGCTGCCATTTACTTCTCATTAATTTTAAATGTCAGAGCGGCTCCCTCCATTGATTGGAGATGTTCGACGAGCGCAGCATATTGTGCAGCAGATGGTGGATCTCGCATATTCACTGCCTCCTGAAGTTGTTACACTTAAAAGCCCTCCACCACCAGCGCAGCCCCAGTCTAGCGCGACACTGCATCATCGATCTCAGTAATCGACAGTTCCATGTAATCGCCTATTGATGCAATCGTCATAAGGCTGTCTTGGGTATGGAGACCCCTGCCAGCTGCCGCCTCTGGGTTACTAGACACGTAATTGGAGGTCCACTTGCCCTCCTACCCCTAATATGGAAAGCCCTGCTGCGCTAATAAAAAAATTAAAGGTCACCGTTGGCAAAAAGATTGCAATCTGTTCTGATTGGCCTGTGACTCAGGGCTGTGGAGTCGGTAGATAAATGTTCCGACTCCTCAGTTTTTTGTACTTCCGACTCCGACTCCTCTGTATTAATATGTGAATGTATTTTATACATTCCTTGAAGGAAAGAAAGGCAACATACATGTCATTACTTCTAGCAGAGAGAGGTAGTTGGGCAGAAGCTGCCTTCTCCTTTCTGTGTGCTGATCTTCTGCTGAAGATAGGGCAGTGGGAGGATCCAGAACGGGGCCTTTATTATAAAACATGATTTCCCTAGTAGAATCCCATAGTCATGTTTAAAGTTTAAGCTAACAATCGAAGTTTACACGTTTTTATAGCCTTTTGCTGAATGACAGCAGTTTTTCCAATGGTACAGCTTCAGTCTTGAACTATTGATCCTCCATTCCCTTCACTTATACAAGTGTCTCTAGTCCTGCAAAAAACAAAAAAATAGTTAATTCCTTATCAGTGAGAGGCTAGGTTACCCATGGGTTCCCTGTAACAGCAGAACACAACACTATGCAAAGTATAAGTATCGCCGCTTCTAATTGTGCGTTGCGTGCCATATAGTGAAGCACATGAAAAGCACGCTTCTTCACGGTCACTTAACGTGTTCGTTTTGCGGTTACGTGAGGCACTGCATGCATTGCTCTTTATTCTTACAATAGAGAAGTCATTAATTATAACTTTTTGTGAATTGGGACATTTAAACTTGCTAAATCAAAATTTAGTAGGAGTCGGAGTCTGTGCATTGTTTGGCGACTCCGACTCCAGGTACCCAAAATTTCCTCCGACTCCTCGACTCCGACTCCACAGCCCTGCTGTGAATTCATGGAGAGAGAGAGAGATAAGAGAGCTGGTGATCCCTGTGGTTTTACACACAGGGGGCATCCCTAAACCCAGAGGTATAATGCTTTAAAGCAGGCTTTTCACCCTTTGGTCCACTTTACAGGGGCATCCCAATGTGTGTGTGAGCAACTCACCTGTTACATACCTAGAAATGGCAAACCCACTGAGTATGTGTGGCCTCCACTGTGTGTTCGTTGCTGTACCCAGTAATGCCTCCTGTTGGATGTTCCCTCTGGCGAGGGCTGGAGGAATGCAGGACACGGTCTGCACTGTGGGAGTGGCTGTGGAGCAGGGTTGCTGGGTAGAGGTAAGAAATGGGTTTCACACTGCAGGGCATGCCAAATTGGGAAACTTCTAGGGAACACTTTTACCTGGCCATTAGAGTGGTGTAGCCACTGTTCTGAGATATTGCTCTTTGTCAGCTATCCCTATTGAGGAATCCCCCTTAGACATAACTTTCCTGCTATCCTGTGGCGTTTGTGCGGATCTCTACAGCATCTCTGACATCTCTCTGGCTGCTGTGAGCTCCCGCACCAGGCCTGTCTGATTGAGTGGCAGGGGAACGCTCAGCTGGTTGGAAGCGGATGCAGGATGCTTTCTGCTCTCATTTCATTCGGCAATCTATGCTGCTCATTAGTATGCACAGCATAGAACACTGATTGGAGGCGAGCCTGTACATGTGCCATGGGATCATGGAAGAGGTAAGACTACTCAGCGTTCCAGGAGATTTCACAAGGCTATGCATCCCTAATAGCAAAGCCTCCTGGATGAGGAATAAAACATGGATGAGTAAAAAATATGAGTTTTGTTCTGCTTTAAAGTGGACCAACACCCAGGGGGGATCGGCCCGGAAATCTATAAGATTCCCGGACCGATCAGATCCCTCCCCGCGGGGCATCCGAAATCGGGATGTCCCGCGGGGAGGAACCCCCCAGGAGGCCCACAAACCTTACCTCAGCCCCGTTCCTCTAGCAGGGCGCGCACCCGCGCCGGCCGTTTGTGAATGGCCGGTGCAGGCGCGCTCCCTGTTAGAGGGAAGCGCGAGACGCGACCTCCAGCGCTCAGAGCCAGCTGAGCTGGTATGCGCGTCCAGGCGGCCTTGGACGCGCATACCACAGCGGCTCTGAGCGCTGTGATTTGCTTGCGCGGTCACGTGGGAGCGGGGAGAGGTGAGTTTCTTGGGGCTTTCTGGGAGGTTTCAGACAGCGGGGCACCCCTGATCGGGGTGCCCCACCGAAGTGGACCAAAACCCAGGATAGTCAAAATCCTGGGTGTTGGTCCACTTGAATCCCTCCCCCTGTGTGAAACCCTCCAGGCCACCCGGTAAACGTACCCGATCCAACTGCGCATGCGTGAGCAGCCTGCTATACCTTTAGCAGGATACGCCCCCACACCAGGCATTTGTTAATAGCAAGTGCCACTCCTTAGATGAGCATAGATGAGTTCGCATCAGCTCAGTTGAACACGCCGATTGGATTAAAGGCCGCACATGCGCAGTAGGATAGTCAAAATCCTGGGGTTTGGTCACTTTAAACACCCGTGAGAATTAAATGCAGTTATGTGATTGGCTACAGAAAAAGAAATATGTAACTCATATACCGTATATACTCGAGTATAAGCCGAGTTTTTCAGCCCACTTTTTGGGCTGAAAAAAGCCGCCTCGGCTTATACTCGAGTCCAGGGGTGGACTGCCAGGGAAGGCCGCAACCCTGAACCCAACAGATGCTGGAGGGTGAGGGGCGGCCGCTGCGGGTCCCTGCTGTACCCGCTGCTGCTGCCGCCGCCGCCGCCGCTCTCATACACACAAACACGCACACACATTCACACACTGACCGGCACTTCCAGGCTGCTGCGAGCTGGTCGTCAATGGGCGGCGTCCAATGTTTTCATTGGACGCCGGCCATATGGGGCACGCCCACCGATGACCAGCGCACAACAGCCAGGAAGTGCTGGTGTGTGTGTGAGAACGGCGGCGGCTGCGGAGGAGGGGAGGGGAACCCCGCTGCCCCTCTGCAGGGTAACCTCGGCCAAACCCTGACCCCCGACACCTGCGCGTCTGAGAGCGGCGGCAGCAGCAGCAGGTGCCCTCAGTGTGTGTGTGTGTGTGTGTGTGTGTGTGTGTGTGTGTCTCTGTTTCTTTTTCTGTGTGTGTGTGTCTCTTTCTGTGTGTGTGTCTCTTTCTGTGTGTGTGTCTCTTTCTGTGTGTGTGTGTCTCTTTCTGTGTGTGTGTTTGTCTCTTTCTGTGTGTGTGTTTGTCTCTTTCTGTGTGTGTGTCTCTCTGTGTGTGTGTGTGTCTCTTTCTGTGTGTGTGTGTGTCTGTGTCTTTCTGTGTGTGTGTGTGTCTCTTTCTGTGTGTGTGTCTCTTTCTGTGTGTGTGTGTGTGTGTGTGTCTCTCTTTCTGTGTGTCAACTCCAATTCCAATTGAAAAAAGCCGCCTCGGCTTATACTCGAGTCAATAACTTGTTCCATTTTATTTGTGGTAAAATTAGGTGTCTCGGCTTATGTTCGGGTCGGCCTATACTCGAGTATATACGGTACATAAATTTGCGCAACCTCGCCAGAATACCTGGACATACCTATCGGAGGTTCTCTTTAATGATTTTTGATTGCCAGCATTACTGGGCATAATAATGAGTGCTCATTGGAGGAGACTCACCCATGCTCCAGTCTCTGTGATGTGAGGAGCTGCATTTTTCATTCAGCCTTCTTTATATTTTTTTAACATGTGAACCCTTTTCTTTGTGCTTTGTGTTGCTCATCAGCTCTGCATGTATCTCTATGGGGGACTGTGATTTCAAACAGGGAATTATGAAAATTGAGTCAGCAGAAAGGCTCAGGTTTTATAGAGTTTATCAGGAATGCAAAGCTCTGGTGAAAAAAAATTGCTAACCCTAACAACCAGCATGGGGTAAGCTGTAAGCGGGCTGGTTTAACCCTTTGCCTGGATAGTCCTTTTAACAGACAATCCTGGAGGTTTCGGTTTTGGGAAGCATTCCAAATTGGTCCAAATCCAAGAGGGCCTTTTGGTCAGGTTTAAACCATTCCAAAACCCAAATTTTGCTTCCCACCGCCCCCTGTGCTTTGAAACATATGATGGGACAGGGCTTGTGATTTGTGTGTCTGAAGACAAAGCACTGTTTCTCCCATGGCTCATGCCCAAACTCTCATCCAATCAGGGCTCCCTGCCATGTCTCTTCCCTCTAGCAGCTCCCTTCTGCTGCGTGTACCCGCCATTTACATATATGCTAGCAGCAGGGTGCGCATCAGGTAGAGGACTTCTGGAGGCCCCGCTCTGGGCATGGGAATGATTCCTCAGGGGAGTATGTGGGTGTTTCTCTCAGCGCAGCAAATCAGGGGCCAGCTGTAGCCGTGCCCAGTTTTCTTTTGGATTCTGTTACTAGGGTTTTGTCCGCTTTAATTTTTTTTTTTAGCAGAATAAAAGAAATGTGCCCTACACAGTGTAGGCTCCAGATGACCAATCACGCTTGCTCTGCTCCAGCCATCCATTTCCTGCAACATCTCTCGGCTTTGGCAAATCCGCCTGGCGTTGCACCTCGGCAGCCATGTATAATTTATATCTGCCTCGCGCATATCTCCTTCCACTCATCCCGATGCAACCAATGAATCAAAACAACAGGTGAGGCGCTTGCAACAGTCCATCTGTTTACTTGACAAACCTCTGAGCATTCTGGGAATTGCACCCTTGATTGGCCGTAATTGACTTGGCGCTAACTGGCTGCTCAGACACTTTTTTTCCCCCCAAAACAATCCCAGCATCCCTCTGTTGCTTTTATTTTTGCAACAGATGTAGCTGGCAAATCGTGCTTGTTCCCCCAGGTTATCATTATGGACGCCATTCAGACAATATTTACACATTCTGACAGGAAGAGCGACGCGCCGGCATGCTGCTTGATATCTGCCGGATCTTTCCTAATCTGCCAGACGCTGCTGGGACCCTTGGCAAACGCCCACGCCATAGCTTATTCTGGAATTGCTGTGCTGCTCTAGTGCGGTTGACAGGTGACTGGGACCTTCAATTGCAGGTCGAATATTTTTGTTTAGTTGTCTTTTTACATATAAGAAATGATACTTCCATTTTGAGATTTTTAGGAGGGGTTAAACCAGACCTTACCGGTATACTTCCACCCGGCTCCCAAATCGGGGGCTGTGAATAAAAATAGACGTTAATGTCCCTGTCCAGACACTAAGTTCCTCCCCCATTATCTTTCTTTAGGAACAGTGTGCAATGAGCCATTTTAAGGCCCTGCAGTGTGAACCCCCCTCCCCGATCGCCACTCACCTTCTCCACGTCTGTGTGCTCCGGATGTATCCCCGTTCAACTCTAGGTGTGTGTGACTGGCCTTTCTGAATGGGTGACACAAGCACACCAATTGCCTCTCAGCCAATCAGCGCACTCGCTGTCACTCGAGTCTGGGCTGTGGGAGTGGAAGGAAGGTGAGTGAACCGGGCGACCTGGGGGGGTACACACAGTGGGGCATTCTAATTTGGGATGCTGCGGCACAGAGGAACAACACACGGGAAAGTGAAAATCCTGTGTGGTGTTCCTTCCTCCTTAACCTTTTAACCCTTTAACTGCCAGCCTACCTGGAGTTTTTGTCACCCTTTGTTGCCAGACCATTTTGCACTATTTTGCGCTCCCCATGTTCAACTGTGATTTTTGAAGGGATTTCCAGGGATTTCCTGTGATATATTGTTTTTTCCAGCAGAGCCTGGGCGTTAACATGAAATGTCTTGTTTGTCATTTTCTAAGTGTATTCTCAATATTTTTGGGTGAAAATTGTACAACAAAATAAAAAAAAAAACTATGTTTTACAATTTGTAGTGTTTTTTTGTAACAAAAAATGTAAGTTTGTCAATAAAATCTTATTGCGTGTGAAACCCCAATTTCTCCCGGTTACAGTGGTACCACATATGTATAGGTAGACACCCTTTCCTGCCCAGGAAACTCCCCCAAACTGAAACAGCGCTTTAGGAGATTTTCAGATAAAATACAACTATGCTACGCAATATGCGCACCTTGCAGTTTTTCAAGAAAAACAACCCTTTACATTTGAAATACCCCCCACAAACTATATATTCCCTAGAAGTATACACCTCAGGCTTTCTAGGCGTACCAGGATTGTTGACATGGGTGCAGTTTTCTGAAAGTAATCCCTCAATGTATTCTTTGGTTGCACAGGGTTTCCTTAAAAATGAATAAAAAAGCAGAATCAAAACCACATTTTCCTAAAAAAAACTATATGCAAACCAGAAATTCTGAAAAAGCAACATCCCCAAAACAGAACGATACCCAACATGCATAGGTTCTGTCAAGGAAAGAGTTGCCAAACACACCAAAGTAAAGCATGCGCATAGCGGTAGTTTTACTTCAAAATTTCAGCTCTGCAGACAAAGTGCACACCTTGTGCTTTTTCTACCAAAACAACCCTTTACATTTGGAATATCCCCGATAAACCATATATTCCCTGAAAGTATACATGTTAAGCTTTCTAAGCATACACAGCTTGTTATAGTGGGATCATCTTTCTGGAAGTAATATCTCGAAGAATTCTTAGGTTGCACAGGGTTTCACAAAAAAATGTATAAAAAAGCAGAATAAAAAACACCTTTTTCCTAAAATATCAATATGCGAATAAGAAAAAACAAGGTAAATCTGAAAGCGCAAGGTCCCCCGAGCAGAACAATACCCTACATGCATAGGTACCTGTAACCTTTTAACTGCCAGCCTACTTGAGATTTTGTCACCCGCTGCTGACAGGATATTTTTCACCATTTTGCGTGATGTTTAACTGTGATTTTTGCAGAAATTTCCAAGAAAATGGCATATTTTCTTTTTGTGGCAGAGTTTAGGCTTTAACCTGAAATGTCTTGTTTGTAATTTTTCTACTTTTTTTATATATTGTTAAGTAAATAAGTAAAAAATAAAAAAAAATATATATTTTTTAAATTGTCTCCTTTATTTTAACAAAAACATTTATTTTATTAAAGAAAGCCATATTGCATGTGAAAGCCCCATTTCTCCCGATTACAATGATACCACATATGTATCGGTAGCCCCCCGTTCCTGTCCAGGTGATCCCCTAAACTGAAAAGAGCACTTTATAACATTTACAAATAAAATACAACTACTATCCACATAATAAAGGGTTAAATAACAAACAAATTGGTGTGGGGCCCCCTTGCACGGGGGGGACACCATTTCTTGGGGGAATTTTAAGGTTTTTTTGGGGAGGTCTCGGGTTAATGACAAGTCACCCACTAGCCGCAGGTGACTTGCCAGACCCAGAGCCTTGTGAACTGGTATAGGGGTCTCGTAGATCCCTTACCAGTTCACAAAGGGTTAAAATTTAAAAAAAACACACACACAGAGACACACTTTAAAAATAACTTTATTAAAAAATAATACTTTTTTTAATTATTTTTTTTTAATACTTACCTCCCATCAATCCCTGTGTCCCACGCTAATCAGGCTTCTGCTCTCCTGCTGCTGCTGGAAGCCTTTTATACCTACTGGGTTACAGGTAGCAAAGAGTTAATTAAAAAAAAAAATGACATAGGGTCCCCCCTCGAAGGGAGGGGGGCCCCATTTTTTGGGGGGATTTTTAAGGGTTAAAACCCTAAAAAATCCAAAAAAAAAATGGCGTGAGGTCCCCCCTACCCAGCGTAACCAGCCTGTGACCAGCTATGGGGCTTGTAGAACAGGGCGCAGGGGCCAGCTTTAGTGGCCCCTGGCCCTGCGGCTACAAGCTGTCATAGCCTAGGGCCACGGCTCTTCTGCCCCCCCCTGGGCTTTGGGGAGGCAGGTAATTTGGGGGGCCAGGGGTTAATGGCAAGTCACCCGCTTGCGCAGGTGACTTGCCAGACCCCCCGAGCCCTGTGAACTGGTATAAGGGGTCACATGGACCCCTTACCAGTTCACAAAGGGTTAAAAGTAAAAAAAAAGACAAAGACACACTTTTTAAAAATATTTTTATATAAAAAAAAATAAATGTTTTTTAATATTTTTTTTTAATACTTACCTCCCATCCATCCCTGTGTCCCACGCTGATCACTTAGGCTTCTGCTCTCCTGCTGCTGCTGGAAGCCTTTTATACCTACTGGGTTACAGGTAGCAAATGGTTAATTAAAAAAAAAAAATGACATAGGGTCCCCCCTCGAAGGGAGGGGGACCCCATTTTTTTGGGGAATTTTTAAGGGTTAAAACCCTTAAAAATCCAAAAAAAAAATGGCGTGAGGTCCCCCCTACCCAGCGTAACCAGCCTGTGACCAGCTATGGGGGCTTGTAGAACAGGGTGCAGGGGCCAGCTTTAGTGGCCCCTGGCCCTGCGGCTACAAGCCGTCATAGCCTAGGGCCACGGCTCTTCTGCCCCCCCCCCTGGGCTTTGGGGAGGCAGGTAATTTGGGGGGCCAGGGGTTAATGGCAAGTCGCCCGCCAGCAGCAGGTGACTTGCCAGACCCCCGAGCCCTGTGAACTGGTATAAGGGGTCACATGGACCCCTTACCAGTTCACAAAGGGTTAAAAGGTAAAAAAAAAAAGACACACACACTTTATTTCAAAACATTTTATTAAAAAAAAAAAAATTTTTTTTTACTTTACTCACCTCCGATCTTCATCTTCTGTGTCCCGCGGCGATCTGCTGTCAGTGACGGCTGGGCAGAGAAGGGGGGAGGCAGGCGATCGGAGGATCGCCTACCTCCCTCCTTCCCCGCCCAGCCGTCACCGGCATCTGAGAGTTCAACTGCCGGGTTCCCCCGATGACACCCGACGGGGCCAGAATCCAAGATGGCGGCCGCCATCGGAGGACAGAAAGGGAGGAGGGCTGTTATGCCCCCTCCAGAAGACGGAAGAGCGGGGGGGGGGTGATCGGAGCCCCCCCCCCCCCATGAAGAGGAGAGGCTGCGGGAGCGGAGGTGAGTAACTGTCATTTTTTTTTTTTTTTTTTACAGGCAAATGCCGGCGGCTGCTGAAACGGGGGGGGGGGCACCCTATTCCGGGCCCTCCCCTGCAGCCTGAGGAGCCCCAATCAGCAATCGGAGCCCCAATCAGCAATCGGAGCCCCTCTGGCTGAAGAGGAGACCCGGCCGGATCAAACAAGGGGTCAGGTAAGTGATTTTTTTTTATACTTTTTACTTTATTGCTGGGGAAAGTCAGGCACGTAAATTTTACGTGGCTGGCGTTTAACAGTTGGAGAGGCAGCCACGTAAAATATACGTGGCTGGCAATCGAAGGGTTAAATGCCAAGCGTAGAAACTATGTGCTTGGCATTTTCCCATGCTATTGTGAAAAAAAAAAAAGCCTCCTTCCTGGATCCAGCGCTGAGGGTCCCCTCTTCCCCCAGGGGGCACATGATTCCCCTCCCCGGGGTCTCCAAGCTTCCGCCGCTGGCACTTAATACTTAATAATTCGAAAAAAATTATGATATTTACTCACCTCCTTGCCTAATCCCTCTGGCCAGGTCTTCTGTTCACTGGGAGAGCCTCCGATCCCCTCCCTAGGGATCAGCAGGCTTTAGGTGAGGGCCCAGAACAGCCCCCCCCCCCGCTTCTGATCCTGCTCCTCGTAGTGTCCTGCTCCGGCTCAGACAGATGCTGGTAGTACCAGTGCAGAGCGGATGGAAGGGCAGGGGGCTCTGATCCCCTGCTCACCCACCCAGCCTGCACAGATCACGACCGGTATTTGCAATCTGTGACAGCAGGATCGCGGTGTGTCGAAATATTTTTTTATAATTTTTCTGGTGTGTGTGTGTGTTTATTTTTACATTTAACCCTTTGTGAACTGGTAAGGGATCTAAGAGACCCCTATACCATTTCACAAGGCTGGGGGTCTGGCAAGTGACCTGCGGCTAGTGGGTGACTTGCCATTAACCCCCAGCCCCCATTACATGCCTCCTCAAAGCCCGGGGGGGGGGGGCAGAAGTGCCTTGGTCCGTTTTAGGCTGCGCGGGCTTGTAGTCTTCAGGGCGGGGGGGGGGCACCAAAGCTGGCCCCTGCACCCTGTTCTACAAGCCCCATAGCTGTTCCCTGGGCTGGTTATGCTGAGTCATTTTTTTTTGGGGGGGGGGGGATATTTTTAAAATAATTTTACCCTTTAGAAATTCCCCCCCCAAAATGTGATACACCCCCTCCCTCAGAAGGGGGGACCCAATGTCTTTTTTTTTTTAATTAACCCTCAGATGGTATAAAAGGCTTCCAGCATCAGCAGGAGAGTGTTTGGCGTGAAACACAGTATTTGGGATGGATGGGAAGTAATATTAATTAAATATGTTTTTCTACCTGTGTGTTTTTTTTACAGTTAACCCTTTGTGAACTAGTAAGGGATCCATGAGACCCCTATACCAGGTCACAAGGCTTTGGGGTCTGGTAAGTCACCTGCGTCTGGTCTACAAGCCCCTATAGCTGGTCCCCGGGCTGGTTTTTTATTATATTTTTAGGGGTTTTTAACCCTTAAAAATTAAAAAGAAGCATGCGGTCACCCACATTGTTTTTGATTTTAACCCTTTATAGTGTGGATAGTAGTTTTATTTTATTTGTAAATGTTATAAAGTGCTCTTCAGTTTGGGGGGGTCTCCCGAACAGGGGGCTACTGATACATATGTGGTACTGTTGTGTATGGGAGAAAAAAGGGGCTTTCACATACAATATGGTTTTATTGAGTAAAATACATTTTTTATTTAAAATAGGACTTTTTTTTAAAAGCATAATATTTTTTTTTTACATAACGCAAAATGGTGAAAAATTGACCTGTCAACAGAGGGTGACAACATCTCAACTGATGTACTGTTCTGTTTGGGGATCCTTGCTTTTTCAGATTCAACTTGTTTTTTCTTGTTTGCTTTTGTTTTTTTTTTTTAATGTGCCTTTGATTCTTTTAGGAAAAGCCTGTGCAACCAAATAATTCACCGAGGGATTACTTCCAGAAAACTGCGCTCACATCAAAAAGCCCGGTACGCCTAGAAAGCTTGAGGTGTGTACTTCCAGAGAATATGGTATTTCAAATGTAAAAGCTTGTTTTCCCAAAACATCCTCCAGAACGCCATAGCCGAGTAGCTCCTCCCACCTAAACAGGAATCGCAGGACATGATTAAATACCCCGTCCCTTCCTCCTATACCTCAGTGCTTTTGTGTTTCTCCCTTGAAACAAGCTGGAATCTACATCCCTATTTGTTTTGTTTTTCTCCCAGGGAAGATGGCTGGTCCGAACTCCCTCCCCTCTCTAGCATGCTCAGGTTGTGCTCTGGGTGACCCACTACTGCTACAGCCAGGGGGCTCCCCTATTTTTCCTTCCACCCCCTGGGGAATTCACTTCCCTGGAGCTAGTCCTAAAGGCAGTCTCCAGGGCAGGACCCAGGAGACATTCTGGGCATGGATCCCACTATTCTCCCCTATGTGGGGGCATGTGGAAGCATCAGGCCCCCAACCTCTGGGGGGGGGGCGGGTAAGTAAAGGACTTACCTTGGGGTAGGGTTAGTTGTTTCCTGATTGTCTGGCTGGTCCGGTATCAGGAATCTGTTGCAGGCTGATAGATGGCATGCACCTTCCCGGACAGGGAGGCGGTGTACACACTCGTGCCAGATCTGGATGGGTGGGCCCTGTCTCCTGCAGGAAGCAGTATTCTGTGTTCGTGGCAGCGGTGCTGTTGTTAGCAGTTGCGGGTGGCAGCCCCAGGATAGAGCCTGGGCTGCACCTCGCTCGCGCCTAAGAAAAACCTTTCTTCCTCCGAGATCAAAAGTATTCTCTCCTTATCGTCTTACGCTCAAGAACATCCCAGAATGTCCCTAAGACAGATTCTGGTGCTGTTGGGGCTTATGTCTTCAGCCATCCCAGTGGCCATTTGGGCCCAGCTACATTCAATAGCCCTCCAGACCTTCTTTTTGCTCACCTGCAACAGAGATCCAGAGGCTTTGGATTCTCTGGTTACACTTCCAGATCAAATTTGTCAGTTCCTTCAGTGGTGGTTGGATCACGGGAATCTATCCAAGGGGAGACTTTGGCAACAGGGGGACCCAATCCGTATCACAACAGACACATGTGCGCAGGTCTGTGGGGGGGGCTATACTCCTCACTCCCAAGTCCAGGGAACCTGGTCCGGCAACAAGACCCTAAGATCTTCAAACTTTCAAGAGTTAAAGGCTGTTCAGTTGGCCCTAAACCATTACGAAAACATTATATAGAATTGAGAAGTGCTTATTGTCTCGGGCAATGCCACAGTTGTGGCTTATCTTAACCATCTGGGGAGCACAAAGTCAATTGAGTTAATGTCTCTCTGAGACAATATGTCCCAGGATGGAAAGAATGGTGATCTCCTTGAGAACAGTCCACATCAAAGGGGAACTAAACTCAGTCGAGTTCAGCTCAGAGTGGGAGTTAAACCAGAGTGTCTTTTCTCAACTGGTACACTAAATTCCAAATGCTGACATTTTCTCTCTGCACCAGTGTCAGGAGGCTCGGGCGGGGGGGGGGGGGGGGCCTGCCCTAGGTCAAAATCGGGGAACGTTCTACCTTTGTTATGTACACCATTTCAGATTCTCTCTGGTCATAAGGTATATAAATTGGACCTGGCAAGGGTGATCCTGATTGCCCCCTGGTGGTGCAGGAGACTGTGGTTCTCCCTACTAAAACAAATGTCACTAGGTCCTCCAATAACTCTGTCTGACAGCAGATCTGCTGTATCAGGGACCAATGTTCCATCCTCAGGTTCAGATCCTCTGCTTGACAGCATGGATCCATTATGGATTCAGGAATGGGGCCTGCTAAGGAGTAAGGGGCTTTCTAGTTGAGTCAATAAGACTGTTCTCCAAAGCAGAAAATGGTTACTGATAAGATCTACAGAAAAGTATGCAAGAAGTTTTCTTCATTTTGAATCGCTCATAACTTGAATCGTTCAGGGCTGGCTGCAGTTTTGAAGCTTTTACAGGAAGGCTCAGAAATGGGACTAGCCATCAGTACCTTAAAGGTGCAGGTGACGGCTCTATCTGTATTCTTGGACAGTAGGCTTAGATAGGAGGATCTGTTTGAAAGGTTCTTTGTCTCTCTGTCTAGAGGAAGACCAGTAAATCCTAAGGACTTCCCTCTCTGGGACCTTTCCATTGTCCTGAATGTTCTCACACGGTCCCCCTTTTTGCCCATTGAGGAAACAGCTGTAAGTTTTTAACGCTTTGGATTGATTCCATATTATCCATTATTCTGCTTGAAGAATTAGTGATTTGCAGGCCTTGTGCATAAAGAAACCTTATTTTAGGATTTTTTTTCTGATCATCTCCCCATCAGACTTGATCTGCTTTACCTGCCGAAGATCGCTTCTAAAATTTACAGGTTCCAGGAGATCTACCTACCAGGTCTTGGACCATAGGACCTTGAGGATCAGCAGGAGATGCATCTGCTGGATGCCAGAAGTATTCTGTTGACTTACTTGGATCGCACCTCAGTTTGGAAGAGATCCGATCATTTGTTGCTTTCGTTTGCAGGGAAGACTAGGGGTCTGCAAGCCTCCCAAGTCCTCTATCGCCAGGTAGGGAAGCCATCCAGTTAGCTTGTGAAGGTTCCAGAAGTCAGGCCCCAATTCCCTATGAGCACACTCTACTAGGGTGGTTTCTGCTTCTTGGGCTAATTGGTCAGGCGTTTTTCTGAAGGAAATCTGCAGAGCAGCAACTTAGGCTTCCCCGCACGCCATTTTAAAGCACTACAGAGTGGATCTTTCCTCTGACATGAGACAGGTTTTCGGCAGGAAGATTCTACAGATTATTATTTCTTGTTTATCATCAGCTAAGCAGTCCTGGAGGATGTTTTGGGAGAACCCTAATTAGCTTACCCAGTAATAGAATTTCTGGTAGTCCTACATCCCACCCAGGCTAAGTATATTGATATGTTGATATAAGCATGTTTCTTCTGGAATTGCTCTTTTAAAACACTGAGGTCCAGGAGGAAGTGGCCGGGTATTTAATCATGTCCAGTTTGTGTTCCCCGTTTAGGCGGGAGGAGCTTCTCGCCTAAGCTGTTGAGTTTACAGTCCCTTTAAGCCTGGGAAGCCTTTAGGGGCAGTAGATGCAGGTAGGATGATTTTTAATATGAGCAATCTGTATGTACAGGGTGTGGGAAACATATAAGGTAGACTCTTATTCAGAGTGAAGGACCGCTTTAAAGCATATTAATTTTAGATGCTGGGGAATAGTTATTTAAGGGTTTGGGCTTTTTATTAAATGATGCTGAAGGGTCCTATTTAAGATTTTTTTTTTTTGAGGGGGGGGGGGTAGAATCGTAAGGAGTAAAAGCCTAATGTTAAAAAAAAAAAATCTCATTACCCTTTCTCTTCTAGTCAGTAATGCAGAATAAATCACTTTGCTGCATTCCAAAATGCCCAAGCTCCGGCTTTCTAGAGATTTTTAACAGGAGGGGGAATCCCAAATTGTGATGTTGTGGGTATAAACAGACCACCAGTCTGTGAACTTCAGGTGGGTCAGAGGTTTATTTGACTCGTCCTATTTAACAAAAGATAGGCTACATGCATTTTTTTTGTTTAGGTTCAAGTGGACCTAAAGTCCGACTAAGATCTCATCATACTTCTATACCCAAGGCCTTAAAACAGATTATTAACCAGATCAGCACCCCTTCTTTATATGACTCCCAGTTTGCAGTGGAGTATGTTGTGCTTGCGTACATGCTGACTTGTCAAACCCTATTTTCTGCTGATGGGGAAAAGGATGCAAAGGATGGGTTGCTGAATCACAAAATGTATCAAAAGTGCCTGAATTTGGGCTGTATCTGAATGCCTTGAATATGTAACAGTGAGATATAATTGGATGAGAGCTCTCACATCATTGGAGTGTGGGGCGAGGTACAGTAAGATTTTCGAGGATCCCCTATAGTTCACACAAAGGGGCATCCTATGTTCGGGCCAAAAGTCAGTTTAGTGAAAAACCTGGGTTTTGGTCTGATTTACCTTGCGGGCCATCTCAAGTTGGATGTCTCGAGGGAGAAACAAACCTTTCATCTGACCCATTGGTGTGGACCGTAAATGTTTTTTTTTTGGACTCCAATTTCCCACGAAAAACTCCTTGCTGTTTTTACAGAATTGGGGAAGGTTAAAGCAGATCTAAAGTCAAAAATGGCTCTAGATCTAATTATACTTCCACCCAGGGCCCTAAAACTCTTTACCCTGCTCCACTTTCACTCTACATATGACAATGGCAGCCAATAGAACTCTCTGGTCTGGCGTGCCCCCTGGTTTGGCAAACCCAAATGGCTGTTGACAGGAAAGGAGATGCATGAGTTGGCAGTTGGGGATCCTAGGCTTGCGTGAATGTTGGCTTGGCAAACTCAACTGGGGAATGGAACAGTAGGTTGTGTTGCTGCATTCCTAAAGACAGGAAAGGTGAGTATCAATTCCCGTGTTCCTACTTACTAAAGGAGGTGCAATCTCTTGCCAGGGGAGTGTGAGTATAAACCCCTGCACCGTGGGGTGGCCTGGAGAGGGGAGTATACCAGTCATTTTAAGGGTTTTCATACAGCAGGTGATACACAAATTGGGATGCCTCAAGAATAGGGAAATGGCTGAAGAGAGTTTTGGTCCAAATTTAAGTGGACCAAAACCTAGGTTTTCCGTTACCAGGGTTTTGGTCCATATTATTGGGCATCATGATTTTGGGTGCCCCTGTGTGTGAACCACCCTGGGATATTTATTTACTCACCTCGACGTGGAACTAACACTAAAAAGAAGGCCTAAATCCCACCTTCCAGCTCTGTGTCTAAGGCACTGAACCATCCTCATCCACCCCCTCACGCCATTGCTAGCCTTGCATTTGAGAGATACTCACCTTTTCCTAGGGCAGCTCCATTCAACATGGGGCAGGAAACAGGTTTGCATACATGCAGAATCCGCATCTCCTCCAATAGGAGGTGTATGGCACTGCAGTGTGCAGCTGTCTCCTGTCCACCATACAGTACGTAAGGTAACGTAAATGAATTAAAATTATTTTTTACCTATATATACCCTCAGTCCCAAGTAGCTGGCAATCACGTAACTGCCACTGACCCTTCTGGATTTTTCCAGTGGGCTTGGACATCAAGGTTTTAGTGAAAAAAAGGAACACAGGCTGTTGGGTCACTGGGTTAAAGCATATAGAAGGTGACAACATAAACTTCCTTTCTGGGTATAGGATCACTTAAATAATAGGATTGGGTGAGGTGGGCGGAACTTTGATTAACAACAATTTCTGAGCTTTTCTTCTCCTCCATCTGCAGGATTCACCCCCCAGAGCACTTCAAGGCCAAATACGCGGTGGAGGAGGTGCGCTACGTCAGTGATGTGAGTAGAGCCATTGCAAGCTGTGTTTGTAGTGACCCTATGGGCCTGAGCATACTGGGAGTTGCAGTTCCACATTTACAGATGCCTGTGTGCATTGAATGTTACCAATCAATATTGCCTTTATTCTAAGTATGTCACACACCCCGCTTCAAGATATCCAGAACATGTGGGTAATACCGACCTGAAGGGGCGTTCCTGCAGAGATGATAGCAAAAAAGAAAGCCCCTCCCTGATCCATAAATACCTGGGACCTCCCACTCATCACCCAGTTTTCCATCTCTGCAGACGGCGAGCAAGTCAGAAGATGATGGCTCCTCCTTGCACAGGGGGATTTCAGGTAGCCGGGATGATTCCCGGCCCGCTTTTCATTCATTTCCGTTTGGACCTTTTTTCCCCAGAACTCTATATGCCTCCCAGCCTCGGCTGAGGGTCCAGGCGAGGGTATATCGGCACCTTAGGTGCTCAGGAGCTATGCTCCACCGTGAGACCCTATATGAGAGGGTAGGCGGTTACTCCGGGTTGGTGACCCCGGTTTGGGATGCCCTGTCCCTTACTTGACTTCCAATGGCCCTCCCAGGATCCCCTTCCATAGGTGGGGTTGGGGAGTGTGGGTCCCTTCTTAATCAATCCTTTTCACAGGACAGCATACTTTGAGTGTTTGTGTGTGAGTGTAGTGTCTCTTTAACTGTATTCACCGCCGCAGCCGTTTTACAGGGCTTGTGCGGTGCTGGCCTGACTTCTTCCCCCCATCTTCCCTTCACTTTTATTAATGGCGGAGGTATTCACCTCACGCCATGTTACTGTGCTTCGGGGGGGGGGGGCGGGTCCGGACCGTCGGCGGGGTCGGGACTTGTCCCTCCCGTTTTCACATGTGTTTGTGTGTGTGTGAGACGTGTTTTTCTCTGTAACTGGCCGGGCCGGCGACCGCTCTTTGCTCTGCGGCGCCGGCCGGCTCTGGGCGCCATTATCTTCTGAGGTGATTCACCTCACGCTGACTGGGGGGGGCGGGGCCGGTGTGACGGCGCGTCACCGCTCCCCGCCCCCATCCTTCGCTGGCGCCACTGCGGAGCTCTGTGGAGAGGAGAAGGGGGGCGTTGCCCGGCCTCGCGCGCGTCCCGCGCTGGCCACGCCCCCTTCTCCCTTTCTGGCTGCAGCTCTGGTGTTGATGAGGAGCGTCTGGAAGTAATCCCTCACGGTCGCCATTGCTGTCTATCGGTTTTGTAAGTGGCCTCTGGCCATTCTTCTTTTTTCACTGTATGGTTGATTTGACATGTCTTCATTAGCCTTATTAGTCCTTCTGTTCTGTCTTTCTGATGGTGGTTCAGGAGGTTCGCCAGTAGCATTTAGGGGGTCCCTCCTGATCCTTTATCACTGGGTTAATTTTTTGCCATAAATCCTCCCACTCGGGACATTAAAGGGGCATCCCGGGTTGTCTAACGGCGTAATTCCCTGGGTCATAGCGACTATTTATATAAAAAGTTCACCTTATGGAGGCATCCCCGGATACTGGGCTCGGGGCCCCTTCGGGGCATCCCCAAAAGTGTATGTTATGTGGGGTATCCATTTCTGGGGACGATGTACTTCTGTGTATACCATGTGCACAGCAGACCATCACGCGGCAGTCCGAACCACAGGCGTCTGGGTCAGCACCGCCGGTCGCTTCATCTCCACCTCCCGCCTTGACACGCACCCCGTGTGACGTCGTCATGGGCAGGGAGCTGCAATCTGAGATGTGCGCCAGATTGGCTAACCTTGAAAAAATTATCTCTGGCTCGGTCGCCCGTAAGGCTCCGACTAAGAGAAAGCATTTGTCGCCGGCTCCGCTGGTGGAGGACCAGGAGGATGTTAATAATCTGGATTGGTCTGATTATTCCCAGCTAGAGGAAGGGGAAGTTTATGAGGATTCTGATTTTTCGGACGATGAGCAGTCCTTTGACGCTGAAGCCGAGCTGGGTGACTTGGGGAGATCCTCTGATACTCCCCACGCTCTGGCTCTGATGTTAGAGGTATTGAATATTTCCCCTCCTGAGGAGGTGTCACAGCAGAAGGGTGAATTGTTTGAGGAATCCAAGCCGCGCTTGGAGTTCCCTACACAAAGGCATTTTGACAAAATTATTGCCAAGGAATGGGACAGGCCGGCTCGGCTCCCTGGCATCCCTCAGGGATGGGATAGGATATATCCCTTCCCTTCAGAGGCGGTTAAGCGCTGGGCATCTCCCCCCGAGGTGGATGCGCCGGTTTTGGGGTTGTCCAATTCCTCGGTTTTAAATAGACCTGATTGTTCCATTCTCAAGGATGGAGAGGATAAACGTATTGACCAGATGGCTTGTCATGGTTTTGCTAAAGTTGGGTCAGCCATGCGGCCTGTTTGCGCATCGGCACTAATGGTGTTGGCTGCCAGGTCCGTGGTTAGGGACCTGCTGACCTCTTCCGGGCTGCGTCCTGGTAGTGCTGAGTTCCTTAGCCTTAAACGGTGTGAGTTGTTTTTATCTTTTGTGTTGACAGCCTTGGATGACACTTTGATGATGTGTGGTAGAACATCGGCGCTGCTGGTCACTATTCGGCGCTCGGTGTGGCTGCGCCAGTGGGCGGCAGATTTTATGTCCAAGAAGTCACTAACGGCTCTACCCTTTGTTGGATTACGGCTTTTTGGAGAGACATTGGACTCTGTTACCAAGGGTGGTAGGTTACCTCAACGCAAGAAACAACGCCGCCCCTTTCGGGGGGCCCCTTCCTTTCCCCCCTCCTTTCGTGGGGCCAGATCTGGCAGGGGATTTGCATTCCCCTCTTCCAGAGGAGATTCTGGGAGCAGGGGCAGAGGACGTGCCCGTCCAGGATTCAGTTGGGGCTCTAAGCCCAAGCCGGCTGCCAAGCCGGCTCAGCAATGAGGGGGCGCCCTAACCCTTGCGGGTGGGGGGACGGCTGCGACTCTTCTCCCAGGTTTGGGATCAAGAGGTCTCGGACCGATGGATCCGGGAAGTGGTGTCTTCCGGTTACAAGCTGGAGTTCGAGCTCCTCCCCCCTTCCAGATTTTTCAGGTCTCGAATGCCTTCAGAACCTCTAGCGGCGCAGGGACTTCTGTTGGCAGTGCAGAACCTTCTGGACATGGCTGTCATTTGCCCAGTGCCCCCTTCGGATCAGGGCAGGGTTTTTTATTCCAATCTGTTCACGGTACCCAAGAAGGACGGATCGGTCTGACCCATCTTGGATCTGAAGTTTCTCAAAAGGTTCATCCGGCCACGGAAATTCCGCATGAAAACGCTGCGTTCGGCCATTCACTCTCTTCGTCAGGGAGACTTTCTGACGTCCATAGACATCAAGGATGCTTATTTACACTTTCCAGCACACCAGAGGTTTCTCAGGTTCGTGGTGGAGGATCGCCATTTTCAGTTTGTGGCACTCCCCTTCGGTCTCACCTCGGCTCCTCGGGTGTTCACCAAGGTGCTAGCGGGGGTGATGGCTCTGCTGAGGGTTCAGGGTATCCGCATTGTGCCCTACTTGGACGATCTTCTGATCATGGCCTCCTCTTTCAACCAAGCGGAGTTGCACACCAGAGTGGTGGTGTCCACCCTGGAGAGGTTCGGTTGGGTGGTCAATCACCCCAAGTCTTCTCTTTCTCCGTCCAGAGTAGTGACCTTTCTGGGAATGTCTCTGGACACTTCGCAGGCCAGGGTGTTTCTGCCCCAGGCCAAGATTCTTTTGATTCAGGATTTGGTTCGGCTTCTCTTGTCGGCCCCTCGTCCGGCCATCCGCCTAGGGATGAGGCTGGTGGGGTTAATGGTGGCCTCATTCGAGGCAGTTCCCTTTGCGCAGTTTCATACAAGGACGCTTCAGCTTCATCTGTTGAAGGTTTGGGACAAGTCCCCTCTATCGTTGGATCAGTCCTTCCTGATGACTCCCCGAGTTCGTCGATCCCTGCAATGGTGGCTGGGGTCGGTCAATCTGTTGAAGGGCAGATCTTTTCTGGCCCCGTGTTGGGAAACAGTCACCACGGATGCCAGTCTGTCAGGTTGGGGGGGTGTTTGGAAGGACCTCCAGTTTCAGGGTCTGTGGGGCCCGCAGGAGGCTCACGAGCCCATCAATGTTCTGGAATTGAGAGCCATCAGGTTGGTTCTGTTTCGCTTGACGCATCAGTTGCGGGGCCTGCCAGTTCAGGTCCGGTCGGACAACCGGACGGCGGTTGCTTACATCAATCACCAGGGGGGGCTCGCGGCAGGAGTGCCCTCAGGGAAGTGTCTTTGATTCTGGACTGGGCGGAGAGCCTCGTCCCGTGTATCTCAGCAGTCTACATTCCGGGAGTGGAGAACACGGAGGCGGACTCGCTGAGCAGGGCCTCCTCTCATCAGGGGGAGTGGTCTCTCAGTCCCAAGGTGTTTCGTTTGATCTGTCTCAGGTGGGGGTTCCCAGCGGTGGACCTCTTTGCCTTTCGTCACAATCACAAGCTTCCAGTCTTTGTGTCTCTCTCGCAGGATCCTCTGGCTCTGGCGGTGGATGCCATGTCTCTGAACTGGAGGGATCAGGGGTTTCTTTACCTGTTCCCTCCGTTTCCAATGGTAGCCAGGGTGGTGCGCAAGCTGGCCCTGGAGGGCGCGTCGGCGATTCTGGTGGCACCAAGGTGGCCAAGGCAGGTTTGGTTCGCAGACCTAGTAAGACTGGCAGAGGATCAGTTCGTTCTGCCTCTACTGCCGGACCTGCTCACTCAGGGTCGGCTGCGCTATCCCAATTTACCTTCGCTGGCTTTGACGGCGTGGCTGCTGAAACCGCCATCTTGAAGGAGAAGGGTCTTTCTGACGCGGTGGTTCAGACTCTTATTAGCGCCAGGAAGCGCTCTTCCTCTACTATTTACTATAGGACTTGGAGGTCCTATATTGACTGGTGTGAAGGTAGGTCTTTCTCTTGTCGGGAGTTCTCCATTTCCAGAATTCTGGAGTTTCTTCAACATGGTCTGGATCTGGGGCTTCAACTTAGCACCTTGAAGGGGCAGGTTTCTGCCCTGGCGGTGTTCTTTCAAAGGTCCTTTGCACTTCATCCCTTAGTCAAGACCTTTTTCCAAGGAGTTACGCATGTACGGCCTCCTAGGAAGCCTGTTGTTCCAGTTTGGGATTTGAACCTGGTTCTTTCTGCTCTTCAGGGTCCTCCGTTTGAGCCCTTGAATGAGATTGCTTTGTCTTCACTTACTCAAAAGGTGGCCTTTTTGGTGGCTATCACTTCGGTTAGGCGTGTTTCTGAGTTGGCAGCTTTATCCATTAAAGCTCCGTACTTTGAAAGGCACCAGGACAAGGTTGTCTTTCGTTTCAAGCCGGATTTTCTTCCTAAGGTGGTCTCTGCCTTTCATCTGAATCAGGACATTGTTCTGCCATCTCTATGTCCTAATCCCAGCAATGACAAGGAAAGGGCGCTGCATTCCTTGGATTTGGTTAGTGTTGTGAAATATTATCTGGTGGTTACGTCTTCCTTTCGTAAGACTGATGCTTTTTTTGTGGTGCCCTTTGGACCTAGGAAAGGTTTGGCTCCTGCCAAATCTTCCATTAGTAAATGGATTCGTCAGGCCATCATTGGGGCCTAGTCTGCCAAGGGGAGGAGTCCCCCTTTTCGTGTTACTGCTCATTCTACTCGTGCGGTTGGAGCGTCCTGGGCTTTCCAGCACCAGGCCTCTGTTGAGCAAGTTTGTAAGGCCGCTACTTGGTCCTCTGTTCACACTTTTTCCAAGTTTTACAAGGTTGATGTTCGGGCCTCAGCGGATGCTGTTTTTGGCCGCAAAGTTCTGCAAGCTGTTGTGGTTTGAGTTGTGCATTGTTGCCTTGTTTTGGATCCCCGCCCTTTTTATGGACACTGCTATTGGATGTCCCACATGTTATGGTTATCTTGAAGCGAGGTGTGTGACATACTTAGAATAATACCATTTTGTGAAATACTCACCTGTAAAATGGGTATTATAACTATGTCACACACCCCGCTTCACCCGCCCTTCTTGTATTCAGGATCCTTTATTTTGTGAACTTTGCGTTGCTTTGGTTTATATTTGCCTCTTCCTGGTCCCTTATTTTACTGCTTCTATATACTGGGTGATGAGTGGGAGGTCCCAGGTATTTATGGATCAGGGAGGGGCTTTCTTTTTGCTATCATCTCTGCAGGAACGCCCCTTCAGGTCGGTATTACCCACATGTTATGGATATCTTGAAGCGGGGTGTGTGACATACTTATAATACCCATTTTACAGGTGAGTATTTCACAAAATGGTATTATCAGTATGCGTGCTGTGGATCTCCGTAGCAGCCTATTGGGAGATTACTGTACAATTGTCGTCTGTTTGAGCCTGATAGTCTGCTCCATGGCTGCCATGGAAAGTTTCCCGAAGAAGTGAGTATCTGGGTGACCCTTTTCTCTAGTTTAGCTGTGCTGATGCGGGGGAGCCTGATCCGGGCCGATACCCAGCTGCATATTAAAGGCTGTCCGGTCACTGGAGTGCCTCTTTAAGTTAGTTACCAATCCCATGGCATATGTGCTCTATACATTTAGCTGAGGTGTATACCCCTGGCAGTGGAATGCGCTCTATTAAGCTTTCCCAACTGATCTGTTGTCTGGTCGCTAGGAAAGGGGCATATACAGTGGGATCCCTGCAAACTGAGTTTTTTTCTGTTCTATCCTGGTTCTTTAACACAGCCGGGGTGAACAAACCCAAAAAAAGTGAAAATCTTGGAAACCCTCATTTGTGACCCCCCCACAGGATCGCCATAAAACTCACCTTTCTAGTGACCCCACAGCTTCCCTCATACTGTTGCACCTTTCCACTATCTGAATCTGCCCGCTGTCTCTCCAGTCAGCTTTTTATGATGCTCATCAAAATGCATGACATAGAAAACCTATTAGAGGACAGTCGGCTTATGCGCTGTGGAACTGCCATCATGGTAAGAAAAGCAGCATTCCCTGGAGGTCTGACAGAGGCAGGCATCCCAAATCAGATGCCCCCTGAAAATCGAACAAAACCTGGAAAAATGAAAATCCCAAGTTTTGTTTCTCTTTAAAAGACAGGTCTAAGGGAATTGTTATTGCAGGAGGGATTTGCCTAGAGTGTGTCTGATAGGAAATATTTTCTCTTTTCTTCCATCAGATTGCCAGTGTCCTCAGTTCAAAGACTCCATCACTCCTCCTCACACTGGTAAGACCTTATTTCTGATCTCACAGCGCTAAATATATTCTTTGTTTCTTTCTTTTTTATACTCATCCCTACATGCATCAGGTATCATTGTATTACACGTGGTGTACAGCAAGGGTCTGTGCCCCATTCCTTTTCACATGTTTGTAAGCGACATAGGAGAAGACTTGGTAGGTAAAGTTTGAATGACAATTACTGTATTTTTCACCACATAACCCGCACCTGACCATAAAACGCACCCAGGGCTTACAGGAGGAAACAGAAGGATCACAGAAAGTGTGCAGAATCCCCCCCCCCCCCCCAATCATGTGTGACACACACTTACAGGCTTCAGCGTCGCTGTTAGCTTCCGTCCTTTGCTTCAGCTGGTGGGCTTGACCTATTCAAGGGCGGGACTATTATTGGACACTGGTCATTCATAGGCCTCAGCCACCCATACACAGGCCATGCCCACCTGCACATAGGCCACACCCACTTGCCAAAGTGAAGGAAGCTAACAGCGACTCGGAAGCATGTAAGCTATGGTGTGTGTGTGTCAGCAGCAGCGTTGGCCAGCCTGTTTTATATGCTTGTGTCGGCGGGAGCCCGGGCTGCTGCATAAGCCGTGGGCACTCCTGTATTGTAAATTTTTTCTCATCGTCCTTTAGGACAGCCACAGTGGGAGGGGCTTCTCCCCTAAAGACCAAACACAAACTAGGAAAGGTTTAAAATTCCCACCCCTTCCCCCCCAGTCCTCAAGATTGTGTTTCCTCTCCATGGAAACCTCTGGGACCTTCCTTCATTGTCCAATTTATTTTTTTTATTTATTTTTTTCAACCCCAGGAGGCACCTTGGGAGGTGCTCAGTGGAGCACCATGTCACCTACCCTGGCTGGCTCTTGATCTCCTGCAGTAGCCAGCAGGCTTGCGTTCTGGTTGACGTTATCCTCCCACTCTGGGGCGTTGGCGCTTTGGTTGGTGTCCCCAGGTCTTCCCTCCGGTTCTCGAGGGGTAGACGGGTGCACGGCCGGCTGGCTTCTATATGCAACAAAAGAACCCAGGCTGTGAATCCCATGACATCTACAGCAGACGAGCCAAGCCATGAGGATGCCTCTTCAGGAAAGTTCGTGAGATGTATACATCTGCTGTTATTTGGGTGTTCACATATATTTGGTCTTATTAGCATGCTGTGTCCAGGCTTATTTTTTTCTTTGTGTCTGTGATACATTACCTCTCCAGGTGAGAATGCTGCAGTAAACCTTTCGCTTCTGGTACACAAGATTGCAATCCCCTTATTTGCAGAGTTGAATTAATGCAGAATGAGTTAAACCTGTCTCTACCACAGCCAATCAGATGATTAGCAAGCCAGAGTCAGGAAGTCTCTGATATATACCTCCAAAACACCACTGCACTGTGGTTTAAGTTGCTGCAAAATGTTTCTTTGTTATCACTGATTATATAAAGGATTATATAAAAGATGAGAAAGGGCAAACAAGCTATAGAACATGGGTGTTAGGATAACTTCTACCTTGTTGATGTATTAGATCATAACTGCAATATTAGCAAGGATAAGCGTTTTCCTATCCACAGTTTCTCCAGGGCTTAATGGAAGAAGAGTGACTTTTGGAATATAACTTTGCTTAGCTCCATTAAAAGTTGGTGGCCAGTGCAATCCAGGGGCAATTTCGCATTTACCTGATACACCGAAGATTGGTAGATTACGTACCCCTCTTCATACCTTTCCAGGCAACCTGAATAGATCTGAACATCTGAATAGGCAATCTATTATGCATAAATGATGGCTGACCGTAGAGTTTGGCCGGCCCTGGAGTCTTAGACTTTTTTTTATATATAGATTATAGGTCTCTACTCTGATAAGACGGGTTTGTTGTTTTCCTTCCCTGTGAGGCAGGCTACCATACATGTTTGGTTTATCTCCTTTTCTAGAGGATGCAACGACAAGGTGATTAACCACCAATATATGAAAAGCCTTGCTAAATTATGCCAGAGCTTTTCTCTTCATAATCCATAATCATAATCCTCGTTAGTGTATAAAAATGTAGGTGTTTTCCTTTTTTAAATGAAACCTTATGTTTGGTTTTGAATTACAGGCTACTCACTCTAGATCCTCAGGGACAACCAAATAAGCAGTGGGGGTTGCAGACAAATCCCAATTTGTCATCCACCCACGCAGACAGCCAGGTCTCGCCCCAACACCAGTTATTCTGATTGATTATAATCTTATGTTTGCGGGAATATATATATATATATATATATATATATATATATATATATATATATATATATAGACATAGACATGTGCCTTTTGCGGCCTACAGCCACACCACCCTGAATACGTCTTATCTCATCTGATCTCGGAAGCTAAACATTGTCGAGCCCAGTCGGTACTTGATGATGAGAGACCACCTGGGGCCACTATCTTTTGGGATATCCTCTGCCCCCTGAATCTTTAAAAAGATTCTGACCAGGACGATGGGCTGTCTGAGCTCAAGAGGCAATCTTGCAAGAGGATCAATCTCTCTCATTCAGGAACTTGGTTCCATCCAGAGAGAACACAACAGAAGTCTTTTTTTACAGCATGGATCTTGATGGTCCTGGGCAAGGGTGTAACTTGGGTTGAAGGAGTTTCAGTGCGAGCATTGAATGCCCCCCCCATCATGGCTCATACAGTACACTTTTTCCTGTCATTTAGCTAAACTGGAGTCATAAAAATGATGCTCCTTTTTTTCTGTACGTGCATGAGATAACACATATAAGAAAAAAAGCAGAGAAACTTTCATGGAGCCCCCTGACCTTATGTACCCCCTATAGTTGCATCCCTGGGTCTATGACCCACAACATCCCGGCGATTACCTGGCTGTAACTTCTCTACTCGCAGTTATATGCCTTTTTCTGTACAGACATGGAATCGCCCCCATTGGGGTACACCACTGCTTTCCCAAGAATACAGGGTAAGCCTGAAGCGGTGGTTGGATTCTCTAGTACTCCAAGGCAGTCATTGGAGGCAAAGGTCCCAGTTATCGCAAAAAGGTTCCAGTGCTTGGGCGTGGGGATAAGTGGCATATCTGAATCACCAGGAAGATACCATCTTAGTAGCCTTTCTGAATCTCGCCTACGCATTTCCAATAAGCAGGGAGACAACTATAAATAGAAATGCTATGTTGCCGTTCCTCGTATTCCTGCATAAGGGGTTCGAGTTATTTAATATATATATATATATATATATATATATATTTTTTTTTTTAAGACTCTGGCTTCAGACTTAACAGTCTTGTTGGTCAAAGGTCTGAATTCGTTCCCCATCAGATTTGTCATTCCCACAAAATTATGGTGGCTTGTAGATTGTCCTTCCTGGGATTTATTGTTAGTTCCTAAGGGGCCCTCAACTTCAGATAGCATCTTAACACTTGAATCTGGTTTACGGTTCAGGGTCGCCTCATCATTAATACATTTGATAATTACAGTCCTGTTCCTAGATTCCTACTGTTTGATTCTCCAGAATTACGTTTTTTCTTAAGTCCAGATCCCCTTTTTCTGCCTAAAACGGCAGTCTTTTCCTTGCACACGAGAGCTAGTTATCCTGTCCTCTGTGTTAATGGTTTTTCAGATTTTATTTTATTAGAACACACATAAAGTTTTTTTCACAGATCACCTGTTTGTTTTCTATTCAGAAAGGAATAGGCAACTATCTGCTTCTTAAGCCACTATAGCTATGGAATATACAGGTCAGATCCTGGGCCAACACTTGTATGGGGTGAAAGATCAGAAGCTTTCATAGAAGAATTTTGCTGAGCTACTGCTGGGTCTACATCCTACACCTTCCTCAAGCACTACCATTGAAACCTTTTTATCATACAAATAAGCCCTGGTAGAAATGAACTACAGACAGTATCCCACCTTTAGAATCTTAGCTACTTGATTATCCTCCATCCTGAAGGACAATGGGAGAAAATCCCCATTAGACTTACTGGTAATGGTATTTCTTTCAGGACAGCCCTTACAACCCCCCCCTTAAATGTTTTCTTTGCTCCTTCGGTTTAATATTTTTATTGCGCAATACTGAGGACTGGGGGGAAGCGGTGGGGCTTTTAAACCTATCCCAGTTGGTATTTCCTCTTAAGGAGGAGGAGCCTCTCTCTCTCTCTGAGGCAGTCCTGACGGTTACCGGTAAGTCTTAACTGGGTTTTTTTTTTTGCTTTTGTCTCATAAGACGCACAGGCATTTCCCCCCTGCTGTTGGGGAAGAAAATGCGTTTTTATGTAATGAAAAATAAGGTATATAAAGTATTATATATAAATACCCATTATATCCCTGCGACAGGCTGTAACCCAGAGACCGCCTAGACTCCAGAGACGAGTAATGGGTTTTGATCCACTTTGTTGAAGGCCAGGATAAAATAATTTGGACCTATACTGCAATTTCCTCCCACACTAAACATCCAATCTTAACCCGGGTCACCACCCATTTTTCACAAAATGTGTATTGTTCCAAGCACAGGGGGGCATCACGATTACTGGTGCCCCCTGTGGACCTACAGTCAACAAATGTTTAGTAAATTGCTCTGCTAAAGTGCCCCTCAGTGGCAGAAACTGCTTGAAAGTGCTTAAAGAGGAACATTACAGGTCTTGGGGAATTAATAGACTCCCCATACCTGGCTTTCCCAGCCCCCCTGCCCCTCCGGTTTAGATACTGTAGCTGTTGAAAAAACATTGTGGCACTTGTCCTTTAAACCAAACTAAAAGTCAAGATTCTGTTTTGTCCTGAATTGTAGCTTTCTGTGAGGGCATGCCATGCCTTTCAGCAAGATAAGCCATATACAATACAGTACTCCCAGGGATCCCCTGCAGAAAAATTTGGCACAGGAAGTTCACACAACATACTAGCTCCCTCCTGTATGTGGCTTGGGGACTGCCTGGACTCCATAAGTTGAGCAATAGGGGAAGCATTTAGGCTTACCTGTCTCAAGGTAAGAAAGGTTGGGGATCTATGATAACACAGTCCAGCTGCCCACCGCTGTCTATGCAGCAGCTCCTCTTTTGTCTCATTTCAGTCTAGATGTGTTAATGATTTACTTCCTGCTCGCCTCATTGGCGTCCATACAGGAAACTCCTGTTTTCTGATTTGCGCAGTGACCGCGGCTTTTAATGCATCTCATTAAAAGTGTTTTATTGTGAATGCTTTGATGGAAATGGGTCGCAGTGGCCGCTTGGTCGGTCTGGCTGTTAATGAACATCGTTCTCCGGCTGAAGGTCTCCTTCGGTCACTGCGTTCCTGGGGATACGAGCGCAGAGATGAGTAATTACTGTCAGTGGTGTATCAGGGTTTTAATTGCGTTTAGACTCGCATTAGCTTGCATCCTCGGATGTACAATGTATTAGAAAATAAATGAGTAATCACCGTAAAATCATTGTTCTGTAGTACATATGGTGAGTATGGGGTGTTCATTTGCCTCTATCTGATCCTTCCTCAAGCACTGAGTTGCTGATCACCGACTAGGACCGATCGGCTGGTAAATAAAAGGCGAATACCCGTTTGTTATTTTTATTGGACTCTCAATCCCTGTAACTAGCAATCTGGCATGCATTGGGGGTGCAAGTGGACCTTCAGTAATTTTTGACTGGAGGTCTGCATTAAGGCTTTACAATCCCTTTCTTAATTACCCCTGGGGCATATTGATTTGGGAGGCCCCTACAGTTAAAGAAGACCAAACGCTGAAAAACACTTTTGGTGTCCATTCCTTCTCTGATTGGAGCAGCTGTGCCTAAGCCCATCTGCAAGCATGGCCGGTGATGTGCATCCCTGCCAACTGACATTGAAGTCAGCAGGGTGGGCAGATCAAAAAGATGCTGCTGCAAACTTGTTCTGCCCATCGCTGTTCAGAGTGGTGTGAAAGGGAAGATTTCAGCTAGATCTGGAGTCTTTAGACTCTAAAACCAGTTTTGGGCCACTTTATAGACCCCTAGATATATTTAAAGTGGACCAACACCCAGGATTTTGACTATCCTGGGTATTGGTCCACTTCCCTGGGGCACCCCGATCGGGGGTGCCCCGCTGCCCAAAACCCCCCCAAACACCCCGAAAACTCACCTCTTCACGATCCCACGTGACTGCGCTGTCCAATGCCCGCCGACGGACAAGTGACATCCGTCGGCGGACAAGGGATCGCGCCCGCCACCGCCTCCCGCGCGTCACTCTTGACGTGTGCGTGCCGGCCATTCAGAGACGGCGGGCGCGCGCACGTCTGGAGGAGCGCGAGTGAGGCGGCGGCGGCGGAAGCAGCGTCTGAAGAGGTAAGGTTTTTCGGGGTGTTTGGGGGGGTTACACCCCGCGGGACATCCCGATCTCAGATGTCCCGCGGTGTGTGAGGTGATCGGCCCGGGAATCTTATAGATTCCCGGGCCGATCACCCCTGGGTGTTTGCCCACTTTAACAATCTGACATAGAGCTCTGGGTGATGTGGGCAGGAAACTGCTCACTGTAGAAGTGTATGCCTCTGGAAGTGTAAATGCCACTGGTGTGTGCTGCTCTTATATGTCCCCTGTTGGAGGTAGCTCTACTTGCAAAATATGAGGACCCTGCCTTGAGTTGCCAGGTAGGATTTAGTTCTGCTTTAACCCTTTAAGTGCCAGCCTAACTGGAGATTTTGTCACCCTTTGTTGCCAGACCATTTTTTACAATTTTGTGCTCTAAATGTTCAACTGTGATTTTTGAAGGGATTTCCAAAGAATTTTCCAGGAAAATTATATATTGTTTTTTTTTAGCAGAGTCTGGGCTTGAAATGAAATGTCTTGTAATGTTTTAGGGGTATTTTCAATATTTTGTGGTGAAATAGGTTAAAAAATGTTGTATTGTTTTTTGTAATTAAAAAAGTAAGTTTGTCAATAAAATCTTATAATGTTTTAGGGGTATTTTCAATATTTTGTGGTGAAATAGGTTAAAAAATGTTGTATTGTTTTTTGTAATTAAAAAAGTAAGTTTGTCAATAAAATCTTATTGCTCGTGAAATCCTAATTTCTCCCGGTTACAGCGGTACCACATATGTATTGGTAGACACCCTTTCCTGCCCAGGAGACTCCCCCAAACTGAAACAGCACTTTAGGAGATTTTCAGATAAAATACAACTATGCTAGGCGCTATGCACACCTTGCCATTTTTCAAGGAAAACAACCCTTTCCTGCCCAGGAGACTCCCCCAGACTGAAACAGCACTTTAGGAGATTTTCAGATAAAATACAACTATGTTAGGCGCTATGCGCACCTTGCCATTTTTCAAGGAAAACAACCCTTTACATTTGAAATACCCCCCACAAACTATATTCTCTGGAAGTACACGCCTCAAGCTTTCTAGGTGTGCCAGGCTTGTTAACATGGGTGCAGTTTTCTGGAAGTAATTCCTCAATGAATTCTTTGGTTGCACAAAGTTCCACTAAAAAAAGAATAAAAAAGCAGAATCAAACTCACTCATTTTCTTAAAAAAACAATATGCAAACAAGAAAAAACAAGTTCAGTCTAAAAAAGCAAGGTCCCCAGAACAGAACAATACCCAACATGCATAGCTACTTTCAAGGGAAGAGTTGTCAAACACCCCAAAGTAAAGCATGCGCATAAATGTGATTTTACTTGAAAATTTCAGCTCTGCAGACAAAACAACCCTTTACATTTGGAATACCCCCCACAAGCTATATATTACCTGAAAGAACACATGTTAAGCTTTCTAAGCGTACACAGCTTGTTGTAGTGGGCTCATCGTTTTAGAAGTAATCCCTCAAAGAATTCTTGTCCTTGTCCTTTATTTTAAATAAAACTTCATTAGAGAAAACATTGCACTTGAAAGCCCCATTTCTCCCGATGACAACTGTACCATATATGTATCAGTAGCCCCCACATTCTTGCCCAGGAGACCCCTCCAAACTTAAAAGAGCACTTTATAACATTTACAAATAAAATACATCTACTATTCACACTATAAAGTGTTAAACCAAAAAACAATGGCATAGGGCCCCCCAATTTTTGGACAAATTTAAGGCTTAAAAATCCACAAAAATGACGTGGGGTTTCCCCTACCCAGCATAACCAGCCCGGGACCCACTATGCAGGCCTTGTAGGAACAGGGCGCAGGGGCCAGCTTTGGTGCCTCTCCATCCTGCATCCTGCACACAGCCAAATGGCCTGTACCCTTACCCCCCCTCCCCCTGGGCTTTGGGGAGGCAGGGACACAGAAAAAAGTATTTTATAATTATTTTTTTTTAATACTTACCTCCCATCCATCCCAAGGCACTGTGGCCCACGCTGATCTGCTGGCTTTCGTTCTGTTTTTTTCTTTAAAAACCCTTTAAAATCCCCCCCAAAAAATGGCGTGAGGTCCCGCTTACCCAGTGTAACCAGCCCAGGGACCAGCTATGGGGCTTGTAGAACAAGTCGCAGGGGCCAGCTTTGGTGGCCCCCCGCCCTGCTGGCTACAAGCCCCAAAGTGTCATATCCAAGGGCTCTGGTGTAGGGGGCTCATGGATCCCTTACCAGTTCACAAAGGTTTAAGTGTAAAAAAAAAAAACACACACACACAGAAAAATAAAACTTTTATTATTATTTTTTTGACACTCACTTCCGATCCTGTATCCCGCAGTGATCCTGTCCCCCGGCGATCCGCTGACAGCTGCCGGGGCTGATCACTGGAGGCAGGTTGGAGGGTAGGGGGCCCCCTGCTTCCCCAGCCCCCTACCCTCCAACCTGTCTCCGGTGATCAGCTCCGGAGCGGGATGACGTCATCGCCCACAAGGGGCGGGGCGTGGGAGGGGGCATGTTTTGAGCCCCCTCCTCACAACGGAAGAGCCCAGGGGGGCCATCAGAGGCCCCCCCGGTGAAGAATACACAAGGTATCTGGCACAGAAGTGAGTAAATGTGTTTTTTTTTTTTGTTTTTTTTTTTCACTTAGCAGCACCGGCTGCCAAAGCATGGGGGGGGTTTGGCTATTTGTTGCCCTGGGGGGTAATCAGATACCCCCAGGGTGAAGAGAAGACCTGGCTGGTTCGAATGAGGGGTCAGGTGAGGGTTTTTTTTTATTATTTTTTTAACTAGCAGGGCGGAAATCCAGCCTGTAGGTACTACGGGCTTGGCACTTAACGGGCAGAGAGGCAACCCCGTAGTACCTACAGGCTTGGCACTTAAAGGGTTAAAGAGAACCAAAACTCTTCATGGAGGGACTGAAGTGTAAAAGACTCCAGAGCTAGCCTATTCCCTATGCCTGGGGCAGCCCACTGTTTGAATCCTCTGGGATCACTGGTTATATTCACGTAGCCAGCGCAGGCCACAGCTGCATTCCCGCAAATGTCATGACTGATGCTGGGTTCGGGAGCATGTTTCAGACCACAGGAAAACTAGGGATGCTCACTATGCCGGAGTTCTGTCTGCGCACATGGGCATTAGCATAGTCGGTAAGGTGAGTATATCGCAATGCCAAACACAGAGGCATACCAAATCGCGATTCTCCCTCTAAATTAAACAACATACAGACAATCCACAAAATCTATACAATATTATTGCGCTATGTAGAGAAAACCATGGGAATATTTTTGTCACAGCTCAGTGATCAATTGACACTACCAAGCAAGGTCACAAAGCTAAAATACAAATACAGAAAGTTTAGGTCGGAGCTATTCGATTGTCTTTATCATGTGAGTCTCCTTTAAATAATTCCAATGTCGATTCAAATTGGAAAACGCCACAGGTCTATATCCCTTCCTTATGCTTTATAAACGTGTAATATATATATATATATATATATATATATACACACACACACACACACCACTCTTCTGTTGTTACTTCCTCAAAAACATAAAACAAGAACCCAAGGATCCCAAATAGTGTGATACCCTTTATTTTCCCTATATCCAGTCTAGGTCGTCCCAGCGATGACATGTTGGTATTCCGCCTCCAGGGGGCGCTCGACTGCAAGATCGAAAGCTGTCGCTGCTCCCGGCCCCCTATAAGGGCAGGTGTCTATCATTTCCCAGTGTTCATCTTGCAGTCTGGCTGCTGAAGATTGTTGGATACCCTGGGGGCGGAATACCCACATGTCATCACTGGGACGACCTGGACTGGATATACTCAAAAACAATTCTACAGGTGAGTTTCACAGAATTGTATTTTGCAGACAAATTTAAAACATAAAAACTACTCACAAAAGAAGAGTGAATTCAAACATTGATATTCCTGCTATTGCAGTTATTGAGAATGCGGTGTTCCTTCCCTCGACAGGTCGATGTTACACACCGGGAACCAGCCGTGTAATGTCGGCAGAGCACCCGTGGCCTAGTCCAAGTCTATGTCGCTGTGGCCTAGTTCCATGCGGGTTGTCACTGACGCATTTCGTCCATCCAGGGACTTTGCCAAAGGTCAACCATTGACATTGGAATCATTTAAAGGGGTCTTACATCACAAAGACGATCTAATAGTTCTGACCTAAACTTTGTGTATTTGTAACATACAGGCAATACCAAAAACAGTTACTCACTCACAAGCTGCATTCAAGATTTGGGTGCTAGACCAGGCCTTCCCACACCATAATAGCATCCAGAAAAAGATGCACTCCAGTAAAATCCAGTCTATCGCTCCAAATATAAAATTGTCAAGTACAAAGATCTTTGTCATATAACATGTAGATTGCCAGAATTCCCTAAAAATATATGGCTTCATTACTTAATAAACAAATAGATAAATATGCAATATATTAACTCATTTGTGTAATGGTATCCAGTTGCGATGTCTGAGGCCATTAATCCGGACCTTCAGCTTGATTTAATGAAAAACCCAAACCCTTAATAAACTATTCCTCAGCATTTAAAATAAATACAATTCAAGTTTTTAGTTACTTATTATTCTTTCCCCCACTGGGCTGCAACTCTGTTCAGGACTAGGATACAGGCACCGCCATCTTGGATCACACATGCTGAGAAACGGAGAGCAGGATAAAGTACGGGGGGGGGCGGGATATAGCTGGGTTTTGCACAGACAGAGCAGAGCCGGGGTCAGGAAAAGGTCAGCAATCCGAGAATGCAGAGTGACACAGTCAGAAGTCACTTCCTGTTTGCAGTCTGCCTGATTCCCCATGAGCCACCGTCTTGGATGTGTAAAGGCTCATAACATGCAGTAGATGCAGGTAGGATGATTTTTAATGTGAGCAATCTGTATGTACAGGGTGTGGGAAACATATAAGATGTATATGATGTAAGATGTGCTCTTATTCGGGGTGAAAGACCGCTTTAATTGTCTGCAAGAACTAGCTCCGGGAACCAGGAATTAAAAAGTTGAGGGGGGAGGGAGAGCACTGCCCACCCTGCACTTTTCACCGCCAACAATTTGGCTGGATATTGTGCAATTCAGGAAAAGAACAACCCCGCCCCCACATTAACGCTCAGTCCAACATACGGGCAATGTTGATTTTAGGGTTGTGGTTCACTTTAAATTGGACCAACACCCAGGGGGGATCGGCCCGGAAATCTATAAGATTCCCGGACCGATCAGATCCCTCCCCGCGGGGCATCCGAAATCGGGATGTCCCGCGGGGAGGAACCCCCCAGGAGGCCCACAATCCTCACCTTACCGGCGATCCAACGGCGCATGCGCGAGACGCGGCCGCGTCTCTCGCTTCCCTCTAGCAGGGCGCGCTCCCGCGCCGGCCGTTTTGCGAATGGCCGGCGCAGGCGCGCTCCCTGTTAGAGGGAAGCGAGAGACGCAGCCAATGACAGCGCTCTGGTATGCGCGTCCAAGCGGCTTTGGACGCGCATACCAGAGCTGCTCTGAGCGCTGTCATTGGCCGGACGAGGTCACGTGGGAGCGGGGAGAGGTGAGTTTTTGCGGCGATCGGGGGGGTTTCAGACAGCGGGGCACCCCCGATCGGGGTGCCCCACCTAAGTGGACCAACACCCAGGATAGTCAAAATCCTGGGTGTTGGTCCACTTTAATCTTATAAATCTTTGATTGTCTTCTGACAGATGTCTTGTTAATGCACACCTACAGCCTCACTTGTAACTAGGGATGGTCTTGGTCCACAGGGACACTAGACTAACCTAACTCACCCCAATTACACTGCGCACTGCATTAGAGAGATACCCAACTTTTCCTAACAGAGCTTTATCCGAAGGGACAAGAAATGGCTACAGACCCCTGCAACCATCGCACCATTCCTATAGGGCACATGCTTCACTGAGGAGCGCAGCTATTTACCGCTTGCCATCATGATGCGCTTCATGTCCGATTTTTAAGTGTGGAAACACATGATGCTTTTGGGGGGCAAAAAGGGTAATTTTTGACTATAAGTTTGCTTCTAAGCTGGTCTCTAAGCTTGTCATATTGCTGCGCTGGTGCTGTTGTGGCAGGTAGTGGGCTCCTGTCAGATGTGAGATGCCTGTGATAATAAAACTGTCAGATTTGGGTGATGTGGGGCTCTGGTCTGGCACGTAGGTGTATTAAAATTATTGCTGTCAGCAGCTTCACTTCTGCTTACTGAGAAAAGTGCTGGACAAGCCAATGTTTAGTTATTCCTGGCAGCAGTTAGAGTTTCTGGATTCTGCTGGCCTCCACATTGCTCTTTCATTCTGTGTAAAGACAGAGCTGCATCACTTTCTGTTGGCTTAACGTGGTGCTGTCCATGGTGCTGAAATGCATCCTGCTTGCCCAGGTAAGATGACAGAAGGCAACTTGTTGGTGTATTCCGTACTTTACTCCTTCAGTACCAGAAAATGCTTTGCATTTATTGCATCAATTAAACCATTTTGTATGTTTAACCTCCCTGGCGTTCTGATACCGACAAATGCAATGGCAACGAAAGCGTTGCCATCGCATTTGTCTCTGACGCACGGCTCCGCCCCCATGAGCCTCTGCGGCTCACAGAGACGGAACCCGGAAGCAGAGACGGACGCCGCAGCCGCGGCTCTCACCTGCGATCGCGGCGGAGACATCGCTGGATCGCAGGGAGAAGGTAAGGAGGCTGCGCCGCCCGCTCTTGCTCCCTAATCGATCCCGAGCGTGACTCGGGGTCACCGCCACTTACTGCGCAAATTGACCCCGAGTCACGCTCGGGATCACCGCCAAGGGGGTTAAATAACCTCCAAAGAAGGGGTGTCAAACTCAAATACACTAAGAGGCCGATTCAGTAATAGCACCAGGTAGCGACAGATGAGCGCCAGTAGCGTGATTCTCACAGCGCCCGCTAGTATTCGCTGTGCTTGGCCGTTGTTCGCTTGTTGACAGCGACTCAGTCGGTGTGCGGTAATGTTGAATACGGGGTTAGGAGTCGCTGTTTCACAGGTTCCGCGCTGTATGGGTGCGCCTGACAGCGAATGGCCAGAGCGAACGGCTCCCAGCATATTCATTAACAAATCACGCTCCAAAAATTCTCGCGCTGTGAAATGCATGTTTAAACCCCAGAGCGCTGGCGGCGATGGGTTAAAAGTAGTTTTTAACCCCCAAACATCCATATTTTTTTATTAAAAAATTAAACAAGTTTTTCTAAACATTTTGTAATATGAATACATTAATATCAGACCTGTAATATCAATTCTGCACAAATGTTTTTTTTTTTTTTACCTTAAAAAAAATATATAACATTGCCGTAGTGGTCACAGAATTTTTGACAGTTAAAAAAAAAACAAAAAAACAATCATATCAATTAATTATGAATATTTAAAGATTGCTCCATTGAAATGCATTGGAGAGCGCCAGGTAGCGAGAGATCATACCTGGCGCTGTGATGGGATTAGCAGCGGCGCTGTTCGTTGCAGTCCGCTACATGATGAATCCCGCGCTAGATGACGCTCTCGCCGGCGCTAGCCTCATTTAGCGTGATAAATGCGTGATGGTGTCCGCCGCCTGGCGTTCTGGAGTCGGTAGCCGCCGATAGCTGGCGCTACCTGGCGCTAGTGAGACACTACCTGGCGCTATCCCTTGATAAATAAGGCCGTATGTTTAGTCCATTTAAAACTTGGGTCAGCCTTGATATTTATTGAAAACATGTGTTTCCTTTTCATCAGACAAAACAATGAACTCTTTCATATGGAAACAAACTTTTGTTTTGCTTAAAGGAGCACTATCGTGAAAAAATGGCCCAACGATAAAAATCCATATAAATTTGCTGGATGGTGGGAGGAGAGGTCACTTATACACCCGGCATCAAGAAATATCCAGCCAGGCTTGTTTTTTTTATTTTAACCCCCTTGGCGGCGATCCCGAGCGTGACTCGGGGTCAATTTGCGCTGTAAGTGGCGGTGACCCCGAGTCACGCTCGGGATCGATTTGGGAGCAAGAGCGGGCGGCGCAGCCTCCTTACCTTCTCCCTGCGATCCAGCGATGTCTCCGCCGCGATCGCAGGTGAGAGCCGGGGCTGCGGCGTCCCTCTCCGCTTCCGGGTTCCGTCTCTGTGAGCCGCAGAGGCTCATGGGGCGGAGCCGTGCGTGAGAGACAAATGCAATGGCAACGCTTTCGTTGCCATTGCATTTGTCTATATCGCAACGCTAGGAAGGTTAATGGAAGGAAGAGGAAGTAAGGGGGTGACAGGTTCTGTCACCCCTGATACACTAAACCTGTCACCCCTGGATTTTACTCCTACCAGGAAAAGAAAACCACAAGCTTGGTGGGAGTTTGATTCAGTTGGAAAATATAAATGACCCCCTCCTCTCATTAGCCGGCGTGTTTATATGGATTTTTAATATTACACATTTTCGCAATAGTGCTCCTTTAAGGTCCCAAACCCAGGAATTTTACTATCCCAGGTTTTGGTCCTTCCTCCTGGGGCACCCATGTTTGGGATGCCCTGATGTGTGAAACATCCCAGACTGGCCTATGTTTATACCTGTCTGATGAGCCCGCGGTGAAGGCGCAGCTCTCCTTCAATCAGCTTATCTGGCTGCACCTATTAATGTGACTGGAGAAGCTGAATGATTTTCTAGCTGCACGCATGATCGGCGCACAGCATCACTTGCATCATCTGGCTGTGCAAAGTCGAAGGGTGCAAGTGATTCCATGTGCCGACCGGTTACGACTGGTGTGGCCATGCACAGCCAGAAAAGGATTGAAGTAATACCGGCGGCATCTGCGCATGTGCTGTGAGATAAGCATATCGGGCAATTGGGGGGTTTCACAGGGCAGGCCATCCTAATTTGGGGGGCGTGAATCAGCCCCGCTGGAGTCTCGTAGACTCCAGAAACGGTTTTGGTTCACTTTAAGCATTGAATCTGTGCCTGGGGAGGGGGGTATCACCAGTCTTGATGCCCCCCCCAGGCTAGAGCAGCGGTGATGTTGCTGGGTAATGGGATCCCACAGCTTTAAAGGGAGGCTCCTCACTATTAAGGGCACCTCTGCTACTAAACACCTCCAGTTCCCAGTGAATGATTATTTTTCCCCTCTTTTTCCCCCCTTTTCTTTTCTTCATGGACACACCACAAGTGGCAGGAAAACTTCAGCAGTAGGAGGTGGTAGACATGGCAGTCAGTGACATGCCCATGATGCCCACTGCCTTATTCCCCACACCCCACTGGGTAGGGGTGGAGAAGAGCCTGCTGGTATCTTCAGGAAGGGAGGACCCCCCGATTAAGAATGCACCCTTGTATTTCCCAGTGGGCTTGCACATCAAACCTAAATGATTTCCATTGGTCACCTGATTGTCTGTGATTTGGTGCCGTGCCATACCATGTATGAGGAAGTGGTGACTCGAGTATAGTGCCGCTTAAAGTGGTCCTATACCCAGAAAGGAGGTTTATCTCCTATCCCCAACCCAGTGCCCCACAACAGCCTGTCTCTTTTTTTTACTCATCAAAAACACTATTATTATTCATAAAAACACTAACCGTATGCAGTCTGTGGTTCAAGTGGCCATTACATTGCTCCCTGGCTGTGCAGCAGCTCTCCCTGGTGTTTACCAGCAATGATACATTCATTTAAAATGTACCTATAACCAGATAGGAAGCTTGTCGCAGTCTATCACCAGCCCAGTGCTCCAAAACAGCCTGTGTTTCTTTTTTATCCTAAAGCCTTTTCCCAATATTCATAAAAACACTAACAGGAAGCAGTATGTTGAATGACATGCCATATGCTAATTCATTCAGTTCCAGGGTAAACATAATGGCAGTTAAAAATGACTTAAACCAAAGCAACACAACAAACAGTGCTCATATGCATCCCTCCTCAGGGCAATTTAGATTGCTGCACATAAAAATGAATGTACCTTTTTCTAAATCCTGCTGCAGTAAATTTTAAAAACAAAACTGCGGTTTATGAATGAATTTGCAGGCCACCTGCAAAAAGGAAGTGCTGCTGGGCTTCCTGTTACTGTGCATTGTCAGTTATTGCTCCCGGGGAGCAATCTGTATTTCCTGTTAGTGTTGTTATGAATACTAGGCAAAGGCTTTCGTAAAAAAAAAAAGGAGCACAGGCTGTTTCGGGGGACTGGTCTGGGGACAGAAGGTGACATCATAAACTTCCTTTCTGGGTATAGGATCACTTTAAAGTGGAACAAAACCCACCAATGGCCAGCCTGGAATCTAAAAGGTTTTCCCCGGGGCATCCCGAGTCAGGATGCCCCACTGTGTGAACCCCCAGGCTCCCTTTAAAACTCACGTTTCCCCACTTTAGTGGTGCATGCGCAGGCTCTCGTTCAATCAGTGCCCTTTGGCTTTACTACGTTCTTTGGCAAAGGGCTCTGATTGTTTTCGATGGGGAACGCACACTGCAGCATCCCTGGTGGTGTATGTGCGCTCCCGCCACAGGTAAGGGGGGAGATAGGATGGAACAGAAGCGCACACGCCACCGGGGATGCAGCAGCGTGCTCCCAATTGAATTTAATTAGAGCCCTTTGCAATAGGATGTAAACACGGCAAAAGGCTCTGAATGGGCAAGAGCCTGTGCATGTGCCGTTGGAGCAGGGAAAGGTAAGTTTTAGTGGGTAAGCTGGGGGTTTCACACAGCAGGACACCCCAAATTGGGCACGGAAAAACAAAACATGAAAATTTAATTCCTGGGCTTTGTTCCCCTTTAAACACAGCTCAGCATTGGGGAGTCAGCCTTATCATTTATAATAAAAAATACATCTGAAGCACTACAAGCTAAAATGCCATTGTGTTGCGTTTTAGCTTGTAACTGAATGAATTAGCATACGGCTGCCATTGGAACATAATTCGGTATGCTGTTAGTGTTTTTATGATTATTGGGCAAAGGCTTTAGTAAAAATAAAAGAAAGTTTGTGATACTGGGCTGGGGATAGAAGGTGACGATGTAAACTTTCTATCTGTGTATAGGATCACTTTAAACCGGACCTTCACCATGATTTAATGAAAAGCCCAAACTCTTAAAAAACGATTCCCCAGCATCTAAAATTAATATATTTTACATTTTTAGTCACTAACTTATTATTCTTTCCCCCACTGGGCTGCAACTCTGTTCAGGAATTTAGGATACGGGCGCCGCCATCTTGACTCAGAAGCATCACACTTACTGAGGAGAGGAGAGTGGGATAAGGTACAGGAGGGCGGGTTATAGCTGTGTTTTGCTCAGACAGAGCAGAGCTGGGGTCAGGGAAAGGTCAGCAGTCCCCGAATGCAGAGCAGCACAGTCACTTCCTGTTTGCAGGCACTTCCTGTTTGCAGGCTGCCTGATAAAATGGCGGCTTCCATAAGCCGCCATCTTGGATGTTTAAAGGCTCATAACATGCAGTAGATGCAGGTAGGATGATTTTTAATGTGAGCAATCTGTATGTACAGTGTGGGGGAAACATATAAGATAGACTCTTATTCAGAGTGAAGGACCGGATTAAGGGTCAGCAGTCTGCTCAACTAAACCTTAAGTGGACCAAAACCCAGGATAGTCAATAGTTTTGTCCATTCTGGGTTTTGCTCCTTTCGCCCGGGGCACCCTGCTGTGTGGAACCCTCCAGGACGCCGAGCCTAGCTCACCTCTACCCGGTCCCATGGCGTGTCTAAGAACATGATGATGGCCGCATATCCTTCGCCTTCCTCTAACAGGGAGCATGCCCGCGCCAACCATTAACAAATGGTTGGTGCAGGCACGCTCCCTGTTAGAGGGAGGATGCGGCCGTCAAATCCACTGCTTTTAGACGCACCGTGGGACCGGGAAGAGGTGAGCTGGGTTTGGGCGGTCTGGGGGGTTCACACATCCCCGATTGGGGTTTTGGTCCACTTTAAAGAAATTTTTCAAACCATCACCCCTGCAGCAGTGCTCACCTGAAAGGTTGGATGCGGGTCCCTCGCCATCCGGCACCTCGCGCAGCGCCGCTCTCTTGTTGGGCTTCTCTTCTTGTCTCCCTCCGCTCTGCCATCAGTCACAATGAGCTATCGTGCCTCCCTTCATTGATTGCAATAGAGGGTGACATGGCAGTTCACCGTGACTGATGGCGGGGGCGTTGCCACGTCAGAGCAAGACAGGAAGAAAAGCCAGACGAGAGCTGGCTGCGCAAGGGACCTGCATCCAGCCTAAAATGAGATAGGATAAGAAGAAGAATAAGTAAGCAGTAACAGCCCATGCATTCAGCTGCAACAGGTTCCCTTCAGAGCCTGCCAACCAGAAAGCTCTGGAAGGTTATCTGCAATGTTTGGGTATAAACTGGGAGAATGGAGCTTTAGTATATTTTTATTCTTTCAGATACTGCTGAACACAATTTAGCCGCTATTCTTTGCCGTTTTTGATATTAATCCTCCATTACTGTTTTGCCCCCGAGTCCTCTCTCATATCTGCCGTTTTCTTCTCTTTCAGCGTGGGCTTAACACCGACAGCGGCAGCATTTGCAGGGAGGCCTCGTTTGAAGGAATTAGCCAGTAAGTAAAAATCTTCTTTGTCCCTTTGGTGCTCCTTGCAGGAGTTCCTTATTCTGAAACCTCACGCCTTCTATTTTCCTAGGAGATGAAGCTTCTGTAACAGCACGTCATTTAGGAGACGTGCAATTATTCACACCGCTTCCAAATAAGAAAATAATAGATCTGAGCCAGGCTCCCGCGTCTTCCTTACTAGAATGTATTAATGTCTGCTCGCTGCGAGGAGAAGTGCTTTTGAATCACTGACAGGAACCAAAATGAAAGGGAGGCTGCTTTTTAGTGGCAGGCTATAGGATTGTAAAGGATTCAAGATTTATATGTGAAAAGCTGACATGAACACTTTGAGGGCCTAGGCATCCACTTGGCAAACAAAGTTAAATGAGGATAAATGTAAAATCATGTTCTTGGGCTGTAGTAGGTGTCTTGAAAAAAGTTTTAAACCCCATGAAAAAAAACTAATATTAACAAAATACAAAATGGTGTGTTAAGATACCTCCCTCCCAAGAACCTAATAGCAGCCAGAGCCACCCCCAATTTCCCCATAACAGGCAATGCGCAGAATTGCAGAAGGAGCGTGAGCCCAGTATGGCGGATATGATGCAAGTTCTGAAGGATCATGTTTCCTCTTCTTTTGAGAACGTTAAGATCTCACGGGATTCGTCGGCTATAGTAAATTGACAACCCCTTTTTGTTTACGGTAAAGGAGCCGGGGTCTGTTGCGGAGGCATCCACTCCAGGTAAATTTCTTTTTCCCCCGGGGGATTTACCGTTATCTGTTACACATTATTTATTTTACTCATGGGAAATTGAGGAGACTAATATTGGCCCTAAATCTAAGCATGATGTATTTTACCCGGACTTTGTTCCAGATGTTCCCTTGTCCATTTTCCCTTCATGGGTCAGTTAAGGAGGCTATCCTGAATGAATGAAAAGACCAGTTTAGAAAGGTATTTAAATCAGGGAATCTTAAAAAACAATACCCATTATCTGAGGAGGATTCTCTGTTTTAGGGATTTTAGTAGTCCTCAAGGATCCTTTGGATAAAAAGATGGATTTCCTTTTAAAAAGAGCCTGGCAGGCTGAATCTTGTTCCCTGAAGCTTATTCTAGCTTCTACTTGTGTCGCAAAAAATATGAATTATTGGCTACAGCAGCTTAAGACCTGTTTAGAAGAGCAGACTGATATGGAGTAGATTTTGAAGGCTTTGGGCCTTATTTATCAAGGGATAGCGCCAGGTAGTGTCTCACTAGCGCCAAGTAGCGCCAGCTATCGGCGGCTACCGACTCCAGAACGGCAGGCGGCGGACACAATCACGCATTTATCACGCTAAATGAGGCTAGCGCCGGCGAGAGCATCAGCTAGCGCGGGATTCATCATGTAGCAGACTGCAGCGAACAGCGCCGCTGCTAATCCCATCACAGCGCCAGGTATGACCTCTCGCTACCTGGCGCTCTCCAATGCATTTCAATGAAGCAATCTTTAAATATTCATAATTAATTGATTTTAAGGTGTTTTTTTTTTTAACTGACAAAAATTCTGTGACCACTTCGGCAATGTTAGATTTTTTTTTTTAAGGTAAAAAAAAAAAAAAAAAAAAAAATGTGCAGAATTGAGCTTACAGGTCTGATATTAATGTATTCATATTACAAAATGTTTAGAAAAACTTGTTTAATTTTTAAACTACTTTTAAGCCATTGCCGCCAGCGCTCTGGGGTTTAAACAAGCATTTCACAGCGCGAGAATTTATTGAGCGTGATTTGTTAATGAATATGCTGGGAGCCGTTCGCTCTGGCCATTCGCTGTCAGGCGCACCCATACAGCGCGGAACCTGTCAAACAGCGACTCCTAACCCCGTATTCAACATTACCGCACACCAACTGAGTCGCTGTCAACAAGCGAACTACGGCCAAGCACAGCGAATACTAGCTGGCGCTGTGAAAATCACGCTACTGGCGCTCATCTGTCGCTACCTGGCGCTATTAATGAATCGGCCTCTTTGTCTATTCAGCAGCGGCGGCCTCGTTTCTCTCAGATGGGACAGCTGAGTAAGTTAGATTTCTGGCCCAAAACATGGCTCTAACCAATTCGGTCTGCAGGACCCTGTGGCTGAGTTCTTGGTCAGGGGACACTGGTTCTAAATTACGCCTCTGTGCCATTCCTTTCAGTGGCCAATTTCTTTTTGGACCACAATTAGAAAAGGTACTAGATAAATCTGCTGATAAAAATAAGTGTTTTCCTACCAGAATTAGGGGTTCTAGAAATAAGAAATGTGCTTATCAGTCTTCATTTAGCCAGGGGGATCTCCTCTTCAGGTAACAGGGGCAAGTTTAGAGGATCAACCCTGTTTGGTACCCTACAGTCTAGACCAAAGAGGGAATGACGCAAGATCCCTTATAGGGGCCCGGCTAAGATCCTTCCTCATCTGGTGGGAAACCCTACTAGATTGCCCCTTTATTTCCAAGAGGTATAATAGAGGGTTTCTAGACGGGCCATCAGGTACATTCTAGTTCTGTATGTCCAGTAGTGCTGGACATGGGGGTAAGAGTTTCTGTCCCCCCACCAGCAGTAGGAGACAGGTTTTTATTCAAGTGCCTTTCTGGTGAAGAAAGCGACAGGGGGGTTCAGGTTCATTCAAATTTGAAGAAACTGAATCTATCTTCTCAGTCAGGAATCTGCTGCTACCAGGGTCCTTCATTGTGTCTATCGACCTAAAGGATGCTTATTGGCATGTACCAATGAGTAATTTGGCTCAGGCTTTCTTGAGATTATAGGGGACCAAACTCTTCACTTCCGATTTGTCTGTCTTCCTTCACATCAGCTCCCAGACCGTTTACAAAGGTCCCAGCTGAAACTTTGGCATATTTAAGGCAGAGAGGGATCATGATCATAGCCTATTTGGACGATCTGTTACCCCAAGCAGAGAAAAATTACTACAGGATCTTTGTGTAACAAAGGGAGTTGTTGCTACATCTAGTGTGGGTTCTGAATACGAGAAATCCAGTCTAGTACCATCCCAGGTCAAGACCTATTTAGAGTCTGAAATCAATACAATCCCTCAGAATATTGTTTTACCTCCCCAGAAGATAAAGACCCTCCAGAAAGCAGTCCGGTCTTTTTGCTGTAGTCAGATGCCCCTGGTGTGTCAGGCGATACGTTTTGGGGTCAATTGCACTCAAGGACTCTCCAACTGCTCATCTTGAACACCTGGGACAGACCTTCGTGATCCCTGGAAAAACCAATGCGAATTCCTGAGCCAGTAAAGAGGTCACTGGAATGGTGGCTGTTCAGGGACAGGTTTGTCAACGGTCTGTCCTGGAGGGATCCCATGGACCAAATCATAACAACAAAGCCTCCTCTTGGGGATGGGGAGCGTATTGTAGGTTTCTGACGGCTCAAGAAAAGTGGTCCAAAGTGCTGATAGCAGTAAAAGAAGCCCTGGTCACCTTCTCACGTCATCTGAAATGTCGAAATTCTGCTTTGGGCAGAACAAAGCCTGCTGTCTTTGTCAGCCATTCATCCGAAGGGGGTGTTTGAACCAAGTAGTGGACTATCTAAGTTGCTCTCCATTGCAGGAGTCAGAATGGTCTCTAAATCAGGAAAGTATTCAACCAGATATGTGTTCTAAGGGGAACTCCGGAAGTGGATATTTTTCCATTTCATACTTCAGTCTGACCACCCGGAGAGAAGGCTCCACCCCCTGGGAGGAAACACAAACTGAACAGAGTTTAAAAGCCCCACCCCTTCCTGCCCACCTCCGTTCTTTGTGTTTCCTCTCTGGGGGAACCACTGGACAGAGTGTGTCTGAAGACTGTTAGTCTACGGCCAATCTTTTATTTTAGTTTTTTGTTTTAACAATCCAGAGTTGCTGGAGCAGCCCGATGTACCGTATAATTGTCACATACAGGGTGTAGTCTCATCCGCTGACTTGGGGTAGCCAGGGCAGGAATATTTCCCACATAGTTGGACCTATCCACGAGTAGTGGGATGTTTTTATTTCAGTTCCGATGTTCCTTTTTAACCCTCTTACTGCCAGCCTACCTAGAGATGTTGTCACCACTTGTTTCAAAGCGGGAGTGCTGAGAACCAGCACAATCGCCCTTAGTTACAACACATTGATTGTACGACCCCCCGCGATCCCACAGTGCATTCTCCAGTTCAAGGAAAGTAATGAATGGGGGGGGGGGTCACACACAGGGGTGTCCAAAATCAGGAGAATATAGATTCGTTTAGACTCTGGGGTCAGGATTAAAGGGGTTTGGTGCTCTTCATAGTAGACCAAAACTAGAGTTTTGGTCCAAATAGCATGATCCTTAGGGGGCATCCAGATTTGGGGACGTCCCTAAGTAATGTGACGCGACCCTTCACCACAAAGGAGCCGGCCCTGCACAAATATTAGTTGTGCTCATTTTGATGCCAGTTAACGGCCAGAACAACTTTTGATCAGGCTAAACTTAATTATATGTGGTGCAGGGGGCTCATCTTCTGTGAGTTGGGAGCGTGGCCGTGCCGGCCATTCACAAATGACCTACGTGGGTACGCGCCCTGCTAGAGGGATAGCGGGGATGCGGCTGTGGCCCGCGCATTCGTCGTTGGACCGGGAAGTAAGGTAAGTGTAGCGGGCGACCTGGGGGGTTTCACACAACGGGGCATCCTGATTTTGGATGCCCCGGGGGAGGGGTTGGATCGGAATCTCATAGATTCCCAGGCTGATCAAGCTTGGTTTCCGTCTACTTTAAAGCATTTGCTATTTCTCCTATACTCTGCTTTACACGTGTGGCGTTACTCAGTCGTTGGACATGTCTGCATAGATAGAAAAAACTTTTCCACCAAGCCTATATAGGCCTCGGCTGGCTCTTCAAGCCCCAGTCTCTGTCTTTGCAGGCAGCCTGGTAAGTGGCTGTGAACATTTTTCCAAGGATTGTATTTATTTTCCTGACATACATTTTGCCTTCATTCCCTTCCACCACAGATGCCTGCTGGCCGATATCCAAAAAGCAGGGGAAGACTAAAGCGGGTTTTGAGGATGTGCCGTTGGGTCAGGTAGGCACAAGGGCTGGGCACCCAGTTATTTTTGGAATGCCCAGGCTCTGCGGCTGGACTCCTTTGAGGAGTTTGGTCTGAGGAGGGGCATAGCTTTGGCCCACTCGGGCCATACTGTGGAGGACAGGAGGCTGGTGCGGAACGACCGCATTTGCGTGATCCGCGGCTTGCCCCTCCACCCCCCCTTCTCCTCACTAGCAGCACAAGGCACCGCCATCTTGTGTGGTGTCCGTAGCTCCCTGCGGCATCTCCAGTTCATTGCCTGGCAGCTCCTGCACTGCTTCCGGGTTCTCCTGAGCTGTGGATTGACTTCAGTATGGCTGCCGCTCACGGGTTTCCCTGGTCAGGTAGGGCCCTCTCGAGGGCTAAACCTTTTGACTTTTACAGATTCTTTCTGAATCTGACATTGTTCATGCTGTTGCAGGGTGGGGGCCCGGAAGCTGCTGCATCCTTGGCCGGTGGGGTAGTCAACAGGGCAGGGGTGTGTGGGGACCAGCGCTCCAGCTGTATTGTTTAGCAGTAAGAGTAGCCAATTTATCCTGTCGCAAGCATCGGAGGCACCAGGGTTTTGTGTTTTAATGGTGAGTGGTGCTGCGTGCCCCATGCGCCAAGCGCCCCTGACCTTGGGTGAGGGACCCCTGTGCGCTGGGTGCACTATTGTCCTGAGCTGCCATACACAGCTGGCAGGTTCAAGCATGGCATGTGTCTCTTTAGCTTGATGGTGTCTACCATCGAGGCAGTTCCGTATACCCAGTTCCACTCCAGGTCTATAGAAATGTTGCTCCTATCGAAATGGTGCAGGACTGTGCAGACGTTGGACCGTCGTTTAATATTGACAGACAATGTCTGTCGATCCCTGAATTGGTGGCTGAATCAGCAATGGGTCTTTTCTGCCAGTCCAGTGTGTCATCCTGACCACAGATGCCAGTCTGACGGGTTGGAGTAGTGCTCTGGGTCTCTGGGACCAGCGGGAGTGCAGTCGTACAATCAATGTGTTGTAACTAAGGGCGATTCTGCTGGTTCTCAGGCATTGGTCTGCCCAGCTCCAGGCCTTCCGGTCAGGGTGCAGTTGAACAATTCCATGGCTGTGGCCTACATAAACCATCCAAGGGGTACCAGTAGCGGGCAGGTGTTCCAGGAAGTGAGTCACATGAGACGTTACTTCATGTTCCATGCATCTTTGCGGTTCACATTCTGGGGGTGGAGAATCTGCAGGTGATTATTTGAGCAGGGAGAATGTGGACCAGAGGGTATAGCTCCTTCACCAGGATGTGTTTCAAGCTCTCTGCGACTGGTGGGGAGTGCCAGAGGTGAGTCTCTTCGCATCTCTGCACAATCGAAAGGTTTGTGTCCAGGGTGCGAGACCCCCTGGCCATGGCGGTGTTCGACACGCTGGCCATTCCCTGGTCTGCTCTATGCATTCCCGCCACTGCCACTTCAGGGTCGCCTGTTAAAGAAGGTCAACTGCGAGCAGATTCCTATCATCCTGATCCCTCCACACTGGCCTAGAAGCATGTGGTTCCTGATTCTGGTCTGCTGCGCCCTAACTTTCCAGCGCAGACTTTAGCGGCTTAGCTGTTGAAAGGGAGGGGTTTGTCTACTGCGTTAATTTGGACCTTGGTTCAAGCACGAAAACAGTCCTCTAAAATTTACTACAGGACTTGGAGGGCCTTCATGTCTTGATGCAATCTAAGGGCCATTCCTGTAGGAGGTTCTCGATACCCACATTTTTGGAGCTTTTTCAGCAAGGCCTGGACGCTGGCCTACAGCCCAGCACTCTTAAGGGCCAGGCTTTTGCGTTGTCCATTTTTGCCTAATGCACAGCACGGCCTGCTTTATGAAAGTCCTTACATCTTGGTATTCCGCCACAAGGTGGCGCAGTGGACTGCAGAAGATTTGTGGCTCCTCCCAGCCCCATATAAAAACCGGAAATCAGCCATATACCTCCAGTGTTTCCTCTGCAGTCATACCGCGAAGATAGAAAATGGCTCTCTATACTGCGCAGGTGAGCGGAGCAACCAAGCCTGCGGCCCTGCAAGTCTATTTCCGCCCACTTCCGGACCCTCTGTGCCTCCCAGCCTTGGCAGACGGATCGGGTGATGGTAGAGGAGCACTAGGGTCAGGTGCTCGGGGAGCGCTGCTCCAAGCCGCAGACCCTGTAACACAAAGGGTGGCCGGCCATAGGCTTTATGGTAAGCCTGCTGAGGGATGTGAAAATTCTGCCTTTGCTATGTGTAGGGGGTGAGTTGTGTTTGGGGATTGGTGTTGCTGGCTGTCTCCCCCTTTTTTGCGTTGTTTGTCTCCCTTCCCCTTGGTCCCCTGGCCCCCCCCTCCCTACCATCTGCCCCCCCCCCCTTCCCTACTATCTGGTCCCGCCTGGCTGCTTCCGCCGCTGCCTGCCCTCTCCGCTCTTCCCGGCGGGTGTTCGGGGGGGGGTAGTAGCGGCAGGTGCTGGTCTGCTGCTGTTGCTTTGCCGCCACGGGCAGGTGGCCCTCCTGCTGTGTGGCGGTTAGTCTGTCATGTGCCCCCGCGGCCCGCCCCTCGAGGTTCTCGCTTCTGCGCCATTTTGCGGCTGCTACGTGTCCGGCCCATCTTCCAGCGTGGGCTGCGGTGGTGACCTGTTAGACTTATCTACCATCCGTGTGGCCCGGCATTGCGGTGATCGTCTGTGTGTGCTGCGTGTTCTGTCTCCTTGGTCCGTGAGTCCCCTTTGGGGGTTGCTTTTCCTTTGGGGCATGTGCTGCGGGATGCTTATGTGTGTATTTGCTTATGTGTTTTAGGTGGGATAACTGTGTATTGTGGTTTCTGGTTTTTATGTGGGGCCAGGAGGAGCAGTCCACTGCGCCACCTTCTGGCCGAATACCCAGATGTAAGGACTTTCATGAAGCAGGCCGTGCTGTGCATAGTAAAAACAATTCTACAGGTGAGTACTCACAGAATTGTATTTTTTCCAACGTAATAGGCATAATTTAATCTGCACTTTCATGCAGGGCTCTGTGCATGTTCGTCCTTCGCTGCGTTCGATAGACCCATCCTGGGATCTTAATCTTGTCCTATCAGCGCTTCAGGGGCCCCCCTTTGAATCCATCTTAAACTGGACCTTCAGCATGATTTAATGAAAAGCCCAAACCCTTAAAAAACTATTCCCCAGCATCTAAAATTAATATATTTAAGTTTTTAGTCACTTATTCTTTTCCCCACTGGGCTGCAACTCTGTTCAGGACTCTAGGATACGGGCGCTGCCATCTTGACTCAGAAGCATCACACATACTGAGCAGAGAAGAGCGGTATAAAGTACAGGGGGCGGGTTATAGCTGTGCTTTGCACGAACAGAGCAGAGTTCAGGTCAGGGAAAAGACAGCAATCCCAGAATGCAGAGCGACACAGTCAGAAGACACTTCCTGTTTGCAGGCTGCCTGATGCTCCCTGAGCCACCATCTTGGATGTTTAAAGGCTCAGAAAATGCAGTAGATGCATGGAGGATGATTTTTAATGTGGGCAATCTGTATGTACAGGGTGTGGGAAACATATAAGATATGCTCTTATTCAGGGTGAACTCACCCTGGCGAAGTGGCAGAAGGCCACGCAACGCGTCGGTGGATAGTTGCGGTCCTGGGGGTCCTGAGCATTTGGATGTGGTGATGTTAATACTTTTCAAATAACTTTGTCATTTTAGATATATTGGCTAATATGCTGGCGTGTGCACTATTTACACAATATTAGATTGAGCACTCTCTATGCACTTATTCTTTGTGTGTATCTTATATTATAGCACTTCATTTACTTTGACACTTTCTTTTGCACTGTTGTCACCTAGGCACCTTGCACTTTCCTATTTATTCACATTTTATCACTTTGAGTTTTCATCTTTTATCTTCATGCATTTGCATTTCTCATTCTAACACGCCACCATATAGCCATAAAGGGATATTTACCAATTTATTAATGATTATATATTTACCTAATTATTTTTATAAGATGATCATTAATAGCTCTTAACAGGACAAACCCTTTTCCCCAGCAATTGTGTATGTGTTTTTTAACCTAGTCTTGTGATGTTGTTTGTTGTTGTCCTAAGGATGATTTAATACATTTTCATATATTCTTTTTATATAATTGTGGTGTGCAGTATAATTATATAGGGACATTTTGGGCTGGTCTAGGGCCCAGTATCTTTGGCAATTTATCGGTATTCTTGTCCCTATTTTACTAGCACCCGTTAGTATTTAGATATAGATAATTTAGCTGTGCACACCCACCCTTCTCCTTTCCCTTATTCAGGGTGAAGGTCCGCTTTAATCAGAAAATATTGCTACCCTCCTTGTGGCCTCTGCCCTCTCGCCATAAGGAGCGACTCCTGCATTCCCTCGATGTGGTCAGGTTATTAAAGTATTACTTGGCCGCTACTCGAGAGGTACGTAAGACAGAATTATTGTTAAGATCCCAGAAGGGCTAAGGAGGGGCCTGGCAGGTGCCAGGTTCGCTCTTAGCAGATGGATCATGCAGGCATTCATGCAAGCCTACGCCTGCAAGTGGAGGGAGTCGCCCTTCTGAGTTAACGCTAACTCCACCAGGGCAATTGCCGCGTCTTGGGCTTTCCAACATCAGGCTTTGGTAGAGCAGGTGTGCAAGGTGGCGATCTGGTCGTCTCTCCACACCTTCACCAAGTTTTACAGACTTGATGTCAGGGCATTGGCCGATGTCGCTCTGGGGCGTAAGGTGTTGCAAACGTTGCTGAACCCCTCTCTGTGGGTGTAAGCTTGAGGTGTCAGCGTTGTTGTTGACGGGTTTTTGGTTGTTCTGGCAGAGTCCCACCCTTAATGAGGATACTGCTTTGGTACGTCCCATGCGTTGCTACTATTCGTACCATAGAATGGAAGAGATGTGAAAAGGGAAATTTGTGTACTTGGTAAATTTATTTTCCCATCCTCTGTCATTCCGAGGCACCACACCCGTCCTACTGTTGCCTTACGACTATGTCGGTGTTTGTTGTTGCCTTCTACATGGTTTTACTTTGTTGCGCTGTTTCTAGTTGTGGGCATTATGCACAGGTTTGCGTTCTTCTCTCCCGGAACTGCTTTTTAATTAACTGAGGAGATCATGCCACGGCCTGCCCTATATAAGCCGGGAGGAGCTATTTTTTTTCTATCTTGCAGTTTCCACCTACAGGTGAGATTAACCCACGAGTTGCTACAGGTGGTGCCCCGGAATGGAAGATGAGAAATGAAATTTACCGGTGAGTACACCAATTTCCCTTTTTGCTGTTCCACAGGGAGTTTGGGAAGCCAGACTAGCTGCCTGTACTCCCAGAAGAATAGACCCATTTTTTTTTTACTTCGGCGCCTGGACAACGTGGGGTCTAACCCCTCTGAGGTGGGCATCCCTGTCTACAGCTTCGCTTATCGGCCATGCATTCACAGTGATTTTGCTTGTTACTCTGCTTTAATCACATCTTGTCCTTGGTTTCATGGGCAGATGGTGCCTTAGCCTTTGGAGGATGTGGATTACCCACAGTGTAGGCCTCTGGTAAGTTGCAGTTTAATACCCTATTTTGGCATTTTCACATATATACGCTGGTGCGCTGACATGTGTAAACGTTTGCGGCTGGGGCTTCATCCTGCTGGCCTGTACCGCCATTTTGTTGACGATGCCAGTGGGGTCTGATTTGGCCCAGGAAGGCTGAGCAGCAAAAAGATCAGTTGAATCCAGGCAGCAACACAGCTGGGAAGCTGGGAAAGGAAGTCTCTTTAACATGACCCTACATGACCCTAACATGACCCTTCAACCAAGGGCAAATCAGTGAGGCAGCGTTTTAGTTTTGAGCGGGTGCAGGCAGATGGGGTAAGTTTTGGAGAGTTTTTTTTTTTTTCGAATGTGCAAGGCCTGTTTTAAAACTTTGCTCTCGTGAGCTGGACATGGCTTCAAAATGCAACCAAACTGCAGCTTTGATTCGCTGATGTATGCAAACCCTGAAGTTCATGCTAAACAATTTTGGCTGGTTTTATTTCTCCCCCAATTTACGCACTCCCCCAGGAGTTCCCATTTGCATGTGCCGGAGCCAAATTAGAACAGGTTAATGTATTTCCACTCAACCCCTTTGCCGTGTTGCTTGTATCAAGATATCATGCCATTATTGTGAGTTACAGCCTTGCTGCTGAGTCAATCACCTTCCTGAGCGGTAGAAGCTGTAACAATCCTTCACACATTGTCAGAATAAATACATAGAAATCAAAAGAAATCCAGAAAAATTTTTTTTTCAATATGTAGAACGGTGACTTGTGACCATAGTCTTGTGTTGACAGTCCTATAAATATGTATCTCTATGGGATCTCTAAATAGAGTGGATTAAATTGGAGATGCAGGGGATATTTAGGGATAAGCTTAGGCTGGTACCTCAACAGAAACTGTATCTGGTTAAGTCCCTGACACCTCAACGCTTTGCCAACTGCTTATATATACCAAAATTATGAATGAAGGGTTAAATAAAAGGTGGCTTTTCTATCCTGTAGAGGAATCCCATTCCCTGACACCATTGCTCACAGACTTTGAAACTACAATAATGCACTGTAGCTTCACATGATCGCCAGCAACTAGTGATCGCCAGCAACTAGTGACCATGAACTGTCATTTACTCATTGTGCCCCACAGATAGGGTATCTATGGGTAATTCAAGACTACGTCAATAGAGGCAGACATTGTAAGGTACAGTAGCTCTGTCAGTTTAGAGTTCCCTTATTCTTAGTGTACATCCCGTCCTGTTCTGAAAGATATCCTTACACATGGGTTATTCATCTTCAGATGTCATGTGACTGCAGAGCAGAAAAAGTGGCCCCTCCCGGCCTATATATACCGGGGCACCTCCAACAGAACCCCAGATTTTCTCTGCAGGCGCGGACTGCCAGGACGAGAAAGTGTCTCTCTCTTTTCAGGCAGGTGAGCGGGGTCTTTGACCCTTGTGGTAAGGTGTAAGGGGCTGTCATTGATAGAAGGTATGTGGCACCAAGGTACCTGGCCTTGGTGCAGTAAAACTGTGTGTTTTGTTTCCCAGCATCAGCTGCTAATGGCAGTCTGCTGCTGAAGTTAGTATAGCTGAAAGACCCAGGTCCGGATTTTACAGGCTGCATAAATAGCCTGGGGAATCAGCTGTGCACTGTCTGTGACTGGAGCTCACTTGTGGAGTGAGACTCTGTGAGCCTGGCTGAAAACTCCTATGCAGGCTGTTTCATGCGGACCCAAGGTGGATTCTGTTGCAAAGCAGCAACTTTGCCCAAGGACTAAAAACGCCATTTGCCTGTCTGATTGACTTATGCTGCATTTTCCTGAAAAGGTGATGTAACCCGAAAGGGCATATGCTTTTATGGATTTTGGTGTGAATAAACACGGACTTTAAGTTTAACTTTTCGCCACTGAGCCTCTATACTGCAAACATCCTGCTGTCTACCAGAGCTAATCATCACATTTGGTGTCGGATGCGGGCAAAGCAGTGAGGCCGTTGCTAGGAGCAACCGACGGAAAAGTTTTTTTTGTGTGCATGTCCTACATTAAGCCTGCCAGGCTGCTACCTGGTATGTTAGGGGTGGAGCTTCCCCTCCCTCAGTCTGCTGTTAGAGAAGCGGTAGTTGAGGTGAAAGCTGGCGACAACCTCTCCTCTAAACAGACCCAGGAAGCCAGGGAGTTTGTCAGCAGAAACACGGATGTGTTTTCAGATCTCCCTGGGCGCACTTCTGTCATCCAACATGACATTGTCACGGAGCCTCAGGTTAAGATCTGGTTGAAGCCTTACCGGGTACCTGAGTCCCGGCGACAAGCTATCGCGGAAGAAGTGCAGCAAATGCTCCGGTTAGACGTGATTGAAGAATCAACGAGCGAGTGGGCCAGCCCAATAGTCTTGATTCCCAAGCCCGATGGTACGTTGCGGTTTTGTAACGATTTCCGCAAACGTAACGAAATTTCTAAGTTTGATGCCTACCCTATGCCCCGAGTAGACGAGCTTATTGAGAAGCTAGGCCAAGCCAGGTATTTTTCTGTTTTGGACCTCACAAAAGGGTACTGGCAGGTACCCTTGACTGAGGCTGCCAAGGAGAAAACAGCCTTTATCACACCAGAGGGACTGTTCCAGTACAAGTTATTACCCTTTGGTTTACATGGCGCTCCCGCTACGTTCCAAAGGTTAATGGATATTGTCCTCCGGCCACATCGTCGGTATGCTTCGGCCTATCTGGACGATATAATTATCCATAGTACGGATTGGGAAAGTCACCTTCCCAAAGTCCAGGCCGTAGTGGATTCCCTCAGGAAGGCTTAGAAGAGACGAAATACCTGGGCTATGTGATTGGGCGAGGAGTGGTCAAGCCCCAGGTTAACAAAACATCCGTAGCTGGCCACGTCCTAACACTACCCGCCAAGTGAAGTCATTTCTGGGGTTGGTGGGGTATTACATGAGGTTCATTCCCAATTTTGCCACCATAGCGGCACCATTGACAGACCTGTTAAAGGGACGCAAGTCTGTCATGGTGAAATGGAATGAACAGGCCGAAAAAGCGTTCTCCGCTTTGAAGTCTGCCCTGTGTGGGTCTCCGGTGTTGGTGACACCCGACTTTAAGAGGGAGTTTATAGTACAGACCGATGCCTCCGAGGTAGGTCTCAGTGCTGTACTGTCTCAGGAAGTCAACGGGGAAGAACACCCCGTTGTATACGTGAGTCGCAAATTGACACCTGCGGAAACCCGGTATAGTATCGTGGAGAGAGAGTGTTCGGCCATTAAGTGGGCCCTTGAGTCTCTTCGCTACTACTTGCTGGGGAGAAGTTTCCGTCTGATTACGGACCATTCTCCCCTCAAGTGGATGTGCCAGGGTCACCCAGTGGTTCCTGTCCTTGCAAAATTTCAAGTTCTCCGTAGAGCACAGAGCGGGACGGTTGTTAGGTAATGAGGATGCCCTGTCCGGGGCACATTGTTTGTCGTGTGTCCACCCCCTCAGGGTTGAACAAAGGGGAGGGGGTATGTGGTAAGGTGCAAGGGGCCGTCATTGACGGAAGGTATGTGGCACCAAGGTACCTGGCCTGACCAGTAAAACCGTGTGTTTTGTTTCCCAGCATCAGCTGCTAATGGCAGTCTGGTGCTGAAGTTAGTATAGCTGAAAGGCTAACCCGGGACGGTTTTACTGGGATGGAGTAGAGCAGGGTGGGACTCCATCCCCTACCCAGGTCTGGGTTTTACAGGCCGCATAAATAGTCTGGGGAATCAGCTGTGCACTGTCTGTGACTGGAGCTCACTTGTGGAGTGAGACTCCGTGAGCCTGGCTGAAAACTCCTATGCAGGCTGTTTCATGCGGACCCAAGGTGGATTCGGTTGCAAAGCAGCAACTTTGCCCAAGGACTAAAAACGTAGTTTGCCTGTCTGATTGACTTATGCTGCATTTTCCTGAAAAGGTGATGTAACCGAAAGGGCATATGCTTTTATGGATTTTGGTGTGAATAAACACGGACTTTAAGTTTAACTTTTCGCCTCTGGGCCTCTATACTGCAAACATCCTGCTGTCTACCAGAGCTAATCATCACACCCTATGGACCTGTTGAGCTATTCCCCACCCGATTCTGTTCTTGTTTTACTGCCTCCCAGCCTCGGCTGTAGCGTCCAGGTGACGGTAGACAGCACCATATTTAGGTGCCAAGGAGCTAGGCTCCACCGCAACTCCCCCACCAAAGGGTAGACGGTCTAGGCCATAGTGGGCCTCATGGCATGCCCTGCCCGCATTTGTGCCTGTCATTCCCTTCCCTCTATAGTGGTTCCCGGACTGCTGTCTCCCTTCGTTCTCTGTATCTCTCAGGGAAAAGGGGGGGGGGGGGTGTTCATTGTATCTGAGGTATCCTGTATTGTGTGGCACCTTTAATTCTAGGCTCTGGCTTATGCGGAGCGTTTTTGAAATGATCCCTGTCTGATTGGTTGCACTGGTGTTTTTTGTTACTTCGCGCTGCTGTACACCGCTTGGCTTGAGGCGGCGACATTTACCTCAGAAGCGTCGGAGCAGCCATTGGCTGTCCTGCTCACGTGGGCGCGTCTTTTCGCGCTCTTCAGAGGGTGGTGGGCGGGGTGGGTGACGCATTTTGCGTCACTCCCCTGCGGCACACCCCTCGAGGTATATGTCCGGGCGCCATCTTGTCTCGGCGGTGCGGTGAGGTGGTCGTTCCGTGTGCGGCCTGTAAGTGCCCTCGCGGGCAATTTTTATCTTTTACTATATTATGCTGGTGCTTACGGGATCTTTTTCTGTCTTATAGGCCTATAGAATCAGTGGTTTCTCCCGGCCTTTACATTCATTAAAGGGATATTGTTTAAAATTTAAAATCCTCCCACTTCCCTTGCGGTGCATTGGGGGCATCCCGAGTTTGCTTCGGCATTATTCCCATTTGGCCTTGCGAGCCACAATAATCACCATATGGAGGCTTCTCAAGACATTGAGTCCGGGGTTCCTTCGGGGCAAGGCCGGTTCTGTACTGATTGTGGGATTTCCCCTGTACCTGGCGACTTACAGGTCTGTCTCTCCTGCACCCAGCAGACTGTTGCGTGGTTATCTGGGATGCCCCTGCTGAGGGCCTCTTCCCCTGAGATCTTGCCTACTCCCTCTCTCTCACATTCGGCTCAGGTGGTGGCACATGCTTCTGGGGATGCCCAACCTGATTTTGCTTCTAGATTGGCCAATCTGGAGAGGCAGATGGGTGGTTATGAGCCGCGCAAGGCTATTGGCAAGACACGGCATTTGATTTGATAATTCCTATGCTTGCCCCATGACTTCTGAAGCGCTGGAAGACATTGTTGGTTATTCCCCGGAGGGGGAATTATTTTCTGAGTCTGAATCTGAGGATCAGAATAGGTCTTTTGATGAGCCAAGGTCTGGGTCCAAGCTGATACGGACAGGCTTCTTGCCCATTTGTTTGAGGTGCTTGAAATATCTCCCCCTGTTGCTCCCCCACAGCAGCAGGGAGAGTTATTTTGTGCTGCTAAACCACGCTGGGAATTTCCAGCTCAGTCTCATTTTACATGAATGGGAAAAACCTAGTAGGCTTCCAGGTGTACCTAAAAGCTGGGACAAGAGGTATCCTTTTCCCATGGATACCGCTAAATTATGGTGTTCCCCACCTGAGGTTGAGGCACCAATTCTGGGACAATCTCATACCTCTGTGCTGCACTCACCTGATACTACCACCTTAAAAGATGTGGAAAACCGGCGCATTGATCAGCTGGCTACACATGGTTTAGCCTGTGCGGGGACTGCGCTGCGTCCGGTCTGTGCATCTGCTATTACTACTGTTGCTATCAGAAGATTGATCAGCCTTAGAAGGTGGTTCTGTGGCTTTGGGCAGAGATGTTTTTAACTGGCTTATGTATTGTGAGGAATTTACTTCTTATGTCCTTGCTACCCTAGAGGATGCCATTAGAATGTGTGCCAGAACCTCTGCCCTGCTGGTTGCCTTACGACGCTCTGTTTGGCTGCGCCAATGGATGGCTGATATTGCTGCTAAGAAGGCTCTTACGGGGGCCCCTTTTAAAGGTCTACGCCTTTTTGGAGAACGTCTGGATCTGTTTGCCAAGGAAGGTAAGTTTCCTCAGCGCAAGAAGCCACTCAGGACCTTTCGGGGGTCCAGGGTTGCTCTTTCCCCCTTTTATTTCCCCAGAAGAGGAAGGGGAACTCCACCCGCCGGAGGCCGTGGTGAGTCTTGAGGCAGAGGACGTGGTAGACCCGGTCCTTTCTGGGGTGCTAAGCCAAAATCCTCTCCCAAACCTCCGCAGGCATGAAGGGACGCCCTCACCCATTTGGGGGGGGGGGCGCTGCGTTTTTTTGCTCACATCTGGAGACGTCTTGTCTCAGACCGGTGGATTCAGGAGGTAGTCTCCTCCGGTTACAAGATAGAGTTTATAGCCTGGCCGCCCCCAAGTCACATATTCACGGATGACTCAGGACCCTCTGTCAGCTCAGTGTCTGTGCTTGACTGTCCAAAATCTACTGGAATTGGGGGTCATTTGCCCGGTCCCTCCATGGGAAAGGGGCAGGGGCTATTATTCCAATCTTTTCACTGTTCCAAAAAAGGATGGATCAGTCAGGCCTATCATGGATATAAAACTCAACAAATTTGTCAGATTCAGGCACTTTGGCATGGAGACCCTGCGTTCTGCCAAAAATTCCCTTCGTCCAGGGGACTTCCTGGCCTCTATAGACATCAAAGATGCTTACCTTCATGTGCCCATTTTTGCAGGCCATCAAAAATTTCTCAGGTACGCAGTGGAAGACCAGCATTACCAGTTTGTAGCTCTGCCATTCGGTCTTACCTCGGCTCCCAGGGTGTTTACCAAGGTGCTGGCAGGAGTTATGGCTCTGTTGAGATCTCAGGGTATTCGCATTCTTCCTTATCTGGACGACATTCTTGTAGTTTCCCAAACTTTGCAACAAGCAGAATTGGATGTTCAGAAGGTGGTATCCACTCTGGTTGGGTGATCAATCTTCCCAAATCTTCCCTGTCTCCTTCCAGAGTACAGCTTTTTCTGGGCATGACTCTGGATACCTCTCAGGTCAAGGTCTTTCTCCCTCAGCTGAAGATAGAGGGTCTTCAGGCACAAACACAGCTCCTTCTGTCTTGCTCTCATCCGTCCATCAGACAGGCAATGCAGTTGGTGGGTCTGATGGTGTCCAGCTTCGAGGCTGTCCCTTACGCTCAGTTTCACATGAGGCCTCTCCAGGTTCAGTTGGGATCGGGACCCTGGGTCCCTGGATCAGGTATTTGTTCTGTCACCTCTGGTCAGGAGGTCTCTGTCATGGTGGCTGAACTCAAGGAATCTGCTAGTGGGCAGATCCTTTCTGACTCCCTGCTGGGAGGTGGTCACCACGGATGCCAGCCTGACAGGTTGGAGGGGGCTTTTGGAGGTCCCTGAAATTCCAGGGGCAGTGGGGTCCTCAGGAGGCCCATGCCCCAATCAATATTCTGGAACTGAGGGCACTGAGGTTAGTGCTTTACTAGCTGACCATGCACCTTTGGGGTCTGGCGGTTCGGATCCGCTCAGACAACAAGACAGCGGTTGCTTACATCAATCATCAGGGAGGAACCAGGAGCAAGAGGGCTCTCAAGGAAGTATCCCTGATTCTGTCCTGGGCAGAATCTGGAAGCAGACTCTCTGAGCAGGGAGGCCTCTCGCATGGGCGAGTGGTCCCTCAGCAACAGGGTGTTTCACTCTCTGTGTCTCCGTTGGGGCCAGCCGGATGTGGATCTCTTTGAGTCACGCCACAATCACAAGCTTCCAGCCTTTGTATCCCTGTCAGAGGATCCACTGGCCCTGTCAGTGGATGCTCTGGCAATGTCCTGGGAGAGCTTTCAGCTCCTTTATGTTTTTCCTCCGTTAACTCTGCTGGGCAAGGTGTTGTGCAAAATTGCCCAGGAGGGAGTGCCAGCCATTCTGGTGGCCCCGTGTTGGCCAAGAAGAATTTGGTTCGCAGAAAGCGTACTGTTGGCAGTAGATCAGTTCGTCCTGCCCCTGGTGCCTGACCTGCTCACTAAGGGGCGGCTCCGTCACCCCAATTTACAAAGGCTGGCTTTGACGGCCTGGCTGCTGAAACCTCCATCTTGATGGAAAAGGGATTGCCAGCCTCTGTAGTTAATACCATGATCAAAGCTAGGAAGAAGTCTTCCTCTACTATTTACTACAGGGTTTGGCGTGCTTACATTGACTGGTGTGAGTCTAGGTCACTTCCATGTCGAGTGTTTTCTATTCCCAGGATATTGGAGTTCTTACAAAATGGCTTGGACATGGGTTTTCAGCTTAGTACTCTGAAAGGTCATGTTTCTGCTCTGGCTGTTTTCTTCCAGAGATCTTTTGCTCAGCATAATCTGGTTAAGACTTTCTTTCAAGGTGTTACTCATTTGCGTTTCCTCCGCGCAAGCACGTGTTACCTGTTTGGGATTTGAACCTGGTTTTGTCTGCCATGCAAGGGTCTCCCTTTGAACCCTTGCAGGAGGCGGCTTTGTCCACTCTCACTGTCAAGGTAGCTTTTTTGATGGCTATTACCTCAGTCAGGCGTGTTTCTGAATTGGCTGCGCTTTCCATCAAGCCTCCTTATTTTGAAAGACACCAGGACAAGGTGGTGTTTCGCTTTAAAACTGACTTTCTGCCTAAGGTTGTGTCTGCTTTTTATCTCAATCAGGACATTGTGTTGCCTTCTTTGTGCCCTAACCCTTGTAACCCCAAGGAAAGAGTGTTACACTCTCTTGATGTTGTTAGGGCTGTGAAATTCTATTTGGTGGCTACTAAACCCTTCAGGAAGACTGATGCTTTTTTTGTGGTTCCGTCTGGTCCTAAGAAGGGCCAGGCTCCTGTTAAATCCACTATCAGCAAGTGGATCCCTCAGGCCGTGATTCAGCCTATTCTGCTAAGGGGAAGGAGCCTCCCTTCCGCCTTACTGCTCATTCCACTCGTGCTATTGGTGCCTCTTGGGCCTTTCAGCACCAATCTTCTGTTGAACAAGTTTGCAAGGCAGCTACTTGGTCTTCTGTTCATACTTTTTCTAAGTTTTACAAGGTTGATGTTAAGGCCTCAGCTGATGCTGCTTTTGGCCGCAAAGTTCTGCAGGCGGCTGTGGTTTAGACTGTTTGCTTTTGGGGATCCCACCCTACCTTACGGACACTGCTATTGGATGTCCCATGTGTGAGGATATCTTTCGGAACGGGACGGGATGTACTCTAAGAATAATACAATTCTGTGATACTCACCTGTAGAATTGATATTATGAGTGTACATCCCGTCCCGTTTCGCCCCACCCTTGTTGTTCTTGTTACCTCTTTATGGTGATTGTTGATTATTTCTCCCGGCTTCTGTTAACTGCTTTTTAAATACTGGGGTTCTGTGGGAGGTGCCTCGGTATATCTAGGCCGGGAGGGGCCACTTTTTCTGCTCTGCAGTCACGTGACATCTGAAGATGAATAACCCATGTGTAAGGATATCTTTCGGGATGTGATGTACACGCACAATATCAATTCTACAGGTGAGTAATCACAGAATTGTATTTTTAATTTGTCTCTGCCCCATCCCATTATGATTGGTGAGGGTAGCACATTTTATTATCAGAGATATGTTTAATAGGATGATTCTACTTTGAGCAAGGACAGAAGCAAGGAATCATTTATTCTGTGTTAATTTCATGCATGTCTTCCCTTCACCTTCCCTTCTCTCATCTTTGCTTTTCTTTTCTTTCAGATTCAGCGTGAACAACACCCTACTTCACCCAGAGATTGTGGAATGGTAGGTCTGCATAATTCAGTACTATTTACAGGTGCTAACTGCAGGAGTTTATGTTAAAGTGAAACTCTGAATACCAACATCTGCACCTCTTACATATTCCTACAGCTGTGCAAGCCAAACAGGCAAAACTCAACCTGAAGAAATAGCTTAAAAAGCTTACAGTAGCTTCACTACCACCTAGGTCAAATAAGAGTTAATTGAAATTATACACCTGGATTGAACCATTTGCATACCACCAACTATTTATTCATAATCATAGGAGGCTATTACCTGTGAGCAGCTGGATTTACGAGTTGACAGCACCCATTAACGCTGTAAATCACTGTAACCTCACTTTTGTTATGCAGCTGGTATAAAAGTAAATAGCACTGGAACCAAAGTGGATTCTGGGCTTTTGATCATTCCGATAGCCTATCAAAGTGATCAATGCTAAAACTATAAAATGGCTTGTTGAGCCTCCAGAGCAGCACATTTTCTCCACAGATACGGTTTCATTTCTTCTTGAGATAACATCTAGTTACATAGTCACTATAGGACATAACATGAACACTGTTTCTGCTGTAATTATCATTTAACCCCTTCCTGCCCTTACTGTGGGTACACATTTTTTGTTTCCCTGATCATCCAGGGACAATGATTCCTAGGATTGGGAATTGTACATAGCCGGTAGAATTTTCGTGGTGGCCTTCACCTAGATGCATACTTCCCTATCCCAGAAGAAGGCGTCCGTGCTGATGTCAGCCATTGACCAACTTTTACAGACACAAGTGATTGTACCAGTGCTACCTAGCTTTTGGCCTTTGGTTTCTATTCCAACCAGTTTGTGATTCCCAAGAAGCATGGGGAAATGCGCCCTGTTTCTAAAACGCCTCAACCGATTTGTGCAGAAAACAATGTTCAAGATAGAGTAGCCATGCTTGGTAGTGTCAGCCCTCCACCAGGGGAACTACCTAGCGATGATCAGCATCTAGAGTGCGTATCTGCACATGCCCGAGGGACATCAACAATACCTGCGCTTTGCCCTGGGGCATGGCATTTCTCCACTGTCAGGAATTTCACATTGCACTGTACTTGAATTCCTTTCTGATCTGGGCTCCATCTTGTCCAGAGGCCAGCATCAATGTCCAAACATTAATAGCTACATATATAGATTTGGGTGGGTCAATTACCTCAAGTCCCATATAACATCCATACAACAGGAGTGCTTCCTGGGGATGCAGTTGGACATGATCCAGGTCAAGGAGCTCCTACCGGCAGATAAGCCCCAGAAACTGCAAGAATGTCTGGTGACTTTGCAATCCAAGACTCAGCCCAGTGTTTTGGCAATGTATGCAACTACTGGGCATGATGGTGGCATCCTTCGAGGTGGTCCCTAATGTCCAGATTCATACCACAGCTCTTCAGTTCGCCATTTTGTCCCATTGCGATTGGTAACTGATGGGCCCCACCCTGGGTGGTTCAGTCGTCCCTGGAGTGGTGGCTCCAGTCCTGATCCCAGTCGTGAGTCAGGGTCAATCTTTTCTACCTGTTTAGGGGACTGTGCTTACAACAGACCCCAGCCTGACTTGTTGAGGAGGAGTGTAAAACCAGCTCATGATGCAGGGTCATTGGTCCTTGAATGTCTCCCAATTTCTCATCAATTTCCTAGAGCTCAGAGCAACATTCCTGTGCCTGGCCCATTGGACCAGCAGCCTTCAGGGTCTTCTGATCCATGTCTAGTCAGAGAGTGTTGTGGCTGTTGCATATGTGAACCATCGGGTGAGCAGCAGGAGCAAGACAGCTCTTCGGCAGGTTGCCAGGATAATTTTGTGGGTGTAACTGTATGTTCCTTGCATTTCAGCTTTCCACATTCTGCTTGTGAACAACATCTTCATGGGCTTTCTCAGCTGAGAAACTGTGGACCCGAGAGCGTGGGCCCTACATTTCTAGGTAGGAATGTGACCTGGTGTGTGACCCGATCCCAGGATCCTGTGGCTTTTGCCTTGGATACCCATGACCATTTTGTCTGGTCTTTGTATTCCTACCACTCTTCTTTCTTGAGTGGAGAAAAAGTGATGATGTCACGATTATGTCACCCCTCATTGGCCACGGTTCACAGGCTGGCCAACGATCAGCCTCTTCCTCTTCTGGACAGGCTGGATCATGGGATAATGGGTCACAATGTATCACCCTTTAGGAGGAACAACATCCAAGAAAATAACTTTTTTGGATGGTTTTGCTCCCCGACTTGTGATGCCCCACTGTGTGTATCCCGTAGATTGCTAGAAAAACTCACCTCTTCCTGGTTCCCATGTGGGCCACTCAGCCAATCTGTAACGTTCGTTCCATTTACTTTGTCGCACTGTTCAGTGCTACAAAGGCAAACTGAATGCAGCGAGCATCACCATCTGCATCCCTCCCTGCTTCTGCCTCTAGTTGTGCACGAGCCCATGGAGCCCATTTAGCCTGGCATGGGTGGGCCCTGTATTCCAGGGATATGGCCAAGCCCCACTGAGGGGTTTCACACAGCGGTTGAAACACAGCAGGGCAATCCCAAATCAGGATGCCCCATAAAGATGTAGAGCAATGTTGGGGATGTTGCTCTTCTATAAAGCCCAGGTGTCATCCTCATCCTTTCTCTTTCAGATCTGCGCATTCATGCAGGAGACTGCTCATGTAGGCCTCAAAAGGCTCCAGTTTTGATTCTAGATTTCAATTTTGTCCTCTCCACAATTCAGGGACTGCCATTTAGACTTCTGGCTGGGACATTCTTCTCCCTCCAGACTCGGAATGTGGTTTTCCTCTTGGCCATCACTTCATTTTTAAATGGTTTCAGAGCTGGCGGCCTTGTGCTACAAACCACCCTTCATGGCCTTTCAATGTCAAGGGGATTCTCTGTCTACAGGTAAACTTATTTCCAAAAGTGCTTTTCATCGGAATGAGAACATTGTCCTGCCTTCTTACTGTCTGAATCTGGCCCATCCGAAGGAGCGGATTATGCACTCCCTGGATGTGTTTTGTGTAATGAAGTATTAACTACCTCTGAGCAAGACTGATGCTGGTTCCAGCTGCTCCCAAAAAGGGGTATGGACGGCTGCCAACTCCCTTTTAGCCGTTGGATTAGACAGACTGTTTTTCAGGTCTATTATGCCAAGGGGAAAAAAACCCTTTTCCTTTGACTCTATCAGAGTATCTATCACTTTATCAGATTTGTGGTTGTGCCCTGGGTCTTCCAGCATCAGGCTTCTGTGGACCAGGAGTGTAAGGCTGTCAACTGATCAACTTTCCACATTTATACTCCCTTCTACAAGGTGGATAGACAATTATCCGTAGATGCAGTGTTCGGGAGAAAGGTGGTTCAGTCTCCGGCATACAATTTGTTGCTTTCATTGTTATCTGAAGTTGGCACTTGTTGCACAGTTGCGTCTGTGGTTTATGAGATTCATGTTTTTCCCATTGCATGGCACGGCCTGCTTCATAAATCATTACATCTGGGTTATTCCACCACAAGGTGGGGCAGTGTACTGCAGAAGAGTTGTGGCTCCTCCCGGTACCATATAAAAACGGAATTACCATAGACTTATCCAGTGCTCTCTCTGCAGTGATTTCTGCGAAGATAGAAGATGGCTCTCTCTATTGCGCAGGTGAGCGGGGCAACTAAGCCTGCGGCCCTGCATGGCTATTTCCACCCGTTTCCGGACCCTCTGTGCCTCCCAGCCTCGGCTGACGGATCGGGTGAGGGTAGCGAAGCACTAGGGTCAAGTGTTCAAGGAGCTCTGCTTCAAGCCGCAGACCCTGTACCACAAAGAGTAGCCGGCCACAGGCTTTATGGTGAGCCTGTTTGGGATGCGGAGTTCCTGTCCTGGCTTCTGAGGGGGTGAGTGTTTTTTTGGGGACTGTTTACTTGTCTGGCGTTTTGGGGTCCCCTGCCCCGGGCTCTCGCCACTGCTCGCTTGCCTTCCTTTCTCCCCCCCCCCCCCCGTCGTGTGTCCGGGGGGAGGGGTGGCTGGTGGTAGCGGCGAGGGTATCTTTTTTGCTGGCTTCCATCTTTTTTACTACTACTGTTTTTCACCTCCTCACCGCTTTGTACTACGCCCCGTGGCGGGCGGCGCTATTTGTGTGAGGCGTTTTTTCTCTACTGTGATGACGCTGGCGAAGTCACGTGCGCGCCGTTTTCGCTCTCTTCGGGGGGCGGGGCTGGTGAATGACGTATCGTGTCGTCCTCCCACGGCCCGCCCCTCAAGGTTCCTCTGCCGGCGCCATTTTGCTTCTGCTGCGCGTCTGGGGCCTTTTCTCATCCCGGAGCTGCGGCGGTGATCCCCGTCTATTGTCGCTTCCTCCTGTGGTCTGGCGGCTGGGGCCCTTGCTCTACTTGGTCCTTGAGTCCCCTTCGGGGGTTTTTTGGTTTCCTTGGGTCATGTCCTGCGGGATACTTATGTGTCTTTACTTAAGTCTTTAAGGCGGGACAACTGTGGGTTGTGGTTTCTCCCGGTCCTACCCCTTACCATCCCTCATCTTCCCTTACTGGCTTCTGGGGGCATCCCTTGGGGGGGCATCCTGGGTGGCTCTTGTTAGCCTTTACCCTGTGCTGGCCTATTGCGCCTTTCTTAATCACCATATGGAGGCTTCTGGGGATAGCATGCTTTGCTATCCCGCTGGGCAATCCCGGCTGTGTTCCGTGTCTGGGGTATCCCCTGTGAGTAACAGTGTCACGGTGTGCGTGCCGTGCGCCCATAGTATCCTTGCGTTTCAGGCTGGGCTGCCCGCTTTGCTTCCCAGCTCTGCGCCCCCTTCAGCATCGCCTACCCCCCCGCGCCTGCATTTAGCCCCCAGTGAGGGGGATACTAGCTGGGGGTCACAGTCTGATCTGGCACTGCGTGTGGCCAGTATTGAAAGGCAGCTGGCCAGGCCTGTTCCCCGTAAGGCCTCTGGCAAGAAGCGGCACCTATGTCCCATGACATTCCTCTTTCCTGAGGAGGATGAGGGACCTGATACTTTTGTTGGCCTTTATCCCCTAGAGGAGGGGGAACTCTTTCAGGACTCTGACTCCTCTGGGGACCAGCAGGAGGGTTACGGCAGTGACCCTGGGTCTGCGTCTGGGGAAGACTCATGGTTCCCTGAGGACACTGATAGCCTGTTAGCTCACGTTTTTGATATCTTGCACATTGTCCCCCCTGGGGTGGCTGAGAGGAAGCAGGGTGAGCTCTTTCATCTTGATAAACAGCCCCTGGAGTTCCTGAGCAGAGCCATTTCACTAATATGGTGCTCAAGGAGTGGGAACGTCGTAGTAGATTGCCTGCGGTGCCCAAAGGGTGGGATAGGAGGTATCCCTTTTCTGCCAACCTGGTCCGGCGATGGTCGTGTCCCGCTGAGGTGGACGCTTCGGCTGTCCAACACCTCGCTCATGCCTTCGCCTGACACTACTACTCTGTGGGACAGTGAGGACTGGCGTATGGATCAGCTAGCCTGCCATGCTTTTACGCGTGTGGGGGCTGGGCTGCGCCCGATTTGCGCTGCTGCCATTACAGCTATTGCTCTTAAGAAACAGCTCAAGCGTCTCACTGATGGCACTATGGCTGGTAGGAGGAGGGAGGATTATAGGGCCCTCTTGCTTTGCTCTGATTTTGTTGCCTTTGTCCTTACTGCCATGGATGATGCAGTATGGATGTGTGGTAGGGCCTCTGCCCTTGGTGGCTATGCGCTGCTCTGTTTGGCTGCATCAGTGGGCAGCTGATACTGCCGCTAAGAAGGCTCTCACTGGGCTCCCCTTTATGGGGCTGCGGCTTTTTGGTGAGCGTCTGGATGTTTTAGCCAAGGATGGTAGGCTGCCTCAACTTAGGAGGCAGCCTCGGCCTTTTCGGGGGTCCTCCTCTTCCCTCCCCTCCTTTCGTGCTCCCAGAGGAGGTCGTGGCTCCCTCTTCTCGGGTACCCGCAGGGATTCTTGGGGCCGTGGCAGATCACGTGGTCATTCCGGTCCGGTCCGGGCAAGGGATACAGTTAGTGGGCCTGATGGTGTCCTGTTTCGAGGCGGTCCCCTTTGGTCAGTATCACATGAGACCTCTTCAGTTGCACCTCTTGTCAGTTTGGGATCGGGACCCTGTGTCCCTGGATCAGGAGTTGCCCTGTCCCCCCTGGCCAGACAGTCCCTCTCGTGGTGGCTGGACTCAGGGAACCTTCTATTGGGCAGGACTTTTCTGCCCCCGTGCTGGGAGACTGTCACCACAGATGCCAGTTTGACTAGTTGGGGGGGCTTTTGGAAGTCTCTGAGGTTCCAGGGTCAGTGGGGCCCCCAGGAGGTCCATACTCCCTTCAATGTCCTGGAACTGAGGGCGATCAGGTTGGTTCTGTCTCAGCTGACCACACACCTTCGGGGTCGGGGTGTTCAGATCCGCTCGGACAACCAGATGGCGGTTGCCTACATAAATTATCAGGGGGGGGGGACTCAGAGCAAGCGAGCCCTCATGGAAGTGTCCCTGATACTGTCTTGGGTGGAAGAGAATGTCCCCTGCATCTCAGCGGTTTACATTCCGGGGGTGGAGAACCGGGAGGCAAACTCCCTGTGCAGGGGGACGTCTCGACTGGGGGAATGGTCCCTCAGCAACAAGATTTTTCACTCCTTGTGTTTCTGCTGGGGTCAGCCGGATGTGGACCTGTTTGCGTCCCGCCACCATCACAAGCTTCCAAGATTAGTCTCCCTGTCACAGGACCTTCTGGCCTTCGCCACAGATGCGCTAGCAATGCCCCGGACGGAGTTTCGGCTCCTCTATGTTGGGCAGGGTGCTTCGCAAGATAGCACAGGAAGGGGTACCAGCCATTCTGGTGGCCCCCTGTTGGTCAAGGAGGGTGTGGTTCGCAGACGTTGTGCAGTTGGCAGTAGATCTTACCCAAGGATCCAGATCTGCTCACTCAGGGACAACTGTGCCATCCCAATTTACAAACGCTGGCTTTAACAGCTTGGCTGCTGAAACCTCCATCTTGATGGATAAAGGGTTGCCGACTTCTTTTGTTGATACCATGATTAGGGCTAGGAAGAAGTCCTTGTCCTTTATCTACTACAGGATCTGGCATGCTTACATTGCCTGGTGTGAGTCCAAGTCTCTTCCTTGTTGGGTGTTTTCTATCCCCAGGATTCTGGAATTTTTGCAACATGGTTTAAATTCAGGCCTTCAACTTAGTACCCTCAAGGGACAGGTGTCAGCTTTGGCAATTTTTTTCCAAAGATCCTTTGCCAATCACTGGTTGGTTAAGACTTTTTTCCAGGGAGCTACTCATGTGCGTCCACCATGTAAGCCTATGCTACCGGTTTGGGACCTGAATCTGGTGTTGTCTGCTCTGCAGGGTCCTCCCTTTGAGCCTATCTGTGGGGTTGCTTTGTCCATTCTGACTCCTAAGGTGGCCTTTTTCGTGGCCATTACTTCGGTCAGGCGAGTTTCTGAGCTGGCGGCGCTCTCCATCAAACCTCCTTATTTTGAGCGGCATCAGGATAAGGTGGTGTTTCGGCTTATGCCGGATTTCTTGCCTAAGGTGGTTTCTGCTTTTCATCTCAATCAGGACATTGTTTTGCCTTCTTTGTGTCCTAACCCTGCTAATTCCAAGGAGCGGACCCTTCATTCTTTGGATGTTGTCAGGGCTTTGAAGTTTTATTTGGTTGCAACTGAGTCTTTCAGGAAGTCTGACGCTCTTTTTGTTCTTCCTACGGGTTCTAGGAAGGGTTTGCATTCTGCTAAATCCACTATCAGCAAGTGGATCCGTCAGGCGGGGGAGCAGGCCTATTCTGCCAGGGGGAAGGTTCCTCCTTTTAGGGTTACTGCTCATTCTACTCGTGCTATTGGTGCGTCTTGGGCTTTTCAGCACCAAGCTTCTGTTGAACAAGTTTGTAAGGCCGCATCTTGGTCTTGTGTTCATACGTTTTCCAAGTTTTACAAGGTTGATATTAAGGCCTCAGCTGATGCTGCTTTTGGCCGCAAGGTACTTCAGGCGGTAGTGGTTTAAACTGCCTGTTGTTACTCTTTGGGGATCCCACCCTACTTTATGGACACTGCTTTTGGATGTCCCAGATGTAGTGATTTATGAAGCAGGCCGTGCCATGGATTGGGAAAAAGACAATTCTGTGAGTACTCACCTGTAGAATTGCTTTTACCATGCATGGCATGGCCTGCTTCACCCCACCCTTGTTATCTTTGTTCTTGGTTGCCTTTTTATGGCGATTGTTTCAAGTTAGTTGGGGTTTTGTTACCTGTTTTACCTTTATTATCTTCCTGTTTCTTGAAATAACTGCTTGCCAACACTGCATAAGTCTATGATAATTCCGTTTTTATATGGTACCGGGAGGAGCCACAACTTTTCTGCAGTACACTGCGCCACCTTGTGGCGGAATAACCCAGATATAATGATATATGAAGCAGGCCGTGCCATGCATGGGAAAAGCAATTCTACAGGTGAGTACTCACAGAATTTTATTTTTGTATAGTCTCCTGCCCATATAGACTGCTTTGAACATCTGAATCGTAAAGGATCCCTGGATGGACAACTTAACAGGGAAAATACAATTATTGTATTTGGTTTTCCCTTAATTGTCCATCCAGGGGCGCTGTACCCACACATGGTTGTTGCAACTGTGCTTTATTTCTTGGCCTTGTTTTTTTTTTTTTATTTAATTGTTCATCCCTGAAACCCGATCACAAATTATTTGTACAGAGAAAAATTCCAGGATGCGGGGCTATAGACCTGCTGATGGGAGTCAAAGCTTTACATAGTGGATACAAGCAATACCCAGACATCAGGATCAGTGTTCAGCTAAGGGAAAACCATTTAATAGGGAAGTACAAAAATTATATTTCATTCTCTACCTAATTTCTCTTTTTTTTTTCATATTAAAAACCCTAAGGCAGAGATGTCAGCAGATTAGAAAGTAGTCACTTCATGGGTGTTTCTTATGTTTTGGAGCTGTACAAAATCTGCTCTGGTGGCATGGTACGATAGAGCCTGCAACATCAAAATAGATTAAAAAAAATCTATAATGCGTTCCCCTCATGTCAGGTCCTGCGTTGAGCTCAGCCAGTAGGTAAAGTGCATCAGTAGGGTCATTTCCAGTACAAACCTCACATTAATAATAGACATGTTTTTGGCTTGAAATCCTTTGCAAATAAAAATAAATATATATATTTTCAAAATGTTCAGTTTTTCTTTTGTTATATTTCATCTAATGACACAAAAGAATGTCCTCGACAACCACCAAGAAGTCATACTTTGTATAATATAAAATACACATAGATTGTCTCGTAAATTAAAGAGTTATTTGCAGGTTTACTATATCAATATATAAATATATATATATATATATATATATATATATATATATAGCTAAATAAAGTGAAAAATAATTCCCTGGTAAGTAAGGGGGAGAAGCACTGGTAATTAAGTGGTTAATATACAATAGACATTATTAGGCACTGAGAAGACATGGAAAGGAAGAGTGGGAGCCAGGTTCATAAACAATATCAACAATGTAATCAGCCCAAAAGAATTCCTTCGGCATATCTACGGCACTTGGGGAATAAAGATGATTCCGATTCTGAGGCATATCAACATGTACAAAAATTAAAATTTTACATGCAAGTGCTCCGTGTAAAATCAGTACTGTATAGAAATGTCCTATTTACATATAACTTCACTGTGAAGAACCACTTGGGTCAGTGGTGAGTGTTTGGCCTTTTTAATGCACACTTGCTAAGCTCAGAGCATTTTTTAAAATGTATTTGTTCAAATACCATTCAAATTCTCACCATTGGGCAGGATCATAGTTACATACATAGCTCGATATACTGTGAGTAATAGTGTGCAGAAACTCCCTCAATCACCCTATAACAGGCAGTGTGAACCCCCCATTTCCCTCATAACCAAACGCTAGGATTTAGAGGAGGAAGAAAATATATTTTGAACCAACCAGTAAGCTAAATCTCCACCCCCAAAAACCCAATAACTGGCATTGTGCAACCCCCCCCCAAAAAAAAAAAAAAATACTGTGCAGAATTCTCCCTCCCTGAAAGAGCGTGTATTATTACTCAAATCCAGTTATAATAAGTGTGCTAATCACCGCACTGAGGCAGTTACAACAGAGAAAAAAAAACCTTCCTTGCCTCGCCCCGGGACCCAATGGTGCACTGGTGGCTGGGTAACAAAGCAGCTTCCCCAGCTATGTGTGTGTGACCACCTGCCCTTTCAAGTGGGGCCACTCTGTGCAAATCCAAAATATCTGGTACTAAATAGGGCCTGTTGCATGCCCGGTCCCTGCAGGGCACATGCCAGCCCAGTGACAGTTAGACAGGAGCCACTGGACTGAAGAGCTTGCAGTCCTCAGTCCTTTCTTAAGGGGTTTCAGTTTTTGTTTCCCTACAAGGGGGTGGCTGGTGCAGACCCAGAGTCATCCCATACGTCCCTGCCCCCCCCCCCTTCACCCTGCAGGGTAATCACTTCCCAGGGCTGTGGGGGCAGTGTGCTGCTTAGGACAGGCTGGGTGTCTATCCTATACATTTGCCACCATGGGCTGTGGGGTGAGTAGGCTCCCTGCTAATGTCTTTGAGGGGAGATTAAGGCAACAGCAGGCATCAGCTTCCTGAACAGGCAAGCGCTGTGTGATTTGTGTGTGTAAGTGCAGGAGGGGGTGACTACTCTCTGTATGTCAAAACTTGCAGCACTTTTCCAGGACGATCTGCATGATCCTGTGATCAGACATTTACTATGAGCAAAATCCACCAGTCTGTGTTGGTTTACAGGAAATCGCAAACTGTTCTCGTTTTGATAAAAGGCTGCATCGTATTCGTAATTCTCCAGGCTCTGACCCTCAGGAGGATTCTTTGCTGGATCATTAGAGGGATGCCATAGTCATGATCATCAGAGCCATCATAAAGACAATGAGCCTATACCGGGGGACCGTGGCTGTTGTGGCGGCCGAGAAACCAGATGACTACCAGGAGCAAAATGTTTACACGGCCTTTCCAGGGCATTTCCAAATCCTAGATGTCTGCTTCCCTTTCCCAGAGAAGGAGCTCCAGTAATGGGCCCACCCAGCTATGGCGGACGGCCCCATTGCCTGTCTGGCTAAATATACGCTACTCCCAACCTTTTGATAGCACCTCGCCTATGGATATGGTGGACCAGCATCCTAACGCAGTCACCCGGCATATGTTTGTCATGACCCTGCACATGGTCTTTGCCTCATCAATGTTGTATTTGGCAGGTAAGGCAGGACCTGGGACCTCAAGAGGACCCATGGCGCTACTGTCGCAGAGAAGGAACTCCTGCACATCTGGTGGTGTTGGTCAGGTTTGTTAAGGTGGCTATGGGTGACATTTTTAAATTACTTAGCAAAAACCTCACCCTGTGGCTGAAGCTGTGGTCTGCCAACTCTGCTTTTAAGGAGACACTGGCTGTGTTACTCTTTGTTGTCTATTTTGTTTGGTGAAAGAATGGATTATTTTTTTTTTTAAGCTTCCAAGAGTAATACATTGCCACAAGGAAAAGGCCAGGGCAACAGAGCCGCTGGGACCCTTCCTTTTGTCCCTTTTGCAGAAACTGGACTAGGACGTCTGCTTTGGCACCCCAAGCAGAAGCTGGAGTCTAAGACCAGACAGGGGGGATGTCTTTGCCAGTTTGCACAGATCTGGCAAGCCAAGGTTTTGGACACCTGCATCAGGGAGGTTGTGACCTCAGGGTACAAGATAGAATTTTTTGTTATCTAGACTCCCTAGACTGTTGCAGAGTATGAGTGCTGGGTTCAGTGAAGTCAAATCTAGATAGACATTTGTGGTGCAGCAGAAACTGGCTTTATTGGAACATGAGTGCAGTATGAGAAGGTTACCTTGCATGGTGGAGAACATAGACAGGAACAAAGAAGTCATAGAGCGCAGCTCAATGTACAGAAATTGAAACACATTCTGTAAAGCATAGAGAGGCTACAAATAATCATTTGGTAAAAGCAACATCTAGTGTCATAAATGTAAACTGCAGCCAATCCAGCAAATGTAGACAAAGCTAGGCTGTTGTGACATATGACAGTATCTCTCATTCTAGACCTGAATCATCTCAACCTCTTTGTCAGATGACAAGGAAAAAATGAAGCTGCTACACTAGGCGGTATTGGCCCTGCATCAACAGGACTATCTAGCGCCTATAAACATCAAAGATGTCTCGGGGGGGTTGTTTGTTTGTCCCTAGAGTGTTGGCTCCAGTCAGGCTCTCTGAGCCAGAGTTGCTCTTTCCTATTGATTTGAGGGGTGGTTATTACAGTAGATGCCAGTCTGACAGGTTGGTGTGGCGTGTGGAACCAGCTGATGCTACAGATGTCCCCTAGTCTCCGGTCAATGTTCTAGAACTCAGGGCTATCTTTCTGTGCCTGTCCCATAGGACCAGCAGTCTTTAGGGACCTGCATTTTGCGTCCAGACTGTGATTGCTTGGGTGTATGTGAACCATCATAGAGGCACAACTTTGCAAGACTTACGATTTGGGATCTCAACTTGGTCCTCTCCATGCAGCATCGGACTAGGTTGTGTAGGGGCCCACCCCATACTTTTTTAGTATCACTGGATTATATTCAGTGGTCATTTCTAGAAACAGTATGTCAAACTGTATGTTCTGTGTGTTTGCACTTGGATTGCCACAAATAGGCTATACATAGTTCAGTGATGGAGATCCTGTAAGGGGCCCCTAAGTCTGAGCCTGGCTGCTGGGGCCACTATTTAAACAATTTGCTGTGAAAATCTTTGTATCTCCTGACCCAGTAGATAGTGTTCCCTTGGCCATTACTTTGTTACAGAAGGTGTCTGAGCTGTTGGCCTTCTCCTACAAGTCGTCCTTCTTGACCTTATATATGGACAAGGTAGTTTTGCCCTTGTGGCAGGCTCTTCTGCTGTAAGTCTTTTCTATTTTTCACTTGAATGAAGTCTTGGATGACATTGATGTGGTTCGTGCCTTGAAGTGCTATCTGATCACATAGTCTTTGTGCAAGTTTGATGTCTTGTTTGTGGTTCCAGCTGCCAAACCCACCCACATTAGTCGTTGGATCAGACAGGCTTTATGTATTCTGCCATGGGTAAGGATCCCCCTTTTTCTATGACCGCTTACTCTACCAGAGCTGTAGGTGTGTCCTGGGTCTTCCGGCACCAGCCTTTGGTGGACCAGGTGTGTAAGCCTCCATGGTTGTGGTGTTCAGGAGAAAGTTGCTTCAGGCTGTTGTTCAGTCCCCGGCCGAAATCTTATTTGTCCGCTTTTGTTGTTAAACTGAAGTTTGCATTTTTTGCACAGTAGGTTATTCGGTTCATGCGATTCACTTAATCTGTTTCCCTCTGGACTGCTTTGACTTTGTACTTATCATGTAAAATGTTTTTGTCCCTTAGCTGTTGTGATCCGCTGTGGCAACCCCCAATCTCCACTACTGCTTCTGCCTTTAGACAAGCCCCCACCGGGATGCAAGCTGGCCTCACTGGACATAGTTGTCCCTAGGTCTTATAGCACGAGGGAGGATAAACCAAGGTTGATAACAGAACAGAGTCAGGGTAGCTGGGTTCGTTCACAAGGTGTCTGTCCTCCAAGGGCCTTAGCACTGGGGTTGGGCAGATGACTAGTTGAAGATAGCCAGAGGGTCAAACCGATTTAGAAGTGTCGCAGTATCTGAAGGGTGAGACTAAATCGAGGTCGGGCGTAGCAGTGGCTTGTCCAGGTGGCTGGCAGAGGTGGTCTGGCAAAACAAGAGTCGGTAACGGGAAACAAGGCTGTAACACAGAAATGTACACTTAGCACAGTACACGTTTTCACAGGCATTGTGGCCTGGGAGAGGCCCGTATTTAAAGGAAGAGTGGCCAATGGCCATAGGGAAGGGGTTGGGCCATGTCATTGGGGGAGGGGAGTCTCTGAGCCAGGGCCAGGATTTAATCTAAACATAAGGGCTCATTGGACCACACTACAGGAAAGGGCAGTGGCCCCTTTAAACATGAGGGCTCATTGGCCCAATTTCAATTCAGGGTGCTGCCCATCCCAGAACCAGGGGCAGGGCTCACTAACTGCCTCGGAGGCTGTGCCACCTGCCGTGAGTTGGGCAGTGTCTCCCCCCAGGGCATACAGTGAGAGAGCATACAGAGCATACAGCCAGGCATACAGTTAGAGAGCAGGTGCGTGCACAGCTGTAGAGATGCGGTCGCGCTTCCCTGGAAAGTAGTGGTTTGCAGCCAATTCTTTATGGTAGGCATTCCAGGGATTGGTGGTATTCCTTGAAGAGGAAACCCCAATCGCAGTGTATGGTGGCCCTGCAGAATGGACCCAGGGTTTGTATCCCAGCTACCCATCCCTTTTTTCAGTCATATTTTATTGTGTTTATTTTGATTAATATAGGAGTCTTGGGCACTCTTAAGGTGGAGCCGTTCAGGCCATGCTTGTCCCTCATCTAATACAAAAGAATATTTATATGCCTCCTTATACTCGGATGAGGAATTCTCTGAAGGCGAGACATCTGAATCTGATCCATTAGATGATCAGAAGTCGACATAATCATGGGAGCTAATTGACGACTATCACCGAACCAGGTGCCGTTTCTCATATAGCCAGCAGAGGGCTTCCCAAGCTTCTGTTCATTTGCATATGTTCACTGTTGCTGTGAACCGTCCTAAGCTTGCGGTTATGGCTTGGTATTGTGCTTTACCGGGAACGGGGGTCAGAGCTTTTATCTTATCTGTACTGTTAGCCGCAGCGCCTTTAATATATGTTTTTTCTTGCATCGCATGAACGGCGGCGGCTTTGCGGACGCCACGGCGTCTTTTGTTCTTCCTTTCTTTCCTTCCTTCTTCTTCTTAGCCTGTAGTGGCTCTTCTTAGGTAATTCACGTCAATTTCTTCAGGCGTTATTGCCTTACTGTCCTGATTGGCTACGCGTTTTCGAGCTTCACGCTCACTGGGGAGGGGCGTGGTTCTGGCTTGGCGCGTTCTGCGTCGCGGTCAGCTCTGGCCCGCCCTTCGAGGTTCGCTTGGCGCGCGTGGTGAAGACCGTCCTCTCCTCTCTGTCTGTAAGTGCCCTCATGGCTGACTTTTCATTAGTTTTTATACTCCCTTGCGCATGGCTCTGACATCCTTGTTCCCCTTATGTCTTTCAGACCGTGGATTTCGGTGGCTTCTTCCGGCCCAGTGTAGCTCCCGGTCGTGACCATTAAAAATTACTCCCACTTCCCCGCGGGTTATTGGGGCATCCAGGGTAGCTTACAGCGTCAATCCCTACTGGCATATTGTGCCGATTAAATCACCATATGGAGGCATCTCAGGATATTGTGACCGGGGTTCCTTCGGGACAAGCCCAGCTGTGTGTAGCTTGTGGGGTCTTGCCTAGCAGCGGTGACAATGCACGGGTCTGTGTTCCTTGTGCACAGCAGGCGCTATCGGTGCTTCCCGCCTCCTCTGAGGCTGGGCCTGCACCCCGCCTCACTTCACCTATTCCCCCAAGTCTGAGTCTAACCCCCAATACCAGCGGGGATTCTCATCCTGATTTGGCCACTAGACTGGCTAGTGTTGAAAACTTGCTTGCTAATTCCTTAGCGCGTAAAGCCACCGCCAAGAGGCGGCATTTGAACCCTGACTCGGCTCTCTTCCCTATAGAACCTGATGATTTGTTGCATTCTTATGCCCATATCCCCTCAGACGAAGGGGAACTGTTCTCTGACTCAGGGTCATATGACGATGAGTCCAGGGGTCAGGAAGAGTCTGGCTTCGAGCATTGGTCCTCGGATGATATTGATAGACTGCTGGTTCAGATCTTTGAGGTTTTGTCCCTCTCTCCCCCTGCTGCGGCTCCCCGGCAAAGGGGTGATCTTTTTCATACCGCTAAAGCTCGCTTGGAATTTCCCGAGCAAACCCATTTCAATAGCCTCGTGCTTAAAGAATGGGAACATCCCAGCAGACTTCATGGGGTCCCTAAGAGCGTGGATAGGAAATATCCCTTCCCTGCTGACTTGGTTAAGTGCTGGTCATCGCCACCTGAGGTCGATGCTCCTATTCTAGGGTTGTCCAACACCTCTATTATGCACTCTCCTGACACTACTACGCTGCGGGACTCCGAGGACCGGCGTGTTGACCAACTGGCATGTCATGCCTTTGCATTTGGGGGAGCGACTCTGCGCCCGGTTTGCGCCTTAGCCATTACGGCAGTAGCGCTCAGGGCCGTGGTTAGGAGTGCTCTCGATGGCACAGATGAGTTGCCTTCTGATACTGTCAATGCTCTGTCCAGCTGTGATGCGTTTGTGAACTTTATCCTGTCTGCATCGGACGATGCTATTAAGATGTGTGCCAGGTCATCTGCCCTGGTGGTAGCTATACGCCGCACGGTCTGGTTGCGCCAGTGGGCCGCAGACAATGCCGCCAAGAAAGCCCTTACGGGGCTTCCATTTAAGGGGCTGCGCCTGTTTGGGGATCGTTTAGACCTCTTTGCCAAGGGAGGCAAGTTACCCCAGCACAAGCGGCAGATTCGGCCCTTTCGTGGCCAAGGCTCCCTATCGACCCCCTACCGTGGGGCTAAACAAGGCAGAGGGGTGTCCTTCGCTGGGGCCCGCGCAGATTCCTGGCACAGGAACAGAGGACGCCGTCCCGGTTCCTCCTGGGGACCCAAGTCTAAAGCCCCTCCCAAGACCCCCCAGGCATGAAGGGGCGCCCTCACCCGTCAGGGTGGGGGGACGTCTGCAGCACTTCGAGCATGTCTGGAGGCGCCACGTCTCAGACCGGTGGATTCAGGAGGTAGTGTCCTCCGGCTACAAGATAGAATTTGCTGTACGGCCCCCCACCAGATTCGTTGGGTCCCGGATCCCACAGGATCCTGCCTCAGCTCAGGTCTTGCTGCTGGCCGTGCAGGGCCTCCTGGACCTAGGGGTCATTTGCAAGGTCCCCTTAGGAGACAGGGGCATGGGGTTCTATTCCAACCTTTTCACAGTACCCAAGAAGGATGGGTCAGTCAGGCCCATTCTGGATTTAAAAATCCTCAACAAATTTGTCAAAAACAAACACTTTTGTATGGAAACTCTGCGCTCAGCCATTGGCTCTCTGCGCCCAGGGGACTTTATGACGTCCGTAGATATAAAGGACGCTTACCTTCACGTCCCGGTGTTCCCTAGACACCAAAGATTTCTCAGATTTGCACTGAAAGATCAGCATTACCAATTTGTGGCCTTGCCATTCGGCCTCACTTCGGCTCCCAGGGTGTTTACCAAGGTGCTGGCAGGGGTGATGTCCCTGTTAAGGCTAAGGGGCATACGTGTGCTGCTACCTGGACGATATTCTCATCACCTCTCGGTCTCTGCGGCAGGCAGAGTTGGACACTCGGCTGGTAGTGTCCACCCTGGAGTCCTTCGGCTGGGTGATCAGTTACCCCAAGTCCTCTCTGTCCCCCTCCTCGGTGACTCCGTTCCTGGGAATTATTCTGGATACGGTTCAGTCAAGGATATTCCTTCCTCCACAGAAGGTGGAAGCTCTGACAGCGCAGGCGAGGTTCCTGCTCTCGAGCCCACAGCCCTCCATCAGGCAGGGAATGCAGTTGGTGGGCCTGATGGTGGCGAGCTTCGAGGCAGTGCCCTTTGCCCAGTTCCATTTGAGACCTCTGCAGCTTCACCTTCTGTCAGTGTGGGACAAGAACCCAGCGTCCTTGGACGGGGTCTGTGTGCTTCCCCCCTCGGTAAGACAGTCCCTTGTGTGGTGGCTGGACCACAGGAACTTGATAGGGGGCAGGTCTTTTCTGGCCCCCTCCTTGGAGACGTCACAACGGATGCCAGTCTGTCAGGTTGGGGGGGATTCTGGAAGTCCCTGCGCTTCCAGGGGAGGTGGGGCCCTCAGGAGGCCCATTTACCCATCAACATTCTGGAATTATGGGCAGTCAGGTTGGTACTGGAGCGATTGACCCAACACCTGAGGGGTCTGTCGGTCCAGGTACGCTCAGACAACAGAACGGCGGTTGCCTACATCAATCATCAGGGAGGGACCCGGAGCAAGGGTGCTCTCCAGGAGGTGTCTCAGATTCTGACATGGGCGGAGGCCAATGTCCAATGCATTTCGGCTGTCTACATTCCGGGGGCAGAGAACCTTCTGGCGGACGCCCTGAGCAGGGGGACGTCCCGTCAGGGGGAGTGGTCCCTCTGCAACAAGGTATTCCAGTCCCTGTGTCACCGTTGGGGCCTACCGGATGTGGATCTGTTTGCTTTCCGTCACAATCACAAGCTCCCGGCCTTCGTATGCCTGTCTCAGGATCCTCTGGCCTTGGCCACGGATGCCCTGTCCATGTCTTGGAGGGAGTTTCGACTCATGTATGTGTTTCCACCGTTCCCCCTTCTGGGCAGTGTTCTGCGCAAGATTGCTCTGGAAGGGGTACCTGTGATTCTAGTGGCCCCCAGGTGGCCAAGAAGAGTGTGGTTCGCAGACGTGGTCCAAATGGCAGTAGATCAGTACGATCTGCCAAGGGTGCCAGATCTGCTAACTCAAGGGTCCTTACGCCATCCCAATTTACAAAGTCTGGCTTTGACGGCCTGGCTGCTGAAACTTCCATCTTGATGGAGAAGGGTTTGTCTGCCTCTGTGGTGGCTACTATGTTGCAGGCCAGGAAGAAGACTTCTTCTGCTATCTATTATAGAGTATGGCGTTCCTACATATGACTAGTGTGAGTCCAGGTCTCTTCCCTGCCGGGAATTCTCCGTCCCTAGTGTTCTGGAGTTTTTACAGCATGGTCTGGACTTAGGTCTCAAACTTAGTACTCTGAAGGGTCAGGTTTCTGCCCTGTCTATCTTCTTTCAGATGACCTTTGCCCAACATCACCTGATTAAGACCTTCTTTCAGGGGGTCACCCACGTGCATCCCCCTCGAAAACCTATGGTCCCTGTCTGGGATTTAAACTTGGTTTTGTCTGCCTTGCAGGGTGCTCCCTTTGAGCCTATTCAGGATGCTGCTCTGGCTGTTCTCACTATCAAGGTTGTCTTCTTGGTGGCTATTACTTCGGTTAGGCGTGTGTCTGAGCTGGCCGCTCTATCTATTCAGTCTCCATACTATGAGAGACACCAGGACAAGGTGGTGTTCCGCTTCAAACTGGATTTTCTGCCTAAAGTTGTGTCTGCATTTCATTTGAACCAGGATATTGTTCTTCCTTCTCTGTGTCCCAATCCTAGCAACGACAAGGAGAGTGTTCTGCATTCCTTGGACGTAGTCAGGTGCTTGAAGTATTACCTGGTTGTCACTAAAGCCTTCAGGAAAACTGATGCTCTCTTCGTTGTGCCTTCTGGGCCTAGGAAAGGTTTGGCTCCCGCCAAGTCTACTATCAGCAAATGGATTCGTCAGGCTGTGATTCAAGCCTATTCTACTAAGGGAAGGACTCCCCCTTTCCGTCTTACTGCCCATTCTACTCGTGCTATTGGCGCTTCTTGGGCTTTCCAGCACCAGGCTTCTGTTGAACAAGTTTGCAAGGCCGCTACTTGGTCTTCTGTTCATACCTTTTCAAAGTTTTACAAGGTTGATGTTAGAACCTCAGCTGATGCTGTGTTTGGCCGCAAGGTTTTGCAGGCAGCAGTAGTTTAAACTGCTTGCTGTTGCCTTTTTTGTTGGGGATCCCACCCTACTTTATAGACACTGCTATTGGATGTCCCACGTGTAAGTATTATATATGGAGCAGGACGTACTGTATGCTTAGAATAATACAATTCTGTGAAATACTCACCTGTAGAATTGGTATTATACGCATACAGTACGTTCTGCTCCACCCCACCCTGGTTTCACCTTGTTCAGGATTCCCTGTATGGTGATTGTTATCATTGTTATTATTACCAGTGTTGGTGGTTGGTTTCTCCCGTCTTCTTTTTCTCACTGCTTTTCAATGCTGGGGATTTGTGGGAGGTCCCTGGGTATATGAAGGGCCGGGAGGAGCCTGTTTTTGCATGTCTGCAGTGCACAGCACCATCTGGCGGAGGATAACCCACGTGTAAGTATTATATATGGAGCAGGACGTGCTGTATGCGTATAATACCAATTCTACAGGTGAGTATTTCACAGAATTGTATTTTCGCAGATGGACGATGTCTGTCTGTAAACAAACTGCACCACAGGGGGCATCTACTTTAAAAGATCTGGTGAGTCCTGGTCACTCCTAGGTAGCATAGACCCGCTGTGGCTAATACACATTTGGTGTATTAGCACAATGTAGGTCTGTACAAATAATTACTCTTAGACATGCCAGCACTAGGATTTAAAAAGAGGAGTTGTAGTGCACATTAACTATAAACTGAACACATTTTCATATTGTGCCATTGTCGGGTGTACAGGGGCCGAGCTCCACAGAACTAAATCAAGCAGAGATATAAGGTCTCCTAGCGTGCACAGTGTGCAACCAAGTCACACTGAGTTGACACTAGAACCGTTGTCCTACAACTTTCCAGTAAAAAGTTATGCAACTTGATCGTTTTTAGGAGTTTTAGCTGATACTGCTGCAGCCCCTCCCAGTGGAGAGGGAGAAGTGTCTGGCTAGGATTTTAATTGTAGAAGGAAAACAAAGGAGAGCTGTCACTGTCTAGGGGAGCTTGCCAACGAATGGTATCCTGGAAAAAACAGCAACTCACAGGCTGCCTCACGCCTCCGTGTGGTTGCTTTTCTGCACTGTCCTAAACTTTTCTGTTAAATTGAATAATAAATGGCTGAGATATTGGGTTTACAAGTTCACCACTTGATTTCTCTTCTGAAGCACTCCCACGCGTATGCATGCACTCTCACATGCACTCCTACGCACATGCACACACTTCCACATGCACTCTCACGCGCATACATGCACTCTCACGCGCATACATGCACTCTCACATGCAAAAATGCGCATGTGCGCACCCAGACAGTGGCGTGAATGGAGCGCATAAAGGGGTGATTGCAGCATGAATAGAAAAGTGAAGGGAGAGGGGCAGGCTACGCGGAGAGGGGTGGGCTTAACCCTTTAACCGCCAGCCTACCTTGAGATTTTGTCACCCTTTGTTGCCAGACCATTTTGCACTATTTTCCCAGGAAAGTGATATATTGTTTTTTTCAGCAGAGCCTGGGCTTTAACATTAAAATGAATTGTTTGTGATTTTCTAAGTGTATTCTTAATATTTTTGGGTGAATTAAAAAAAAACCTATTTTTTTACAATTTGTAGTTTTTTTGGAATAAAAATGTAAGTTTGTCAATAAAATCTTATTGCGTGTGAAACCTCAATTTCTTCCGGTCACAGTGGTACAACATATGTATAGGTAGACACCCTTTCCTGCCCAGGAGACTCCCCCAAACTGGAACAATGCTTTAGGAGGTTTTCAGATAAAATACAACTATGCTATGCGCACCATGCAGTTTTTCAAGAAAAACAACCCTTTACATTTGAAATACCCCCGACAAACTACATATTCCCTAGAAGTATACACCTCAGGCTTTCTAGGCGTACCAGACTTGTTGACATGGGTGCAGTTTTCTGGAAGTAATTCCTCAATGTATCCTTTGGTTGCACAGGGTTTCCCTAAAAATTAATAAAAAAGCAGAATCAAAACCACAATTTTCTAAAAAAAAAACTATATGCAAACAAGAGAAAATCTGAAAAAAGCAAGGTCCCCCGAACAGAACAATACCCAAAATGCATAGGTACTGTCAAGGAAAAAGTTGCCAAACACACCAAAGTAATGCATGTGCGTAATAGTAATTTTACTTCAAAATTTCAGCTCTGCAGACAAAGTGCACACCTTGTGCTTTTTCTACCAAAACAACCCTTTACATTTGGAATACCCCCCATAAACCATATATTCCCTGAAAGTACACATGTTAAGCTTTCTAAGCGTTGTAGTGGGCTCATCTTTCTGGAAGTAATATCTCGAAGAATTCTTAGGTTGCACAGGGTTTCACAAAAAATGTATAAAAAAGCAGAATAAAAAACACCTTTTCCTAAAATATCAATATGCAAATAAGAAAAAACAAGCTAAAATCTGAAAGCGCAAGGTCCCCCGAGCAGAACAATACCCAACATGCATAGGTACCTGTAACCTTTTAACTGCCAGCCTACTTGAGATTTTGTCACCTTCTGCTGACAGGATATTTCTCAAAATTTTGCGTGATGTTTAACTGTGATTTTTGCAGGAATTTCCAAGAAAATGGCGTATTTTTTGTGGCAGAGTTTAGGCTTTAACATGAAATGTCTTGTTTGTATTTTTTCTACTTTTTTTAATATATTTTTTAAGTAAATAAGTAAAAAAAAAATAAATATATGTATATATTTTTTTTAATTGTCTCCTTTATTTTAACAAAAACATTTATTTTATTAAAGAAAACCATATTGCATGTGGAAGCCCCATTTCTCCCGATTACAATGATACCCTTAAAAATCCAAAGAAAAAATGGCGTGAGGTCCCCCCTACCCAGCTTAACCAGCCTGTGACCAGCTATGGGGGCTTGTAGAACAGGGCGCAGGGGCCAGCTTTGGTGGCCCCTGGCCTGCAGGCCACAAGCCGGCATAGCCTAGGGCCACGGCTCTTCTGCCCCCCCCCCCCCTGGGCTTTGGGGAGGCAGGTAATGGGGGGGGGCTCGAGGGTTAATGGCAAGTCACCCACTAGCCGCAGGTGACTTGCCAGAGCCTTGTGAACTGGTATAGGGGTCTCATAATAGATCCCTTACCAGTCATAGATCCCTTACCAGTCATAGATCCCTTTACCAGTTCACAAAGGGTTAAATGTAAAAAAAAAAAAAAACACTGACACAGAGAAAAAAATATTTTATTATGTTTTTCTAATACTTACCTCCCATCCATCCTAGTGTCCCACGCTGATCACTTTGGCTTCTGATCTCCTGCTGTTGCTGGAAGCCTTTTATACCTACTGGGTTACAGGTAACATAGGGTTAATTTAAAAAAAAATGACATACGGTCCGCCCTACCGGGGAGGGGGACCCCATTTTTTGGGAATTTTAAGGGTTAAAACCCTTAAAAATAAAATAAAAAAATGGCGTGAGGTCCCCCCTACCCAGCATTACCAGCCTGTGACCAGCTATGGGGGCTTGTAGAACAGGGCGCAGGGGCCAGCTTTGGTGGCCCCTGGCTCTGCAGGCTACAAGCCGGCATAGCCTAGGGCCACAGCTCTTCTGCCCCCCCCTGGGCTTTGAGGAGGCAGGTAATTTGGGGGGCTCAGGGGTTAATGGCAAGTCACCTGCTAGCCGCAGGTGACTTGCCAGCCCCCGAGCCTTGTGAACTGGTATAGGGATCTCATGGACCCCTTACCAGTTCACAAAGGGTTAACAAATTACTTTATTTAAAAAAAAAAAATTTTTTTTTTCTTTACTCGCCTCCGATCTTCATCTCCTGTGTTCCGCGGCGATCCGATGTCAGTGATGGCTGGACAGAGGAGGGGGGAGGCAAGCGATCGGAGTCACCGGCATCTGACAGCTGAACCGCCGGGTGCCCCGACGACGCCCGGCGGTGACGTCATCAGGGCTCCTCCGGGGGGAGGAGGGCTGTTATGCCCTCTCCAGAAGGTGGAAGAGCGGGGGGGGGGAATGATCGAAGCCCCCCCCATGAAGAGGAGAGCCGGTGGGAGCCATCAGGCACGAAGGTGAGTAAATGTCTTTTTTTTTTTTCTACAGGCAATTCCGGCGGCTGCTGAAACGGGGGGGGGGGCACCCTATTTTGAGCACTCCCCTGCAGCCGGAGGAGCCCCAGTTGGTGATCAGAGCCCCTCTGGTTGAAGAGGAGACCCGGCCGGATCGAACGAGGGGTCAGGTGAGTGACTTTTTTTTTTTTTTTTTTTACTTTTTCTGCTATAAGGGGGGAAAGTCAGGCATGTAAAATTTACGTGGCTGGCGGTTAACTGCAGGGGAGGCAGCAACGTAAATTTTACGTGGCTGGCGTTTAAAGGGTTAAACATTGGTGGGGGTCTATGCGTCCCCTTGACTATGATTCTGTTCTGCCAGCCCCTTAATTACAGCCTGCCACTCGACTATGGACTTAGGACTTTTTGCTGCTCCAGTTTGTTGCCCACAGATTTGGCAGAACCCACTCCTTGCTTGCCTGATCTGGGGCCTTTCTGCAGCCCAGCCTATCCTCCCTTCCAAGATTCCGATTTGAGAGATGAATCAATCTGTTTGTCTCTCTGCAATCATGGCTCAACCATAAGTAGAGTGACAGTACCAGTGGTCATCATGAGCTCTGGTGGAAACCCATCTCCCTTGCTAGTTGCCAATTTTACACAAGCGGTTAACAACCTTCATGGAGATTACCTTCAGCTTGAAAATTGGCCATCAGGGTGGCACAAGGAGCAAGTTGGCACTCAAGGAAGGGGGTTGGCTCATACACCTGCCTTCTCTAGAATCTATTACAGAGTTTGGAGAGCCTTTGCCGCGTGGTAATAGCTCTATTCACTAAATCACAGTACATGGTGCTGTACATAGACAAGGTGATTTTTCTTTTCAAGCATTTTTTTTTTATTCAAGGTAGTCCTTGTCACCTTAAAGTGGACCAAAACACAGAATTCCTGGGTTGTGGTCCTTTGCCCCAGGGCACCCTGATCGGGGGTGCCCCACTGTGTGAAACCCCCTAGATCGCCGAGCGCAACTCACCCCCTCCTGGTCCTACGGCGCATATGTGGCCGCTCGTCCAATCAGCGCTTTCGGAGCCGCTAACGTCACGCTGTCTAAGCCAGCGTCTAAGGCCAGCTGCTCAGAGAGTGCTGGCGGCCACATCCCCCGCTAACCTCTAACAGGGAGTGTGTACGCGCCGGCCATTCACAAATGCCTGGCTCAGGCATATAGTGGGGGTGTGGCCCCGGCTCGCGCATGCGCCGTTGGACCAGGAAGCAAGGTAAGTGAATGGGGCGGCCTGGGGGGTTTCATACAGCGGGGCAACCCTATTTTGGATGCCCCGTGGGAGGGAATAGATCGGCCCAGGAATCTTATAGATTCCCGGGCCGATTGCGCTGGGTTTTGGTCCACTTTAACAACAAAGTGAAAATCACCCTGGAATCCTTTTTTTTTTTTCTCTCCCTCGCTGTAGGATTACAGGTGATTACACACAGCAGTGGCAATGAATTGAGGAGGCAGAGCTATACAGCTAAAACAAGTGGTATTATTATAAGAGTGAAGCAGGAGAAGTAAAAATAGGAAAAAGTTACTATTCGTGGGTAGAGCAATTCAGGGGATGCTAGTTAAAAATGTGTGTTTTTCGCTTTACGTATTATAAAAAAGCCACTTAGGTGACAATCCAGGTTTCAGCTGAGCAGGTTTGCAATGCTGCTACCTTGTCCTTCATTCACACCTTTACAAACCTCTGCAAGGTAGATCTAATGGCATCCACATATGGTGTCTTTTGGACACTTGTTGCAGAGTGTGGTATATTTCTTAGCAGAGAGGACGGACTCTCCCATCAGTATATTTTGCATGGTCAAGGGGACAATGGTCAAGTTGTTTTCTATTGGGGTTACTGAGATCGCACCCTAGAAAAAGGACACTGCTTTTGGGACGTCCCATGAGTTTTTGATACCCTGGAGTGGAACATGAGAATAAAAAACAGAAAGACAATCTCACTTGTAGAATTGATTTCTCTCACCTGCCCTGTTTAGTCACTAGCTTTGTGACCACTATTACCATAGTCATGATTAAAGGGCCACTCCAGCCCAGTATTGCCATATTTTAAATACCCCCCGCTCTGCCACCCTCCCCTAGTACTAAAGCAGAGTGAGGGGTAAAATAATGAAAAGACACTTAGCGGCACCCAAATCCAGAGGTGAAGTCGGGCAATGTCGCCAGTTCCACCTGATGCTCACCGCTAACTTGTTGAAGTCCAGGGTGGCTGCCGGGTGCATGCGACCCCCCCCCCCCACAAGCTCTCCTATGCCCATTCAAGTGGACTTCAGCAAGATGGAGCATCGGGTGGAGTCAGCCGCATTGCCCAACTTCGCAGCTGAATTCGGGTTCTGGTAACTGTCTTTTCTTTATTTAACCCCTCCCCCGGCCTTGCTTTAGCTCTAGGGGAGGGTGGCAGAGCGGAGGTATTTAAAAAATGTCAATCCTTTGGAGGAGAGTAGCCCAATACATAAGTCAAAACCTGGTAACTTTTGCGCCCCCCTCGCCAGAATGGCCAATATTCGGGGAATCTATGATAGAAGGAGTGAGGGTACCTAGAAACTTGTTACTAATCAGTTCAGCGGTAGCGCAGAAAACCATACTGCAAGAATGGATATACCCAGACCCACCGCAATTTAGGATCTTTTTAGAAAAATTGTAGCAGCTCTTCAAATTCGATTGGATGGATACGGCATCCCATAAAGAGTCAAAAGTCAAATCCTTCTTTAATACGTGGGGACGTTTTATCAATACGTTGACCCCGGAAATTCAAGATAGGGTCCTGGACACATTTAAGGACACTAAATGGTATATTAGGAGACTTATAGAGGGTGACCCTCCGGTTGTGGGGGAGCCAACCACAGGCTGCCTCCCCTACCTTCCGTCAAGATAACCAGCATATTTGCTGGGAGCTGAATTACATTGAAGATGTATGTATGGCTGGGAGCTAAATTGTATTGAAGATGTATGTATGGCTGGGAGCTGAATTGCATTGAAGATGTATGTATGGCGTTGCATTTCTCTTGGTGTGAGGATTGAGATGTGGGAGGGTGGCGATGTTCAGTTGTAAACAAGACACTGGATCAGAAATACTGTCAAAACAAATGTTTATTATCTTCTGTTCATATATGTGAAATGTGCCTATCCTCAATAAAAAGTTTAAAAGTAAAAAAATGTCTATCCTGGGCTGGAGTAAGCAGAATCTAAAAAATATATTTTTTCACTTTTATTGAGAATTCTTCCTTTCTTCCGGGTGGCTGCACCCTACTGCTTTGTAATAACTGGTGGGAGGGAGTGTATCTAAACCGGGAGGAGACACACAAATTTATCTTGTAGTCCCTGCCCTTTGATCGGGTGCTAACCCATGAGTTTTTGGGTTCTGATGCCCTGTACTGGAAGAGAAATCTATTCTACAGGTGAGAATCACAGAACTGTATTTTTTATTTATCATTGATGCATTTTGGTCTGCTTTAAATATGGTCAGTAGTCTCATTCCTTTTATTTATCCTCCTAGTTGACTTCTTCTTCCTCATGTTTTTTTGTGAGCGTCTGGCAAATGACAGATGAGAACAATAAATACATAACTCCTGGGTACCAGGTAGAAGTGTTAGTTTTGAAGATGAGATTAATCAAACAAAAGACAGGCAGAGGTACAGTCAACCCCAAGCTGGGTAATAGAAGCTTACGTTATATTTTCTGATTCTTGAGAGACGCTCGGGGGGATAGAAAAAAATAAAAAGAAGTTAGTTTCATTAAAAATAGAAATGTCCAGACCTTGTAAACGGCTCATTAATCTCACCAGCTGCCAGAACATGTTATGCAGCGCTCTGTATTACAAGCCCTTTATCAAATTAAGCCTCATCGTTGCCGTTGTCAGTGACATTACATCTATTTAGGAGGCAGTGGATAGATCGCCTCTATATTATTTCATAAACAAGCCTTGGGAATTGATACTAGCTGACAGCACCTGCTTACAGATCGTCATAGATAGCAGCCCCCCCAACACACCAGCATTCAAGGCTTTAGAGGAGATACTCTTTAAAGGTGAATAATCAAGAAGAGTCTGATTGCTTGTTCTTTAATAATCAGACTGTCTGGCACGCTTCACCTAATAGCTGATTTGTATGCCGGGTAATATCCTTATTACTGACTGTAAGACAAGAATTTCAGCAGGTAATCCCTATTCCTCTCTGCCTTTATAGTGTTATTAAAGTAGACCAAAACCCAGGATTTTCACTATCCCAGGTTTTGGTCTGTACTCCTGGGGCACCTCTGTTTGGGTTGCCCTGCTGTGCGAAACCCCCCCCCCCCCCCCCCCAGGTCGCATAGGCAACTTACCTCTACTCGGGCCCACTCTGCGGCTAACAGAGCTCAGCCAGCTCAAATCCTAGCCGCACTTGCGAATGGCGCCGGCATCACTCACTGGATTTGAGCTGGCTTCTCTAGCTGCAGAGTGGGCCTGAGGAGAGATAAATGGACTCAGTGACCTGGGGGGTTTCACACAGCAGGGCAACCCAAACAGAGGTGGCCCAGGAGGACACTTGCTGGCGTCACGTGCAAGTGCGGCTAGGATTTGAGACGGCTGTTCTAGCTGCAGGGGTCGGGGGGGGGGGGGGGTGAGTTTACTCCAGGGAGGGTCTTAGCCTGCCCGGAAGTTTCATTGACTCCAGGGTGGGTTTTGGTCCAAATCCGGTAGTGTCTGGGGCTAGCTGATTCTCTGAGTATCTGGTTTCCCCAAATGCTCACTCTAATACTTTATCCCACATTGCATGCATAGGCCTCTGTTGGGATCCCTGCTCGTTTAAAGGGTAATTCCACTTTTTTTTTAATATTCTTTATTTAAAGATTTTGCAGTTTTAAACATTACAGACATTTATACATACAGTACTGAACAAAGGGAAGAGGGGAAGGCCCCCGGGGAAACCGTATTCAAAGCACGGAGATCATCACAACCATGGTCCAACCTCCGACTTCATTACACCTTACATGATGGGGAAATCTAAATTACAGTCCCTGTTCGGGGGGTGCAGAGTTCCTAAATGATCGGTTCTTGAGCTCCATTGCTGTGTATTATGCATATCTAGTTAATTTAAGGTTGGTGACTACCTCCCCGTATTGGACTGATGTAATCTACCCTGCAGTGCCCATGGGGGGGTAGGACTTTCCAGTGCTAAGTGTATCGGTTTGACCGACCCGAGGGGAAGAGGGAAAAGAACACTTGGACCTGAAGGGGGGTTAAGGGATGAAGGGGTGAGGGGAGGGGGGTGCGGGGATGGGATATTTGGTGATTGGTATATGGAATCTGGAAATGGAGCAAGGAGGGGTATGGCGTGTGGGACACAGCTCCTGGCTGGGGCCATATCACATCCTTCCTTAATAAGTAACACTTGAGCTCACTCTAACCCCGTTTAGCCTATATGAAGCAAGGTGAGCCGTCGGCACGGCCCAGGACCCCATTTCATCAACCAAATAGATTTCTAAACTCTGCCGATTCCTCATATATTAGCCAGGGCAGCCATGTGGTTCTGTACTGTTCATCCCTGTCATGCAAATAAAGCGTCAGGTCTTCCATTTCCTTGACATTCATAACTTCCCTTGCCCAGTCCCTAACAGAGGTTTTTTTTTTTGTTTCCAGAATCTAGGTATCTGTTTCCAGAATCTAGCTTGGCTGCATTTAGGAGGTGGATCAGCAGGGTTTTTTTTGTATTTCCCCTTCGGGACCTTCGTTGAGTGAAGGAGGATCTGGGCTGGATCTCCCTGCACCTGGGCCCCTGTAAGCTGTGTGACGATGGGCAGGACTACTTCCCAATATTCCCGGATCTTGGGGCATGTCCAGAGGATATGCAACAGTGTCCCTCGCTTCTCACCACATCTCCAGCAACTTGGATCTGTTGTGTTAAACATCTTCCCCAGTCTATCGAGGGTGTAATGCCAACGTGTCAACAGTTTGTAGTTGGCCTCCTGGATTCTCGTGGCCACTGAAGATTTGTGTGCCAAGGTCGCTATTTTATTGCTTTCCTCATCCCCTATAGTTCTGCCAAGGTCAGTCTCCCAGTCCCTCCAGAATGAAGGAGGGGTCTCCTGTCTGCCCATGAGAAGTGAGTAAAGCCTAGAGATCTAGTGGTGGTATGGTTGCTCTCAAACTCAGTGTGACCCCTGGTGTTCTGTTTTCTGTAGCCCATCCGGGACAGAATTGATTGAAATCGGAGTAGTGTCCAGGGGTCAAGGTTCCCGTTCTCTAGCCTAACCCTTAGGTCCCCTATGGCTACCCATCCCCTTTCTGTTATCAGATCGCTGCCCCTTAGCTGATTCATCCTTCCCCACTCCCTGAGGGCTACCCTAGAGCTTTCCTGCAGGAGGGGAGGGTTATCTATTAGTGCAATCATGGGGGTGGGCCAGGGGGAGATTTCTGGATGTTTCCTATGGCGCCAAAAGACCTCTAATGTGGCTGCCACTGTTGGGTGTGTTCTCAACCCTGGTCTGTATGTTTCCCTGTTCCAGACTGTTATGTCCAGTGGAGCTTGTGCCAGGGAAAGCTCAAGTTGGACCCACCTCTTCGTGGTTTTACATGTATGCCATTCACATATTCTTTGCAGGTGGGACGCCACCCAGTAGGATTGAACATCCGGCAGCGCCATGCCCCCTAGGTGTTTAGGCCTGGACAGTTTCTGTCGCCTAAGCCTGGCCTTCTTTTTCTGCCAAACACCATTAGGGTCTTATCCAGTTTCCTGAAGAAGTGCACGGGAATGTCTATCGGGAGTGCCTGGAATAAAAATAGGAGACATTTTATTTATATTTGCCCTGCCCATCCATGAGAATGTGGGGGAATCCCATCTATCCAAGTCTGCTTTTATTCTCTGAGACAAAGGCAGGAAGTTCAGCTCTAGGTCCTTCGATAACCGGTTCAGTAGCTGAGTACCTAGATATGCTATCGAGGTCCTTGCCCATCTAAATGAGAATGTTTGCTGAAGGTTTATGTCCGAGTCTCCTGAGAGATACATTTAATGCTTCAGATTTCTCAAAGTTCATTTTAAAGAAGGACAGCCTACTAAAGACCTCAAATTCCTTCATCAGGACTGGTACAGGGATCGTGAGGTTTGTAATAAAAAACTGGAGGTCTTCTGCGTAGGCTGCTACCTTATGGGTGTCATCTCCGATTCTCAATCCCCCTATGTCAATGTTTTCCCTTATTCTGCAGAGGAAAGGTTCCTGGGACAGGGGGAACAGCAGGGGCGATAAGGGGCAGCCCTGGCGCGTGCCGTTGTAGATGGGGACCGAGGCTGAGAGGTGGCCATTGACCTTAACCCTAGCAGAGGGTGTTATGTATAGTGCGCCGATAAGCTTTCTTATATTCTCCCCAAGGCCTATATGTCTGAGTGTCTCTGTCAGGAAAGGCCAGCTCACCCTGTCAAAGGCTTTTTCCGCATCTGTGGATAGGAGCATCGTGGGTACATCGGAGCTCGGTGCCGTGTATACCGCACTGAGAGCCCGCACCACATTGTCCCTAGCCTCCCTCCCCAGCACGAACCCTGTTTGGTCCTGGTGGATCACCTGGGCCACCACTGGCACCAATCTGTTGGCTAAGATTTTTGCATATAATTTCAGGTCCGCATTGAGGAGGGAGATGGGACGGTAGCTCTTACATGACAGGGGGTCCTTTCCTGGTTTATGTAAGACAGAAATGTGTGCCTCTAAATCTCTAACTGAGAATGAGCCCGGCGAATCTGGGTCCGTTATCGAGTTTCACGCCTTGCTCATTCGTGGGCCCAATAGTAATTCCACTTGTGATTACATTTTTAAAAAGTTTCCATGATTGTGTACCAAAATGTCTTTAATGTGCTAAGCTTTTTATCTGTTTTGTATTTTCTATTTGTTTGCAACTCTGTTTTTTAAAAGAAAACAGTTTTCCTTAGCAACAATTGTTTACCTTAGAAATGCACATCAACTGGTGCATTAGATGTACAGACCAGATACCAACTCACTCTAGCTTGCTAAACATCTAATTGGCTAAAGCAGGGGGCAGCAGGTTTAACTTTATTCTGCTCAAACTCTACTTCTTCAGTCTGGGAGGATCACAGTCTTGTGTTCCAGTAGCAAAAGGGTTACTGGGAGGGTTCTCACCTTGAGAGGCCATTATGTTGCTCAGACTTGGCCAGAACAGCTGATTACCTGTTACGCTGGAAGAATTCGGAGACTTTTCCATTGCTTTTACTAAAAAACGCTCCCACTGAAGCAAAACAGAGCCCCAAGATTATGAGAAACATGCGTGCTGATAAGTAAATGACAGGTTTGGGGGCACGATGCTAACACAAATGTTATTTTATTATGTTTATTTTATTTTTAAAAGAGAAAAACCATAAGGCAGAACACCAAAATTCTGACAAAAAATTGAAGTTTTCCATCAAATGTCTGCTGACAGGCTTGGGAATGCTGCTGTTACGCTATTAAAAAAGAGCAGAACCCGGGAGAGCTGAGAAATCCTACCTTGCCGTTAATCCCACCAAATGTGTTGGCTATTCTGTAATTCACTTTCTATGCCATGCAGACTGGTGTGCAACACAGAAGGCTGAATTGAGAAAGAGTAGCAAGCATCCATGAAGCTGCTTCGCTCTGGTTGTGAAATGTGCATCACCATCCTCCCACCTCTTCTCCTGCTCCTGACTTTTCCTGAATCCCACCCATCCTCCTGACCTTTCCTGACTCCTGCACTCCCTCCCTTCTTCTCCTCCCTCCCTCTTGTCTGTCCTCCTGACCTTTCCTCCCGCCCGCCCTCCTGACTTTTCTTCCCACCCGCCCTCTTGACTTTTCCTCCCACCCGCCCTCTTGACTTTTCCTCCCACCCGCCCTCTTGACTTTTCCTCCCACCCGCCCTCTTGACTTTTCCTCCCACCCGCCCTCTTGACTTTTTTTCCCACCCGCCCTCCTGACTTTTCTTCCCACCCGCCCTCTTGACTTTTCCTCCCACCCGCCCTCTTGACTTTTCCTCCCACCCGCCCTCTTGACTTTTCCTCCCACCCGCCCTCTTGACTTTTCCTCCCACCCGCCCTCTTGACTTTTCCTCCCACCCGCCCTCTTGACTTTTCCGCCCACCCGCCCTCCTGACTTTTCTGCCTACCCGCCCTCCTGACTTTTCCGCCCACCCGCCCTCCTGACTTTTCCGCCCACCCGCCCTCCTGACTTTTCCGCCCACCCGCCCTCCTGACTTTTCCACTCAACCGCCCCACCCACCCTCCTGACTTTTGAACCCACCCGCCCCACCAGCCCTCCTGACTTTTCCGCCCTCCTGACTTTTCCGCCCACCCGCCCTCCTGACTTACTAGCTGCTCACCTATTTTTCTTTCGGTTTTTCCTAGTCTACCACCAGAGCCAACTTTAGTTTTACTGACCACGAGCCTGCCTTGTTCCTTGGATGCTGTAACTTCTCAGCATACCTAACCCTCAACCTGAAGCTTAAGGCCTTATTCCTCCTGCTGTGACACTTGTTTGGACCGACCAACCGCTACCATCCTCGGCCTACCATTTTACCTGGTTGTAAATCGGCCTTTGCAGACACAGGTGACAACAGCCCATATGTCCTAGGGGCAACCAGGTGCTGGGATGGCAAATATCAACTCCCAAGGCCCAAGCAAGGGGCCTACTAAAGGTAACAAAAAAGGGTAGACCTAGGTTGGGGGCTGTCACCTTTACAAAGGCTGGCAATTGACCTGGACATTACAGGTGCACCCATCAGTCATACGCAGGATCTCTAAAGAATGTATAGATTCTTGTTAAAAAAAACATGATCTTCTTGCCCTAAACATCTTATACATTTGATTTACTGAACAAAAACTGCAATTTTATTAGACTATAAATGTAAGGCAGTGCAGGAGCTCGGAAGAAACTGTTCTCAATTATACAACACAATTGTAGTTTTGGAGAAATCATAGAAGTTTAATGGTCATAGGTCAAGCAGATGACCTTCTGTTCCAGCAGACATTACCTCACTGACAGAGTCTCAAAATTACAGTCAAATAACACTGTAAAATGAGACACGGCCTTATTTCTCGATGTACCCACGTCTACCACCAACACTTACAGGGCATGTCCTCATCAGACTGAGAAAATCAAGGACATGAAATCAAATGCATGAAGAGCAAATGGAAAGAGTAAGATAGAAGAGACTGAGAAGGATTGCAGAGGTAGAGAGGGAATCAGAGGTAAGAACATAGCTGTAAAAGGAATGGAGAACAAGAAAAGGGAAGAGAGAGGAAAATATAAAGGAATAAATTCAACAGAACAGCTAAGCGGGGGCGGATGGGTGGGAGGAAAAGTCAGGAGGGCGGATGGGAGGAAAATTCAGGAGGGCGGGTGGGAGGAAAAGTCAGGGGGGCGGGTGGGAGGAAGAATGTTATAATGAGTGACGTGGATGTGGCTTGGAAAAGACGTATTATGGAGAAAGCCACATAAAGGGCACCATGGAGATGAAGATAATCCATAATTGCCATGGAGGCTACAACACATTCAACAAGTGATGCAGCATCTCCTTGGGGCAAACTGACTGAGAGGGTGCTGTGAATGCACCACATTTCCCCGCACAGCTGATGTGATGCCAGACAGGGGATTGCCCCAGGCAGCAAATAGAATGTAAGATCCCTACAACATGTTGGTACTGGTGTTTTTAATATAGAACATAGACACTTTGCTATCTGATAATACTAGGCCTATAGTTTGAAATTAAACACTGTTTGAGACACAGTCCCCATATCTACTGTGATGAACGGTCGCTGCAACCCTCCCCCCCCCCGGCCAGTCACAGTGAACTTGCATTGGTTTCCTCTCCGGAGGAAGCTGATATGGGGTGCATGGCACCAGCAGATTAGAAATTCTGTGTACAATGCCACCCCACTAAAATATTCCAACCCTGCATCTCAGGCGAGGGTGCAGTTTTTTTTCTTCCAATCCATTCCAGGCCATCCTTAATCATTACGATTGGGTAATTCCTGCCCGGAGGGCGTAGACTGCAAGATAAAAAAGGTGTGGCCCCTCCCGGCCCCATAAGTAGCAACTGCCTCTAATCAGAGACCAGTTTTATTCTTGCAGTTGATGTAGATCGCTTGTATTTCTCTCTCTCAAGATTAGGTATTGGCAGCAAGCGGGGGATACACCCCGTCGGCTTCCTGCACGACCTTATTTCCATGTATTCCTCTGACCCAACTTTTGCTGTTTTGGGGTCCGTGAAGGTAAGGTGAAGCGCCGGGGTCTAGGGTGCTTTTCAGAATGTATACGCTCTGGGCTGCAGGCTTTCTTTGAAAAGTCAGCCACGGGTTTTTGTCTGGTGAGCCTGATTGGGGGGACCAAGGGATTTTCCCTTTTTTATTGTTTTTATTGCTCTTTCCCATGTGTTTAAGCTGAGGTTGTTGACCAGCAAAAAGGGGCTGCTCTGAGCCACTGCACGGCCACCCTCAAGTGGACCTAAACCTTTTGTCAGGTCATTTTGTTTGTTTTTTAATACTGTTTTTTATTGTTTTAAATTTAAATCTATACTATTATAGATTGGGAAAGGGCAAATATGAAATTACTATATAATTTATATACCATATTTTTCGCTATATAAGATGCACCTGCCCATAAGACACACATAATATTTTGGGGAGTAAAATAAGAAAAATAATATTCTGAACCTAATAATAGGTAAGGTGCAGAATCCTCCAATTACAGGCAGAGTGGCCTCCACCCTCCCATTCCCAATAGGCAGTGTGTCATTCCCCCCAACCAATTGCTATAGTCAGTGTGGCTGTCATGGCTAACTCACCTCTCCTCCGGTCCCGCGCCGCCCCTGGGCGGCTGGCCCGAGGCGCTTCATGCTCGGCGGCTGCGCCGAGCGGCGGCTTGGGCGCAGCCCCGGCACCTGTCAACGTGCTTGCGCGCACGAGCACGTACCTCCTATTTCCTCCTCCGGCGGCGCACGCCTGCCAGAGGCAGAATTTTAAGGGCCCTTTCTTTTTATACGCCCTTTCTCCTTAACCAATAAAGTTTAGGATCTTGAGTGCACCAACCACGTCCACTTTCCCCCTTATCCAATCCTGTCTTGAATCTTATAAAAGCGTTATCCCTGCAGTGCTTCAGTGCCCATGATAGCGTTAAGCTGAGTGTTCCTTGGATTGTGTTTCGCCTGTTCGATATTGTTGCCAACCTTGCTTCGTTTGACCATTCTTGCTTGCCGCCTGGACCGACCCTGCCTGAACCCCGACCACGCCTCTGTCTCTTCCTCTGTACTGTGAACCCATGACCTCCCGGATTGACCTTTGGCCTGACCTCGATTTTTCTTTTGCCTACTCCTTTGGTGCTGCGATATTATTGGACTGCCTTCCCGTGTATGACCCAGCCTGTCTACTTGCTCTGTCGGGCCCTTGGTTCATCTGCCTTCATTCTCCCGTAAAGCCCACATCCTTTGTGCTGTCAAGTCCTGGGGGCAACCGTGTCTGGCGAGGCGTATAAAGCATCCCGGCAAACTGGGGCTTGTCTAAAGGTAAAGCTAGCAGCGGAGATTGGGGGTTGTGGGCTTACTACGAAGGCGGATCGTGAGTGCACCAACCACGTACACTTTCCCTTTTATCCAATCCTGTCTTGAATCCTATAAAAGCATTATCCCTGCAGTGCTTCAGTGCCCGTGATAGCGTTAAGCTGGGTGTGCCTTGGATTGTTTCGCCTCTTCGATATTGTTGCCAACCTTGCTTCATTTGACCATTCTTGCTTGCCGCCTGGACCAACCCTGCCTGAACCCCGACCACGCCTCTGTCTCTTGTGGGTTTACTACGAAGGCGGGTGTCCCACAGGGCCTTACAGTGGCATTATCCCCATCCCGTTCCCATAGGCGGTGTGGCACCCCCTTCCCATTACCCATATAGGCAGTGTGGCATCCCCTCCCATTCCCCATATAGGCAGTGTGACACCCCCCTCCCATTCCCCATATAAGCAGTGTGGCACCCCCTCACATTTCCCATATAGGAAATGTAGCAATGCCCTCCCATTCCCCATATAAGCAGTGTGGCACCCCCCTCCCATTCCCCATATAGGCAGTGTAGCACCCCCCCTCCCATTCCCTATATAAGCAGTGTGGCAACCTCCTCCCCCCCCCCCCCCCCCCCACTTCCCCATAAAAAAAATCAACTCGTGTTACTTTCGCTCCCGTGTTGCTGGCCCGGCTGCCACACTGCTGAGGGCCAGTAGAAGATGGAGGAGCGTCCCCGCTGCTCCTTCTTACAGCTGGGCAGACACAAGCGCCCGGCTCCATGAATCGGGTGGGCGTGGCCTGCACCGTGTTGGTGGAAGACAACCCCCCCACTCTATGGAGCCAGCTGTCTGCGTGGCCCGGCCAGTAAGAAGGGGCGGCGGGGACAGGGACAGCACCCTCCGCTCCTCCATCTTCTCCTGCCCTCCAGCTGCTGCAAGGGCATGAGCGAACAGCCTGGTCCATGAAGGGGCAGGAGTAGCAGGAGTAGATGGAGGAGCGGCGGGCGCTGCCTCCGTCCCTGCCGCTGCTATCGCTGCCAGAAAAGACAGCCATAGCAGGGACGGGGACAGAGTGCGCCGGTCCTCTATGTTCTTCTGGCCTTCCACAGTGTGCGCGGGAGTGAGTTTACTTTTTTTTTTTTTTTTTTACATTCGCCCGATAAGGTGCTCTGACATTTTCCCCCCACTTTTGGTGAGAATAAGTGCGTTTCATAGGGCGAAAGATATAGTATATGGTGGTTACCCCCCAGAGGACTCGCAGTAGTCTTGTGACTGTCGAGAACTGTTATAAGCTTGGTCTCGGATCCTCAGGGTCGCAGACTAGTATTATTAAATTCACCATGGCGGAGGCATCTGGGGTAGTTTGATCTGGTCTTACCAGATTTACCCCATGTCCAGTATGCATGCAGTGGCACTGGACAAGGATAGCACGGTGTGCAGGGATTATGCTGCGGTTGCAGTGGATAGGGAGACAGTTGTCTCTTCCCTGAGTGGCCTCTGACCCCTGTCGCCAGTGCTTTCTGAGACTTAAAAACCCCCTTTGCAGCCTGCATGCGGTCCTAAAGCTTTAGTGAGGCTACTAAGAAGGTTTAGAAAAAATAAAAAAGATTCCTCTGAGTGTATTGAAGAGGATTTTGTGGCTGCCATAGCCTCCTTCTGAGTCTTTAAACTCTGTCGGCAGCCCTCAAGTGGTCCTAAACCTGTAGAGTCATCATGGAGTATTGGCTACTAAAAAGGTTTTAAAGAAAAGATTTTTTCCTCTGAGTTGAAGAGGATATTGTGGCTGTTATAGCCTCTTTCTGAGTCTTTAAACTCTGTCGGCAGCCCTCAAGTGGTCCTAAACCTATAGAAAGTTGTCATGGAGTATTGGCTACTAAAAAGGTAATAAAAAAAAAAAGAAAACATTTTCCTCTGAGGAAGAGGATATTGTGGCTGCTATAGTCTCTCAGGAAGTTATCCGTTGGGAGAATTCATCCAGTAGGGACTTGGATTCAGAGTCCTCTACACAAGGGGGTGCTCAGTTAAGGAGAAGATAGATGGATGGTTGATTTACTCCATTCTGGAGGATGTTGCGGAGCATACGCATTATTATAATCTGATCAATAGGGAATGGCGGAAGTCAGGTTGTCTTCCGACCATTCCTAAAGTATTAGATACTATGGATCCCTTTCCTCCAGATCAGATTGATTTATGGTCTCGCCCTCTGGTGGTGGACACTCTGGCCAGATCTCTTAAAGGTTTTGGTTATGCCATCTTCTGATAGTGCTTCTCCAAAGGATCCAGCAGATAAGCGCATGGATCAGGTGGCATGTCATGCTTTTATGGGGTCGACCTTGCGGCTGGCCTGTGCTACATCCATAGCATTTTTTGGGGAGCAGGGTCATACAAGGAAGCCATGCTCCCAGTTGATCAAATCCAGTTGGCTCTAACAGGTATGTGATCCAGGCTATGGAGGTTTGATCTGGTTTGGTGCCAGAGGCCTATCTCTGGTGGTCGCCTCAAGGCGTGCTTTATGGCTTAAGCAATGGCCAGCTGACATAGCCTCTAAAAATGAATATGACGGGACTCCCCTTTAGGGTGGGGCGTCTGTTTGGGGAGGGCTTGGTTGACATGGTAAAGCATGCTACTAGTGGTAAATCATTTAATCTGCTACAGAAGCAGAAGTCTAACACTGCTTCCGCAGGGCCTCTAATACTCCGAGGTTCCGGCTAGAGGTTCAGCCTCTTTGGGATACCGAAGAGATTTTTTTTTTTTTTGAATAGAACAAAGTTCCAAATTAAGGCAACAGGTGTATGGCAGAATAAAGCCAGACCCCCTTCAAAGCCTGCTTAGGCATGAAGGGACATCCCCGCATTTGCAGGTGTGGGGGGAAAGCTTCTGCGTTTGGCTCAAATTTGAAGGCTTCATGTAACAGATACTTGGATACAGGAAGTTGTATCTTCAGGTTACAAAATCAAATTGGGAGCCAGACCTCCTTGAAGATTCTCTTGGTCAGGGGTATCCCGAATTCCGCAGAAAGCAGAAGCATTGAGATCTGCCGTATTTCACCTTTTTAGAGATTGGAGTTGTTGATCCACAGTGAAGTTACTCCAACCGGCAGTTTTTATAACCACAGTATATATATATATATATATATATATATATATATATATATATATATATATATATACATATATATATGCATACCTACATTGCTGTAGGGGGCCTACATCTTCAGTTTGTGGCGTTACCCTTCGGTCTATCATTAGCACCAGGGGTGTTTACCAAGGTGTTGGCAGGTCTCATGTTTTCTCTAAGAAGTCGGTTGATATGGGCCCCACATGTCAGGGGGCCTAGAAGGATATACAGACTGCTTGATCGGCATTGGATAACTGACTATCCAGTCGAATTCTTCTTAAGTCAAATATCTTTTCTTAGCTTCAAGAGTTATTCTTTTCTGGGAATGTCTTTAGACACATCTCAGGCAAAAGTGTTTTTCCAACACAGAAGTGACTCTTACTTCAGGCCAGGGTACAGGGTCTCTTGTCTTGCCCTCACCCGACGATTCATCAAGGAATATGTTTGTTGGGCCTGATGGTATCTTGCTTTGAGTCGGTACCTTTTGCACTGTTTCACACAAGGCTCCTGCAGATGGAATTGCTCACAATCTGGGATCGAGACACACACACTCTGGATCACTCTTTTTTGCATGACACCATCAACAAGGCAGTCTCTAGCCTGGTCCTCAGCCTCTTCGGACTGGCAAATCCTTCCTTCCAGTACAGTGGAAGATCATCACCATGGATGCCAGTCTATCTGGCTCGGGGAGTGTCATGGAGTCATAAATGATCCAGGGACAATGGAAACTCTCCATAAATATCCAGGAACTGAGAGCGATTCTATTGTATTTCAGACATTGGACATACCATCTGAAGGGGCATCTCGTCTGGATTCAAATGAGAAACCGGTTCCATGTCTCTTGGTGGTAAACATACCTGGAGTGGACAACTTGTAGGCCGATCATCTCAGCGGAACGGTTCTGCATCAGAGGGAATGGTCTCTTAGCCAGAGGGTTTTTTAATCCCTATGCATGTGCTGGGGGATCCCAGATGTAGATCTCTTGCATCACGGCTCATTCGGAAGGTCGGAAGTTTGTCTCAGCCCAGGGATCCTCTAACAATAGCAACCGATGTCCTGACTCTTCAGTGGTCAGCATTCAAGCTTCTTTATGCATTTCCCTCTGATTTCACTCCTGGGTCGAGTACTAAAAAAGGTTTAGCTCACAAGGGAGTCCCAACCATTCTGGTGGCTCCTCGGTGACAAGAAGAAGCTGGTTCTCAGACATAGTAAGGATGTCAGAGGTCAACTTGTGGAGGCGACGATCCAGATCTTCTCAGACAGGGGCCTCTAAGGCATCCCAAATCACAAGTTCTGGCTTGGAAGGCCAGCCTATTGAATCCTTTATCTTGGAAGAAAGGGTTTTTTTTTCTGCCAGAGTCATCCAGACTATCATTCAGGCCAGGAAGAAATCTTTATCAAGTGATCTACTATAGAGTCTGGCAAGCATTTATCACTTGGTGCGAATCCAGGGGTTCGCTTGTAGTACTGTTCTGTTTACAGAATATATTGATTTTTTGCAGAAGTCTTGATGAAGGTCTTTAATTGAGGAAAAATATCTGTTATCTTCTTTCAGAAACCCATAGCTGAGTATGTTTTTATCAGAACTTGTTTTACAAGGAGTCGCTCATGTGCGGCCTCCTCATAATCCACTTCTGCCGGCTTGGGACCTAAACTTGTTTTTCATAGTCCTTCTTTTTGAACCATGGTAGATGCGTAATTAAGTCTAAGGGTGCTTATGGTTATCTCTTAGTGGCAATAACCTCAGCAGGCGGGTTTCTGAATTAGCAGCTTATCAGTAAGCCTCGTTATTTGAGTGTTTTAGGATTTTCTTCCTAAAGGTATCTTTTCATTTTAATGAAGAGATGGTTTTGCCTGCCTTATGTCCTGCTCCATTGTCTGATAAGGAAGGGGTGTTCTTCACTGTTTGGATGTAGTGAGAGCACTAAGGTATTATCTCACTACTACGCAATCTTTCCATAGTTTGGACTTATGTCATACCTGAGGGTCCACGGAAAGGTCTTCCACCAGCTAAGTCTGCCATCAGTCGATGGATTAGACAGATTAGAAGGAGCCCCTTGTTTGGGTCACAGCTCTTTCCACTACGGCCATTGGTGCTTCCTGGCCTTTCAGCATCAGGCCTCGGTGGCACAGGTTTGTAAAGCTGCCAACTGGTCTTCGGTTCATACATTTACCAAATTTTACAAGGTAGGCGTTAGGGCCTCAGCTGACGCTGTATTTGGTTACTACTTCAGGCGGTAGTGAATTGAACTACCTGCTGTTCCGCGTTGGGGATCCCGCCCATATTAGGCACTGCTTTTGGATGTCCCAATCGTAATGATTAAGGACGGCCTGGAATGGATTGGAAGAAAATACACAATTCTGTGATAGTCACCTGTGGATTTGTTTTTTCTGTTAATCCATTCCAGGCCGTCCGGCCCGCCCCTTCTTGGGGTTCATTTTATCCTTGATGCCTTTTTTATGGAGAATTTTTTGCGAGAGAAAACAAGCAGAGTTTGGTGTGAGGTAAAATTGTCTCCTAAACATGGGCCTCCCGGGCTTGCCTCTTGGTATATGATTTACTGCTTTTTAATTACTGGTCTTTGATTTGAGGCAGCTGCTACTTATGGGGTCGGGAGGGGCCACACCTTTTTTATCTTGCAGTCCATGCCCTCCGGGCAGGGTTACCCAATCGTAATGATTAAGGACGGCCTGGAATGGATTAACAGAATAACCAATTCTACAGGTGAGTATCACAGAATTGTGTTTTACCTGCATATGGTGAATTCTGACAGGTTATTTCTGTTAGTAATGTGTGCCAGAGTCACAAATCATGTGGAGGGAGCTATTCCAAGTATGTCACACACCCCGCTTCCACTATTCTTGACATATGGGTTATGGTCCAGTAGAGGGCGAACTTCTGCAGAGATGAAAGCAAAAAAGAAGCCCCTCCCGGTCCATAAATACCTGGGACCTCCCACACATTCCCCAGTTCCTTCTCTGCAGGATGGCAAGCAAGTCAGAAGATGTCTGCTTCTCTTCCTTGCAGGTAAGCCGGGCTTACGCCCGGCCATTTTTTGCCCTATTTCTGCCCGGACCTTTATACATTAAGCCCAATATTAGCCTCCCAGCCTTGGCTGCAGGTCCGGGCGAGGGTAGGAATCACCTTAATAGGTGTTTAGGGAGCCATGCTCCCCCGTGAGACCCCATATAAAGGGGTAGGCGGAATCAGGGTTGGTGATCCCGGTTTGGGATGCCCTGTCCCTAATTGCATATATATATATCCCTTACACCATACTTGGTACGGGATTATCCCCCTTCCGGGTCCCTCTGTTAAACCGCCAGTGGGGGGGGGGGCGACTTTTCCATTTTTCTTTCAAGTGTGAATGTGTGTGTGTATGTGTGCTTGGTGCTTCACATTACTGGCTGGTCGCCATTTTTTGCTTCTGCTGAGGGGAGCTTCTTCCCCTCAGGCTGCGGTGTTAAGGGGGCGGGGCCGGGCACTCGCGCGCTGCCACGGCCCACCCCCCCTTCTGTTGTGGAGCCAATTGCGGAGCCCAGCCCACGACTGGGAACCGCGCTGCTGGTTGTGTGAGTAGGGGGGTGGGGCCAGGCACGTCGCGCGATCCGCGCTGGCCCGCCCCTTCTTCTTCCCTTTCTCACTCTCCTTCTCTGAGCTGAGAGCGGTGGCAGCCATTGTACAAAGCACGTGAGTGCCCTCCCGGGCTCCCCCCTTTTTATGTACCTGACTTAGCCATGTGCCCTATCCTGTCAGGGGACAGCGCTAGTCCTTTGTCACTTTTTCCTTGATTTATGATGGTATATATATATATATATATATATATATATATATATATATATGTGTGCGTGCATGTGCTTATGGCCACTCCTTTGTGTCTTTCAGGAGGACTCCCTGTGCCTTGCTTAAAAGGGGGTTCTCCCGGTCCTAGGGTCCCTAGCAGAAATTTGGGGCACTTATAAATCCTCCCACTTGGGATTTAAGGGGCATCCCGGGTTGCTTACCAGCGTAATTCCCTTGGGTCATTGCGACTACCTTAAAATCACCATATGGAGGCTCCACAGGATACTGGGCTCGGGCTCCCCTTGGGACAATCCCGGCTATGTGTGGGTTGTGGGGTATCCCTTACGGGGGAGAATGTACTTATTTGCATACCATGTGCGCAACAGGCCATAACGCGGCAGTCGGGACCCCAGGCGTCTGGGTCAGTGCCGCCCGCCTCTCCTACCCCACCCCGCATCATCCGTACCCCAAGTGACATTATCTGTTTTGTCGGCTATGGACGACACTATTACCATGTGTAGTAGAACTTCGGCCCTGTTGGTGGCCATGCGCCGATCGGTCTGGCTGCGCCAGTGGGCGGCTGACATTGCGGCCAAGAAGTCACAGCTTCGCCCTTTTTGGGAACGCGGCTGTTTGGAGACAAATTGGATTCTGTGGCGAAGGGTGGGAAGCTACCTCAGCGTAAGAAGCTGTGTCGCTCCTTTCGGGGGGCAAGCTCCTTTAATCCTTCCTTTCGCGGTGCCAGAGGGGGCAGAGGTCTTGCCTACTCTGGCTTTAGAGGTGATTCCTGGAACAGAGGTAGAGGAGTGCCCGTCCAGCCTCTACCTGGGGTTCCAGGCCCAAGCCCGCTGCCAAGCCAGCTCAACAATGAGGAGGCGCCCTCACCCTTGCGGGTGGGGGGACGGCTGTGGCTCTTCTTCCAGGTCTGGGCCCAGGAGGTCACAGACAAGTGGATATTGGGAGTGGTCTCGTCTGGGTACAAACTGGAGTTCGAGTCCCGCCTCCTTCCAGATTCCTAAGGTCTCGGGTGCTGTCGGATCCTCGGGCGACGCAGGGGCTCCTGTTGGCTTTAAGGAATCTCCTGGACATGGCGGTCATATGCCCGGTGCCTCTTTCAGAGAGAGGCCGGAGCTATTATTCCAACCTCTTCACGGTTCCCAAAAAGGATGGCTCCATAAGACCCATCCTGGATTTGAGGCTTCTCAATAGGTTCATCAGAACCAAGAAGTTCCGCATGGAGACTCTGCGTTCAGCCATCGGTTCCCTTCGTCAGGGGGATTTCATGACGTCCATAGACATCAAGGATGCTTACCTTCATGTACCAATTTTCCCAGCACACCAGAGATTTCTCAGGTTCGTGGTGGGAGATCAGCATTTTCAGTTTGTGGCCCTCCCGTTCGGGCTGACCTCGGAACCGAGGATGTTTACCAAGGTTTTGGCGGGTATAATGGCCCTTCTCAGAGCCCAGGGCATTCGCATTGTGCCGTATCCGGACGACCTACTCATTACAGCTTCTTCCGTCTGCCAGGCGGAGTTGGACACCAGGACGGTGGTGGCGACGCTGGAAAGGTTCGGATGGGTGATCAACCACCCCAAGTCTTCTCTCTCCCCATCAAGGGAGATCTCCTTTCTGGGCATGAATCTGGATACCAGTCAGGCCAGAGTGTTCCTACCTCAGCCAAAGGTGCAGAGGGTTCAGGATCTGATACGTGTTCTCCTGACCAATCCTCGCCCTTCTATCAGGCTAGGGATGACTCTGGTAGGTTTGATGGTGGCATCCTTCGAGGCAGTCCCCTTTGCTCAGTTCCACTTGAGGTCGCTTCAACTTCATCTATTGCTGAAATGGGACAGATGTCCACAGTCCTTAGATCAGTCTTTTCTGATGTCTTCAAGGGTTCGGCAGTCCCTTCAGTGGTGGCTGGAATCAAGCAATCTGATGAGGGGCAGATCCTTTCGGGCCCCTTGTTGGGAGACGGTTACCACGGATGCCAGCCTGTCGGGCTGGGGAGGTTTCTGAAAGTAAAAATGAAAATGAATAGAATTACCGCGCTAGACCTTATCTTCAGATTAGTGGTTCAAGATACTACACCTTACACAGTGCAACTGCTCTATGTGCTCTAGCCTGAATATCCAACAGGTTCACATAAATATATAGTTATATAGCACAGAGCGGTTATAAAGATTATTCCAAACAGAAATATCCTGACAATTAAAACATCCAAATGTTTAAAAAAAAGTCCGGTATTATCCCACAAGCGCATGCACAATTCCTCGGTGACTATACTCCATCCACTGTGACTACGGTCAATCCAAATCAAACCGCCACGTGCCCGTCACCTTATGAATTGAACGCTTACCAGAAGAAAATTCAATTAAACGCCTTGTTTTATAACTCCAGAGATCTTCTCATGTATTATATTAAAATTCTCCTTTCAATCATAAAGTGACATGTGGAGCTTATGCCTTAAACTCAGCTCAATCCCATGTTCAGCATAAAAGCAAGAAGGAAAAGAGAGGATCTAGCGTAATAAGTTTTTAATTAAAAAAACCTTTATAAAAAAGTGCCAAGTGCACACTTACAATAAAAGTCTGTATATAAACGCAATCTGTACAAGAGCGCTTCTCACCCAACCTTTGATTGATTCACCTCGGCCGATGGTGGGGGGGAGGATGAGTGCTCTGCTTGCATGTGTATTCCTGAGAATGATATCACCGCCGCCGTCCACCATCGGCCGAGGTGAATCAAAGGAGCTCAGAGCTATCCGCTTGGTTCTGTTGTGTCTGACACTTCACCTATAGGGTTTACCGGTTCAGGTTCGACCAGACAATCGAACTGCGGTAGCTTACATCAATCACCAAGGAGGGACTCGCAGCAGGCGTGCCCTCAGGGAAGTCTGATTCTGACATGGGCAGAGAGCAATGTTCTTTGCATCTCGGCGGTGTACATTCCGGAAGTGGAGAACACGGAGGCGGACTCCCTGAGCAGGGGATTCTCTCGCCGAGGGGAATGACCGCAGGGTATTTCGGGCCCTGTGTCACAAGTGGGGGACTCCGGAGGTGGATCTCTTTGCCTCTCGCCACAATCACAAGCTCCCAACCTTTGTATCTCTGTCTCGGGATCCTCTGGCCCTGGCAGTGGATGCCTTGTCCCTTGCCTGGAGGGATCTGGGGTTTCTGTACCTGTTTCCCCCCTTCTCCATGGTAGGCAAGGTAGTGCGCAAGCTGGCTCTGGAGGGGGTACCAGCAATTCTGGTGGCCCCAAGGTGGCCAAGACAGGTCTGGTTCGCAGACGTCGTAAGTTTGGCGGTAGATCAGTACAGGCTGCCACTGTTTTCCCAGATCTGACCTCTCTGGGTCAACTACGTTACCCCAATTTACAAACGCTTGCTTTGACGGCGTGGCTGCTGAAACCTTCATCCTGAGGGAGGAAGGTTTGTCTGACGCGGTTATTCAAACCTTGATTAGAGCTAGGAAGAGGTCTTCCTCTACCATTTACTATAGGACTTGGAGGTCCTATATTGACTGGTGTGAGGCTAGGGCCTGGGGTGTTTTCGATTCCTAGGATTTTGGAGTTTCTACAACATGGTCTGGATCTGGGGTTCCAGCTCAGTACTTTGAAGGGTCAGGTTTCTGGCCTGGCTGTCTTTTTTCAAAGGTCTTTTGCTTTGCATCATCTGGTCAAGACTTTTTTCCAAGGGGTCACTCATGTTCGGCCCCCTAGAAAGCCTTTGGTTCCCGTTTGGGATCTAAATTTGGTTCTCTCGGCCCTCCAGGGGCCTCCTTTTGAGCCGATGCAGGATGTGGCACTTTTTGTGCTCGCTCAAAAGGTGGCCTTTTTGGTGGCTATTGCTTCTGTTCGGCGTGTCTCTGAGTTGGCGGCTCTGTCTATTCAGGCCCCTTACTTTGAGAGACACCAGAACAAGGTGGTTTTTCGATTTAAACCAGATTTCCTTCCTAAGGTGGTTTCTGCTTTCCATCTCAATCAGGATGTAGTTCTCCATTCCTTGTGTCCTAAGCCTAGCAATGACAAGGAGAGGGTTTTGCACTCTTTGGATGTGGTTCGTTGTGTGAAGTACTATTTGGTCGCTACTTCTCCTTTTCGTAAGAAGGACGCCTTGTTCGTGGTGCCTTCTGGGCCCAGGAAAGGTTTGGCGCCAGCCAAGTCTACCATTAGTAAATGGATACGTCAGGCCATTGTTGGGGCCTATTCCGCTAAGGGGAGGGTTCCTCCTTTTAAGATCACTGCTCATTCTACTCGTGCTGTTGGGGCTTCCTGGGCCTTTCAGCACCAGGCTTCTGTTGAACAAGTTTGTAAGGCTGCTACTTGGTCTTCCGTTCATACTTTTTCAAAGTTTTATGATGTGTGGGCCTCAGCGGATGCTATTTTTGGCCGCAAGGTTCTGCAAGCTGCAGTGGTTTAAATTGGTGCATTTTTTGCTGTATTTGGATCCCACCCATGACGGACATTGCTATTGGATTTCCCATATGTCAAGAATAGTGGAAGCGGGGTGTGTGACATACTTAGAATATTACCATTTTGTGATTACTCACCTTTAAAATGGGTATTATAAGTATGTCACACACCCCGCTTCATCCCGCCCTTTAGTATTCTGGATCCTTTATATGGTGAACCTTTTATTGTTAAGAATGTTTTATTAGTTCTTCCTAGGTCCCCTTACTGCTGTCATATACTGGGGAATGTGTGGGAGGTCCCAGGTATTTATGGACCGGGAGGGGCTTCTTTTTTGCTTTCATCTCTGCAGAAGTTCGCCCTCTACTGGACCATAACCCATATGTCAAGAATAGTGGAAGCGGGGTGTGTGACATACTTATAATACCCATTTTAAAGGTGAGTAATCACAAAATGGTATTTTCCCTCTCTGTAATGGCTTTGATTTTTATTTTTACTTTTTAGGTCAGGTCAGGTTTGTGCAACCTTTTTTGGTACAGGGGCTGCATTGTCATATTATTTCACTTCAAGGAGCCACAATAAACCGGAAGCAGAGAAAACACAGTTCACTGCAGGAAAGCTGCAAGCTTAAAGCATTATATCTAATTTATGTATATGCAGAAGTGAGGCAAATAAAGAAGTTGGTCAAGGCGTGAGAAAAGGTGAGGTGAACAGAAGTGGTAAGAGGTAAGCAGATGTGAGATGGGTATAGATGGGATGGGAGGAGGTCAGCAGAGGTTTGGAGAGGCGAGCAGAGTTGAGGTGGGAAGAATTGGACAGGGATGAGTTGGAAAAAAGGTGAGGTGGTAAGATATAAGCCAATACGCGCAAGAGTAAATTTAAAGCAGGTAGAGGTTAGAATAGATGACGTAGGCATAGGTGACATAAGCATACGCAGCTAGCAGGTACGGCACCTCAGTCAGATTGTCCAGTTTCTCCTGCGGCTTCAGGCTTGGACTTGACAGAGCGCGATACCCCCTCGGGGAGGGGGGGGGGATGGGCTGCCATGTCCATTTGTATCCAAGGGTCTGCTCACGGATGGGGTTCCTCCTTCAGACATGACAGACAGGGTGACCCAGTTGGAGAGCATGGTCAGTGGCCTTCATCAGCAGGGGCATGTCGAGTCTGTCTCTGCCCGCCCAGGCGGGAAAGCTGCAGCCAAGCATAGGCATATTCAGACGGAATCCTCTGAGGATTCTAGCTCCTATGTCGAGGACCTATTTAAGAGTTCAGGATCTAATTGCGGCTGGTCAGAGGGTGAGGAGCCCATATGCTGGGGAACCCCGCGGATCACTCTACAGATCAGATTGAGTAGCTTACTGAGGCAAGATTGGAGGTTCTGCACCTCTCTACTTCTCGGCCAAAGTGGCAGATGAATAAGGCTGAACCCTACAAACCTCAGGACAGGCAGGTTTTTCTCAGGCTTGCCCATTTCGATAGGCTGGGGACAAAGAAGTTGTAGAAACTGGATACCTCTTCCTAAGGTCCTGGGCACCAAGTCCAGATGTGGGGGTCAGGGTTTGGCCACCTGAGGTAGATGAACCGGTGTCAGACTTCAGACACCGCATCGATTTTTCGGGTAAGCAAAAGCCGAGGGGGAAACCTAGATCCCAAGGGGCCAGCCGGCCCAAGCGCCCCCCACGGCCAAGCCTTTTCGGGGTTGAAAGGGCACCCTCACTTGGGTGGGGTGACAGTTTTTGCTTCTTACACACCGGTGGTGGGGAGCACGGATATCTGATGCCTGGGTCCGGAAGGTTGTTTTTTTCGGATACATGATTGGAAATGGGCCTCCACAGGTTTGTGGGGGCAAAGACTTCCCGCATCACGGAAAGGACAGAAACTTGCGACTGTGCGATAGAGCTCTTGCTGGTCCGGGGAGTTGTAGTACCTGTGCCCCCCTCATAGTGGGGCTGTGGCTTCTACTCAATACTATTTGTCATCCCCAAGAAGAACGGGTCCGTTTGGCTGATCCTTGATCTTCGGAATCTGCACAGTTACGTTCGGTTGTGGAAGTTCCGCATGGAATCTCTAAGGTCGATTGTGAGCTCGCTGCAACAGGGGGATTTTCTGGTCACAGTGGACATAAAAGATGCTTATCTGCATGTCCTGATCTTCCCTGGTCACCAACAATACCTGGCCTTTGCGGTAGGTGCCTGACACTTCCAATTTGTGGCACCACAGGACGTGGTGATATCGCTGCTGACAGAGGAATATTCCACGATCAGGCAGGGCATGTGTCGCCTTGGCCTGATCGTGTATACCATTGAGGCAGTTCCATATGCCCAATTCCACTCTAGACCTCTACAAATGCTGCCCCCATCGAAATGGAGCAGGACGTTGGACCGTCTCTTCATATTGACAGGCAATGCCCAGCGATCCCTGAGATGGCTGAACCAGCAGTTGCTGGCAGTGGGTCGGTCTGTTCTGCCAGTTCTGGTGGGTCATCCTGACCACAGACGCTAGTCTGATTGGTTGGGGCGGTGTTCTGGACAACTAGACGTTCGTGATTTAAGCCCTCTGTGACCCGTTGGATGTGCCGGAGGTGAACCTTGCATCTTGGAACAATCGGAAGGTCCAGAGGCCCCCTGGCCATGGCAGTCGACTCACTGCCCATGTACATGTTTGGCACTTAAAGGGTTAAAGTATTACTTGGCCACTATTCAAGAAGTACGTAAGACGGATGTCTTGTTCGTGATCCCAGAAGGACCAAGGGATTGGCCTGGCCGCTGCCAGGTCCACTCTTAGCAGATGGATCAGGTAGCCGTTCATACAAGCCTATGCCTGCAAGGCTAAAGCTGTGCCCTTCTGGGTCACTGCTCATTCCACCAGGGCGATTGCCGCGTCTTGGGCTGTCCAACACCAGGCGTTGGTGGAACACGTGTGCAAGGCAGCAACCTGGTCATCTCTCCACACCTTCACCAAGTTATACAGGCTTGATGTCAGGGCATCTACCGACACTGCTCTGGGGTATAAGGTGTTGCAAAAGATGATGAACCCCTCTCCGGGGTGTCTAAGCCTGAGGTGTCTCTGCTGTTGTTCTTAGCTAAGTTTGACTCAGTTGGCCGTTGGGTGCTGCTTTGGGACGTCATACGTGTTGCTACTGATGGTTCCCCCTGGAATGGAAGAGATGAGAAAAGGGAAGTTTGTGTACTTACCGGTAAATTTCCTTTCTCGTCCTCAATTCCGGGGCACCACACACACACTGTTGTGTTACGATTGCGTCAGTGGTGGTTGATGGTTTTGTTGCACTGTTTTCTAATTGCGTGCATTATGCGCAAGATACCGTTCTCCCCTCCACGTGCTGTGGCTTAACTGCTTTTTAATTCGCTCAGGAGATCCTGCCACTGCAGGCCCTGTAGAGGCCGAAAGGAGCTGGAGTCCCTACCTACGGCTGAGATGGAAGAGGACAAGAAAGGAAATATACTGGTGAGTACACACATTTTTCTTTTTTTTTTCAGCAGGGTTTGGGAAGCTGATTGGAGTTGATGGGGAGACAGATACCCAGTGAAGCAGAACAGAACCTAGGTGAGCAAAAAACATCGGTTTTGGTCCTCTTTAACTAATTATCACATATTTACCATGACCTGGGCACACTGAAAAATTTACAGACGAACAAAATCAAAGCATGTAGCTTAAAATGGCTGGCTTTCGCCAGATTTTAAACAGTTCAGCCTTCTCTATGCTTCATGGAATTTCCAGCACCCCCATTGATTGTGTAGGAGGTAGGAAGAGTATTTAGGACCCAGGTTCTCAATACAGGCCAGCAATGCTAGAGGGTTGGAGCATTGGGAGGCATGTAATGCAATGACTCCCAGCGTGCTGCCAATCTATGATCCGTCTCTCATGATATTTGATGTCTGTATAAATGTAGGAAATAGTTTTTATAGTTGTTTCGCTGCATACAAATGTCTCATTTCCGTTTCTGGATTGCAGCACTCAGCATGGCAGAGCTTTGTCTTTTCTGCCCTCTGTTTCCCTTGAAGGCCATGTCTCATAGTGCTGCAGGGGTAAACCAATAATTAGGGTTATATATATGGAGTTCTCTTTTGCAAATTAGTTTCTTTTATTTGATCATCGTGAGATAACAGGAACCTGCTGGGCCTCTCTGCACAATGAGGCGGGACAAGAAAATTGCAGTGATTGCTTTTTTTTTCTTCTGCCTAAAGCTTGCCTCCAGTCACATTAATGGGGGAATGTAAGAATAGTTGGTGTCTTTTCTGAAAGTTTGTTAAACTGATGATTTATAATTTAGTACTTGAAAACTTACAAGTTGACATTTGCTACCTGTTACACAGTCCCTGAACTGCTGCTTAGTATATAAAGTATGTTGGAGTCTAAAAGACTCCAGGGCGAGACAAAAGCCTTTACAGGGTGGTGTGAAACCCCCAGGATCACCTGAAATTATACCTTAAAGTGGACCAAAACCCATGATTTTGACTATCCTGGGTTTTGGTCCTTGCCCCCGGGGCACCTCGATCGTGAATGCCCCGCTGTGTGAGACCCCCCCAGGTCGCCCAAACTATCTCACCTTTCCCTGGTCCTATGGCGCATGCACGACCTCTTGTCCAGTCAGTATGCTCGAGTCCAGCCAAGTGCGCCGGCGGACGCATCCCCTCTACCCTCTAACAAGGATAGTGCCCATGCCGGCAATTCACAAATACCTGGCATGGGCCTGCCAAAGGAGACCAGGGGAGAAGGTGAGTATACCCAGCCACCTGGGGGGGGTTCACACAGCAGGGCATCCCGATTCTTAATGCCCCGGGGGAGGCGGCTAACTGGCCCTGGAATTTTATAGATTTCAGGGATGATGGCTTTGGGTTTTGGTCCACTTATTCCTGTTTTCAGCTCTCCTCCAATCAGCATTGATTGCTATGCATATGTACTTCTGCTCGACTGCTGCATATAGGTAGCCAAGCATGGATGTAAACCTAGTTGAAGACGGATATCCTGCTTCACTTGACTCCTAAAACTTTTCTTTTAATAGGTGACATAAAACCACTGCAGTCCAGTGCACATCCCCTGACGTGACAGACACGTTATGGTGACGTGTTTACAGGAAACAGATTCCCTTTATCTTGTCTCCAACAGTTGCCCCAACCCTGATTTAAAAAAATGCAGGAGCGTCCAGAACCGAAGTAACTGTGCACTTCTGGTCTGGCCAGAGTCACTCTTCTTGACTTACCACACAGGTGGAAAGAGAGACCCCAAGCACCAATGGCAGCTAGAGCACAAGGCGCCCCTCTCTATCTACCAATCGCAAGTGAGTGACTGTGGGGAATGGCCCGCTCCACCTCCACTAACCACCGGGTACAGCATAAGGCGGGGAAGACACGAGACGCTAAGCAACATTGGCATGGTCTGCCCCTAATCCCAGCACAAGGACGACAGGTCCCAGAGGCTGCACCGCTTATGAATCAGAAAAGTGAAGATAGAAGCAAACCCACAATAAGTCATGTATGCTCCAATAAAAACTTAGACCACTATACAATTATTTGTAAAATCAAGTATGAGACTGGATACTGAAATAAACATGGGATCAAGGTAAGATTACGTGCAATTCTGGGGGGTTTCCCACAACCGGGAATCCTAAATCAGAATGCCTCTTTCTGAGCATTTTTGCTAAATTTTTCATGGTAACCTTGTTAGGAGCAGCCCCTTCTGCTTAGCCCCTTAGCAGTCTCCTTTTTTGTGAATATTTTTCACGGTAGCCTCATTGGGAGCATTAATTATAGTAGTCTCATTGGGAGCAGTCCCCTTTGCTTTATTTTGTGAACATTCTGCACGGGAGACTCGGGAGCTGTACCCTCGATATTGTAAACCGTTTTTATGGTAACCTCATTGGAAACCTTCAGCTTTTGCTCATTTTTGCGAACCTTTTTGATAGTAGCCTAGTTGGGAGCATCCCTTCTTAGTTTAAAGTCATTGTCCAGGCAAAAAAAATAAAATGTGTAAAGACCTGGCACACCCCTCCATTAGAGTGAACTGGCATCCCTCCCTGAATGTGGAAGCGACGATCATGTCGGGTGATGCTGGACTTGGATCTAGCAATCAGTTCATAGTCAGAGCAACTGACTATGTGCAACTATCTGCGGGAAACAAAACATGAGTATAGCGTTTCCCCCCCCCCCCCCATCCATCCAGGGACACTGGTCCATAACGATGGAGTATTCTAGCAGCCGATAAGTAGAGATTAAATTTGAAAAGCAGTCAAGCTTGCCTGGACAGGATAAGAACCTGATCCTCCTGCTTAACTCAGTGTTTCACATTGTGTTAGAAATGCAAGGGTCGCTCCACATACCCAGGGCCCTGCATCCGCCACCCCCATGGGACCCAATTTTGATGTCATCAATAACACAGAGAGTGGGTGCGGAAGAGCTTCCAGATGCAGGGGTTGTTGTGTGTCAGTTCACTGGGCTGAGGAGGGAGTCTGGGAGTGTCAGCCTGTCCTGTATATTACCACCATGGGTGGTGGGTAAAGGGGACTCATGTCCCCTGCTATGTGTTGTTCGGGGGGGAGGGGTATTTTGGGGTGACAGCAGAGCGGGTGCTGACTTCCCGAGCATGTGGGAAGCTGGTGCCATTACTTCCTCCTGCACTGTAATGTCATAAGTTGGGTGTGAGTGCTGAAGGGCGCCACATATGCTAGCGGGTCATGGCTACCGTCCTGCATGCGGGCAGAGGCAGATAGGGCTCCCTGCCAGCAAATGTGTGAGTTACTGAAGGACTTCTGGCTTCAAGGCTCCCCAGAACCCCCTGGAACAGCTTTTTTTACTCTCGACAGCCACCCAGCCCAGACACCAACCCCAGCAATTTTGGTGCAGTTTGGATGCTGCTTTCGTTGCTGGCTATGTACAGCGTTTTCCAGTACCCCGATTACTGTCTATCACAACAGCACATTGGTAACAGCCTCAAGGGGACCCTACTTATTGTGGTTGTGGGTACAGGCAGAGACCCAGTGTGGTACCTGTTCTGTCTTATTTTGGATACTTTTTGCATTTAATATATGTTATGGGGTCCACTGTCTCTGCTTGTTATTACTCGCCATAGGGGACACAGACTAAAGCCTGGACATCCACTCCCTGCCTTAATATCACTTTATGCAAGTTGAGTTTTACGGTCTTCTATGGCATCAGGCATTACTATGTCTCATGTATCTCATACTGGCATGGGTCCCACTGACTCATGCACAGCAGCGACATGCATAGGGTGCCAAGTTCGGTTGGTGGATGGAGAAGGCCTTGTGTATAAGGCCTGCTGTGTCTCTGACAGCTCCACTCAGACCACGTTACGCTTTCATTGGAAACCTGATGATAGACATCAAGGATGCATACACACCCTGATCTTACAGGGTAATTATCCATTATCCATTCTGTTCAATGCCTGTTGGCGGAAAACTCCTTGGCCTGTACGTTTATGCAGGCGAATGCTTATAGCCGCCCTCCCTGGAGGGCTACCGGTTTGATTTGGGATCTCAGCTTGGTTCTCTTCCTGCTACCAGGACTGCCATTTAAACCTCTGGCCTCAGACTTCCTCCTTACCCCGAAGGTGGTGTTGTTTGTGGCCTTTACCTTGGTACGGAGGGTGTCTCTCCTGGTAACCTACCAGCCAACGGTTTGAACTTTCATAAGGACAAGGTGGTTATCTGCTTGGTGGAGGACTTTCTGGTGATGGTGTTTTTTTACTTTTATGAGGTCATTGTTCTGTCTTTCTATTATCTGAAGCCAGCTCATCAGAAGAGAGGCTTCTTCACTCACTGGATGTGGTCCGCGCTCTGAAGTACTATCTGATGTCCACATAGTCTCTATACAAGACAATGTTTTGTTTGTGGTTCAGGCTGGACCCTGAATGGAATTGGCGGCTGCCAAACTCACGATGAGCCTTCAGTGGACCAGGTGTGTTAACCTAGTTGTCTTTTCACTCTTTCACATTGTTTTACAAAGTGGATTTGCAAGCATCCGCAGATGCGGTGTTCAGGAGAATGTTGCTTCAGGTGGTGGTTCAGTCCACAGCCAGGCTATTTGTTGTTAAGCTGAAGTTGTCACTTCAAGAATCAAGAAGAATCACTTTATTCGCCATGTACACAAATCAATTTACAAGGAATGCCTTTTGGCTGGTTACAGTGTTAAAAACCGTATAGGAGCTAGACAAGGGGGGGGGGGGGGGGATTCATATAGGATAACCCAATATAACAATGTTGTATAATACATAGCATGGCATTAGATATCAGAAATCAAATTGGATTCCACTATATCAGTGATATGCCAGCTATTTACAGGATGATACCTGTGTATATGTTTGTGATGTGAGCATGTCCACAAACCTCTTGCCATCAGAGGAGATTAAATTAGAAAAAAATACTGTAAACTTTTCCAAACTGATCACTGATATTCTGAGGAGTACATGGTCCTCTTGGCCACACTGATCTTTTTAGACAGGGAGTTCCTAATTTTCCTTAATTGTGGAATGTGTCCAGCCCTGTGTGTCATCCTAATCTCCTTAGTGAACCAAGGCTTACTGTTAAGGCTAAGGATGCGATAGGTCTTTACTGGGATGATCATGGATGGACAACTTGCCAGGGAAAATGACATTTTTTATACTTGACATGTAAAATGTTTTCCCTTAGTTGTCCATCCAGGGACGCTGCAAACACCCACCCCCAGGGTTCTTGTTTCTGTTGTCCTTTGACTAATTAGTTTGTGTTGGCTATTGACATTCTCCATCCTTTTTACTATTGTTTTGATTTTTCCTCTCAGGGACCCGGTCTCTACTGTTTAGGATTGGGGAGTTAATCAGGAAGCCGGAATTTTATCCAGCTGAGGGAGAACAGTTACAGCTTTTCAGTTCTAGTTCCTGCCCTTCTGCTGCTAGAATGCCCAATTGTGATGGACAATTAAGGGTAAACCATTTTACATGTTAAGCACAATTTTTGTTTTTCAATTTGAATGAACAATAACTTTAATTTAGCAAACATTCTTTATGGCAGGCTAGTTGAGAGCTGTTCCTTTTGCTCAATTTTGTGAATATTGTTCATGGTAGTCTTGTTGAGAGCAGTACCTTTTTCTTAATTTTGAGAACATTCTTAATAGTATCCTCGTTGGGAGCAGCCCCTTTTTGCTCAATTTTGTAAACATTGTCCGTGGTAGAATCTTCTTTGGTCTCTTCTGTAAACATTCTTCATGGGAGCAGTTCCTTTGCTCAGTTTTAGAAAAAAAAATTCAAAATAGCCTAGTTGAGTCCAATCATTTTTGCTCTATTTTGCGAGCATGTTTAATAGTAGCCTCATTGGGAGCAGTCCCTTTTTGCGAACATTTCCATGGTAGACTTATTGGGCGCAGTCTATGTGATTTAAAATGAAAGATTGTATGTCAAGCCTTAAAATATTCTATTTTTACAGTGGCAAAAATTAACTACAATAGACACGTTCTCACATTTCTACTCCTAAGTTTGCACTACCTAGCTGTAAAAACAAAATGCACATCTTACTGCCACCTACATATGCCTCTTCCTCTTCATAGCAAATGTTGTCACTTGATTCAATTGCTGAGGAGAATCTGATTATCTTGCACTTGGCCAAAGTTATGGATGTGAATTCCAGCTTTCTCATTAAACGCATAATTTTGGGTTGCCTAGTAAGTGCTAATGTCCTGGTTTCTAAGTTTAGTTGGAATATGAGGGAAGGGTATGTGGATATAAATTTAATTTATGAGACCCACCAAGCCTTTCTTGTTGGGAACCCAAGACTGCCAAAGCAAACAAAGCAGTTTTGTTTCCTGTAAGGGCCCTTGGTGACAAATCTTTTAATACAGAAGTAATGCCAGTAGCAAAAGTTTTATTAACGTTTGTGTCCCAGATGTATTAAATGCTAATGTGTTTTAAGATGCCCTGCTTCTTGAGGTGTCCATTATGTCTCCATGCTTCAGTTCCTAGCAGCCGCTACTCATTTGCAGTTTAAGGTCCCACCATCCAATCATCGTGTTTCTCTTCATGTAGAATGTCTACTGTTCTACCGCAAAAGTAATTTAGATCCTCAGTGACATTTTCACTGACAGCCTTAGGTTTACAATCTCTGCCGACTCTGCAGAGCCATCGGCATTTTTATAGGGACAGTTCATGAGTAATGTCTCCTATAGATTACGCAATATTACCAGCGATGAATATTTTAAGTCCTCAAAATGGTTCATTAAATGCTATATGCTTAAAAATGTCAGCAGTAAATTGCACCTCGCTTCCCCTCCCCTTTAAGGGCTTAAGATGGAAATCATTTACATAAAATGCTATACAGTTTTTATTATTATGCAAATGCCAAACATTTCCATATACCTGCCTAAATAAATTAGAGCCGCTCCCCTTAGACCCGCATATACATATTCATGGGCTGACAAAATTAATTACTGCTCACCCCTTCTAAATCCTTAGACAAGGGTTAAGAGAAGCACAGGGATTGGCCCCATTGTCTGTCCGCTTGCAAACATTTCCTTCATTTGAATAAGCTTTTCAGGAGATATTAATTATTTCTCTTCCGTCTGCTTTGAAATGCCATTTGATTGAGAGATCTGATTAAAATCTAAATAGATTTTTTTTCTTTAGAAATAAGAGAACAAGTAGAATATGTCTGTGGCTCGAGTCGGATTTTTTTCATTTGAAGGCTTTTAGAGGAAGTTGTGTTACTAAGATAAGCTTTACAGTTTTAGATACATGGGAAATTTGGTCTCCGGCATCTTATAAGTCTTCCACTCTGACCGTGTATTCTCCTCTTTACCATCTTGTGCTTTTTTTTTTTTCTCTCATTCCATTTCAATAATAAAAAAAGGAAATCTCCCAGTACATCAAGGCTAACTTCACCCACATTATCAGGCGGTATATCAGTAAAGATAAGGAGCCACCTTTGCGAGTTCCCCCTTTTGGCTTACTCTACCAGGGAAGATGGTTGATCTGGGCTTTCCAGCATCAATCCTCAGTGGATCAGGTTTGCAAGGCATCTAGTCTTTGGTGCACAACTTCACAAACCTTTACAAGATGGATGTGACGGAATTGTATGCTGTGGTTTATGAACATAAATAGGAAAGAGCAAACCCCCCCCCCCCAACGTTTGGGTCTGGCTAATTTGGACAAACCTTAATTAGGTTCACCAATTACTGGACGTAAGGTGTGCCAGGCGGTGGTCAATCTGCTTTAGACTTCTGACACTTTTCCTAAGTTTAGTTTTACTGGTTATTGTTGATGTTGTGGTTAACTCCCACTCTGATAGCGTCTGCTTTGGGACATTCCAATAGATTTGGGTTCCCCAGAATGGAATAAGAGAGATTTTTGTGTTTGCCAGTAAAATTTGTTTCACTCTCTACTTCTATTTTGGGACACCACTTCCTGCATTGTTGCTTTTGCATTGATTGTTGTAGATCTATTGGACAGGTTTATTTTTGTTTGATTCCCCTCAGGGTTAACTTGTGTTCCTCCTGATGGCTACAGCTTGCTTTCACTAGAAGAATGTGGGTGGAGGCAGTCGCTGGCAGGTGTGATATTTTTTACGATTAACATCCACCTCATCAGTTTATTTGAATGGAAGTAGAGCGAGAGAAATTCATTTTAGTACACCAAAATATTTTTTATTTCTTAACTGTGACCCAGTCTGGCCAACCACTTGTCCAGTGATCTCCTTCCGTCACTGTTTGGATGGTATCTAACATACCAGGCTGCTTTTTTCTTATTTTTAAAATATTTATTGCGAAGCAAGGATCAAGGGATCCATTGGATCCATTACGGAAGACAATGGATGCAGAAGTCAGAAAGATAATTCAAGATCTATTCAAAATCTATTCAAGATCTATTCATCAAATAAAAATAAAAAAAAATGCTATATTTGTATTTTTACAATAGAGCAAACCGTACTTTATCAGTCTTCTACATAAAATTATACAAGAAAATTTGTGGTGAACCCTATACGAGAAACTAATAATAAAGGTTACTTACCTTGGTGGTATTGTTCTATTGTCAGTAGAGAATAGGGGTTCGGAAAACACAGTTGTAGATTATTATAGAGTTTTACTTTCCCTACAGGCCTCAGATCAGGGCTGCCCATCTAATCTTTACCCTGTCCTGTGGTGGCAATTGCTCTCTCAGTATCTGAAGTGGGATGCCGTGCCACCTATAATACTGGTGTAGGACAATCCCGCTGAGGCGAAGAGGCGCACACTCGTCTAAAGGCTGGAACCTAGCTTCAAATACTGGCGTGGCGGGAGAGTGATTGGCTCCGTGGGAACAGGTTAGCGTAATTAGGCAGCACCTTATGCCCTATTTGACAGCCCTGATGTGTGGTCCGAAAGGTATGTGTATAAAATTGGAATTTCCCTTTAAAGTCTCAAAAACAAAAAATAAATAGACAGATAAATCCTATACCTACAGACCTATTTTAAGCTGAACACTTGAGTTCTAAAGCATTTGGCAGAACACCTCACACGCCTGCTTTGCAGTAATGCCTCCTAGCTTCAGGTTCACAGAGATGTTGGGGGATTAATGCATCTGCAGTGAAAATAGGTTGTAATGAATCTAATCCCCGAAATCCTGATAGACAGTGCCTTCTTTTCTGGCAGGATTAGCTTGTGATCGGTAATAACAAAGCTGGGCTCTCTGTCAGCAGTGTCACATTCGGCAGTCCTGGTAATAAGATAGTCATGGCTCCCGTATCAGCCAGATAATTAACTGCATAATTAGTTTGAAATCTCCAGACCCTGGTTTTCCAGCTTGGACTGGACTGGTTGTGCCACAAGTAAACAAAATAGATTTAGAAAGCACACAATGTGCACCTCTTCTCTCCGGCACTGAATGTAAAATGGTCCTAGATGATCCCAGAAGTCCCTAAAGACTAAAAAGAACCATTGCAACAAAAATGCATATGAACCTTTACATTTCCTATTATACTTGACTCAACCAGATTATCAAGACTATTGTCTGCAGTCTTTTCTTCTAGGATTTTTAGCCCATCAAAGATGATCAGTTAAAATATGAGAAGTTTTAATACATAATTTTACAGTCTAACCCTCAGTTTCCTTCTCCTCTCCAGTTTCAGTACCAGAACCCAGAGACTAGGCCCCCCCTTACTTTAGACGCTTATTTGTTCATGATCTATTTTCCAATTGTGAAATCTTTGTTTGAACGAGTTTGTGTACAGGGCCCCACTTTTGTGAATTAAAATACAGACATGCATTAAAGATGAGTTGAAATCATATGATAAGACAAAGATGTTACCAACATTCTAGATCTAGGGTGTCAAATTTTGTGAGTCTCCACACAGTTGCCTCTATAGCTCTATCTGAGTAGTAATTACTTTACCTGTGCACCTGTGTGGGGAAACATGTCCCTTTGGTGGCCCTTTAAGAGGGGCTATGGCACCTATGTTCTAGATCACTGTTTCTAAACCTGCGGTACACATCCCCCAGGGGCTTCTGGGGCAAACCTTCAGGGTGTATCTGACTGTTCTGGTATATTATTTTACAAGTGAAACTTCTAATCCCTTCTTGCTTTAAAAGTGCCACGGGGTCTATAGCCTGAATGTTTTGGTACTATTTATAATCAATCACCCCTTTTGGGTACTTATTTGGAATTCCTTGTCACTAGGGGGGTACTTGGCGTAAAAAGGTTAAGAACCACTGTTCTAGATTTTAGTTCTCTTATTCTCTCCCTGTTCGCCAAGATTTGCTCACACAAGATAGCCTTAGGCACTAGCACATTTAACCCTTTAAACGCCAGCCACGTAAAATTTACGTGGCTGCCTCTCCTGCAGTTAACTGCCAGCCACGTAAATTTTACGTGCCTGACTTTCCCCACTAATAGTAAAAAAAGTTTTTAAAAAAGGCACTTACCTGACCCCTCGTTTGATTCAGCCGGGTCTCCTCTTCAAAATGGTGGTCTCCGATCGTTCACCGGACCTCCTCTGGCTGCAGGGGAGGGCCCGGAATAGGGTGCCCCCCCCCCCATTTCAGCTGCCTCCGGCTTTTCCTGTAAAATAAAAAAAAAAAAAAAATGACATTTACTTACCTCTGTGTGCGCTGGCTCCCGCCGACCCTCCTCTTCACCTGGGGGGCCTCCGATCCCCCCCCAGGTCATTCCGATCTTCAGGAGAGAGCCTGGAAGGCTCTCTCCCCTCTCCTGTTCCGATGGCGGCCGCCATCTTGACGCTAAGCCCCACCCCTTTTGGAGGCGGGGCTAATGACGTCAGTCCGTGCCGTCGTCCCCGCTAAGCCCCACCCCTTTGGGGGCGGGGCTATGACGTCATTCCCAGTCCCGATCACCGGCTACAGCTCTGTTAGCTGTCAGATGCCGGTGATCGGTGCCCTGGAAGGAGGTGACAGGAGATCCTCTGATCTCCTGTCTCCTCCTTCTCTGGATGCCGATCACCGGCATCTGACAGCAGATCAGCGAGGGACACAGGAGCTGACGATCGAAGGTGAGTAAAGAGTAAATTTTTTTTTTTTTTTTTTAATAAATAAAAATTTTGTGTCCGTGTTTTTTTTTTTCTGTTAACCCTTTGTGAACTGGTAAGGGGTCCATGAGACCCCTGTACCAGTTCACAAGGCTGGGGTCTGGCAAGTCACCTGCCCTAGCAGGTGACTTGCCATTAACCCCTGCACCCCCAATTACCTGCCTCCCCAAAGCCCAGGGGGGGGCAGAAGAGCCCGGGCCCACATAGACTATGTGGGCTCGTAGGCTGCAGGGTGGGGGGGGGCCACAAAAGCTGGCCCCCCACTCTGTGCCTACAAGCCCCCATAGCTGGTCCCGGGCTGGTTATGACGGGTAGGGGGGACCCTACGTCATTTTTTTTTTTAATTTTAAGGGTTAGGGTTAGGGTTAGCCTAACCCTAACCCTAACCCTTAAAATTAAAAAAAAAAATGAGGTCCCCCACCCTGTGAGGGGGGACCCTATGTCATTTTTTTTTTAATTTTAAGGGTTAGGGTTAGGGTTAGGCTAACCCTAACCCTTAAAATTCCCAAAAAAAATGAGGGTCCCTACGTGATTTTTAAAAAAATGTTTAACGGTTAGGGTTAGCCTAACCCTAACCCTTAAAATTCCCCCCAAAAATGGGGTCCCCCCCCTACTTTTTTTTTTTTTTAAGTGGACCAACACCCAGGCTGATCGGCCCGGATCAGATCCCTCCCTGCGGGGCATCCGAAATCGGGATGCCCCACTGTGTGAAACCCCCAGGACGCCCCAATCGCCTTACCTTATCCCTGTTCCAACGGTGCATGCGCGGGCCGCATCTCGCGCTTCTCTCTATCAGGGCGCGCACACGTTCCGGTCGTTTGTGAATCGCCGATGCGGGCACGCTCCCTGTTAGAGGGAAGCGCGAGATGCGGCTGCCAGCGCACTCAGAGCCGCTGTGGTTGTCCGTCCCTTGTCCGTGCATACCACAGCGGCTCTGAGCGCTCTGATTGGACGAGCGCTCGCGCATGCGCCGTAGGAGCGGGCTGAGGTGAGTTTTTTATACCTTTCTCGGGGGTTTTACGCAGCGGGGCACCCCCGCGGAAGTGGATCAAAACCCAGGATAGTGAAAATCCTGGGTGTTGGTCCACTTTACGGGTTAGGGTTAGGCTAACCCTAACCCTTAGAATTCCCCCCAAAAATGGGGTCCCCCCACCCCCTGGGATTAAAAAGAAAAAATTTAAAAAAATTAAAATTTTAAAGAATTAAAATTAAAAAGAAAATGACATAGGGACCCCCTCCCAGGGGGGCCCACTATTTTTTTAATTTTTGGGGTTAGGCTTAGCCAAAAATTCTCAAAAAAAATTGGGGTCCCCCCCCGGGAGGGGGTCCCTATGTAATTTTAAATTAACCCCTTATGTTTATAGTGTGGATAGTAGTATTTTATTTGTAAATGTTATAAAATGCTCTTTTCAGTTTGGGGGGTCTCCTGGGCAAGAATGGGGGGCTATTGATACATATGTGGTACCGTTGTAATCGGGAGAAATGGGGCTATCACATGCAATATGGTTTTTATTACTAAAAAATGTTTTATTTAAAATAAAGGAGACAATTGTATATATATATATATATATATATATATATATATATATATATATATATATATATAATTTTATTTATTTTTTTGTTTTTTTTTTACGCAAAAATATTTAAAAAACAGTAGAAAAATTACAAACAAGACATTTAATGTTAAAGCCTAAATTCTGCTGCAAAAAAATATATATATATTTTCCAAGAAATTCCGACAAAAATCACGGTTAAACATGCCGCAAAATGGGGAAAAATGACCAACTGAGGGCGACAAAAGTTCAAGTAGGCTGGCAATTAAAAGGGTTAATAGTACCTATGCATGTTGGGTATTGTTCTGCTCGGGGGACCTTGCGCTTTCAGATTTAGCTTGTTTTTTCTTATTTGCATATTGATATTTTAGGAAAAGGTGTTTTTTATTCTGCTTTTTTATAATTTTTTTTGTGAAACCCTGTGCAACCTAAGAATTCTTCAAGGGATTACTTCCAGAAAGATGAGCCCACGACAACAAGCTGGGTACGCTTAGAAAGCTTAAAATGTGTACTTTCAGGGAATATATGGTTTATGGGGGATATTCTAAATGTAAAGGGTTGTTTTGGTAGAAAAAGCACAAGGTGCGCACTTTGTATGCAGAGCTGAAATTTTGAAGTAAAATTACCGTTACGCACATGCTTTACTTTGGTGTGTTTGGCAACTCTTCCCTTGACAGTAGCTATGCATGCTGGGTATTGTTCTGTTCGGGGCATGTTGCTTTTTCAGATTTTCAGTTTTTTTCTTGTTTGCATATAGTTTTTTTAGGAAAATGTGGTTTTGATTCTGCTTTTTTATACTTTTTTAGAGAAACCCTGTGCAACCAAAGAATATATTGAGGGATTACTTCCAGAAAACTGCACCCATGTCAACAAGCCTGGTACGCCTAGAAAGCCTGAGGTGTGTACTTCCAGAGAATATATAGTTTGTTGGGGGTATTTCAAATGTAAAGGGTTGTTTTTCTTGAAAAACTGCAAGGTGCGCTTAGCACGTAGCATAGTTGTATTTTATCTGAAAATCTCCTAAAGAGTTGTTTCAGTTTGGGGGAGTCTCCTGGGCAGGAAAGGGTGTCTACCTATACATATGTGGTATCACTGTAACCGGGAGAAATTGGGGTTTCACGTGCAATAAGATTTTATTGACAAACTTACATTTTTTATTACAAAAAACACTACAAATTGTAAAAAATTGTTTTTTGGGTTTTTTTTTGCACATATTTCATCCAAAAATATTGAGAATACACCTAAAAAATGACAAACAAGACATTTCATGTTAAAGCTTAGACTCTGCTGAAAAAAACAATATATCACTTTTCTGGGAAATCCCTGGAAATCCCTTCAAAAATCACAGTTGAACAAGGGGAGCGCAAAATAGTGCAAAATGGTCTGGCAACAAAGGGTGACAAAATCTCAAGGCAGGCTGGCGGTTAAAGGGTTAAATGATGTCATGGCCAAAACATCATACCGAAATACATTTCTTTTCCCCTTGCATGGCATGGCCTGCTTCATGAAGTCATTACATCTGGGTAGTTCGCCACAAGGTGGCGCAGTGTACTGCAGAAGAGTTGTGGCTCCTCCCGATACCATATAAAAACGGAATCACCATAGACTTATCCAGTGTTCTCTCTGCAGTAATTCTGCGAAGATAGAAGATGGCTCTCTATATTGCGCAGGTGAGCAGGGCAACCAAGCCTGCGGCCCTGCATGGCTATTTCCACCCGTTTCTGGACCCTCTGTGCCTCCCAGCCTCGGCTGACGGATCGGGTGAGGGTAGAGGAGCACTAGGGTCAAGTGCTCAAGGAGCGCTGCTCCAAGCCGCAGACCCTGTACCACAAAGGGTAGCCAGCCATAGGCTTTATGGTGAGCCTAATAGGGATGCAGAGTTCCTGTACTAGCTTCTGAGGGGGTGAGTGTTTTTGGGGACTGTTTACTTGCACTAGCATTTTGGGGTCTCCCCCCCCCCCCCCAATCTCTGACTTGGGCTCTCGCCGCTGCTCGCTCGCCTTCCTCTCTCTCCCCGTCTTGTGCTTGGGGGAGGGGGGCGGGTGGTTGCGGCGAGGGTGTTTTTTGCTATTTTCAATCTTTTTTTACTGTGTGTTTGACTGTCTTTCGCCGCCTCGCCGATTTGTACTATGCTCCGCGGCGGGTGGCGCTATATCTGTGAGGCGTTTTTTTCTACTGTGGCCGGCGAGGTCACGTGAGTGCCGTTTTCGCGCTCTTCGGGGAGGCGGGGCTGGAGGATGGCGTGTATTGCGTCGTCCTCCCACGGCCCGCCCCTCAAGGTTCCTCTGACGGCGCCATTTTGATTCTGCTGCGCGTCTGGGGCCCTTCTTCATCCCGGAGCTGTGGGGGTGATCCCTGTCTGTTGTCGCTTCCTCCTGTGGTCTGGCGGCTGGTGGGTTTTTTTTGGTTCCTTGGGGCATGTGCTGCGGGATGCTTATGTGTCTTTACTTATGACTTTCAAGCGGGACAACTGTGGGTTGTGGTTTCTCCCGGTCCTACCCCTTACCATTCCTCATCTTCACTTAGTGGCTTCTGGGGGCATCCCTTGGGGGGGCATACCGGGTGGCTCTTATTAGCCTTTACCCTGTGCTGGCCTGTTGCGCCTGTGTTAATCACCATATGGAGGCTTCTGGGGATAGCGTGCTTGGGGGTCCTTCGGGGAAATCCCAGCTGTGTTCCATGTGTGGGGTAGCCCCTGTGAGTAACAGTGTCACTGTGTGTGTGTGCGCTCAAGGTATCATTGCGCTCCAGGCTGCCCGCTTCGCTTCCCAGCTCTGCACCCCCTTTGGCATCGCCTACATGCGCCTGCATTTAGCCCCCAGTGAGGGGGATACTAGCGGGGGGTTACAGTCTGATCTGGCACTGTGTGTGGCCAGTATTGAAAGGCAGCTTGCCAGGCCTCTTCCACGTAAGGCCTCTGGCAAGAAGCGGCACCTAGCTCCCGTGACATCCCTCGTTCCTGAGGAGGATGAGGGACCTGATACTTTTGTTGGCCTGTACCCCCTAGAGGAGGGGGAACTCTTTCAATACTCTGACTCCTCTGGGAACCAGCAGGAGGGTTACGGCAGTGACCCTGGGTCTGCGTCTGGGGAGGACTCATGGTTCCTTGAGGACACTGATAGCCTGTTAGCTAAGAGGTGGCTAAAAGGAAGCAGGGTGAGCTCTTTCATACTGATAAACAGTGCCTGGAGTTCCCTGAGCAGAGCCATTTCACTAATATGGTGCTCAAGGAGTGGGAACGTCCTAGTAGATTGCCCGCGGTGCTCAAAGGGTGGGATTGGAGGTATCCCTTTCCTGCTGACCCCCTGAAGTGGACGCTACCGTGCTAGGGCTGTCCAACACCTCGGTCATGCCTTCCCCTGACACTACTACTCTGCAGGACAACGAGGACCGGCGTATGGATCAGCTGGCCTGCCATGCTTTTACATGTGTGGGGGCTGGGCTGCGTCCGGTCTGCGTTGCTGCCATTACAGCTATAGCTCTTAAGAAACAGCTCAAGCGTCTCCTTGAGGGCACTACGGCTGGTAACGGGGGAGGATTATAGATCCCTTTTGCTTTGTTCTGATTTTGTTGCCTTTGTCCTTACTGCCATGGATGATGCGGTAGGGATGTGTAGTAGGGCCACTGCCCTTTTGGCGGCTATGCGCCGCTCTGTTTGGCTGCGTCAGTGGGTGGCTGATGCCGCTAAGAAGGCTCTCACTGGGCTCCCCTTTACGGGGCTGTGGCTCTTTGGTGAGCGTCTGGATGTTCTAGCTAAGGATGGTAGGCTGCCTCAACGTAGGAGACCAAGGTGCTGGCGGGCGTGATGGCTCTGCTGCGGAATCAGGGCATTCGCATCCTCCCTTACCTGGATGACATTCTGATTGCGGCTCAGTCTCTTCATCAGGCCGAGAAGGATACTCTGGTGGTGACCTCCACTCTCGAGTCCTTCGGTTGGGTGATCAACTATCCCAAGTCTTCACTGTCTCCGTCTTTGGTGCGGTCCTTTCTGGGCATGACTCTGGATACCTCTCAGGTCAAGGTATTCCTGCCTCAGTAGAAGGTGGAGGGCCTTCAGAAGCAGGCACGGTGCTCTTGTGTCCCCATCCTTCCATCCGGCAAGGGATTCAGTTAGTGGGCCTGATGGTGTCCTGCTTCGAGGCGGTCCCCTTTGCTCAGTTTCACATGAGACCTCTTCAGTTGCACCTCTTGTCAGTTTGGGATCGGGACCCTGTGTCCCTGGATCAGGAGTTTGCTCTGTCCCCCCTGGCCAGACAGTCCCTCTCGTGGTGACTGGACTCAGGGAACCTTCTAGTGGGCAGGACCTTTCTGCCCCCGTGCTGGGAGACTGTCACCACGGATGCCAGTCTGACCGGTTGGGGGGCTTTTGGAAGTCTCTGAAGTTCCAGGGTCGGTGGGGTCCCCAGGAGGCCCATGCTCCCATCAATGTCCTGGAACTGAGGGCGATCAGGTTGGTTCTGTCTCGGCTGACCACACACCTTTGGGGTCAGGCTGTTCAGATCTGCTCAGACAACCAGACGGCGGTTGCCTACATCAATCATCATGGAGGGACTCGGAGCAAGCGAGCCCTCAAGGAAGTGTCTCTGATACTGTCCTGGGCAGAAGAGAATGTCCCCTGCATTTTGGCGGTTTACATTCCGGGGGTGGAGAACCAGGAGGCAGACTCTCTGAGCAGGGGGATGTCTTGGCTGGGGGAATGGTCCCTCAGCAACAAGATTTTTCACTCCTTGTGTCACCGCTGGGGTCAGCCGGATGTGGACCTGTTTGTGTCTTGCCACAACTACAAGCTTCCCAGGTTTGTCTCCCTGTCACAGGATCCTCTGGCCTTCGCCACGGATGCGCTAGCAATGCCTTGGACGGAGTTTCGGCTCCTCTATGTGTTCCCTCCATTCCTTCTGCTGGGCAGGGTGCTGCGCAAGATAGCCCAGGAAGGGGTACCAGCCATTCTGGTGGCCCCCTGTTGGCCAAGGAGGGTGTGGTTAGCAGACGTCGTGCAGTTGGCAGTAGATCAGTATGCCCTGCCCAAGGATCCAGATCTGCCCACTCAGGGACAACTGTGCCATTCCAATTTACAAACGCTGGCTTTACCGGCTTGGCTGCTGAAACCTCCATCTTGATGGATAAGGGTTTACCGGCTTCTGTTGTTGATACCATGATTTGGGCTAGGAAGAAATCCTCGTCCTTTACTACAGGATCTGGCATGCTTACATTGCCTGGTGTGAGTCCAAGTCTCTTCCTTGTCGGGTGTTTTCTATCCCCAGGATTCTGGAATTTTTGCAACATGGTTTGGATTCGGGCCTTCAACTTAGTACCCTCAAGGGACAGGTGTCAGCTCTGGCAATTTTTTTTTCAAAGATCTTTTGCCAATCATCGGTTGGTTAAGACTTTTTTCCAGGGAGTTACTCATGTGCGTCAGCCACGTAAACCTTTGCTACCAGTTTGGGACCTGAATCTGGTGTTGTCTGCTCTGCAGGGTCCTCCCTTTGAGCCTATACGTGGGGCTGCTTTGCCCATTCTGACTCTTAAGGTGGCCTTTTTGGTGGCCATTACTTCTGTCAGGTGAGTTTCTGAGCTGGCGGCGCTTTCCATCAAACCTCCTTATTTTGAAAGACATCAGGATAAGGTGGTGTTTTAGCTTAAGCCGGATTTCTTGCCTAAGGTTGTGTCTGCTTTTCATCTCAATCAGGACATTGTTTTGCCTTCTTTGTGTCCTAACCCTGCTAATTCCAAGGTGCAGACCCTTCACTCTTTGGATGTTGTCAGGGCTCTGAAGTTTTATTTGGTTGCTACTGAGTCTTTCAGGAAGTCTGACGCTCTTTTTGTTCTTCCTGCTGGACCTAGGAAGGGTTTGCCTCCTGCTAAATCCACTATCAGCAAGTGGATCCGTCAGGCGGTGGAGCAGGCCTATTCTGCCAGGGGGAAGGTTCCTCCTTTCAGGGTTACTGCTCATTCCACTCATGCTATTGGTGCGTCTTGGGCTTTTCAGCACCAAGCTTCTGTTGAACAAGTTTGCAAGGCCGAAACTTGGTCTCCTGTTCATACTTTTTCCAAGTTTTACAAGGTTGATGTTAAGGCCTCAGCTGATGCTGCTTTTGGCCGCAAGGTACTTCAGGCGGTAGTGGTTTAAACTGCCGGTTGTTACTCTTTGGGGATCCCACCCTACTTTATGGACACTGCTATTGGATGTCCCAGATGTAATGACTTCATGAAGCAGGCCATGCCATGCAATGGGAAAAAGACAATTCTGTGAGATTTCACCTTTAGAATTACTTTTACCATGCATGGCATGGCTTGCTTCACCCCACCCTTGTTATCGTTGTTCTTGGTTTCCTCTTTATGGTGATTGTTCAAAGTTAGTTGGGGTTTTTTTGTTACCTTTTTTTTTTTTACCTTATTATCTCCCAGTTTCTTGAATAACTGTTTGTCAACACTGGAGAAGTCTATCGTGAGAGCCACAACTCTTCTGCAGTACACTGCGCCACCTTGTGGCGAACTACCCAGTTGTAATGACTTCATGAAGCAGGCCGTGCCATGCATGGTAAATGCAATTATACAGGTGAGTACTCACAGAATTGTCTTTTTCTTTCTTTTTTTATATAAATATTTTATTTTAGGATAAATGTGAGCGCTGCACACTCAGAGTGCTGCTACTATGGCTGATTCTGATGTGAGGGATTGTCAGTGGCTGCACAGTGATGCGAATGGCTGCTAGGCAAACCTGATTGTCTTATCAAAGACACCTTGGCTATGGGGAGGTGATGACCGTTGCCCATCCTGAAAAGGGGGATACTATTTCTATACTATTGAATTTTGAACCATTACAGATGTATTTTTCCCCACAAATCTCTAAATATTCTTAGTCAGAAGCTCCTGTTTCAGTGTTGGCATTTTCTTACAGTACGGTATATCATCTTCCACCTGCTTATTTTAGAGCAAACACATGAATTGGCTTTATACATGGATAGGTGAAAGATGCTCTGAATGCCTCTAATTGGCATCCAGAGACAAAGACAGATGTCAAATGTGAGAATCAAAGTCTATACAGTCCGCTATGCTCATATGCAATTATAACCCAGCATAGTACCTCGCTTTGTGTCGCCCTTTTTCTCCTGAATCTGAACCGTTGATTATGGACTGTGAGTCTCAGTTATTTTAATTAGAAGTCTGTGAAAATTATTCTCTTTTATCTTCCTTGCCGTGTTAAATCTAGTGTCTCATCCTTCACACGTGTTGAGGAGGTGAAGACTGCATAGGAGGCTCTATAGGGTTTTTTTTTAGCTCATTACGTTGTTGGCATATCATGGAAGGACAGGGTGCGTGGATTGACAGCGTATCATCGAGTGTAAATAAAGTCCTCAGATCATATTTGCTGACGTCTTTGTGTTTTTTTCTTGGTAGCTTTCATTATCGCTGAGGATTCAGGTGGGCGTTTTTGATTTACAGATATAATATACCGTATTTTTCACACTATAAGACGCACTTGCCCATAAGACGCACCTAGGATTTGGAGAAGGAAAATTAGAAAAAAAAATATTCTAAGCTAAATGTTGTGGTAAAACACCCAAATAACAGACAGCGTAGTGTTCCCCCATCCCATTCCCATAGGCAGTGTGGGATGCCCCCCTCCCATAGGAAGTGTGGCATTCCCCCCCCTTCCTACTCCCCATAGGCAGTGTGGCATCCCCCCATCCCATTCCCCATATAGTCAGTGTGGCATCCCCCCTCCCATTCCCATATAGGAAGTGTGGCATCTCTCCCCATTCCCATATAGGCAGTGCAGCATTCCCCCCTCCCATTCCCATATAGGCAGTGCAGCATTCTCCCCCCTTCAATTCCCTCTATAGGTAGTGTGGCATTCCCCCCTTCCATTCCACATATATATAGGTAGTGTGGCATCCCCCCCCTTCCATTCCCCATATATATAGGTAGTGTGGCATTCCCCCCTTCCATTCCATATATATATATATATATATATATATATATATATATATATATATATATATAGTGGCATTCCCCCCCCCTTTCATTCCCCATATATATAGGTAGTGTGGCATTCCCCCCCTTCCATTCCCCATATATATAGGTAGTGTGGCATCCCCCCCTCCTATTCCCCCTATAGGTAGTGTGGCATTCCCCCCCTTCCATTCCCCAAATATATAGGTAGTGTGGCATTCCCCACCTTCCATTCCCCATATATATAGGTAGTGTGGCATTCCCCACCTTCCATTCCCGTTATAGGCAAAAGTAAACTCACCTTTTAATCCTCCTCGCTGTTCCCGCCGTCTTCACACACAGACACACGGCCCTATACAGCGGTGGGCGTGGCCGACGCTCGAGCATCGGCCCCGCACACCGCTGTATAGTCCGGGTGTCTCTGTCTGCTGGGGCCATGGAGAGGTGGCAGGGACAGTGCGAGCGCCGATACCTCTGCCGCTGGCACTGTCCCTGTCACTTCTCCATGGGCCCAGCAGACAGAGACACCCGGACTATACAGCGGTGGGCGTGGCCGATGCTCGAGCGTCTGCCACGCCCACCGCTGTATAGGGCCGCGTGTTTTGCCGGCGCCGCAGAGAGGAAGCGATGAAGGCAGCTGTGTCTGCCACCTTCTCCGCACGTGCAGGCGCCGCGGAGGAGGCGGCAGATACAGCTGCCTTCGTCGCTTCCTCTCTGCGGCGCCAGCACACAGAGTGAGAGCCTTGGTATAGTAGTGGGCGTGGCCGATGCTCGAGCGTCGGCCATGCCCACCACTGTTACAGGCCGGTGTCTGTGTGTGCTGGCAGCGCCGCTTCAGGGACAGCGCGAGCGATGGAGAGGTGAGTTAACTTTTTCCTTTTTATTTCGTTTTTCTCCCACATTCGCCCGATAAGACGCACTGACATTTTCCCCCCACTTTTGGGGGAAAAATAAGTGCGTCTTATAGGGCGAAAAATACGGTAACCTTAAAAAAGGCTGAATTTTTCAAAGTAAAATGGCAGTTTGGATTGAAATAAGATGAACATCCATCAAGATAAACCCCTCTGCCACCCCACACACACACACACATTTTGGTCCATGGAAAGGAAAGGTGCTTACCATGGTGCAACACAAGAAACATGTTATGATGTGTAAAACCATAAAAATGGCCTGTATGTAAAGCTTTGTTGCTGAAGAAAAAGCATGTAGCGTTTAGATTAGCCTGTGAAGTACTGGGAGAATATAGTCTGGTCAGATGAGACCAAAATTGAACTCTTTAGATGCCATACTACATACCCTGTTTGGACCTCTAAAGATAGCACTGCCAAAAACACCATGCCAACAGTGAAGTTAGGAGGTGGGAAAATCCTTGTGTGTGGCTGTTTTCTCCCTTCATCCTTCATGAAGACCCACGAAACAAGAGGTTCTACCCCTTGGGAGGAAACACAAACTGGACAGTAGGCTGCAGCCAATTTTTTATCCTTGCCTCGCACCTTAATATATTAATTAAGTCTTTAACCTCTGAAGAGCAAGTTGGATTCATTCCTTAGTGTCAAGCGGCAGATACCGTATTTTTCGCCCTATAAGACCACTTATTTTTCCCCAAAAGTGGGGGGAAAATGTCTGTGCACCTTATCGGGCGAATGTAAAAAAAAAAATAAATAAATTAAAAAAAAAAAAACTCACCCGTTCCCGGCGCTCCCGCGTTGCCTGTTACACTGCGGGAGGAGCGGCGGGAGCGCTGTCTCTGGCCCCGCCGCTGTCATCGTTGCCTGTAAAAGACAGCGATCGCAGCGGCGGAGCCGAGACAGAGCCCGCCACTGCTTCTTACGGCCAGCTCCGTGAATGGGGTGGGCGTGGCCTGTGCTGACGCGGCGCAGGCCACGCCCACCCCATTCATGGAGCCGACCACTCAGCGGAACGGTGTCAGTGGAGAGGTGAGTTTAACTTTTTTTTTTTTTTTTACTTAAGCCGCGCAGGAGGGTGCCACACAGCCTATGGGAATTGGGGGAGGGGGGGATGCCACACAGCCTATGGGAATTGGGGGGAGGGGGGATGCCACACAGAATATGGGGGGAGAAGGGGATGCCTCACAGCCTATGGGAATTGGGGGGAGAGGGGATGCCACGCAGCCTATACAAATGGGGGGAGAGGGGATGCCACACAGCCTATGGGAATTGGGGGGAGGGGGGGATGCCACACAGCCTATGGGAATTGGGGGGAGAGGGGATGCCACACAGCCTATGGGGGGAGAGGGGGATGCCACGCAGCCTATACAAATGGGGGAGAGGGGATGCTACACAGCCTATGGGGGGAGAGGGGGATGCCACGCAGCCTATACAAATGGGGGGAGAGGGGGATGCTACACAGCCTATGGGGGAGAGGGGGATGCCACGCAGCCTACACAAATGGGGGGAGAGGGGGATGCCACACAGCCTATGGGGGGAGAGCGGGATGCCACACAGCCTATACAAATGGGGGGAGAGGGGATGCCACACAGCCTATGGGGGGAGAGGGGGATGCCACACAGCCTATACTAATGGGGGGAGGGGGAATGCCACACAGCCTATGGGGGGAGAGGGGGATGCCACACAGCTTATACTAATGGGGGGAGGGGGATGCCACACAGCCAATGGGAATGGGGGGGGCACACTGCCTATATGGAGAATAGGAGGGGGGAATGCCACACTGCTTATGATAATGGGGTGTACACTGCCTATATGGGAATGGGAGGGGGATGCCACACTAGGTATACGGGGAATGGGATGGGGGCATGCTACACTGTCTATTGAATGGGGGCATCCCACACGGCCTATGGGAAAGGGGAATGCCACACTGTCTGTAATGGTGCGTTTTTGGTTTAAAATATTTTTTTTCTTATTTTCTCCCCAAAATCCTAGGTGCGTCTTATATGGAGAAAAATACGATAATATTCAAAATCATTAATTTAGTGTATCATGCGAAAACAGAGGGGCGGCAGGCAATGATGGATGTACGTAAGGAATTTCCATTGTTGCTTGGATTACCTATTATAATATTATATTGTGAGGAAATGGGGATTAGGCCCCACTTCATTAACTGGGTATTATCCCTATATTCGGGCCCGGGGGCATTTATAAGATACTTGGGCCATAATTCGGGGAGCTTTGCATTGGGTAAGGTAACCAGGCAAGAATGCCTCCTCTCCCTCCCTTTTTTGCTCTCGCTATTGAGCCCATCTAGATCAATCCAAAATAATGCTGATATAGTGGGAGTTAGGGTTGCTGGGTATGAGCACAAAATATTGCTATTCGCGGACGATATTTTGATGGCGATGATTTCATGGTTACGGATCAATTAACATCCCTGCCAGATTTGTTTGCGACGTTGAGTAATGTAGCAAGGCTGTCAGGCCTCCAAATGAATTCTGCTGAATCACAAGCTTTAAACATCTCCCTCCCTGACAGCACGGTGAATGTCACCAAAGCGTCTTTTGACTTTCAGTGGCAGCAACAGTATATTAAGGCATATGTTTGATTATTAGTCACTTTATGCTGCCAATTATCCTAGGATTTTCAAAAACCTCCAGTCTTTGCTAACAAATTGGGACAAGCTCAATTTTTTTGTAGCTGGGAAGGATTGCTGCGGTGAAGATGTCTTGGCTTCCTAAGCTCTTTTGTATGCTTCTGGTGGCAATCTCTGCTGCTGTCCTGAAGGGTCTTCAGTCCAACATGAACAAGTTTATATGGGGTAAGCAGCGCAGGCAACGATGTATAGAGCCAAGGCATCGGGTGGTCTGAGCAAATTGTCACAGTACTATAGTGCCTGCCAAGAGCACAGCTCTCTGCCTTATGTGCAGGAGAGGATAGGCTGCCCTGGGCTGACATTGAGGATTCCTACTGTACCCCTACTTTAAATTTGTTATGGCTGTCCACTTCAGTTTATAAACCTGTTCAAAATCCTATTTCATTGCACTCACTTCGGATTTGGAAGGCGAATAAGGCAAGTCAGCACATTGCCCATTGCTCTCTATATTAGGAAATCCAGAATTTCCTCTCAGTATTTCAGACCCTAGGGGCATATTCCTGGTGGTAGGTTAACAATTTGACGAGGATTAAAGAACTATCCTCCCATCATGTTTGCTTGCCTGAGGAGTTTATTCTTGGTGTGCCACACACCCCGCTTCACTTCTAAATATTCTTCACTTAATGGGTTAACTCGCCGCCAGGTGACGTAGTGCAGAGAGGAAGTCTTGTAACGAGCCCCCTTCTGGCCTATATATACCTGGTACCTCCCTTCAATCACCAGTATTTTTCTCTCTGCTTGACAACAAGTCAGAAGATGGAAGTCTCCTGCTTACAGGTAGGCCGGGGTTTTTACCCCGGCACCCCCCTTTTGGTCTATTTCTGCCCGGTTTGAGTGTTTATACCTTGGTGGTGGAATGGAAGCCTCCCAGCCTAGGCTGCTCACTGGGCAAATGGTAGATGGCACTTTAAGTGCCTAGGAGCTTATCTCCTACCGCTCGACCTCATGCGTGGGGCAATGCGGCTATCCGGCATGGTGATCCGGAAATGGGATGCCCCTGTCCCGAGGGTCCCCGTAGCCCCTTTTCTCTCCTGTTACGGTCCCTTCTCCCTTCACTATGGGGGGGGGGGGGGGGTTTGAGGGTGTGCATTTAGTATGTGTGTTTTCACTAGTATAACTTTATTTCAACATGTGTGTGTTCATGTTATGCATTAAGTTTATTTCAGCATGTGTGCACTTTTTTGTTTCACTTGGTTTAGGTCTGCTTGAATGACAGACCGTGCTGGGTAGGTGTCTGGCCGCTTTAACTAAGCAGACTGTTGCTTAGCGGCCCCCTCCCGCCTCCCCCCTTCCCCGCTGGCACTGTATGTAGTTTACTTTTTGCATAGGCTGCGCTATGCGGTCTTTGTCCTCCCTCCCCCCTCCGCTGCCTGGGCGCACGTGTAGTGGCCCATCTGGTGTAATCCCCAGCTGAAATGGCTGCACTGATCAGCGTAGGGGGCGGGTCCCGGTGACGCGGCAATGGGGGCGTGGCGGCGGCGTCATGCGGCGGCCCCAGTTTCACTTTCCTTCAAAGGGGGAAGTCACGTGGGCGCGCGGCCGCACTTGGTCTCCGGTGCTGTGGCTGCTGGCTGCTGTTTTCGCTCTCCGGCTGCTGCTCTCGCTTGGCCAGGTAAGCGGCCCCACCTGGGTGGGGCCGTTAAGTGGGAATTTCATATCCTCTTGTATTGAATATGGTGGGGAGTCATTTTTTATTAGGGGGCATGGTTTTGCTCATTTTTAAGGCACTTTGGTGCCATGCATTTATGTTTGTTGCACACATGTGAGGATCTGATTGTGATTTCTCTTGCCTTACAGATCCCGGTATCCCTGTTTATGGTGGCCCTCCGGCTCTATGTTGCCTGGCTATTAATTGGGATATATTATAAATGCTTGTATATATAATCTATATATATATATATATATATATATATATATATATATATATATATATATATTTTATTAAAGGGGTCCTTAACTTAATTTAAAAAAAAAAAAAAAATCCTCCCGGGACATTTACAAATAAGGGGGCATCCCGGGTTGGCTTATGCCTTAAAAGATCCAAGTATTGCGAATACCATAAATCACCATATGGAGGCTTCCGTTATTGCCGGAAACGGTTCTGCTGAGCCTTTCGGGGGGGGGCGTAGGTTGTGGGGCTCTACTCCCAGCTGATGATATCTTTATTTGCATCCCTTGTGCAAAGCAGACTATTGCGCGCCAGTCCGTTGCTTCGGCTGCGGGCCCATCGCATCCTTCATCATCTCCTACCTCTCCCTCCCTGTTCCGGACCCCGCATGGCACTGCTAAAAGTGGGGATTCGCATTCCGAGGTGGCGGCACAGCCCAGCCACCGGAAAGTAGTGCCCGTTAAAGCAGCGTTAAAGGCCGCTGCAAAACGGAGGCACCTGACTCCGGTACCTTCGGCTCCACAGGACGAGTTATGTGAGCCTGTGGAATGGTCCGATGGATCCTCGGACGAGGATGAATTCCCGTTGGAGTCAGATGAGCCTGCAGGTCAGCTTGAGGCTGATGTGATTGGCGATTGGTCGGAGGGGGTTGTTTTTGACACCCCCTCCATTCTGGCTCAAATGTTTAAAATTTTTAATTTAGATCCACCTGAGGCGGCCACCCTGCCAAAGGGTCAGTTATTTAAGGAGCCTCAGCCGCGTTGGGTTTTTCCCAGACAACACCACTTTGAGAGGGTGGTTCTTAAAGTGGACCAACACCGAGAGGTGATCGGCCCGGAAATCTATAAGATTCCCGGGCCGATCACCTCCCACACACCCCAAATCACCTACCTTATCTTCTGCCGCCGCCGCCTCCCTCGCGCCCCTCTAGGCGTGCGCGCCCCCGCGCCGGCCGTCTGTGAATGGCGGGCGCGCGCGCGCCGAAAGTGACGCGAGGGGGGCGGCGGCGGCGGCGGAAGCCGCTTGGACGTTCCTGTTCCCCGCCTGGACGTTGGCGGGGATTGGGCCGGGCAGTCACGTGGGAACGGGGAGAGGTGAGTTTATTGGGGTTTCTGGGGGGTTTCACACAGCGGGGCACCCCCGATCGGGGTGCCCCGCCGAAGTGGACCAAAACCCAGGATAGTCAAAATCCTGGGTGTTGGTCCACTTTAAGAAATGGGAACATCCCACGCGGTTATCTGGAATCCCTTCCAGTTGGGAAAAGCGTTATCCTTTTCCGCCAGAGTTGGTAAAGCTTTGGTCTGTCCCTCCTGACGTCGATACCCCTGTGCTAGGGCTCTCCAGCACGGCTATGGTACAGTCTGCTGAGACCACTGTCCCTAAGGATGGGGAGGATCGTCGGATTGACCAATACGCACGCCATGGCTTTGTTTACTCCGGGTCAGCGTTGCGCCCGGTGTGTGCTTCAGCCCTTCTGCTATTGGCGATTAAGTCTTTAATTCAGGGGCTTTATGAGGATCTCAATCCCGCTTGTAAACAGTTTACTGCGCTTAAGCAGTGTGAGTCTTTCGTGTCCTATGTCCTATCCGCTCAGGACGATGCACTGGCTATGAGTAGCAAGGCAGCGGCTATGCTGGTGGCTATTCGCAGGTCAGTATGGCTGCGTCAGTGGTCAGCGGACGCGGTTTCTAAAAGGGTGCTCACAGCTCTCCCCTTTTTGGGGTTGCGTCTGTTTGGGGAGAAAATTGATTCAGTCGCAAAGGGTGGTAAGATGCCACAACGCAAGAGGCCTCGTGTCCCCTTTAGGGGGACAGGTTCCGGTAGGCCTTCTTTTCGAGGATTCAGAGCGGGCAGGGGTGCTTCCTTTCCCGCTACCAGAGGTGCAGGTTGGACTCGGGGGAGGGGCCGTGGCCGGCCCACTCAGTCCTGGGGCACCAAGCCCAAACCTGCTGATAAGCCCACTCAACAATGAGGGGCTGCCCTCACCCGTTCGGGTGGGGGGACTATTGCGACACTTCTCCCAGGTTGGGAACCAAGTGGTTCCAGGCAGATGGATCCAGGAGGTAGTGTCGGCTGGTTGCGACCCGGAATTCGGGTCTCACCCTCCTTCACGGTTCGTTCGGCCTCGGGTGCCCATCGATCCTTTGGCCACGCAGGGGCTCCTGGCGTCGGTAAGGAATCTGTTAGAGATGGCGGTCATCCGGCCGGTGCCGCGCTTAGAGATGGGCCTCGTTTTCTACTTCAATCTTTTCGCAGTCCCCGAGAGAGATGGGTCGGTTCGTCCCGGCCTGGACTCTCATCAACACAGGGTGTTTCTTCCTTTTGCCCAATTTCACACGAGAACGCTTCAGCTTTTTCTGTTAGCGTCTTGGGACCAGCAGCTTCGGTCGCTGGATCAGTCCTTCCAGTTGTCCTCCCGGGTCCGGCAGTCCCTCCTGTGGTGGTTGGTCTCGACCAATCTTGTGTAGGGCAGGTCTTTCCTGACCCTTCTTTGGAAAATTGTCACCACGGGCGCCAGTCTGTCGGGTTGGGGCGGATTTTGGAAGGAGCTACAGTTTCAGGGGCAGTGGGGACCTCAAAGGCCCCACTTACCCATCAATGCTCTGAAACTGAGTACCATCCGTCAGGTGCTTGCTCTCCTGACTCAGCTCGTTCTGGGCCTTCCGGTCCAGATGCGTTCAGACAATCAAACAGCGGTTGCTTACATCGGTCTTCAGGGAAGGACTTGCAGTCTGAGTGCTGTCAGAGCAGTGTCCCTTGTCCTGACCTGGGCGGTGTCCCATGTTCCTTGTCTCTCGGCGGTTTACATTCCAGAGGTGAAGAACCAGGTAGCGGACCGGTTGAGCAGGGGCTCTCCCCGTCTGGGAGAATAGGCTCTCCATCCTCAGGTGTTTTGCTCACTGTGTCTCAGGTGGGGGACCCCAGAGGTGGGCCTGTTTGCCTCTCGTCACAATCACAGGCTCCCGAACTTCGTGTCGCTCTCCCAGGTTCCTCTGGCTCTGGCAGTGGACGCCATGTCCCTGAGCTGGGGAGTTCTGGGCAGGGTGGATTTGATTTAAATCTAACTGATTTAAATCACGATTTAAATCACGATTTAAATCACTAGTCAGTAAGGCTTGATTTAATTCAGTGATTTAAATCAAAGTTTCTACCTAAACTAGTTCTTGCTATTTTAACATGCAAGTAGATGAAGATTTTTAGAATCACTTTTTATATTACTTTTTTCTCCCCTGTTTAATGGGTTAATCATTCATATTTGGACACCACTGTTCTGTTGTACTTAGGAAGGAGAAAAATAATCCTGACCTTAATAACAATTTAAATAGATTTATTCAACTGAAACAATAACAACATTACAGCATAAGTTATTTGCTTAAACAAACATCCATGTTTTGTTAACTAATTTGGCTAAACAAAATATATATATATTTTAAGAAACTTAGACTGTCAGCCCAGCCGACACATGAAAAACTTAAATACTACTGTCCCTGCTGTCCTCTGTAGCTCACTAGTCATAGGTTTGTAGAACAATAGGTTTAAGGTCTTTTTCTCAACTCTGTTCATGTTGTAACATTTTTGCTGTGAAGAAGAGGCTGGGACCTCTGCGGAGTCAAATTCAGTTTTGAGAACTGCGTAAGTAAAGCGAGCGTCTGTGATAATATAGGAGAGAAACTGCCCACTAATCGTACAGAAACCTCTGGAAGAGCATGGCGTTGTGAATGTTACACATATACAGCCTTTATTCTACTGAGTTAAACAACTCAGCTTTATCTCATGATGGAAGAACCTTTGGATGGTAAAATATTTTCCTCAAAAAGCAGTTTATTGAAAAAAAATCCGATTTAAATCAAAAAAATCCGATTTAAATCAAAAAAATCTGATTTTTTTGATTTTTAAAAAAAAAACATTGATTTTTATCCACCCTGGTTCTGGGATTTCTATACCTGTTTCCTCCGATGCCCATGCTGGGCAGAGTACTTCAGAAGTTGGCTCTGGAAAAGGTGTCCGCCGTTCTCGTGGCCCCAAGGTGGCCAAGGCGAGTGAGGTTCGCAGACATCGTTCGGCTGGCAGTGGACCAGTTCGTTCTGCCTCTGCGGCCCGATCTGCTCACTCAAGGTCAATTGTGTTACCCCAATTTACCAGCGCTGGGTTTGATGGCCTGGCTGCTAAACCTCCATCCTGAAGGAGGAGGGTCTTTCTGATTCAGTCATTAAGACTCTGATCAGTGCCCGGAAGAGGTCTTCTTCCATCACCTACTATAGGACTTGGAAAGCCTATATCGCTTGGTGTGAGATAAGATCTTTTCCTTGTAGGGTCTTTTCGGTCTCCAGGATTCTGGAGTTTTTACAGTCAGGGCTGGACTCTGGTCTTCAGCTAAGTACATTGAAAGGGCAGGTCTCTGCCTTATCTATCTTTTTTCAGAAGCGTGTTGCACTTAAGTCTTTAGTTAAAACTTTTTTCCAGGGGGTTACGCATGTGCGGCCTCCCAGGAAACCATTACTCCCGATTTGGGATTTGGTTCTTTCTGCTCTTCAGGCTCCTCCTTTTGAGCCTTTGCAAGATATTGCTTTGTCTACCCTGACTCAGAAGGTTGTCTTCTTGGTAGCGATCACTTCGGTCCGGTGTGTCTCGAAGTTGGCGGCCTTGTCTATCCAGGCGCCTTATTTTGAGAGGCATCAGGATAAAGTGGTCTTTCGGTTCAAGCCAGACTTTCTTCCTAAGGTTGTTTCTGCTTTTCATTTGAACCAAGATATTGTTCTCCCCTCCTTGTGTCCTAATCCTAAGAACGACAAAGAGAGGGTTTTGCATTGTTTGGATGTAGTACGCTGTGTTAAGTACTACTTGATTATCACGTCTCCTTTTCGTAGGACGGATTCCTTTTTTGTTGTGCCCCATGGGCCTAAGAAGGGTTTGGCACCAGCCACATCTGCCATTAGCAAGTGGATACGTCAGGCCGTTACTGCGGCCTATTCTGCTAAGGGAAGAGTTCCCCCTTTTCGTATCACTGCTCATTCCACTCGCGCCGTTGGGGCGTCTTGGGCTTTTCAGCACCAAGCTTCTGTTGAACAAGTTTGTAAGGCCGCCACTTGGTCTTCTGTTCATACTTTTTCTAAGTTTTACAAAGTTGATGTGCGAGCCTCAGCGGATGCTGTTTTTGGCCGCAAAGTTCTGCAGACTGCAGTCATTTAAGTTATGCTTCACCTGGCCTTGAGATGCCCATCCCTTGTGGACACTGCTTTTGGATGTCCCATTAAGTGAAGAATATTTAGAAGTGAAGCGGGGTGTGTGGCACACCAAGAATAATACCATTTTGTGAGTACTCACCTGAAAAATGGATATTGTTGGTGTGCCACACACCCCGCTTCACTCCCACCCTTTTCGGTATTTCCGAAGCTTTTATTTGGTGAAGCCTTTTTATTTATATCAAAATTGATTTTGAGGTTACCAGTGGAATACTGGTACCTTGTCTTTCTGCTTTTTTAATATACTGGTGATTGAAGGGAGGTACCAGGTATATATATAGGCCGGAAGGGGGCTCGTTACAAGACTTCCTCTCTGCACTACGTCACCTGGCGGTGGATACACCCATTAAGTGATGAATATTTAGAAGTGAAGCGGGGTGTGTCGCACACCAACAATATCCATTTTTCAGGTGAGTACTCACAAAATGGTATTTTTCGCTTTCTTCAAATTATGTCAAGACAAAACTTAAACCGGACTCTCAATCTGAAATAGAGTCTATCTTGTATGTTTCCCCACATTAAAAATCATCCTACCTGCAGCTAGTGCATTTTTTTAGCTTTTAAACATCCAAGATGGCGGCCCATTGAGTCTCAGGCTGCCTGCATACAGGAAGTCGTTTCTGACTATGCCGCTTTGCATTCTGAGATTGCTGTCCTTTTCCTGACCCCAGCTCTGCTCTATCTGTGCAGAGCACAGCTATACCTACCTCCTGCATCTTTAACCACGCCCCTCCTCCCCTTAGTATGTGACTCTTTTGAGGCAAAATAGTGCCGCCTGTATCCTAGAGTCCTGAGCAGAGTTGGATTCCAGTGGGGGAAACAATAATAAGTAAGCTACCTAAAACCTTTAAATATATTAATTTTTGATGCTGGGAAATTATATTTTAAAGGTTTGGGCTTTTTTATTAAATTAGACCGAAGGTCCTGTTTAAGATGGGAGCATTTCCATTTAGTCTCTCTAGGAATTTGAGAAACTTTATAAGGATGACATTTTAAGGAAGGAGGCTATTTCACTTGTCTATAATCAGCTTAGTGCAGCATCTATCACTCGCCACCGAACGTATCCGGATAAATAGGATGCGGACCTTAAATTGTCTCTTGGACAGTGACTGGAAAGCTATTTGGAAGCACTCACAGGTGGTAAAACTGTTAGGGCATTCGTGGTCAATGTTAGGTTATTGCTATATAAAGTTTGTCCTTCTCACTCTCCAGAATGTTTTAGGGGTTGTCCTCTCCCAGGGTGCTATATGCATGTCTGGTTGGATTGCAGGGTGGTTAGGCAATTTTGGATGAGGGTTTACTGTATTTTAAATAAGACCACTGCCCTGCAGCTGATACCAACAGCGCAGTATGCCTTACTTAATCTGAAACATCCAAAATTCAATTAGGCCTTATCAAGCATATTTTACAGCTGCTAAAATAATCATTGCACAGTTTTGGAAGAGGCCAGATATCCCCTTGTGGAACCCCACACCTTCCTCAAGCACTAAAGACTAGATCGTCTGTCTGCAAAGCATCAGGCCTTTGGTAGAAGGGTCTTACTAGCAGCTTCCCACCCCTAAGGTATAATTACTTGCCCAATCCTCTCCGTGGGTCGTCATGAAGGAGTGGTTTACAGTTTACCTTATGTTACTTGCTTAATGCGGTGGAGAAAAAGGGGTGGGGTTTTAACCTCTGTTCAGTTTGTGTTGTGTTAGGAGGTGGCTTGTCATGAAGTATTCGTAGAAAAAACATTACCGGTAAGTCTAATGGGGATTTTTGAGCATATGGCTCCTGTATGCTTTTGTAATTGATGTACCGTGACATTTTTTATACATTTCGCAAATAGTATATACTAAGTGCTGATGGCTGGGCAGAGTTTTATTTAGAATTAAACCCAAATTCAGGTCATGAATCCCTTAAAGTGGACCATCACCCTCTGGTGATCGGCCCGGGAATCTATAAGATTCCCGGGCCGATCACCTCCCTCCCCGCGGGACATCCGAGATCGGGATGTCCCGCGGGGTGAAACCCCCCCCCCAAACACCCCAAATCCCCTCACCTTGTCTCCCTCGCGCCCTTCTAGACGTGCCCGCGCCGGCCGACAGTGAATGGCTGGCGCGGGCGCGCGCGTCAAGAGTGACGCGCGGGAGGCGGCGGCGGGGGAGTCGCTTGTCCGCGCCTGTCAAATCTCTTGTCCGTCGGCGCGGGGAGAGGTGAGTTTTTCGGGTGATCGGGGAGGTTTCACACAGCGGGGCACCCCGATCGGGGGTGCCCCACCGAAGTGGACCAAGACCCAGGATAGTCAAAATCCTGGGTGTTGGTCCACTTTAATAGACTGTATTGCACAGATTTCTTCATCTGAAACTGGTTTCTGCCGATTTCTGCCTCTGTATCAATCAGTTTTAACCCTTTCTGCTACCTACTTAATACACCCTTAATTAGGATTTGCTACAGATTTCTGTTTATAATTCAACCATGAACTATTTGTTATTTTTATTTGATTTATAATGGTTTGTTTAGACATGTTATAACTCTATTGATATGCTGTAGTTTACCTGGATTTTCAAGAATCGTGTCTTTTTGCAACCCCTCTATTTGTTTACATGATGTCAGGACAGCTTAACGATATTCAATTTGTAATCCCACCTCTTATCCCAGCTAACAGGCCTGGTCAATCTGCAATCCCCGAATTGGGATGCCCTGCTGTGCCCTGCTCCTCCCACCTCCCAAATAACTACTGAGCAGCTTGTCACTATCCTTGCCACATTCTTCATTAACAAAATTGACAGCCTCTGTGCTGGCTTAACCACTATTTATCTTTCTATATACAATAGCTTCCATGCTAAATGTATTACATTGTCACTTCACCTCGCAGTAGGTCCTGGATGGTCTGCTGCTAAGAAAACTCTTTGGATTTCGAGAACAGGTCTTCTGGTGTCCTCGTGGGCTGTCCCGTCCATCATGTTAGAATGGTCTAAGGAGAGAGAGAAAGTGATGATATATGCATCTAAGTGTATATGTATACACGCATAAGCTATGGTGTTATATATTTTTTGGGTAGTTTGTTATATTGAAAGTGTTTTTTTTTCTTTGAACACTGTAAATAACTAATAATAAATTGAAATTGGATTTGGGTGGTGGGAGTGGATAACAGGGTGAAGAGGGTGTTAATGTGAATAAGATACATGAATGGAAATACCTCCATCTTTTCTTAACCTTTGAAAGGCACAGTAATGCTATAAAGATATGGTGGATGGTTGGAGTTGTTAGGAGTGAATTACACATGATTAGGTGATGTCCATGTTTTTTTTCTCCTATTTTCTTTGTCACTTAATATTAGTAAAGGGATGGTGATAATTAGGCGTGGGGGGTTTAAGCGTGGTAAGAAGTTTTTTAGAGATAGTTCAAAAGAGAAGGGATTGTTGTTGGGCAGAAGGAATACACAATATACAGAAAATAGATTTTGAAGAATGTCACAGATATTGGGTACATAAAGAAGGTTGAGAGGTGCAGCATCACAAAGGAATTGGGTTGGTTGCCCCCCCCCTTTTTTCGGGGGGCATTTCCCAATGTATTGTTCCCTGACCACCCCTCTTTCTTATACTTCCACTCTGCCCCATCTTTTTTTTTCTTGTTGTGCTCTTTCTCTACTCCCAACTGAAGGTTTAATACTATGGTAGAATTAGATTTGAGGGGGGGGGGAGATAAGTGATGTCAATTCAGTTAGATTGGAAGATAGTAATTAGGAAAGATAATAAATAAAGTCATTAAATGTTGATAAAAATAGTCAGGAGAGGACACAATGGGAATAGGATTGTTTGTTTGTTGATTTTATTTTTTGGGTTTACCCCTAATAAAATATAGATACAACTATTCAAGAATGTATTGACTCTTTCTGCCCCTCCCAAAATCTCACAAAGAGGTCTTTTCATTTCTTCCTCTTCTCTTACCTTTGTGTCAGGGTCAATAGAATCCCAGAGTGCTATAACTAACCCCATAGAAAAGGGGGTTAGTTTATTTTAGGTTAGGAAATAGTTTTTCCTTTTTTGTTTTGTTTTTTGGACTACTGTTAGTTGCAGAGGAAAATTGAATGGGGACGGTGATGTGGGAGTTAATTGGGTAGCTCTGAATGAACTGGGCTTTCCTTTCTTTTTTTCTTCTCTCCTCCCTTTTTTCTTCTCCCATCTTACCCCCATCTCTGTTCTTGGTCTCCTAGCCGCTCCTTTTCTCCTCCGGCTTATTATCTCTCCTCTGTTTCCTGTTTATATCTATAAGGGACTGGGAGAACTGCTTTTGAACTTTTTGGATACTCCCTCTAGGCTCTCGTGTCTCTTAGGGAAGATGTTTTGCCTGGGTGTAATTTTTCTACAATTCACAAGTGTATTTACCTTTCCCCCCCGATCGGGGTGCCCCGCTGTGTGAAACCCCCCAAATCGCAGATGACAACTCACCTCTTCCCGGTTCTAGAGCGCATGCGTGGCCGCTCGTCCAATCAGCACGCTCGGAGCCACTGACGTTGCGTCGTCTAAGCTTCGTCTAAGGCCAGCGACTCCTAATGCACTGGCGGCCGCATCCCCCGCTTCCCTCTAACAGGGAGCATGCCCCCGCTGGCCATTTACAAAGGCCTGACACGGGCACGTGCCCTGCTATAGGGGTATCTGGCGATGCGAAACAAGGTAAGTGTATGGGACGACCCGGTGGGGTTTCACACTGCGGGGCATACCGATTTTGGATGCCCCGGGGGGGGGAGGGAATCGATCGACGTTGGTTTTGGTCCACTTTAAATGTATAAGCCAATTTAAAATCTCAAACATATGTATATATCTAAAATGACACCACTTTTTGTAAGCAACTCCAAGGCAATGCTAAGTGATGCACTTTAAAATGGACCAACACCCAGGGGTGATCAGCCCGGTAATCTATAAGATTCCCGAGCCGATCAGATCCCTCCCCACGGGGCATCTGAAATCGGGGTGCCCCGCTGTGTGAAACCCCAGAAACCTTGCCTCATCCCCGTTCCAACTGCGCATGCGCGAGCCACGGCCGCATCTTGCGCTTCTCTCTAGCAGGGCGCGCACCCGCGTCGGCTGTTTGTGAATGACCAGCGCGGGCTCGCTCTCTGTTAGAGGGAGGCGCGAGATGCGGCCTCCAGCGCGCTCAGAGCCGCTGTGAATGTCCGTCGCTTGTACGTGCATACCACAGCGTCTCTGAGCGCTCTGATTGGACAAGCGCTCGCGTAGGAGCGGGGTGAGGTGAGTTTTTTTAGGGCGATCTGGGGGGTTTCACGCAGTGGGGCCCCCCTGATCGGGGAGCCCCGCGGAAGTGGACCAAAACCCTGGACAGTCAAAATCCTGGGTGTTGGTCCACTTTAAAGAGTTATTTTTATACCTTGCATGCAAAACAATGTATAAATCCCAAAAATGCTACAAGCACTGTTGCAAACACAGAAAGCCTCAAAATGGCAAAAGCGAAACATATATTAAAACGGTTTACTCATCTGTTTTATCTAGTCCAAGCAGAAATGAGCAGGCCTCATCCAATCTCCAAACAAGATGACTGCTGTATTCATGTTCATAAAGCAGGTCTCTCTTTCCCAAAGCAACTCTCAACATTGTCCGTCTGTGTCTGTCTCCATTCAAAACATGATTGTGTGTACTTCAGCTGCCTGAGCGAATCTCCCTGTCTCTCACCAGCTAGCTGTTTTTCCCCAGGCTGTCCCATTTGTTTCATTTGAAATAGCGCAGGTGATCTCTGATTGGCCCAGACAAACTAACCAAGGTGCTACTCTGTTTGGCTCAGATAAAACAATCACAGGTGATTTATTCTTAGTATACAGTACGTCCTGCTCCAAATCTAATACTTACAGTTGGAATATACTCCGCCAGATGGCGCTGGACTGCAGAGACATCGAAAATAGGCTCCTCCCGGCCCCTCAAATACCCGGGGACCTCCCACAAATCCCCAGAATTTCTCTGCAGTCTGGCTGCGAAGGACGAGAAATTGGCTCTCTACTCGCAGGTGAGCGGGGTTATTAACCTGCGGCCCTTTAGGACTATTCCCACCCGTTCCACTAGTAATATGCCTCCCAGCCTTGGCTGCGCTGCTCGGGTGAAGGTAGGCAGCACCGCCGTTGGTGCTTAGGAGCGCTGCTCCACCGCAATCCCCTACCAAAGGGTAGGCGGTTCAGGCTTATGGTGAGCCTAATTTTTTTTTTTATTAAAAAAAAAAAATTAGGTTCACCATAAGCCTGGACCGCCTACCCTTTGGTGGGGGATTGTGGTGGAGCAGCGCTACTAAGCACCAACCTCTATGGGATGCCCCTTGCCCCTGCCTATCGGTGGGCCCTATTTAAGTGGCCGCCGTCCTCCCTCATCCTCCTTGTGGTCTTTGGGGAAAAAGAGGGGGGGGGGTGTATGTGTATAGATATGTATGTTATGCACGTCTGTGCTTTCTCTTTTCACATGCCTTTATTCTTGTGTCAGCCGCCGTGCTGACTTGTCTTTATTGCTTTTTAAATTTACTGCTGCGCGCTGACTTGGTTCCACGCTTGGCGGCGGCATTACCTCAGGCGCTGGTGCGCCATCATTGGCTGTTGGCCTTTCTGGCTTCACGCTCTTCAGGGGGGGGGGCGGGGCCCGTCTTTGGTGCTCTCCGCGTCATCGCTATTACTGGCCCGCCCCTCGAGGTATACCGACGCTATCTTTTAGGCTTGGTTGGCCTATGTGCGATGGACTCACGGTCCGTAAGTGCCCTCGCGGGCGGCTTTATCTGCTTCACTTTTGTTACGATGTACTTTGGGTCTTGTCTGCTTATGTCTTTCAGGCGGGACGAACCCTTCTTGGCTTCTCCCGGCCCTGTTTTTAGTATATTACTTGTAGGCCTTGTAAAAATTATACTCCCACGTCCCTAGCGGGTTATTGGGGCAACCAGGGTTGCTATATAGCGTTATTCCCTATCGGCGTATAGCGCCGCTATAATCACCATATGGAGGCATCCCAGGATAATGTTACCGGGGTCCCTTTGGGACAAGACCGGCTGTGTGTAGCGTGTGGGCAGCCTCATGCTGACGCTGACAAGGCGCGGGTCTGTGTACCCTGTGCTGAGCAGGTGCTTGCATTGCAATCTGGCCTGCCAGTGGCTGCACCTCGTTTCACTTCACCTACTCCCCCAAGCTTAAATCTCACTCCTGCTGAGTTGCATACTAGTGGGGATTCTCAGCCTGATGTGTCTTCTAGACTGGCTACTGTTGAACAGATTATTGCAAAGTCTTTAGCGCGTAAGGCCCCTGCTAAGAAGCGGCACTTGACGCCTAATGTTACTGTTTTCCCTATGGGAACTGAGGAGTTTTGGAATCTGTGTGGCTATACCCCATCTGATGAAGGGGAGATCTTTTCTGATTCAGGCTCATCTGATGAGAGACCAAGGGGTCATGACGATTCTGGCTCTGACCCCTGGTCCCCGGATGACACTGACAGATTATTGACCCAGATTTTTGAGGTTCTGTCTATCTCTCTCCCTGTTGAGGCTCCCAGGCAAAGAGGGGAGCTTTTCCATACAGCAAGATCACGTTTGGAATTTCCAGAGCAGGCACATTTCCATAACCTTGTGCTCAAGGAATGGGAGCGCCCCAGTAAACTTCCCGGGGTTCCAAAGAGTTGGGATAGGAAGTATCCCTTTCCTGCTGAGGTGGTTAAATGTTGGTCACCCCCCCCCCCCCCCCCCGAGGTGGATGCCCCAATCCTAGGGCTATCTAACACCTCTGTCATACATTCCCCTGATTCTACTACCCTGCGGGATGCCGAAGACCGGCGTATTGATCAGCTGGCATCCCACGCCTTTGCATGTGCGGGGACAGTGCTGCGCCCCGGTCTGTGCCTCTGCCATTACTGCTGTGGCCACTAGAACCCTTATCAGAAATATGCTTGATAGTGCCCCTGATGATTTGCCTTGTGAGGTGTTTAATGCACTCTCCAGTTGTGATGTTTTTGTAAATTTTATCAGCATTGGATGACACCATCATAATGTGTGCCAGAACTTCTGCCCTCGTGGTGGCTATACGCCGCTCGGTTTGGTTGCGCCAGTGGGCTGCTGACAACGCTGCCAAGAAGGCCCTCATTGGTTTTCCCTTTAAAGGACTGCATCTGTTTGGAGACCGCCTGAACCTTTTTGCTAAGGGAGGCAGGTTACCTCAGCGCAGGCGGCAACCTCGGCCCTTTTGGGGTCAGGGCTCCTTCTCCTCCCCTTACCGTGGTGCAAGACAGGGAAGGGGGGTTTCTTTCCCTGGGGCCCGGGGAGATTTCTGGGGTAGAGGCAGAGGACGTGGACGTCCTGGCTCCTCCTGGGATCCCAAAGCTAAATCCTCTCCCAAGCCTCCTCAGGCATGATGGGGCGCCCTCACCCATCCGGGTGGGGGGACGGCTGCAGCACTTGGCTCACGTCTGGAGGCGTCATGTCTCAGACTGGTGGATTCAGGAGGTAGTGTCCTCCGGTTACAAGTTGGAGTTTGCTGCCGATCCCCCTTCAAGATTCATCAGATCCTGGATTCCTCAGGACGCTGTGTCAGCTCAAGAGCTAGTGCAAGCAGTGCAAGGCCTCCTGCAGCTGGGGGGGTCATCTGCCGGGTCACTTTAAGAGAAAAAGGCAAGGGCTTTTATTCCAACCTATTCACAGTACCCAAAATTGATGGTTCTGTCAGGCCCATCCTGGACTTAAAGATTCTCAACAAGTTTGTCAGGGGCAGGCGCTTTCGCATGGAGACTCTGCGCTCTGCCATCAGTTCCCTGTGCCAAGGGGATTTCATGACTTCTGTGGACATCAAAGATGCTTACCTTCATATTCCTGTGTTCCCAGGTCATCAAAGGTTCCTCAGGTTCGCTCTGATGGATCAACACTACCAATTTGTGGCCTTGCCCCTCGGCCTCACTTCAGCTCCCAGGGTGTTCACCAAGGGGCTGGCTGGCGTGATGTCTCTGCTCAGATGTCAGGGCGTCCGCATGCTTCCCTATCTGGACGACATTCTCATCACTTCCCAGTCTCTACATCAGGCAGAGTTGGATACTCAGCTGGTGGTGTCCACTCTGGAGTCATTTGGATGGGTGATCAACCACCCCAAGTCCTCACTGACCCGGAGCAAGTGGGCCCTCCAGGAAGCGTCTCAGATCCTGACTTGGGGCGGAGGCCAATGTCCCCTGCATTTCAGCAGTGTACATCCCGGGGGTGGAAAATCACCTGGCGGACTCTCTGAGCAGAGGGACCTCTCGCCAGGGAGAATGGTCCCTATGCAGCAGGGTGTTTCAATCCCTGTGTCACCGTTGGGGCCAACCAGATGTGGATCTGTTTGCGTCCCGCCACACTCACAAGCTCCCAGCTTTTGTCTCTCTGTCCAGGGATCCTCTGGCCCTGACCTCGGATGCGCTAGCAATGTCATGGAAGGACTTTCAGTTCCTGTATGTCTTCCCTCCAATTCCCCTGCTGGGAAGGGTTCTGCGCAAGATTGCTCTGGAAGGGGTGCCAGCAATTCTGGTGGCCCCCAGGTGGCCAAGAAGAGTGTGGTTCACAGACGTGGTGCAGCTGGCAGTAGATCAGTACGCTCTGCCCTTGGTGCCAGATCTGATCACTCAGGGCTCACTACGCCATCCCAATTTACAAACTCTGGCTTTGACGGCTTGGCTGCTGAAACCTCCATCTTGATGGAGAAGGGGCTGTCTTCCTCGGTTGTGGATATTTTGATTAAAGCTAGGAAGAAGTCTTCCTCTTCCATTTACTACAGGGTTTGGCATGCCTACATTGACTGCTGTGAGTCTAAGTCTCTTCCCTGTCGTGTGTTCTCTATTCCCAGGATTCTGGAGTTCCTGCAGCATGGGTTGGAGATGGGGCTCCAACTCAGTACTCTGAAGGGTCAGGTTTCTGCCCTGGCTATTTTCTTCCAGAAGTCCTTTGCTCAGCACCCTATGATCAGGACTTTTTCCAGGGGGTCACTCATGTGCGTCCCCCACGTAAGCCTATGGTGCCTGTTTGGCATCTGAACTTGGTCCTGTCAGCCTTGCAGGGTGCTCCCTTTGAACCTGTACAGGATGCTGCCTTGGCCATTCTTACGCTCAAGGTTGTATTTCTGGTGGCTATCACTTCTGTCAGGCGTGTGCCTGAGTTGGCCATTCAGCCCCCCTACTATGAGAGACACCAGGACAAGGTGGTGTTTCGTTTCAAACCTGACTTTCTACCTAAGGTAGTGTCTGCTTTTAATTTGAATCAGGATATTGTTTTTCCTTCTTTGTGCCCTAATCCTAGCAAAGCTAAGGAGAGAGTTTTGCACTCTTTGGATGTGGTTAGGTGTCTGAAGTACTATCTGGTGGCTACTGCACCTTTCAGGAAAACTGATGCTCTTTTTGTTGTCCCTTCTGGTCCTAGGAAGGGTTTGGCTCCTGCCAAGTCTACTATCAGCAAGTGGATTCGTCAGGCTGTGATTCAGGCCTACTCTGCTAAGGGGAAGAATCCCCCCTTCCGCCTTACTGCTCATTGGTGCCTCTTGGGCTTTTCAGCACCAGTCTTCTGTTGAACAAGTTTGCAAGGCCGCTACTTGTTCTTCTGTTCATACCTTTTCAAAGTTTTACAAGGTTGATGTTAGGGCCTCAGCTGATGCTGTTTTTGGCTGAAAGGTTCTGCAGGTGGCAGTGGTTTAAACTGCCTGCTGCTGATTTTCTTGGGGATCCCACCCTACTTTATGGACACTGCTATTGGATGTCCCAAGTGTAAGTACTATATCTGGAGCAGGACGTACTGTATACTAAGAATAATACAATTCTGTGATTACTCACCTGTAGAATTGGTATTATGAGTATACAGTACGTCCTGCTCCAACCCACCCTTGGTTTGCATTTTCTTGGATCCCCTGTATGGTGATTGTTATCATTGTTATAGTTGATAGTTTGGATTGTTTAACTCTCCCGGCTTCTCATTAACTGCTTTTCAATGCTGGGGATTTGTGGGAGGTCCCTGGGTATTTGAGGGGCCGGGAGGAGCCTATTTTCGATGTCTCTGCAGTCCAGCGCCATCTGGCGGAGTATATCCCAGCTGTAAGTATTAGATTTGGAGCAGGACGTACTGTATACTCATAATACCAATTCTACAGGTGAGTAATCACAGAATTGTATTTTTGCTGGCCAACTTAATTTGCATGAAACTAAGCTCAGGCCAGAAAATACCAAGTTAGGCTTTAGAATAAAGGAAGGTCTGAATATGAATTAGGGACCAACCATGTCGCCTAAACAAAAGTGGTCATCCTATATACAGTGCAAATTTGATTGTATAAGAGTTTTTATCATTTCTAATGGGAACAAAATGTATAAAATTTATAAAAATATCATGGCTTTACAGAAGATCAGATTGATTTGTAGAATATGGAAACATAATGGGAAATTAACTGTAACACCTTAAATGCTAAGGGATTGAATTCCCCATAGAAGAGAATAGCTCTAACTTATGAGTTAAAAAGAGTTAAAGAGTTAAAAACACCAATATTGCACTCCATTCAAGAGTAAAAAAAAGATGCATGAAGCCACAAATCTAAGAGAAGAGAGTTTAATTTGAAGAATACTCTTAGGGATGAGGAGGGTACCTGGCTATAAAGGGCACTATGAATAACACTTTGCTCGATTTTTGGAATTGATTTATATTTCACATTAGAACCTCTTATTGACTCTTCCATTGGTGAATCCAGTATCTCGTACAGGTCCTTGAGAAAGGAGGAAAGACGAGGTATGTGACACATAGAGGGTATTGAACCCTGCAATAAAAGAATATACATTCTACTCACCAGTCCATAGTTCATATTTATGACTGGACTACCTAATTATTTCACATATTTTACTATCAGGACTTAAAAAGATTAACATAGAGCAGATCCATTTTTCAAATCATGCACCTTTGACATTGAAGTTGGAATTAAATAAAAAAAAAAATAGAATGGTAGTGGGTAGAATTGGAATACCTCCCCACTAGGGAATAAATAAGTGGTCCAGAAGGTGCAAGAGACGATAACGGAATTCTTTGAGATAAACAATAGGGACAACATGTCAGTACTATCCTTGTGGTATGCCCACAAAGCTGTAATCGGTGGCTGTTTAATACAGAAATGTCGAGAATAAAACAATGAAAACAGAGAGACGAAATATTGGGTGAGATAAAGAAACAGCAATTATAGATGGTAGATCTCAAAAGGTGGTTAAAATGAAAGAGATAGCGGAAGCATTTATTTACCAGGACCTGTGCAACATTAGAGAAAGAACCGGATGGACTGAGAGAGGAAGCAGATTAAAAAATATGTAGAAAGGTCGGGCATACCAAAATCAGGAAGAATAGATAGAGCAGCTAGAAAAAACTATTACTTTAGAAGAGTTGAAACGTGCAAGTGACTCCCTCTAAAAGAGTCAGGCCCGGACAGTTTTGGGATAGCATACTATAAGTTTATTCCCAAAATTATTTTTAAAGATTATAAATGCTTTAAGGGAGCAAGAGCAGCATAACAAAGTTCCCACAGAATCTTTCATGGCTCAAATTACAGTGATTCATAAAAAATGAAAGAACCCGACTTCCTGTAGTAGTTACTGTCCAATTTCTCTGCTGACCACGGATATAAAATAATAGCAAATCTATTAGCAGAATGATTAGCACATATTATTCCAGATATACTAGATAGTGATCAATCCAGTTTTATCGCGAAAATGTAGGTCAGGAAAAATACCCTAGGAACTGTTTATCCTTTTGATGGACACTGAAAACTGGGGGTTCATGGAGGAAGTCCTGAGCTACATAGGGATAGGAAATAAGATAAGCATGATACTAAACCTTTATACAAAGCATCTGATAAAGCTATCTGGTGTCCCTTGTCAACTTTAATTTTTGCATCAGTGATGGAACCCTTTCTGAAAACACTGAGGGATAATCAGGACATTAGGGTTATAGAGATTTAAAATCATACTTTTATATATGAGTATATTCTTTTATTTATTAGTAATCTACACATAGGTATTCCAACAGTACTAAAGGAAGTTGAGAAATTTGGTAGGCTCTACAACTTCAAAGTGAATTTGGAAAAGTCCCAAGCTCTCCCAGTTGGTTTTCACAAGAAAGATAATAGAATTCCATTCAAATGTACAATTATGATTGGGGCTGCCAAATCAGTCCCATGTGTCCCCACTAATAAGCCCAGCTGCACTACTAAGATAAAATATGGTCACCCTTTATTAAATATGAGCATATATATTAGTATAAACACACAAGGACATACACTTAAAAACAAGTAAAAAACATGCTGAGCAGGCGGATATAACAATAAATGACGTGTATATATTGTTCCCATAAAGAGATTACTACCATACAAACATAAATGAATTTGTATACACAGATAAAGACAATAATAATGTGCAACCACTTCCCCTCATCCCCTAAAAAACAATCCAGGGGTTCGGGGTCAAACCCAGAATAAAGTGACAAGTGCTATGAAAAACGTCTTAATATCCCACAAAGTGCTAAGTGCAATAAATGAGTGTCAAGTGCTGTGCTATCAATTTAAGGGAAGTCAATTGTAAACAAGATTGTGAACATAATAAAGACTAGAGTACTGTTAAAAGTTAAAACAGGGAACTAATAGTAAAGAGTGTCACCGAGTAATGGGAGCCAAGATCCGGCGTCAAAGCAGGCTGGAAACACCGACGCGCTGGGTGGTCCTCTCACAACCACTACGTCAGGATGTCCTTTGGTGTCCTTTTCGTCAGGATAGAATATTAAAAAAATCCTTGTTGGCTAATGAGAGTAGGGGTCACTTATACACCAGACTGCATAGAACTCTTGCCAAGCTGTCCCCCCTATTCCTCTTCCTTCATTAACAAAAAAAAAAAAAAAACAAGCTTAGCGGGATATTTCCTGATAGCAGGTTTGAGTGACCCCTCCTCCCACCATCCAGAATATTTATATGTTTTTCTATATTTGGGTCATTTTTTCTCGATAGTTAATTCTGACAATAATTGTTTTGATGGCAAAGTGGGTGTCTTTATTGCTACTACATGCCAGAAATGTCTGTCCAAGGTCCCAGGGTCTGTCTCTGTGGTCAGGGCTGCAGGGCTTGGCAGGTGGTTCTCTCGCTCGATGTCTTGTGCCTGTTCACTATCATTATTGCAGATTATATACACCTACATAAAAGGAATGATAGTGGTTGGAGACCAAGTTCTAAGGTCATGATATCATGTCTGGAGACACCTTACAGACACCTCTAGCTAAGGCTGCTTAGGGGGAAAAGGAAGTGAGTTAATGCAGTATATTTAGAGAAGAAAGAAAGAGGCTTTTGTATAACGTGCCTGGCCTAGAGTGGTACTTCACTGTTGCACGCTGCATTAAACAGATTACATGGCTGCAGGTGGATTGGAAAATGGAGTATCAGCGCTACCTCATAAAATAAAATTCTGTGTGCTGAGTCTAATAAACCAGCAGTTCCTGAAAGCAGAGCTGCCTGGATCAATGTCCTCAGTGGCTCCTCGCTTCGCTTGTTGGTCTTTAATTTCCCCTCTTAATAAGGAACTGTGTCAGAGCTTCAGCAGCCCCTGATGTAATGAATGGAACATTTTTTATTACGCCACAAAAAATAAATAAAATAACTATATTTTAGGTTTATTACTCCAGTTGTTCATTTTTAGTAGATATAGAGTAGATATCTACTTCTATGCTGTTTTAACATCTGTGACCTCTTTTGGTCACCAACTGCAGGGAGAGCAAAATATGGGGTTCCAGTGTCTAATTACAGCACCACGTCTTTTCCTTTGCGTTAAAACTAGGTGCTAGATTTAATTAGACTGGTACATTTTATTACAGAGGTGGTCTTATATTATTTATTAACAGGATTGTGCCTTCTGTGTGAAAACCCTCGGGGGGCGCTGGTAAACTCCCCTTACTCGGTGGCTCCAGCGACACTGCAATCGGGGGCTGTTGTAAACGCGGGCCATCACATCCTCTGCTTCCCTGTAGCTGTGCGTGCTCCCGCGGCCAGCCTATATGAATGGCTGGGTGCGGGAGTGGGTACGCCCAGTGTGAAAGCAGAGGATGCGGCCAGCCGGCGTTTGTATGTCACCCGGCCCTTTGTGAACAGCCTATTGCCGACCTCAAAAGGTGCAGAGTTGGTGTGGTCTGGGCGGTGGAAAACCCCATTTTTTTATCTGCACCGCTGAGGGAGGAGGATCTCCTGAGCTGCTCTGGGGGAGGGAGGGGGGCACGGGGAATGAGTAGAGGACCCTAAAATGGGTTTTGATACGCTTCAAAATCTCCTCAATCGCTGGCGACAGTGATACCTGTCACGTGGCAGCTTTATCTTTCACCTGCGATCCTGCCACTACATTTATTGTCCATTTGATGATGGTCAAAGAGAGAGAGAAATTTCATTTCAATGGTTGTGTGTGATTTATGGATTATTTTCCATGCTCTGAATGTTGTCCCTAATTATTAACGTATTATTTTTAAATACTCTTTCATTGCTAATATGTGACTAAATAAGCCACACTATATCCCATAACTATACCAAAACATATGCTTAAATATAAATGGGTGAAATAAAACCCATGAATTTGACTTTCTAGGGTTTTTTTCCCCAATTGAGATGTCTCGCTATGTGAAGCACTCCCCATTGTAAAAAAAAGCCTCTTGCCGGAAGGCGCTTGCGCCGCTAAACCGGGGAAAGGTGAGTTATTACATAGTGGGACATCCCGATTCAGGCTGCTCTGGGGGAAAAGCCAATGGCTGGCCCTGATTCCTGCCCGGCCACTGGTGGGTTTTTCTTTCGATTTATTTCAGTGACAGTTGACACAGCAGCGATACAGCAGCCTCACATGGAAATTCTCTCAAAAAGTGAAAATTATGTGATTCAGGAAGTGTTTGTAACTGGGACTTTTGGATCGAGTTTTTGTGTGCTGGCAGTTCTCTGCTGATCAGAAGAAGAAAAAACAGCTTTACTGGATGAGGTGTTTTTTTAATTGGTTTGTCCGGTTTGTAAGCTTTAGAGGAAAGTTTTTTTACTTATTATTTGAGGGCCATGGGGAAGGGACTATTTTTTTTGCATTACTACCAAAAAAGAGATATAAAAGAGGATGCCCCAGCCCCCAAAGCTTACCAATCCAGCAATCTAAGCATGGCTGGTAATCCGAGGGATCAAGGGCCAAACTTCCCATGGCCTTATGTTGGGTACCAGCGTATCCACAACCACTGCCCAGGAAAACCACCTCCATACCCCTCACCTCCAGTGACATAGTTGGTCACGTGTGGGGGGCATCTTAAGAGGTTCCTGCTGTTTAAAAACCTTCTCCCTGGCCTGCTAATCGCTAGAGGTAGTTGAAAAATCAAAAGTCACTGAATTTAAACATGCCTGGGATAAGCACACATCTATCCTAAGATAAAGAGTACATACAGTATACACATAAGGGCAGACTAGATGGACCGTATGGTCTCCTTCTGCCGTCAACCTTCTATGTTTCTATTCCCGGTTAGCAGCCAAGATATGAGGTGGGAGGACATGTGTTTCCCCCCGTGATCCAGATGATAGTGGAGGGGATCATCTTTCCACACCGTCACCTAAAGAAACATCAGAGGGGCCCTGAAATGCCCAGAAAGTGGAGCAGAGAGCTGGTGTGGGTCAAAAAAAGACTAATCCTAACCCCACCAAACACCAGGAGGATGCCACTCAGCGGGGAAAAGCAGAAAGAAGACGCTGACCAATAAGTTGTCAAATTTAGAATATTAAAATATAATATTTGTGTGGTATATTTTTATACTTTAGTTGGGGTAAACTGGAAGAACTTGAAAGGGCCCAGGGGATGCCTATACCAAATCATAGGGTCAAGTGGCCAACATGTCAACTGCCAGGGGACGTGCGAGAAACCCTTGCTCAGTCGATTCTATGGTGTCAGAAGCTCGTGCTGCACTGGTATTTCCCCTGGCTAGTATGGCTTTTAGTTTTCTCAGTGCATTTTAATCTATCATGTATAAAATATATGTATACATTGGGTGAAATTTTGCACACATCAACGGCATCTTTAGAATCATATTTACTCAGAAAATTGTTGATATGTGCAATAATTATTTCACCCGCTGTTTGAATAGGAAGCCAAGAGCCGTTTCAGTTCATTTCTGTATCCAAGCAAAAGACACTCAGTTCTGGCAAATAGTTATACAGAAAGTGACTGATAGTTGGGTTTAAAAATCTACACTATAAGGTGCCTACAATAATACTCACCTTTTAGTGTAGTGCTTTGTGGTTTGCCCTATATTTATGGCTCCCAGAGGCCATCTGCACCACCAACCACCATCTAGTCAAATGGGGTACGCCTCAGCAATTAAGAAGCCAGCAAAGCCAGAGACAGGGTGACCATTCCCCTCAAAAAGGTGGAACCAAACGACCTTGGAGGACACATGTTTTTTTGTAGGCTCTTTGCAGTGGCCTATTTTCATCTTTATGTTGGTTTGATCTCCTTTTCTGTTTATGTCTCTATTGAAAACTGGTTCAAATCATTGTGAGGCAAGCACTTTGTAGAATCTACTCAATGTATCTATTGAGCCTTTGTGTAGAATTCTGGAGGCAAAAACCTTTCAGTAGAAAATGGAATGCTAATTGATACAAGATATAACGCTATCAACAACACTACTGAAAAGCCGGAACATCTTGAATAAAAAACCTCAGTAATTGGTGGGGCCGGTCGCACTTTAAGATTAAATGGAATTCTCGATAATGGTAAATGTGGATTGTAATTGAGTTTGAAGTGCATAAGAGAAGTGGAGAATCTCATCCTCACACTTTTATTATGGCTGAGATGGGAGAGGATCGTTGGAGAAGGAAGAGATCAGACAATAACAGAGAGCTATTGGGAATGACACATGAAGATGGTTAAAATAAATAACCAAAGGGAATAACTTACAGCCCTATGTCAGTGGCTTAGCAGGAGGGATATAATAGGTGGCAGCTGCTCAGGAACTAATTAAGGGTTTCTTGCATCCTTTCCATTCTTTTACACTAATGAAATGATTGTCATTATTTATGAAGAGTTTTGTGTAAGTTTGTAAATTGTAAAATTGTAAATTGTAAAAGCCACACGCCCATCCTATCAACCTCTGCAAACCACCCTAGTCCCATCTGCTAAGTATTTTAGAGGGCTAACTAGTTCACACTTTAAGGGAAAGTCCTGGTGACTTGAATAGAGTAGGTCCATGGGTTCGGGGGGGTCGCCGGTGAGTGGGAAAGACGATGGACTCCATCTTGGAAAACGATTTTATTGAGTTTGGACCAGCTGTGGAGGGTGATAGTCCATTGAAAGCCCCGATTTGGTAGATGGGAGTCGCTGGCTAGGACCCTCCCTCTCCCCTTTCTCCCTTCCCCTCCCTTCTACTTGCCACCTTGTCCCTTCCTTGGGTTAGTATGTCTTTTTCTATTCTATCTTTCTCTCTCTTACTCTCTATGCAAATTAACATGTGTACTTGGAGGCTTAGCCTTGCCACTGGCGAAGTGAGGCTAGTTGTTTTATGACAGCCACAGTTTTTGTATGGCAACATGAGGAAGGATAAGTTTACAGCTTTAAATGTGCAAATGTGAATTTTTGAATACTGTGGTTTTGATGTCTTACATATCTATGATGTAGCTGACATGGTTTACAACGTGATATCATTGCAATTGTCTGTATGACTCATCTTATTCTCTTATGAAACAATAAAAATTATTGTAAAAGAAAAGAAAGCCCCGATTTATTCCTCTGTGCCTTCTAAGACATTGGACTTTATTTCAAATGTCTTGTTGCTCCCATTAACTCTTTTGCTGCCAGCCTACATAGATATGTTGTGACCCTCTGTTGCCGGACCATTTTGTGTTATATTTGTTTAACTGAGATTTTTGCAGAAATTGCAAGGATTTTACAGGAAAATTATATATTGCTTTTTTTTTTTTTTTAGCAGACTTTGACCTTTAACATGAAATGTCTTGTTTGTAATGCTTTTATAATATTTTGGGGTAAAAAATAGTTTTTTAACTGTCACATTTTTTAAAAATTGGAAAGTTAGGTTATTCTCTCATTAATAGGGCAAGATCATTTTGGATTTATGCCAGAATGCACAACTAGTATTAACCGTTTCAGTGCCAGCCTACCTAGAGATTTTTTTTTTCAGCAAAGTTTGGGCTTTAACATGAAATGTCTTGTTTGTAATTTTTCAGTGCTTTCATAATATTTTAGGGTAAACATGTTCAAAATGTTTTAACTAAAAAAATAACTATTTCAAGAAAATCATATTGCTTGTAAAAGCCCCATGCTTCTCGATTAAAATGGTACCACATATGTATTGGTAGTCACCTGTTCCTGCCCAGGAGACCGGAAAAAGCGATTAATGACATTTTTAAATGAAATACCACTACTATGTGCAGAGTTTAACTTTTTTTTAAAAATGGCATGGGGTCCCCCTCTTCCTAGTAAAACCAGCTCCAGCCCTGAAGGCTACCAGCCTGGATAGCCAATATGGGCTTCAGGCTCTTCTGCACCCTCCTAGGCTTTGTGGATACTGGTAAAACAAGCATGATTAGCATTTACGAGGTAGTTCACGACTGGATCAAGGTGAGTTGATATTTGATTTGATATTTAATATTGTGCCACATAAAATACTGGTACAAAAGATTAGAATGCTTGTACACGGCGAAACCCTGTGTAGATGGGTGAGTAATTGGACTGGATCACTGCTATGGAGAACCGCAAGGGTCAGTTTTGGGCACAGTCCCCTTTAATATACATATTAATGACATTGGGAAGGCATTAAACAGTAAAGTATCAATCTTTGCAGATGATACCAAGCTGTGTAAAGTAATTACCACAAAAGAGGACAACAGGCAGCTACAAACATCTAAAGGTTTCCAGGGCCAGACACTTGCTTTTCCCTGGTCCATCCTGTAATACAGTCGCATGTGCCTGTAATAACCATTCCCCAGTCCAACGGCACATGCGACTCTGATTGTTTTCAATGAGGAGCGTGCACTGTTGCATCCCCGGAGGTGCACCCATTCTGATATGGTGGCGCAGAAGCACGCAGAGCCCTTTTGCCAAAAGATATAAACACAGCAAAGGGCTCTGATTGGATGAGAGCCTGTGCATGTGTCCTTGGACTGAGAAGAGGTGAGTTTTACTGGGTAAAGTGGGGGTTTTACACAGTGGGCATTCCAATTTGGGATGCCGGGGGCACGGAACGAAAATATTTTGAGGTTCATAATATATTTTTTCCATTTTGCGGTAAAATGTTAAGACACCAAATCCCTGATTGGGCCCAGTATAGCACTGCAGCTGGAAAGTTAATTTTGGTTCTGGTTATTAGATTTCTTTCTATACAGATTGATCTTTTGCTTGGCTCTGGGCATCCAGAATTGACAAATCTTACTTTAGAGGTTGGATTGTGTCTCTCCACTTGGAGCATTTCACCCCCTAGATCTCTGTTGTTCCAGAAAGTCTTTGTTAGCAGGTATTACCTCAGTGCTAAGCATTTCTTAGCAAGCAATGTTGTCAATCATGCTGACTTATTTGGTCCTGCATAAGGACAAAGCTAGGTTTTCTCCCTAAATTGGGTTTTGGCGCTCCCAGATGAAGACGAGACTTGGTTAGTCATATTGTTTCAGCTGACCAAAAATTTCTCATTTACCGTATATACTCGAGTATAGGCCGACCCGAATATAAGCCGAGGCACCTAATTTTACCACAAAAACCTGGAAAAAGTTATTGACCCGAGTATAAGCCGAGGCGGCTTTTGTCAATTGGAATTGGAGTTGATTTGAGGAATCACCCCTGACCACGCCCCCAGCCATCACCTAAGAATTAAATAAAAATAAATAATAATAATACAGTGAGGGGCATCCCTTGTTACAGCCATTCAGGTGTAACACAGCACACACACACACAACATACACACAGCACACACAACACACACAAACACAACACAGCACACAATACAGCACACATACACACACAAGGCACACACAACACACAGCACACACAACACACACACTCACCAGTTCAGCTCCTGCACAATCTTCAGCGAGGCTCCTTCCAGCCAAGGCGACGGCGCGGGACGACGGCATGGGACGCGGCCAGTCGCCAGTCGCAATGGCGACCCCTATAGCTACGCCCTTGGACGCGGGGCAGAAGAGCCGCCTCGGAGGCTTCAGAACTCGGCGGGGAGATCAGTACACCCAGCGCGAGGTGGGTGTACCAAGATGGCGGCCGGCGCGCTCCGCGCCGCCACGTCACTGAGGCCCGGGCCGCCATCTTGGTACACCCACCTCACGCTGGGTGTACTGATCTCCCCGCCGAGTTCTGAAGCCTCCGAGGCGGCTCTTCTGCCGCCTCGGAGGCTCTTCTGCCGCTTCATCCGCCGCTTCCTCCGCCCCCTCGCTCAGGTAAGTCAGGTTACTGACTCGAGTATAAGCCGAGGCTGCTTTTTTCAGCCCAAAAAGTGGGCTGAAAAACTCGGCTTATACTCGAGTATATACGGTATCTCTTGATGGTTGGAATGTGTGAACATAAGTCGCCCTAAATAAGTGTTTTGCTATGAGAATGAGTGATTGCTCTAGCGACCGATTTACCAACAAATCTTTAGTTTCTGAACGTCGCTCAATCGCGGAAGATTTGTATGGTCGGTCACTAGTCCAGGACAGCTTCCTTGATAGTGATCCCGGATTGTCCTTGCAAGAGACTGATGGCACCAGATTATTAGCAGTTTTAGTTGTGCCTTTGTGTAAGAGGAAGTATCCTCTTTTTCAGGGCAGTAGGATCTTCTGTGCTTTCCTTGGTTGAGCTGGTGTGAAAAGCTTCCACTTGGCCTTCTCATATACCTCTTCCAGCTTCTAAAAATAGATGTGTTGTTATCTGTAGACATCTGTTTCATCTGCAGAGTTTTACAGGGGGCAATTTGAGTTACTTCCTGTATGTTGGCCAATATGATTCTGTGCAATTGCAGCCGTGTTACTTGACAAAAGCCCCATGGTTACACATTCTCTCCTTCATGGCCTATGAGGTTTGTGGCAATATTGCATGCTGTAAATGAGTAGTACTTCCTGTATTTGTGTTTATATATTCCATTTAATTCATCTCTGATTAGTATCCATCCTCCAGGTAGCCAAAGCCCACAACTCACTATGACAAACTCTACCACTCCCCTATTTACTTCTAGAAAAGGATTTACCTGTAAGCAATTCAACGTTTTATAGGGCACATGGATTTGTACATGGATGTTTATTTCTGTATCTACATGACACTTGCTTACTAGAGAAAACAGCATATTCTGAAGAATACTTTGTGCTGCATAGTGATGGAGGTTTCTATTTAAAGTGGACCAACACCCTGCCAGATCGGCCTGGGAATCCAAAATCGGGATGCCCCGCTGTGTGAAACCCCCCAGGACGCCCCATTCACCTTACCTTACTCCCGTTCCAACGGCGCTTGCGCGAGCCACGGCTGGCACCTCGCGCCACAGCTGCACCTCCCTGTTAGAGGGAAGCGCGATATGCGGCCGCCAGCGTGCTCGGAGCCGCTGTGGTTGTACGTCCATTGAATGCGCATACCACAGTGGCTCCGAGCGCACTGATTGGACGAGCGGCCGCGCATGCGCCGTAGGAGCGGGGTGAGGTGAGTTTTTGCTGTTTTTCTGGGGGGTTTCACGCAACGGGCACCCTCGATTGGGGTGCCCCGCGGAAGTGGACCAAAACCGAGGATAGTGAAAATCCTGGGTGTTGGTCCACTTTAAATTTTAAATGGAGACTTTGGATGGTCATGGTCACCACTGTGTAATTCACGGGGTTGTTAGCAAAGAAAGGTCGTAACCAGCTAGAATCAGTCAATATCGAGTTGAACCAACCATCAAAAGGGCATAGTAATGAAACACAATTCGAGGAAATCACACATAGAGCTGGAATGTCAGAGTTCTGCAAGAAAAGTTCCCTGCAAGAAATATCTAAAATACGCTACAGATAGTAAAGCTGTCAGAAACATGGTGGCAAGCTAAGTGAGCTGATTACACTGTGTTGAATAAATGTGGCAGGTAGCAGAGTTAAAGCGGACCTTCACTCTAAATAAGAGTCTATCTTATATGTTTCCCACACCCTGTACATACAGATTGCTCACATTAAAAATCATCCTACCTGCATCTACTGCATTTTATAAGCCTTTAAACATCCAAGATGGCGGCTTATGGAAGCTGCCATTTTTGCAGGCAGCCTGCAAACAGGAAGTGCCTGCAAACAGGAAGTGACTGTGCTGCTCTGCATTCTGGGACTGCTGACCTTTCCCTGACCCCAGCTCTGCTCTGTCTGAGCAAAGCACAGCTATAACCCGCCCCCCTGTACCTTATCCCACTCTCCTCTCCTCAGTAAGTGTGATGCTTCTGAGTCAAGATGGCGGCGCCCGTATCCTAAATTCCCGAACAGAGTTGCAGCCCAGTGGGGGAAAGTATAATAAATTAGTGACTAAACATGTAAAATATATTAATTTTAGATGCTGAGGAATTGTTTTTTAAGAGTTTGGGCTTTTCATTAAATCAGGGTGAAGGTCCGGTTTAAGCTAAAAGGATTTTTTTGTAATTTGTACGCATTTCCAATCATCGTTTACACTCATGAAAATGTCCAGGACTTGTAAAACATTTGACATTATGAAACTTCCATAAACTTATCGTTTCCTGAAAGTTTTTTTTTAGTTTGCAAACAACTGGTATTAACCATTGTGGAGCTATGGTATCCTGCTTTTTTTGGTTGAGACAACCGCTTATTAATGTGTTCTTGCAAGGATTTTAAAGCAGAACAGAACACAGCAGTGGCTGACCTGAAATCCAAAAGATTCCAGAGCTGGTCATTGGCCATTTGTGTCCAGGGCATCCCACCTTCCCACGTTCCAACAGTGCATGGGCAGGCTCTCGTCCAATGAGAGCTGCCTGCTGTGACTACATCATTCAGCAGCCAGCTCTCATTGTTTGCAATGGGGAACATGTGCTGCTGCATCCCCGGCGTCATTTAGGTAGGCTGAGGCACCTGCCGAATGACAGAGCCGGTTGCTCTTTTTGGATGAGAGCCTGAACATGCACCATTGCACCAAGGAGAGGCAATTTTTATTAGGCTAACTGGGGGGACGAAACAGAACCCGGGAAAGTTGAATTCCCAGGATTTGTTCTGCTTTAAGCTTCGTATCCATCAGTATAACTGCTTGACTCCACATAGGGCCTTGACCTCCATTGGTTTGATACTGTTCTCTTTAAAGTTCTCCTTGGAAACTTCTGGATCTCCTGTAAACTTGGGGTTCGCCGGTTGCCAGCCCTTTTTTTTTGGGTGATAAACCTCCTACTAGGAAACCTAGTCCTTCCAGGGTTTTCATATTGGCCACCAGTTTTGGAACTGCTTTACTTGCTTGGTCATTTTTGCAGACGTTATAGTCTTTGTGAATACCACTGACTGGATTGATACAGCTACTGATGGGAAACTGGGTTCCTTCATTTTTCATCTTGGCCTCCATCCTTAGGGAATGCTTTTACTTTGTTTAGTGTCCTGCTTGGAAATTTCTGCAGGGGTTATACTTTGTTGACCACAAGTGGCTCTTTTTGGATTGATACAACTCCTGCTAGGAAACCCAGTTCTCATATTTGCCTCTATTGATAGTGAACTTCTTTACTTGATTTAGTATCCTCTTTGGAAATGTGTTGATCTTTGAAGGTTTTATAATCGTAGGGATTGCCGGTGGTCAGCTCTTTTTTGAATAAGCTTCCTCAAGTAAATCTGGGGCTTTTAGCAAGGGTTTTAATCTTGTCACGCATTGGCATAACGCTATTTTACTTGGTTTAGGGTCCTGTTTGAAAATGTATTGGTTCTTGCAGGGGCTATAACCTAGGTGGCCATTGGCTCCTACTAGAATCATGGTCTTTTCCAGCAGGGGTTTGGGGGTTTTGATTTAGTTTTCCAAACTACTACCAGCTACGTAATATGAAGTTTGCTTAGAAACATTGTTTTTTGTTAGGTTTATAACCTTAGTGGTTGGCTCTTTGGGTTAACACAGCTTCTATTAGGACATAGTAAGTAGCCATTCTCTGCCTAGCTTCTACTAGGAAACCCGGTCCTTCCAGTATGGAACTACTTGACTTTGGGCCCCTGCTTGGAAAGCTATGGAAATACACAAGGGTTTTAGGCATTTCAAATACCCTGTTAGATCTCTAGGTGTGTACTTTTACATTTGACTTGGGTGGAATTAAAAACATTTTAAGCCTTAATTGAACTTTCCCATCATCAATAAATTATCAAAAAGTAGTGAGCTTGTTAGAACCATAAATTAAAGAACTTTATTTGTTTTGGTACACCCATAATACCCTGGTCAGTAGACAGTTATTGCGTTGTTTGTGAGTAAGTTTGGCAGCTGATTACTTTCAGCTTTAAATAAAATCAGTGGTAAGCCTCTCCTGCTCCTTTTCCTGCACTCTCACAATGGAGACTTCATTTTATACCGTCATAATGTGAATTGTCGGCAGTAGAAAGAATCTAGCTACCTTTTATCTGTGCATCATACTGTAGATTTACAATTTCATTTTTTTTCTCTTACAGTCGGGTCTTTAAGACTGACATGGAACTGGAAGTTTTGCGCTATACAAACAAAATCTCCAGCGAGGCTCATGAAGAGGTAACCCCACTCTTAACACACATGTATTGTACTGCTCCTGTTAAAATGAACAATGGCTTGTGTTTCACTATGTCCTCCTGCTTTATTCTGTCAGATCTCAGATAATTGTATTGACTGCAGTGAAATGTGATTATCGATTATGGCGTCTCCTGCATCTTGTCTTCTGTGTGTGTGGTAATAGAAATGTCCCTGTGCAAGATTTTTTTTTTTTGAAAAGAAGCACCTGAGGTCACAAGTTAACTCACTGCTTTCTGCTAAACAAATGTGGCTTAAAAGCACATTTGTTTGCTCTGCACATTGTAGCAAAAATAGGAATGCCAAGCTGGTGAAGGATAAAGAGTAAACAAAGTGGACATCCCAACATTAATAAGAAAGGAGATAAGATATCATGCTCAATGATGGCTCATCAGCAATCTACTGGATGAGGTTTCGGCCAAAGAGCTTATATATTATCCAAGCTAGCACACGCTTGGTCGCAGCATGGCCGAGTGACAGAGAACATTCTACCTTTAACAGGCACTCTTGGTCCCCCAAAAGCACCACTGGGATAGGAAAATGGTGGGGCAGTCGGGGGCCCCCAGAAGAAGCAGCAGGCATTATCCGCTTATTACCCCACTCCATAAAATCTTGAGGAACAAGAATGTAGGAGGAGGCGGCAAGATGGCAGTCAGCGGGGGAAACATTGAACCCAGCCCACTGGCACAATCACCATGCTCAGTGGAGGCTGGTGGTGATCCCATCCTTCACCCAATTGCTGTCAGGTGAGCCGAGGATCAACTTCTCCCAGCGAGACTTGGCAAAACCCACCCGACATTACCGGCGCTGCCGGCTCCCTGCTTCTGGCAAAGTGGTCAGCCTCATGAATGAGGCTAAACAGAGGCAAGCAGCCCAGTCCTCTGTGAGCTGGGAAACTGGGAAGTGGGCCTTCTGCCCTGAAGACTTGGGCTAATGGGGGTGGTTCACTCTCTCTACCAGAAGCTATTCCTGGGTCATCCCCAGCAACTAGTCAATTTCACAAACAGCTGCATTTTCCTACACTGGAACAGTACCCATAGCCCTAAAGGGATACCTCACACGTATCATAGATGAGCACCAAAGGTGGTGGCATCCAAAGCGCCTTCCCCATACAAATAAAGCTGTTTCCCCACATGTCCAGCTTGTGGGCTACAGCCCCCTGGAGCTGGTTGAAGGAGGCAGCACCAGAACACATGTTCAGCAGAGCAGAACCAACACCATGTACTAGAGGTCCCTAAGGTAGAGGCATCCATACCCAGACATGTGTTCTAGTGCACACATAGATGGCCGGGATGCCCAACAACACATCTTTCAGTATAGAAATGGATCATGGAACTTCTTGCTCTCCCTACCTACTAAAAGTGACCTAGATGCCTTCCCCACCAAAACTGACATGGAAAATATGATGTCCAGGATTGAGAAATCCTTCTGAAAAGACCTAGAATTGGAAAAATATACCCACAATTGCCGATTGGGTCTCCTCCATCGAAAGGTCTGAGGGAACTACAAACGAGCACCTCATCACCTTGATAACAGGAGCCATTGGAACAACTTACGCCTCCAAGGCATACCTGTATCAGTCCAACATGAACAACACGATCTTGGGGAGGGTAGCCTTCCCCATATTTAATAGAACCCAGCAGAATCTATAGAATGGTGGGTTGACCAGCCAGAGACCCGAACATACCTAGGGTTGTCCTGTGCAGGGTTCCTTAAATATAAACTAATGTACACTACATTACACTAAAAGGAAATCCTTAAGTGTACCTGAGGGAAGGGCCCCATAACCCACAACACAAACACAAACAGTTCTCCCAGACTTCTCCCAGCTTAAAGTGGACCAAAACCTATGATTTTGACTATCCTGGGTTTTGGTCCTTTCCCCCGATCCGGGGTGCCCCCCTGTGTGAAACCCCCCAGATCGCCAATCGCAACTCACCTCTTCCCAGTCTTACGGCGCATGCGCAGCCACTCGTCCAATCAGCGCACTTGGAGCCACTGGCGTCACATCGTCTAAGGCCAGCGGCTCCAAGCGTGCGATATCCATTCTACCTCGTGATCAGAGGAAACAATAAGTTCTTCACGCTACAGCCCCCGGGAGGCCTTTAAAATATTTTTATCTTCTAAGAGAAGGAATGTATTAGAGGCACTTAATGGAGCATCTCTAAAACAGCTTGTGACTTCACCAATTAGAGGAGAGAACATTCTGACCAATGGGGATCTGGTGTCTGAGGTCAGGGTAGAAGAAAATCTGGTGCCCAGTGGCCATTGATGCTTGTGGTTCAGCATAAACATAGACATTGGGCAATCCTACACTAGAACCAAACTGCTAGACTTTAAGAAAAACAAAACTTCAAGGAAATGGAGAGTGTAGGAAGGGAATTAGGAGAATAGGACAGAGCAGCAGAGGTGAGTGCCCAGAGGTCACTATTAAAAAAGACAACTAAGCAATACATGAAACAAACTAGCAGAAATAAAAGGAAGAAGAAACCATTATGGTTTATTGGGAACGTCAGCACTATAGTAAAAGAAAAGGAAGTCTGCCTATAAGAGTTATAAAGAGTGGAAGTGTTGATGACACATGGCTTATAAACATTAAATAGAGGAATGCAAAACTATATACCGTATATACTCGAGTATAGGTCGACCCGAATATAAGCCGAGGCACCTAATTTTACCACAAAAAAATGGAACAAGTTATTGACTCGAGTATAAGCCGAGGCGGCTTTTTTCAATTAGAATTGAAGTTGACACACAGAAAGAGAGACACACACACACACACACAGAAAGGGACACACACACAGAAAGAGACACACACACAGAAAAAGACACACACACACACAGACACACACACACACACACACTGTGGGTACCTGCTGCTGCTGCCGCCGCCGCTCTCAGACGCGCAGGTGTCGGGGGTCAGGGTTTGGCCGAGGTTACCCTGCAGAGGGGCAGCGGGGTCCCCCTCCCCTCCTCCTCCTGCCGGTCGCTCGGCACACAACACCCTCCATTCAGCTCCGCCTGGCAGCCGCCAGCCGCCGCCGTTCTCATACACACACCAGCACTTCCTGGCTGTTGCGCGCTAGTCGTCGGTGGGCGTGCCCCATATGGCCGGCGTCCAATGAAAACATTGGACGCCGCCCATTGACGACCAGCGCGCAGCAGCCTGGAAGTGCCGGTCAGTGTGTGAATGTGTGTGTGTGTTTGTGTGTATGAGAGCGGCGGCGGCGGCAGCAGCGGGTACAGCAGGGACCCGCAGCGGCCGCCCCTCACCCTCCAGCATCTGTTTGGTTCAGGGTTGCGGCCTTCCCTGGCAGTCCGCCCCTGGACTCGAGTATAAGCCGAGGCGGCATTTTTCAGCCCAAAAAGTGGGCTGAAAAACTTGGCTTATACTCGAGTATATATGGTAACTATAAATGCTGATAAAAGGCAAAAAGATGAAGAAATGGCCAAATCTGTGAAGAGAGGGGAAAATATGTTTCCCCAGGAGCCCTCCAGAACGGCTAGCCACTCATTTCCTCTCCCTAAACAGGAAACACAAACTGACAAAGAGTATTAAAGCCCACCCCTTCCACTTGGCCCTCAGTGTTTTTGTGTTTCCTCCCAGGAAACATGGAGTATGTTCATGGGTTGATGGCAGTCTGGATCCCTCTAATCCCTCCCTTGTTTTTCTTTACAGAGCCTCAGCTAGGTCGGATATGCGCTGTAGTCTTTTTTCTCTGTACCACTATATGGGGGGGGTGGAACATTTTGTTCCTGCGTCCTCCCCCCCCCCCCCCATATCTAGTGTAGGTCCTGGCGGGTGGGAGACTGGGACACTGATGCCTTTCTTTTAAAGCCTTTAATTACCACAGTACGGGCCATGTCTTAGAGATTTGGGATGACAGTCTCAGGAGTGACCTTATTCGGGCCATCCCTGTGGAGGAGATCTTATGTCTCTAAAGATATCATTTATCATGGACGCTTCTACGGAAGCAATAAGAGCAAACGCGAAAAGCATGGCGATCTCGAACTGTGCCAGGTGTGCTCTATGGCTCAAAATATGGCAGGGAGACCAAGCATCTAAGTCACACCTTTGTGGGCTTCCCTTCGAGGTTAATTTTCTTTTTGGCATGGAGTTAGATTCAGTTCTTTTCTGTTCTTCTGAAAAATGAAATAAATTTACGTGAGAGATCAAAAGACCTGAAATCAGAAAACCTGTCAGACCTCCAGGGGCAGTGGAAGCTTGGTGCAGGGAAGACTACTCTATTTTTTTCCCTGCCTGGGAGAAAATTTCCCAAAACCCCTTTATTTTAGGAACTATCCAAGAGGGTTAGCATCTGGAATTTTCTCGCTGGCCCCAGGACTATTTTCTGTTGACCCAGTCTCCCAGGGACAGGGTCAAGAGAGAAGCCTTCCCGTCCATCATTATCGTACTCTATCACTAAGACAGTGTTAGAACCGGTTCCAAAAGAGGGAAGGGGTGTACTCATGTTTTCCTGGTACAAATAGCTTCCAGAAAATTCTGCATGGTTTTAAATTTGAAAAACCTAAACAGCAATATAAAATACAAAAAGAACAGGATGAAATAAATGTTTTCAATAAGAGACATCTTACAGAAGAAGGCACTGATGGTGTCAGTTGACTTACAGCCTACCTCCACATTCCTATCTATCCTGCTTACAGAAGGTTTCTGAGGTTCGCAATCCTGCTAGAAGGCAAGGTGAAGAATTGGCAGTCTCAGGCTCTGCCATTTGGACTTTCTCCGACACCTCGAATCTTTACAAAGATTCTATCAGAAGCGATGATTCACCTTGAGACTAAATGGGGTGAACATCATAGCTTATTTGGACAACCTGCTTCTTTTTGTGTGGGACAGGTCCTCCCTTCTAGCAGCTTTGCAGAAGACCTTACTTGTCTCCAAGGGTTAGGTTGGATATTGAAGTCCAGCCTCATCCTCAAATGCAGATGCATGTACCTTGGGTATGAGATAGACACCCTGACCCAGCGTATCCTTCTTCCCAGGCACGAAATGGAAAAGATGGCATATTAAACAAGTTCTCTGTCGCTCTCCTCACATTTCTCGCTCCTCTATCGGGCGTGGGTGTGCCATTGGATCTCGCTGTCTGTACGCGGTCGCAGGTGTGCCGTCGGATCTCCGACACTGTCTATACGCGGTCGCGGGTGTGCCATTGGATTTCCGTCTCTGTCTGTATGTGGTCGCAGGCGTGCACGCTCAGGCTAGTGCACACAACCTGGCTCCTCCTCTTCTCCACCGCTCAACAGCGCCACCTGGTGTCTGGCACCATACAAGCGAGCCTGCAAGTGCACGAAGCCTAGAGTGTAAGCTCTTGGGCTTACATTTACTTCTGGGTTTTCCTTGGTTCCAGTGAACGGTAAGTGACATCACTCCTGCTCTGAGACATCCCTCCCTGCCTTATTGACAGCCCTATTTAAAAGGACAGCTAGCTTGTTTGCATTGTTGTGTTATCAGCTAATTCCCGGATTCTGTTTCCCGCATTTTCTTTGTTTCCCGCATTTTCTTTGTTTCCCGCATTTTCTTTGTTTCCTGACTGATTTCCCGGGTTGACCTGGTTTGCTCTCGGATTAGCTCTCAGGCAGATTACTTGGTTTGAAATTGGATTTGTTTATTGGACTTTGCTTCTTGCTGCAAGCCCCTGAACTTGGATTTGATTATTGAACTTTGCTTCTTGCCACCTTCCCCTGAACTTGGATTTGTTTTATTGGACTTAACTTTTCCGCTATCCCCCCACACCTGGAGCTCTGCCCATCTCTCGCTACCTGTAGGAATTCTACCTTTCCAAGGTTGCAGCTGAGAGGCTTTTTATTCTCTCCCGCCAGTCAATCTCTCTGAGAAAGATTCTGGCCATTTTCGGTCTAATGACTTCCTCCATGCCAGCAGTTCCCTGGGCCGAGCTCCATTCTCATCCCTTGCAGGCCTTCTTTCTGGATGCATTGGACAAGGATCAAGCCTCCCTGGACTGGTTAGTCGCCTTACCAGAGTGGGTTTCGAGAAAGTCTGGTATGGTGGACCTTGTCAGAGAATTTGGCAGACGGGAAGGCTTGGCACCAGATAGAACCCCTAGTGGTAACAACAGAGTTCTTTTGGCTGGGGAGCTCATTGCCAAGGGCAATACTTTCAGGGGATGTGGACAAAAGCCACGGCCCAGAAATCCTCCAACTCTTAGCTGTAAAGGAAGCTCTGAGGGAACTAGAGTCAGAAGTACGGGGCAGAGACATCCAGATTGTCTCAGACAATGTAACGGTAATTGCCTTTCTTAACCGCCAGGAAGGAACCAGATCTAGGGAACTTTTGAGATTGACCAAATCCCTGTTGCACACCCTGGAAGCTTAAATGTAGAGGCAGAATTCTTGAGCGGAGTAACAATAGACCAGGGAGAATAGGTACTACATCAGCAGGTGCCCAGATAGTGACTGGGTGGGGGCACCCAGATATGGAATTGTTTGCCAACAACCAGAATTCCAAGTGCCAGAAGTATTTTGTCTTCAGTAGGGATCTGGTAGCTTGGGGTCTGGATGCATTCAGCAATCAGTGGGGAGAATTCAGCCTTTGTTATGCACCACCCCCCCCCCCCCCCCGATGAGGCTTTTACCTTTTGTCCTAAGGAAGATTAAACCAGAGCAAGCCAGGGTTCTCTTGATTGCACCACATTGGCCCAGGGGACTGTGGTTTTCTATCCTGTCCCGTATGTCAGTAGCGCCTCCATGGCTTCTGCTGGAGTTTTCAGATGTCATTTACCAGGGCCCAATTCTCCGTCCACAGGTCCAGTCCCTAAAATTAGCAGTATGGACCCTGAATGTGGCTTACAAAGAAAAAAGGGGTTAACATTGAGTTATTTTCACCTTGTTGGAAAGCAGAAAGGTAGTTTACATGAAGGATCTATTATAAGGTATGGAAAAGATACCTATCCTTCACCTTGACTTGGTCCTTATGGACAGGAGAGGGAGCTTTGGTTTTAAGATTTCTACAGGAAGATTATGAGTTAAGCATAGCCTTAAGCACCCTTAAGATTCAAACTTCGGCCCTTTCAGTCTTTCTGGAGAAACATCTTAGAGAGACGATCCTTTGGTGGATAGATTCTTCATAGCAGTTTCTAGGGAACAACCCTTTAAAGTGGCCCAAAGCCCAGGATTTTGACTATCCTGGGTTTTGGTCCTTTCCCCGGGGCACCCAGATCGGGGGTGCCCCCGCTGTCTGAACCCCCCCAGATCGCCACAGCCAACTTACCTTATCCCGGTCCCACGGTGCGTCTAAGAGCAGCGGCTCTGACGGCCGCATTCTCTGCTTCCCTGTAGCAGTGCGCATGCCTGCGCCGGTCATTTGTGAATGACCGGCGCGAGTACGCTCCCTGTTAGAGGGAGGTGGAAGATGTGGCTGTCAGAGCCGCTGCTCTTAGACGCGCCGTGGGACCGGGAAGAGGCGATCTGCTGAGGCGATCTGGGGGTGTTTCAGACAGCGATCTGGGTGCCCCCTGGAAAAGGACCAATCCTGGTTTTTGGCCAAATGTTTCCCTGGGATTTTTCGTTAGTACTTCAAGAACTAACGTTACCCCATTTTGAACCCATTAAGGATGCAACATTAAAGATTAGTGACCTGCATAGCCTGTCTATTAAAGAACCCTACCTGAGAAAGTTACCAGACTTCTTTTAAGACCAGATCCCTTATTTTTACCTAAAATGACCTCAAAATTTCACAGGACACAAGAGGTCATGTTGCCAGCAGTAGAGCCCGCTCAGTCAGATCAGGAGGACAGATACTTAGAGGTCCTAGATGCCAGAAAACTGGTTCTCCTGTATTTACAAATTACAGCAGAATGGAGCAGTTGGATCATTTATTGGTCTCCTTTGAACGGAAGAACATGGTGTTGCAGGCATCCAAAGCATCCATAGCAAGATGGATCAGAGATGCTATAGTTCTGGCATATTAAGCAATGGGTGCCCCGCCCCCTTAGGTATTATTCCACTAGGGAAATGTCAACTTTTTTGGACTTATATTGGCAGCATCTCATTGGAGGAAATATGTAAGGCCACCAACTGGTCTTCACCTCACACCTTCCTGAGGCACTACAAGTTGCAATTGTGGAATCATGACCAGCAGAATTTCAGAAAGACGGTTCTTCATGCAGTCTGCCCATACTGAGGTAGTACGCTATGTGTTTGCTTGCCTTCTGTGACTGGCCATCCTTGGAGGACGCCTGAGGAGAACCCAAGATAGTCTTACTGTTAACAGTATTTCCAATAGTCTTCCAGGACGGCGTCCTACAAAGAGGTAGACACCCTCCAGGAGTCTTTTAAAGCAGAACAAAACCCTGCATGGCTGGCCCACCTTTCCCCTTCGGCATCCCGATTTGGTGCCTCAACCATATTGAAATGGCCAGCCCTGTCTGTTGTTGAGTATGGAACCTACACATAGACAAACCGGCACATGCGCAGGCTCTCTCGTTCAATCAGTGCTGCATATGTATACGCACAGAACACTGCTGCTGGGCATGTCTAGGTGGGAGTGAGCTCCCTCAGTTCAGCAGCGGCCATATCAGCAGTGTTCTGTCTGTACAGAGCTCGCTTCTTGTGGATCTTTATGTACAATTGCTAATAGCAACAGATTGCAGGTAGTAAATGTGTGTTTTATGGAAGCAAATTTTATTACTTACAACCTGTTGCTATTAGGAATCTCACAAGGCAAGTCTGTACACCAAGATCTACAGGAAGTGAGCCCTTTACACACAGAACACTGCTGCTATGGCCACTTGAGATGCGTGAACTTCTCAAAAATTCAATTCGTCCGAATCGAACTTTAACAAATCGCTCATCTCTGGTGGGAGCGGGGAGGCCGGCTGCGCTGTCAGCGGGCGTCGCAAGCCGGCTTCCGCTGCCCGCTGACAGCGCAGACGGCCTCCCCGCTCCCACCAAGCCCTGAAATGGAAAAAAAAATGCCGGCATGGTGGGAGCGGGGAGGCCGGCTGCGCTGTCAGCGGGCGTCGCAAGCTGGCTTGCGACGCCCGCTGACAGCGCAGCCGGTCTCCCCGTTCCCACCATGCCGGCATTTTTTTTTTTTTTATTTCAGGGAAAATTCGGTCAGCACGAACCACTAAAAATTCAGGTTCGTGCTGAATCTAATTTTCCCTGAAATTCGGAGCGAATTCAGGTTCGTTAGAACCGATTCACTCATCCCTAATGGCCACTGCTTAGGTGAAGGAGCTCATTCAACCTTAAACACAGTGGCATAGATAATTTTGATGGGGCCCCTTGTGTGAACATTAAAGGCTCACACACTAAACTTTTTTCTGTCTTTTTAATTCAACTGGATGCAGCTAGACAACTAAAGACTGAAACAGCAGAGAAGAATGGTGTTTCCTTTCTCCAAATTATGCCAATTGAGCAAGAATATGATAATGTGGATGAGCAAAAATGAGGGGGTCTCCCTGACCTCCTGGGCCCCGGTGGGGTCGCAACCTCTTTATCCTCTATAGTTATGCCCCTGCTTACACATGGCCAGCAGCAGTATTCTGAGTTTACATGACTCGCTTATCTTTTCTTGTAGATCTTGGTGTAAAGACTTACGGTGCACGGTTGCTAATAGAAACAGATTGCAGGTAGTATTGTGTGTTTTATGAAAACAGTTTTCACTACCAGCAATCTATAGGTATTGGTGGAGGCTTTTTGTCGGTGATAAGCGCTGGAGATGGTAGGAAGCTGCTGCCACTTATAGGGGGTCACTTCCCCTATTGGTGATACAAGTACTGGAAATATGCAATTCCTAACCAAGGTGGAAGGAAAAGGCTATTGTGGCGCGCTGGGTGGAGTTCTGCTTTAAAGTGGTTGTATATGGTGGACTAAATGATGTCCCCTTTCTCTGGAAATTTACCAGGTTTTGGGTATATATTTTATGTGCTGTGTATTTCTAAGGAACTGCAATATAGGTGACAGTCCTTATTTTTGCAGCATAGATCAATTTTAATTGTATTTCTATATAGGCTAATTAGCCGGTATGAGTAATTTATGAAAAGAAAAACTTACCGCCACGGCCCGGGGGTACTTAACCTGCCCAGGGCCTCTGACGTAAGGAGGTTCTCAACGACGTTAGGTTGACATTCGTTACGGTGCTGTGAGATCACCTTGGGTATACTTCAGCGGGGTCTGGATCCCATCCGATGAATTGGTTGTCTTCAATTGAATAAAGATACCGCAAGAGTGTTTATTCTAAACACACTTTTATTCAGGAACGGGGAAGACACAGGGGGAGGGGGGCGGTGGTGGGACAAGAGTCACTGTGGGGGGATGGGGTAAAATTCCAAGCAGCGGCGATCCGTGCTGTTTAGTTGTTAAAAGTTCTTTAGTCCTTAGAGGTCAAAATTCATTATCTGTTCCGGGTATCTCAAGTTTCCATAGTTGTAATAAAAATAATCCGTTATTCTGTGAAAATTTGATTGGAGCGGCGTCCTTGCCCGGCTCCAAAAGATCCGACGCGCGTTTCGGTGTTACCACCGTCTTCAGGGATTGAGTTTTAAGCTTCTAAAAGATAGCTGTCATTTTATTGGTGGAAATGTTCACGTGGTGCTTTCAGGAGGCGTTGTAACTCTTTTCATGTCATTAGTCCGCAGCTGTTACAAATGTTGCCTTGAGAGGGCTCTGGGTTCTTATAAGCTGATGGTTGTTACAAATGTTTCTTTCTTGACATCATGTTTCAGTTGTTACATTGGTTTTGCTCTGGCAGCACGCCGGCTGTCATCCGTTTGCAACATTTGTATTCCTTTTGACCGCAGACTTTAGAAAGTGCTTTTGACAGCCTGCGGCTTGTGCTCTGGCTGGTATTGAAGGCTGCGTATTGTCGGCAATTAGCCGACAAAGATAAAAAACAGGAATAAAGGTTAAAAATAGGTAAAATATGTGTTAAAAAGTTAATGACAAGTGAAGAATAAAATATCTGAGTAAAAATAGACCAAAAAATGTTGTAAAAAATTAGACTAAAATGAGTTAAACATGAGATATCAATCTAAAAGGGTTCTGTGTGTGTGTTAAAATATACAAGAACAGTGTTGGGTTAAGTGTTAAAACTAATGGTTAATAATTAATATTAAAAATATTAAAAAATGTATGCCTGTGATTCTATATGTTAAAACGTTAAAGAGGCATTGAGCTGTGGTTGTGAGATGGGTGAAAAAAGTTTTTTCTGATATTACAATGGAATAAATTGATATAAGTAAATTATATATATATGAATAAAAGTAAGATGTATGAGTGTATGTCTCTGGAACGGTAATGATGTTGATGAAAATATACTGAGATGTAGGATATATATAGTAATAAAGGTGCAGATGGCAGAAGTCCAAAGATTTACTGGGTTGATAGTTGCCAGCAATTTTTAGTTATTTTGTAAAAAGCAATTGAGATCGATCTCTACATTTAACCCGTTCGGGGTGAGAGAATTAAGTTCAAAAATCCAAAAAGTTTCTCGTTTTGAGAGTTCAATATCAATATTGGATCCTCTCCAATTGGCTCGAACTTTTTCTATTATCCAGTAGTTGAGGTGTTTAGGGTCTTGGTTATGTTTAGATTTGAAGTGGGCTGAGAGGTTGTGGGTTTCCAAGCCTTTTGTTATATTTCTGGTGTGCTCTCTTAAGCGGACTTTGAATTGTCTCTTTGTGCGGCCTATGTACAGCAGGTTGCATGGGCACTGCAGACAATAAATAACTTCCTTTGTGTTACAAGATGTGATCCCTTTTATCTTGTATTCCTTCTCCGTTTTAGGGTCTTTAAATGAGGTTATCTGAATGGGATGAGAGGTGTGTTTTATTGTTGTTTTACATGTGTGACAATCTCTGCATTTATTGAATCTGTTGGATTTATTGGTAGGAGCTACTGGAGGGTTGATGTAACTTCTAGTTAGTTGCTGTGCAAGGGTTTGGGGTCTCCTGTAAATGAATTGAGGTCGTTCTGGGATTATATTCTGTAAGGAGAGATCAGCCTGTAGGATGTTCCAGTGTTTCTTGAAAATTTGTTCAATCTGCTTGTAGTTTCTGTTATATCCCGTTATAAATGGAAGCTTGGTTCTTTCTGATTCTATAGGATTTGTTTTGGGTTTTGGTTTACATTGTTTGTATGAGGCGGTTTCTTCAATAGTTTTGTTGATGGTCCTTTGGTCGTATCCTTTTTCAATGAATCTGGCTCCTAAGACTTGAGCTTGAGTGTGGTAGATTGCCCTATCCGTACAGTTCCTTTTTATTCTTGTAAATTGTCCTTTTGGAATATTGTGTAACCATTTAGGATGGTGGCAACTGTCAATAGGAATAAAACTATTGCGGTCAGTTTCCTTGAAAAAAGTCTTAGTCCTGATCTGATTGTTGTCCTTATAGATGGTGAGGTCTAGAAAGTTAATTTCGGACATACTCACGTCATGTGTGAACTTAATGTTCCAATTATTGGTATTAAGAGATGTTAAAAAATTTTCTAGTTGTTCCTTGGGACCATTCCATAGGAAGATACAATCATCTATGTATCTTTTATATAAAAGTAGTTCTTTTGGTCTTATTTTCTTGAGGATTTCTGATTCCCAGTGAGCCATGAATAGGTTGGCTACGCTGGGGGCAAATTTGCCCCCCATGGCTACGCCGATCTTCTGTAAATAGAAATGGTTTTCGTACCAAAAGTAGTTGTGTGTCAGGGCAAACTGTAGACATTCAATGATAAATTGTATCTGTGGTTGTGGTACTTGGTGGGCTTCCTTAAGAAAATGATGAACCGCTTCTATGCCTTTTTGATGGGGTATAATTGTATATAATGAACTCACATCAGCTGTGCCCATAGCTAGGTCTGGATTGTCTTGGAAGTCTTGTAAGATTGTGAGCAGATCTCCTGAGTCTTTTAGGTATGCTGGTGTTTTGATGACCAAAGTTTGTAAATAGGAGTCAATATATTCCCCAATTCTGCTTGTCAAAGATCCAATTCCACTTATCTATAGGTATTGGTAACTGTACACCAAGATCTCCAAGAAGTGATAAGTGAGTCCGGTATACACAGAACACTGCTGGGGTGAGGGCCACACAGGCAAGTTTTACCTTGGGGACCAAGTAATGCCCCTGGGCTCATGTCAAGTCATTCTCGGCTATGGGGGGACTTCCCCCCTGTCATGCCCCGGGCCCCACCACTTCCCCACCAGATTCCATGCATAAAGGTTTTGGTGGGGTCGCAAACCATACAGTCAGTTTTTACTTCCTGGCTGGGCCCCTCCATAACCATGCGTAATGGCTTGGCCCTCATGCCTTTAACAGGTGGGCGGTGGCAGATTCTACTCAGATTCTAGGTTATGGGGGCCTAGGCGGGCACTATAGCAGGAATGGTTTAGCCCCCAATACCTTTTTATGGTGGCTGGGCCATGTTTTGGGGGCCCCATGTCAGATGTGTCCAAACCTCCCACAAACACTAGGCCCAGTCGGAGGAGGGGCAAACATACAGTCAGTCAGTCTGTAGTTCCTGGCTGGGTCCCTCCATAAAAGTACCATTGACTTTAATTGTCTTCCTAGCTGGTAATTCAGTAGCAATGCAATTCTCATGATTTTTTCAGCTAAAGTGCATTTTTTACAACCAGGAGATTTTTTTCAACTGTGACTGTTGTAGTTATGATAGGCCATGCAGTGTTGACAACACTGAATAGCAGCACCCTGCCAGGATATTGAATTTCAACACAACTGCTAGATAAGATATCTTCACTAATTGTGTTAAAGTGGACCAACACCCAGGATTTTCAATATCCTGGGTGTTGGTTTACTTCTGCGGGGCACCCCGATCAGGGCGGCCGAGGCCCCCGCATGCGCCGTTGGAACGAGGAGAAGGTAAAGTTTGTGGGTGCCCTGGGTGTTTCACACAGCAGGGCACACCGATCGGGGTGCCCCGCAGGGAGGGAGCTGATCGGGCCGGGAATCTTATAGATTCCCGGGCCGATCAGCGGTGGGTGTTGGTCCACTTTAAGAGATGGAAACACTAACGGCGGCTACATCTGTATACACAAGAGGACCTATACTTGGTACAAAGAAAGTCCAATGTTGCTGGTGCACTCTTACGGTGCCCGGACCGCGGTGGCGTCGCTATAAATCCAGATAAATGAACAGGGCCGGCACTCCAATAAAGTAAAGAAAATGCTTGTATTTAGCCAGAAAATGTTCCATAACATACACAAGGCTGAAAGCAAGGTCCATGTGATGGCAAAGACACAGTCCTTTTATCCAACGTTTCGAGGGTCGGGAGCCCCCTTTATCAAGGAAGACTGCCAAACAGTGCCCCTGATATCCCAACCAAATATATACACAATGCTAGAATTTAAAAAATTCCCGCCTGACCTCATAGTGACGTCAGCGGGATGTTAGACATGCTCATGTTATACAAGAATAATTATAAATCATTAAAACAAAATGAGCCTGTGATTACTCACCTGCACCCGTCCGTCACCACCGCTCGCTATGACAGCGGGCGGCGGTTTCCCCGTCTGTCGGGGGACTGTAGAACGCTGGCAGCCAGACATTAAAATCTGCCCGGTAACTGATGACGAGACGGCAGCCGCGCTTTTATTGGAGCAAGGCCACCGCCTCTGTCATCAGCCCGTGGGACAGACGGTGTACATCCAGACACCGCAGGCTCCAGACCCGTGGAGTGCACCCCCAGAACACCGCAGCTCCTCTACTCGGAGCCTGCGTTGTCTGGATGTACATCGTCTGTCCCACGTGCTGATGACAGAGGCGGTGGCCTTGCTCCAATAAGAGCGCGGCTGCCGTCTCGTCATCAGTTACTGGGCAGATTTTAATGCCTCGCTGCCAGCGTTCTACAGTCCCCCGACAGACGGGGAAACCGCCGCCCGCTGTCATAGTGAGCGGTGGTCGGCGGTGACGGGGCTCCCTGGACCTGGAGCCCCGACGGGTGCAGGTGAGTAATCACTGGCTCATTTTGTCGTTTTAATGATTTATAATTATTCTTGTATAACATGAGCATGTCTAACATGCGGGAATTTTTTGAATTCTAGCATTGTGTATATATTTGGTTGGGATATCAGGGGCACTGTTTGGCAGTCTTCCTTGATAAAGGGGGCTCCCGACCCCCGAAACGTTGGATAAAAGGACTGTGTCTTTGCCATCACATGGACCTTGCTTTCAGCCTTATGTATGTTATGGAACATTTTCTGGCTAAATACAAGCATTTTCTTTACTTTATTGGCGTGCCGGCCCTGTTCATTTATACTTGGTACAAGGAGATCCCTCCTGCCTCTCCCTAATACAGCACTTAATATCCCCTTCTACTTTTTACCCTATTGTCTGTGAGTGCAACCAAGATCGAGTGGCAAAAGTGGCACTCATATTAATTGTTGGGAAACATTGCACTAATATCTACTACAAATCCTTAGGAACACAATTTGGTAGAGCAGTGCACTGTGCCTCCGTTAGTAGTGCACATCCTACAGTGTTCATAGTCGTCTAGTCCCAGGGATCAGTGGATGAGGTTGAGTGGAGGCACACTGCATCAGGAGTGGGTGGTGGTAACCTGCATCATTAGAGAAGGAGGCGGACAGTTGGCCTGTGAGTCTGGTCCTTTAATTGCATGCAGGAAAGACTTTGCATAATCAGGTTCAGAGAGAGAAAGCGACAGTGTGGTTATAGCAGCCATGTTGGTCAATCAGTCTGTGTCTGAGTCTGTGCTCAGTCCATGTATCCCGAACCTGTCGTCACGTGGCCCCCAACATTGCATGTCTCGCTCACATTTGTATATCGCAAGTAGTTCTCTGCTTCTCCCTGTGCCAGAAAGTCTACAAAACTCTGCCTGTTGGTAACACTTGAGGAAAAGTTATTTCCAGAATGCAACGATTAATTCACATATCAATTATTAAATTCTGTTCCTAGCTCAGTCTTCTGGCTTGATGGATTTGAGGAGTGAAAATCTTAAACCGCCAGACCTGCCACCTTTTGTTATGAATAGCGGAAAAGTGCGTGATTGATGAGCTGGTCGTTTCGTGTCACCCCATTCTAACCACATGTTTTTTTTCCTGTGCCCACAGGTCATGAAGACAGCCAGAGTGGGAATGAAGGAGTATGAGCTGGAAAGGTTAGTCACTCATGTGCATAATTCTTTAGCCATTCAGGCACTCTAGCATTAGTGGCATGTCTTGAGCTGGTGCCAGAGAGCTGCTTGTTAGCGGCATTTTCTGGGGGTGACAGGCTGAGCCTGCGCCTCTGGGTGATCAATGCTGTCACATTTATTTATTCCTGACCTGTCACACTGCAGAGTGAATCTGCTCCTTTGGCTTTGCAGATCTCCAGAATGTTATCTAACCAATGGCAGCCACATCGCTGTTACGCAGGAGGTGCCAATTAGTTATCTGGCAGTCGATTGTGTTATTATATATATATTATATATTATATTATATAGACTCATAACTGAAAATGTGTCATATACTACACATATATTTGTTTCATGGTGCGCAAGTTGTAATGATGTCACATCCATTAATCGTGATGCTGAGTGCAATGTCATTCTTGATGGTGTAAATTACTTCTGGGGCGGTTTTTACGCTAGCCAACTCATCATTGTAAATCCCCCCCTCACACAACAAAGCCTAATTTAGATAGTTAGGTAAAATAGGTAAAATCACAGCCAATTGCCGTGATCCTCTACTGATCAATATGAGATGGAGCTAGGATATGAGATGGAGCTAGGATCTGTATTGGCCCCTGAGTATTCCAATCACGCTTCCACGTCAGCCGTGCAGCCAGCCAATCACAGTAAAAGCTGCTGCACTCTTCCACGGCAGCCCAGTAGCTAGGATCAGCAGTGACCCCTGATTCAGCAAATCACAGCAGCTGCTGGCACTTTTTCACTGCTGCTATTGAGCTAGGACCTGCATTGACCCCCGAGTCAGCCTATAACAGTAGCTTGACCTTTTCCATAGGTAACAACAAGGCTATATTTAAAAACATAGCAAGACTCCGCGGGATTAGAAGCAATAAACAGATCTTATATCTCAAGTCTTTATGGCTCTAATAAAGAATTCCACCAGCGGTGCTCCTAAAATAGGCAGTGTGTCCCAACACCAGACCCTTAAATGCACGTACCAGAAAAACTTCTTTAGGTATAGCTTGTCAACTCAAACGCTCTCCTCAGAACGATTTCCTTTTATAATAACAATGCCTATGACAAAGTCCTCAGCGACGAAACGCTGGTGGAATTCTTTATTAGAGCCATAAAGACTTGAGATATAAGATCTGTTTATTGCTTCTAATCCTGCGGAGTCTTGCTGTGTTTTTAAATATAGCCTTGTTGTTACCTGTCTACTAGACTGCTCTGATACAGTCCTTGATTCCTGCGTTGGACATTATAACTGTTACCTTTAATCGCTGGAATATTATTTGATATATTTAGCGCGGCTTTTATAGTGTGAATTCCAGCCTACCTCCCCTCTCGCTATTGGGTGTGTTGATCTTTTCCATAGCTGCTGTGGAGCTAGAACCAGCTAGATTCCGAAGTCGGCCAATCACAGCAGCAGTGCATGAAAGATTGCTGAGCTGCTGTGGTACGAGAATCATAGTAGCATGGTACTTTACATATAAAAACACAAAAAAAATCTACTCCTAAAACACCTAAACTTGGATCAATATCACAAACAAGTCTTTAAAGCACACATCTAGTGTCCACCTGGGTGCTCTTTGATAAAGTTCCAAGGTGAATGAAACGATTGACTACATGAAACACAAACCCACAGCGGGGCCTTGTTATGGAGGGGAACAGCTGAATCACTACGAGTGCAGCCGCATAAAGGTAATAGCAAAACCTCTGTGCTATCACAGTGGGGCACTGCTTTGGTTACCTTTCTATCAATTAATATTGAAAGCTCATTGTATATGGAAGCATTGTACGTATTTAGGTTTAAATGGTATCATGCTATGTAATCTTTTTTCATTTCGCTTGATAAACATTGCATGTGCTGGCTATCCTATGAAACATAAGTAAATATAGCATATAGCATTATAGCATTTAGATTGACTATCATAAAGGGATTGTCCTCAACTTTTGGTAAGAGTAGAGGTTTGATGAATGTACTGATTGTAGACCAGTACTTAGATATATTCATAAAACTTTCATTCTTATATTTTGATGTATCTTACCTAAATATCCAAATCAGGATTTGCCTAGGATGGGTATTGGGAGGGGGCAGGGCTCTGCAAACAGCAGGTAGTCATCTTTAAATTACAGTTTTATTTTCAATTGTTATATTATTATTAAAAAATCAGGATTACATTTTTTTCATTTTTTTAAATGATTTTTTTTTTCCTTAGTGCAATTCAGCAATATTTTTAGCTCTGCATTTTTTATGTATACAGCTAAAATGATGCTGGATTGCAAAAAAAAACATAAAAATGTTTTTCTCACAGAATGTTTGAATCAGCCCTAATGTGACTATTTAGTTGTAACTGAACTAATTAGCATATGGCAGGCCATTCACCATAATGCTACTTCATAGTGCTACAAGCAATTAGTTATGTCCCATATTTGTAAAAATCTTATCCTCACAGTATGTTTTCAAGTCTTTCAGAATAGCAATGTCAGTAACAAATGTTGTCAGTCAGGTTAGCCCCCCTTAGCTTCCCATATCTGCACTAGCACACTTAGGGAACTGCATAGTTTTGTGCTATCATTTAAAATGGTGTTATTATATATTCAATAATATATACAGGCAACCCTAATGTTGAAAGGTGGATGAACACACTGTAAATAAAGGCATTTGCAGGGGAAGCATGTCAAAGAGGATAGGTAGATCTGTTTGACTAATCAGTCAAAATAGAATCAGGCCCTGCTTCAGTTCTGATTGAAAGGAAAAAAAAATGATATCCATATATTTCCTCAATGTGCACCAGCAGTATAATTCACCACGAGATAACGATTAGAATAGGACTCTCTCAATAGCCACCCAGCAAGTAATACAAGAAATGTTGACGAATATCACCCGCTATGGTGTACTATACATGAACTAGGATGATTTAATTGTGTTAGAATTAATAGTATACCTTAGCCAATGGAGTATAACTTGAAGAAAATGCACCATATGTTTTGCCCTATAAGACGCACCTAGGATTTGGAAAAGGAAAATAAGAACAAAAAATATTCTAAACCAAATGTTGTGCTAAAACACCCCATTACAGGCAGTGGGGCATCCCTCCATCCCATTCCCCATGGGCAGTGGGGCATTCTTCCATTCCATTCCCCATGGACAGTAAGGCATTCCCCCATCTAATTCCCATAGGCAGTGGGGCATTCCCCCTCCCATAGGCAATATGGCATTCCCCCCTCCAATTCCCATAGGTAGTGTGGCATCCCCCCCCTCCCATTTTCATAGGCAGTGCGGCATTACCCATTCCCATAGGTAGTGTGGCATTCCCCCCTCCCATACACATAGGTAGTGTGGCATTCCCCCCTCCCATTCTCATAGGCAGTGTGGTATTCCCCCCTCCCATTCCTCATAGGCAGTGTGGCATCCCCCCCATTCCATTCCCCATATAGGCAATGTGGCATCCCCCCAGTTCCATTCCCCATATAGGCAATGTGGCATTCCCCCCCTATCCCCTTAATCAATCAATCAAGAGCCAGAGTGGGGATGCTGTCAATCCCCACTCTGTCTTGCGGAACCGCCACTGCCTCTCAAGCGTGCGGGCACGAAAGCCAGAGCAAAGACAGCGGCGTGAGATAGATGTAAGTATATTTTTTTTCACTTTTGAGGGAAAAAAATAGTGCATCTTATAGGGTGAAATCTACGGTAATAAAGTTCTCATTCAGTTCAATAATGTTTCCTGAGCTCTGACAAAATGATGCCCACACGCAGTACTGAATGACACACAGCCATAGGTGGATGCACTCCAAGTCTAGGAGAGCATTTATACATGCCAGCATGGCGAGAGCTTTGACGAGTGCACAGAGCTACAGAAGGGGTATCAGACTAAGCTGAGAGGTGGACATGCCCGAGAGCATCTGAAACTTTGGTACCCAAAAATAGCTTGGTGAACTAGAATGATTTAATCGTGTTAGAATTAATAGTATACCTTAGCCAAGGGAGCGTAAGAAAATGTAATACAGTTCTCATCCAATCCAATAATGTTTCCTGTTTTCACCATAATGTACGGGACGCCTATAAAATAGATGTCCTTTATTTAGTAATGTCTTATAATTAACAATTTACTGTTTCATGATTATTAACTAACAATAGCGCATATAATCCAAATGAGTGCCAAATTTGATAAACCTAATGTAATCCGTATGTGAATAAATCAGTACACCTATTCTTTAATACCAGTGGACAAGTAGTCAAGCAGATGGCGCTGCTATAGTGGACACAGCATTGCCCTCTATAAGGACAATTGAGGAAGCAACAGCAAGATGCCTACAAAATGATGCCCACACACAAGACAAACATGATGGTATCACCAGGTCTTACTCATACTGACTGACACGCACAGCTGTAGGCCGTATGTGACCTCAAATATGTGAGGTGGACATGCCTGGGAGCAGCTGAAACTTTGGGACCTAAAAATAACAAATTGTTCTGCCTATAAAATGCAGCGGTGTTGTGTAGGGTTGGCCCTATAGTGAATAGGGTACTTTAATAAATACACCCCCACCTTGCCAGCGAGCAGGCAGGCTCCCAGTGCCACAGCAGACCTGAAATCTACCACCTATGTTAATGTGTAAATAATAGTGAATTACGGTAATCACTCTACTTAATGAATGCTAGCATTTATAGTAATGAGAACTATATTTGTATATTAGAGCTATGAAAAGTTGCTGAGGAAGCCAAAACAGGCGAAACATGTCTTCCCATACAAGAATAACAAGTGTCAATTCTCATATATTTTAATAGATATGTTTCATACTAATGGAATATTCTATTATCAGATGTATTCAAACGAGTAAGGTTTTTATGCTATGGGCTATATAAATATATTGGTAAAGTTTTATAACCTGCAACATCTTGGGTGAGGTTATTGGGTAAAGACTTCACATGTTTTGGGATGGGTCCACCCCCATATTTTGCCTGTATTAAACAAGGTCAGGCCCACAGTTTTTAGCGATGGGACACATTTTCTGTCACTTTTGAAAATCTTTAGATGTGCCCTAAAAAGCAGATACAACAAACGTAATTAAACAAATGAGTGAAAATATTATACCTGGTCCATTGTTTATTGAGGAAAATGAACCAATCTCCTAAATCTATGGAACACAAAAATATGTGAACCAGAAAATTTTGGGTGTTTTCATTCAACAGCATGAAAATCAGGCATGCGTGGGTGAGCAGATTTATTTAAACAGTGATCAATGTCTGATCTTCGTGTACTGGGGTAGGGACAATAGAGGACAGAGGACCTCAGAAGAGTAGTTGATGGTCAGGTTAGGAAGAGTTACTAAGAAGCCTCTGAAGAGTTTGGACACCACCTTTCCACAGTCTACACACAAATTAAGGAAATTCAAGGTTATTTTTTCCCTCCCAAGGAGCAGTTGGCTGACTAAGATCACGCCAATAGCATGGGTTATAATAGGTAACAGGGTATAATAGCTTACAAAGTCACAAAGGAACCCAAGATAACCCCTAAGCAAGTAATTCACATCAGTAATCACCATTAGGAGGACACTGAACAGCAATGGTGTACATGGCATGGTTGCAAATGTTATGTTTGTAGAAAAAAAAATACTGCATAAAATCATCATTCCATCTATGACACACAATGGTGGGTGGTGGTGGTTCCTGGGTTCGGGCCGAATTGCTGCATCTGGGCCATGAAGTATTGCCATCATTGATGGAATTAGTTCTGACGTGTTCTAAATTGTATGAACACATTCTATTTCCATTCATTTTTATTAGAGGTAGAAGAGCTTCCAAATCAGTTACAATACTAGTTTGAAAGGGTACGCATCAATACACATTAATGTACCCCAAAGTGAACCCGTTTACAACATGCAGGTATGCAATAGAGCAAAATAAATAGAGCTCTTCATATTACAAAGTTACATTAAAACTATTTTCCGTAATAAAGCACACAGTATATTTTTATACTATTTAAACAAGTCCTGACTCCTAAAAGTCACTCCTAAGAGTCCATATGACCAGCAAAAGAAAATAGGTCAAGGAGCCAAAAATGTATCAGCAATATGTAAAAGAAAATGTCTGTGATCTGATTCTCTATGCAGTGTGGTCCATGCAGCAAGTTAAGGATCTTAAGTCTACAAATCACTCATCCAAAGCTTGGTTAAAATAGAATAAAGCTAACTTTTTGGAATAGCCAAATTAAAGTCCTGGTCTTAAAGTGGACGTCCTGTCTAGTAATCAGCTAGAACATAGTATTTAAGGCTGAATTAGTCATCCATGTTAAGCTTGTATAGAAGCCATAGATGGCATTGCTATTACATGATAGGAAGGCATCCAGGCCACTTTTTAAACTTTAGTGTATTCTTCTTGATTACCTCCTCTGGCAGAGAGTTCCATAGTTTCACTGCTCTTACAGAGAAGAATCCTCTCCTATACCGCAATATATTTTCACTATATCCAGTCGTCCTAGAAGTGATGACAGTTGGGAGTTGGGTATTCCATCGATAGGTGACGTTCGACTGCAAGATCAAAAGCTGTCGCTCCTCCCGTCCCCCTATAATAACAGATGTCTCACTATGATTTCCCAGTGTTCTTCTTGCAGTCTTGCTGCTAGGATCGTTGGATACTCTCTCCTGGATATTGCAGCTGAGTGGGGTCTCCTAGCCTGTCGGCCACTGCAACCTTATTCCCACTGTTCCCGTGGACCCACTATAGCCTCCCAGTCTTGGCTGATTGGGACGGTGAAGGTAGGGAGAACGCCGGGGTCAGGCGTTGGCAGAGCTAGGCTCTGGGCCGCAGACCCTGCCTAAAGGTTAGCCGGCCATAGGCTGATGGTGAGCCTATGGGGGGGGGGGGGACCACTCATGCCCACAGGGTTTCATAGCCCTCCCTGCCCCACAAGCTTTATTATGTGTTGTGCTTGGTGAACTTCAGTTTTACTGCATGATATCTTGGACTCTGCGGAGTCCCTCTGTGCACTGGCTTGCACTGTGTTTTGGCTACTTACCTCCCTCGCTCCCTCGAGGCTCCTGCTCCTCTCCCCTCTCCATCTTGCTGCTGCGCTGTGAGGGGGGTGGCGGCGCTGCTCGGAGGAGGACTTTTCTGTTATGAGGCCGTGGCTTCTGCTGCAGGGTGCGCGCCGTGCGCTAGTTGCTCAGCTGGCCTGTTAGGCCCCTCCGTGGGCCGCCCTGCGTCTCCTCAGTCACCGGGCCCCCCTCCATCTTGGGGGCGGGTGCTCTTTTCGCGCAATCGGCTGTGGGGCGGGGCTGCGTGATGACGCTTTTCGCGTTACTGCTGTGCGGCCTGCCCCTCGAGGAACACGTGCAGCTGCCTTCTCCGCGCCATCTTGCCCTGCTCTTCCTGCACGCCTTTGGTCGGCCCCCGAGCTGATGCCATCGCGGTCGGTGTCGTGAGTCCCTCTTGCTAAACAACTTTTATTGTGTTGCTTGTGCATGTGCTGTGGGATGCTTATGGTTGTTTTCTTTTATGTCTTCTAGGTGGGCCCCCTTGATAGATTAAGGGTTGTGGTTCCTCCTGGTCACCGACCCCCCCCCCCCCCTCACTTCACGCCCTCTCCCTATTAAGAGGGATCACTAAGAGGGACTATTTCTGAGGGCTTATTAGGTTGGGCCGGCAGTGCCTTGTAACCTATATACCATTACTCTAATCACCATAATGAAGGCTTCTGGGGATAATGAGCTAGGGGCCCCATCTGGGCGGTGCCAGTCCTCTGGGTAGATTCAGCATGGTTTGTGTCACTTGCGCCAGGAGCGTCTTTTTGGAGCACGATTGGGCGGGCGTATCTGCCTCTAGCCCGTTATTGCCTGCAACCTCTCCAGAACCCCTGCTACTGCATTCAGCCCCCCAGTGAGGGGAAAAGCCAGCAAGGGGCCCTGTGTTGATTTGGCATACCTGGTGGCCAGCCTTGAGAGACAGATCTCTGGCACGGCTCCTAAGAGGGCCATGAGTAAGAAGTGCCATATCAAGCACGTTTACTCGGAGAACGATGATTAGGATCTTTTTGGAGGTCTGGACTACATGGAGGAGGGCGAGTGGCATGAGGACTCTTATTTCCACTGTGGATTATTCTGCCGGCTATGACAGCGGGCCTGGCTCTTCCTCGGGTGAGGATATGTGGCTCCCTGATGATACAGAGAGGTTGCTGGCTGCGGTGTTCGAGACGTTGCATATTGTCCCTCCTAAAGCTGCTAAAAGGAAGCAGGGTGATTTATTTTGGCCTGAGAGACAGAGACTTGTCTTTCCTGAGCAGGCCCATTTTTCTAATATGGTCTTCAAGGCCCTTGTCGCACTTTCTCTACCTCTAGGATCTTAGAGTTTTTACAACACGCTTTAGACTTGGGTCTCCAGCTGAGCACCCTCAAGGGCCAGGTATCTGCCTTGGCTATTTTTTTCCAGAGATCCTTTGCCAATCATAGGTTGATCAAGACCTTTTTCTAGGGTGTCACCCATGTACGTCCACCACGTAAGCCTGTATTACCGGTGTGGGACTTGAATTTGGTGCTTTCTGCTCTCCAGGGGCCTCTCTTTGAGCCCCTGTGCGATGCTGCTTTACCTATTTTGACCCTTAAGGTGGTCTTTTTGTTAGCGATAACCTCGGTGCGTCGCGTGTCTGAGCTGGCTGCGCTTTGTACGAAGCCTCCTTATTTTGAGCTGCATAAGGGTAAGGTGGTTTTTCGTTTTAAACCCAATTTTTTGCCTAAGGTCGTGTCTCCCTTTCATCTTAATGAGGAAGTTGTATTGCCTTCTTTGTGTCCAGCACCGACTAAGGCTAAGGAAAGGACCCTCCATGCCTTGGATGTGGTCAGAGCCGTAAAGTATTACCCGGTTGCGACTGAATCCTTCAGGAAATCGGATTTGTTCTTTGTCCTAACAGAGGGCTCTAGGAAGGGTTTACATCCGGCCAAGTCTACCATCAGTAAGTGGATCAGACAGGCGGTGGTGCAAGCGTATTCTGCCAAGGGGAAGGAACCCCCTTTTCAGATCACAGCTCATTCTACCAGAGCTATTGGTGCCTCTTGGGGTTTTCAGCACCAGGCATCTGTTGAACAAGTTTGTAAGGCCGCCACTTGGTCTTCAGTTCATACCTTTACCAAGTTTTACAAGGTTGATGTTATGGCCTCAGCTGATGCTGTCTTTGGAAGAAAGATGCTTCAGGCGGTAGTGAAATGAACTACATGCTGTTCCGCACTGGGGATCCCGCCCTAATGGACACTGCTTTTGGATGTCCCAACTGTCATCACTTCTGGGACGACCTGGACTGAATATAGTGAAAAATACAATTCTGTGAAACTCACCTGTAGAATTGTTTTTGAATATATCCAGTCCAGGTCGTCCCACCCCGCCCTTGTTTTTCATTATCTCTGGTTTGCCTGTTATGGTGATTATCATTTTTATATTGGACCGTTGTCCTTGAATTTCTTGTGTTGGAGAGAGTACATGCTGAAGCTATGTGAAGTAACATGGTTTCTTGGCCTCCCGGCCTGTCTCTTCTTCTTACTGCTATTTAACCACTGGGAAATCATACTGAGACATCTGTTTTTATAGGGGGCCGGGAGGAGCGATAGCTTTTGATCTAGCAGTCGAGCGCCACCTAGCGGTGGGATACCCAACTGTCATCACTTCTGGGATGACCTGGACTGGATATATTCAAAAACAATTCTACAGGTGCGTTTCACAGAATTGTATTTTTATATTCTTCTCAATAAATAAAATTCTCTGTCCTGGCAAGTCAAAATAAATGTTTTTATTTGACCCTCAAAGCTGATTCATCCTAATCCAGTAGTATAAAACTTCAGATCAAGCCCTGCAACCTGTACACTCACTGGTGGTCTTTGGGACGAACAGCAATGAAGGCGTTATACCACTCTCTCCATATACATTTTGCCCATATACAGAGTGGGCATGCTAAAGTCACTGTGACTGATGTCGATTTTGCTGTTCAGCAAGCAGCAAGCAGGACATTGGTGAGCAGTGTTCGATCAAGGGCACCAATGGATTTGATCTTTGTATATGGTAAGTCCTATACTACTAGACTAGGATTCATTAGCTGAAGTGGACAATGTGTAATCTATGTTTTTTTTGTTCGGTGTGAACCCTTAACCCTTTAACTGCCAGCCTAGAGTTTTTGTCACCCTCTTTTGCAAGACCATTTTTCACTATTTTGCGCTAGACATATTCAACAGGCACCCTTTCCTGCCCAGGAGACACCCCCCCCCCCCCCCCCCCAAACTGAATCAACGCTTCAGGAGATTTTCAGATAAAATACAACTGCTAGACGCACCTTGCAGTTTTTGAAGAAAAACAACCCTTTACATTTGAAATACCCCACACAATCTATATATTCTCTGGAAGTACACAGTACAAGCTTTCTAGGCCTATCAGGTTTGTTGACGTGGGCGCAGTTTTCTGGAAGTAATCCCTCAATGAATTCTTTGGTTTCACAGAATCAAAGACACAAAAATATAATGTGCAAACAAGAAAAAAACAAGTCTGAAAAAGCAATGTCCCCTTAACAGATAAATACCGAACATGCATAGCTACTGTCAAGGGAAGAGTTTCCAAACCCCCCAAAGTAATGCATGCACGCAACAGTAATTTTACTTTCTGCTCTGCAGACAAAGTGTGCACCTTGAGCTTTTTCAACCAAAACTACCTTTACATTTGGAATACCCCCAACAATCCATATATTCCCTGAAAGTACACTCATTAATCTTTCTAGGTGTACTCATCTTGTTGTAGTTGGCTCATCTTTCTGGAAGTAAACCTTCTAAGAATTCATTGGTTGCACAGGGTTTCCCTAAAAAAAAATAGTATAAAAAAGCAGAATTAAAAACACATTTTCCTAAAATATCAATATGCAAACAAGGAAAAACAAGCTAAATCTGAAAGCGCAAGGTCCCCCAAACAGAACAATATTACATTCATAGCTTTTAACCCCTTTAACTGCCAGCCTACTTGAGATTTTGTCACCCTCTGCTGACAGGTCATTTTTCACTATCTTTAACTGTGGAATTTCCAGGACCATTATATATATTTTTTTGTGGCAGAGCTAGTTGCAGGTGACTTGGCAGCCCTCAAGCCTTATGAACTAGTATATGGGTCTCATGGAGCCCTTACCAGTTCACAAAGGGTTAACTATGAAAAAAACACCACAGAAAATAACTTTTATTTATTTTATTTAACACCTCCGATCCTGTGTCCTCTGGCAATCGTGGCACGCTGACAGCTTCTGATCGCTTGAGAGGGGCTGAGGAGGCAGGGGGTCACAGACCCCTACCCATCCAACCTCTATTCAGAGATCACCTCCGGCATCTGACAGCTCAGCGCCTGGAGAAGAATAACGTCATGGGATGACGTCATGACTAGCAGCGGCGACTGCGGAAGCGAGGGTGAGTCTGAGCAATATCTGAGGCTCCTCCGGTGAAGAGGAGAGCCGGCAGGAGGGAATGTGCCTGCAGGTGAGTAAATGTTTTTTTTTTTTTTTTTGTGGTGGCAGATGAGATGGGGGGGCCTCTTCTGAAGCCAGAAGAGCCAGGGGGCGGATTGGATGCCCCTCGGGTGAAGAATAGACTCGGCCGGTCTGAACGAGGGGTCAGGTGATCGTTTTTTGTTTTACTTTATGTGCATGCTAGCAGGGAGGAAAGCCAGGCACAAAACTTTCAAGTGCTTGGCACTTAATGGCAGGAGAGGCAACCATGTGATATTTACATGCTTGGCATTTAAAGTGTTAAAGTAGACTAAAACCAGTTTTCTCACACTGCCAGTGGGGAAATCCCTGCAATTAATAAGTTCAGTATTGGTTGATTGCTAGCCATTGATGTCAATTAAAACCAATGCTTATTGAAGCTATGGTAGCATGGATTGGGGTAAGATTTTGGGCAATCCCAAATCAGAATGCCCTCTGTAAAGCTGAGCAAGGCCCAGGAGTGTAAAAATCCTGGGTTTTTATGTGGCCCTTTTTAGTTTCAAATAATATTTTATAAGCTCAGTCTTGACCAAAACCCAGGATTTTTACTAGCCTGGATTTTGGTCTTTGCTCCAGGGCACCCCGATCAGGGATGCCCGGCTGTGTGAAACCCTTCAGGCTTTGCATGCACTGCACTCCGCATAGAACATTAGAGCCGTTTGCCAAATGACATAGGGCTCGATAAACAGCACTGATTGGACAAGAGCCTGTGTATGTGCCGTAGGACCAGGAAGAGGTGAGTTTTACCTGGCGATCTGTGGGGTTTCACACAGCAGGGCATCCCAAATTAGGAACAAAACCTGGGATAGTAAAAAACCTTGGTTTCGTTCCGCTTTATAGAAGGGTGCGTTCAGCTTTTCTCTTCTGCTTTTGTAAATATTGTCCAATCTGTTGAGCTGATGAGCGTTAATGGCTCATTGGAACAGAGAGAAACTAAGTATCAGCATCTATGGAACAACGTCTTATGGAGCATAGACAAAGTGGCCAAACATCATTAAACGAAAGAGAAAAGATTAACGATGAGCTTATAGAAGCTTAATGGGGGACTCTTCTTTTAAGATCCTGCTTAGGGAAACTTGCATTTTTCATTTCTACTCCCAACACCGTACATAAAAAGTTATCTAAGCGTAATCACCTTAAACAATCTTTTTCTTGTCTGCTCAATTTCACTTTAATAGCCACTTCCACCGCTCAGGCTGTCTAACTGGGAGGCAATCTCTGAGCCAATTATCTGGAAAAAAAAAAAAACATCTAGAACGTGTTCAATTGGCCATACTTATGGCACTGTGCCGCGTGGTTTGCATGAGTCTCCACGACGCTTCGTTACACAAGAGTTGCTGTCTGATCCTTTGATTAAAATGGCTGCTTGTGATGTAATTGAAGTGCAGGTTCCGTGCCGAATGGCGTATTTATTTCCTAGCAAAGTGTTGACAGAGACCATTTCCACAGGTAAGAGGGTTTATCCACACGAATCTGCTGAGTGGCACCACAGGTAAGAGCGAATATCACTCTTCAACTTAAAGGGACATGCCTGGCATGACAAACACCACTTACCTACTTGCTCATAGTCCTGTGGGTTGAGCCGGTCTAATTGCTGGAAACTGAGACCACGTCCTCTGACCAGCCTAGAAGGCATAGAAGTGCCCACCTGGTGAAAAATATGCACATCATGGTTGGATGACCCCCTCTGCTACCAATCTCCTACGTGACCAGCATCAGGGTCCGGGACCGGGGACAGCTAAGGAGCAAGACTGGTGGACCAGGCCCACAAGCTTGCAAGTGAGTTGCTTTTTTTGGCTGGATGGGGTTTTTAAGAAAATGCTTAACCTCTTTAAAATGTATTTTCTAGTAATTTAAGAGGTGCATTTGCATCTCTGGGTCCATTCTGGTCCTCAGACTAACTGGTCCTAACTAACTTAACCTACCCCCTCACATGAGCCCTGCATCAAAGAGAGACTGTTCTCTTTCTAGCCGAGCCTAGCTGCATCTGATACTGGAGGAAACAACTCCATACATACACTGCAGCCACGCCTCTTCCAGTGGGAGGTATGCATTACTGCAGCATTTTTTGTCCCTTAGCTCCTTGCCTGTTTTTTTGGCTTCCTAGGGAGTCTATAAGACTCTAGAGCCAGGGGTCTTCATTATGTGTGTGGCATCCCAATTTGGGAAGGCCCAATGTCTGAAATCCATAGGATTGCTGTAAAACATACCTTTTCAATGATCCCACAGTGCATGTAAGATTGGGGAATAATCTCCGACATACCTCCTGCTGCATGTTCCTGCTCCAGCCCTACCCTGGGCTGATTATTGGAATAGGATTGCAGTGCCAAAGGCTAAATATGAGTGATGTCATAGAGGTGTAGAATCTATTGGTGGAGGTGGGTTGATTTTCAGTTTAGTTTGGGCCACCAGCAGGAAACTTTGGGACCCATACACCCACAATGTCTCACCCACTGGGCTATTTATCTATCAGACCAGGTGCCAATGAAAGATCCTGTCCTAGTCACAGGGAGAGGAAAAGGTGAATGCTCTGAGCTAAATCTGCATGCCCCTGCTACCAGTCACAAGGCAGCAATGGCTGGATACAGTGGTGCATAGATCACTGTTTAGCGTGAGCCACCTCCCAACTCACCATTATCAGGCTGGAATTAAGCATTAGCAATGGAACTAATAACGGTAAAACCGACAGTTGTGGCACCCTATCTTACGGTGGACTGAGACAACAAGAGGGCAGGTATGCTTTAGGAATTAAATTGCCTACACTGATCTTTTAAATACCTCCTCCACCAGCATTTAATAAATCTCCCCCACCTCAAAGCATTGATAACTCCACCGTGCATAAAATCAATAAGAATTTATACCCCCTTTGCTTCTCAGATAAAAAAGAGCCATGCCATTGGCTGAGGGGCCCGGTCATCAGGGCAGGGCCTGGTTGGTAGCGACTTTTTCCTTGTCCTGGTCATGGTCAGTGGGGCAGGGTCGGTAGCTACTTTTTCCTAGTCATTGTCTATGTGACCTGGTTGGTAGCTACGTGGTGCTGGTTATTGTTGGTTGGGCCTGGTTTATAGCAACTTGATCCTGGTCATTGATGCTCAGTTGAAAGTGACTTGGTCCTGGTCATAGTCCGTGGTGCTTGGTTGGTAGCAACTTGGTCCTGGGCACCTTCGGTGGGGCCTGGTTGGTAAACACTTGTCAACATTGCTATCGGTAGCCAGGGGTCAATTAGGTGGTTGTGGTGCCTAGTCAGTGTGTGTGTCATAACAGAGGCCTAGTTGCTGGCAGCTGGGCCCTTTTGGCTGGCTATGAGGTAGAGGTTTCCACAGCCACACCGTTCACACAAAGAGCAGCTATTGTGCAGGCAATGCAGCTGTGGCAAGGATTTGGCCCTATGGGCCTTGTACTCTGGTCTTGGCTGTCCTGCACTAATAGGTGCCCTGAGCTTATTCAGCTGTGATTGCTTTTGCCCTCCACTAACTGTTAGTTGCTCTGTATGCACCATGTGGTCAGGGAGGGACCCTATCAGTATAAGCCTATAGCTTAAAATATTCACATTCACACAAAATTGAACATTAACTGAACTCATTAGGAATGGACTCGAGTGGATATGTAAGTATTGTTAAAATGATTAAAAAAAAAAAAAATGAAAATGTTCCAACCCTCCCCCAGTACCTCAAATCTGAATATAAATTAAACCTGACAAATATGCAGACTGTGCTCTATTTTTCTTTTGCTTTTTTGGCATCGAAGATTACGAGTTAATTTTTTCTTCGGGGCACAGTCTGTTTTCTCTCTAGCTTAATATTAAAAGCTGGAAGTTAGGGGGAAAATGTATTCCGGCACTGATTCTGATGAAGAGAAAAAATATTTATTTTGGCCCCCAAATCTTTTTTTGAATAATATCTACCCCTAGGACAAGGCAACATCTGCTGAATAATTACCACAAACAAAGAATTAGCGCGGCGATGTCCTGCAGCAACAGAAAACAAGGGATATGCACTTAGAAACTCTCCCGCCTTCCAAGGGAGCGTGAATTGAGCTCTGGCTGAATCATAGTGCAAATATCTATGACCTGTAACCAATCCCTGCGGGAGCAATTATTTTTACATGTCGCCCCGCTCTAAATCGAATATTGCCAACCGTCAGAGGATTGTTTAACCCTTTTTAGTCTTTATCACATTTACGTGGAAGGATTTTGGTATTGGAAATCTGTTTAGATGCCAATTAACAAAATTTAACTTGCTGTTAATATTTATACCTCTTGAGTTAGAAACATTTTTAAGGATTACAAGATAAATAGCAGGGTTTATATGGGAAATATGGCCACTGGAGATGATAGATAAAGATAGAAGTTGTGACATTATACAGATGTCTTCAAATGTTCTGATCACTTGAGACAGTTAAGTAGTATATGATTTACAGGGGTTACACTCTCGAAACACATACCCCGGCAAAATCAACAGTCCTCTTAGGCGTGGGATGATTCTGTCCAAGCACTGGACAGGAGAGGCAGTGTGCAGACCTGCTCATGGGTGGTTTTAGAACCAGAGGAGTCAGCTCAAGAAGGTAGTGAGGATCAGAGGGCAATTGTGCAAGCAGCAAGGACTGAAGAATGATTGGCAGCAGTTGAGAAGGCGTCAATGATCAGGGGATAATCGTATATACAGGTGAGCCATCATTGAATAGTTAACTAAACCTAAACTAGAGGAAGGGGTACAGAGATGTAACTTGTAAGGGTGATTTCTGTCCCCTACCATTTAGGATGAAGCAGGACATTGAAGCAGGAAACCCGGTCAGTGGTAGGCTAGAGGTGGAAAAGATCAAGGGCACACTGAAATACAATACCAACAACATCCACATGATGTGTACCAATGCTCGCAACTTGAGCAACAAGCTCTGTGAATTAATGGCTATCATATCCAGAGATGAATTAGATCTTGTTGCAATAACAGAGACTTGGTTCAAGGATCACAATGACTGGGAGATAGCCATACCTGGTTACACATTGTACAGGAAAGACAGATTAGATAGAAAGGGCGGTGGAGTAGCCATTTATGTCAAGACTACCCCTCAATCAAACAATAGTTCAGCATACACATAATGAACTAGAAACTAGAAACTCTCTGGGTTACCATGCAGACTAAGGAGGGAGCTGTGGTCAGAATTGGTGTGATATATAGGCCCCCCCGGAGAATCTGAGGATCTAGGTAACCTTTTAATAGATGAAATCAGTGGAATGGCGCAGAAGGGGGACATTGTTATTACAGGTGACTGTTGTGGACTGTAATATCCCAAGTGCATCGGCATGCAAGAGCAGGACTATATTAGAGGCACTTAATGGAGTGCCTCTAAAACAACTTGTGACATTGCCGACTAGAGGAGATAACATTCTGGACTTAGTTCTGACCAAAGGGGATCTGGTGTCCAAGGTCAGGGTTGAAGAAAATCTGGGTTCCAGTGACCATCAATGCTTATGTTACAGAGTAAAAAGAGACATTGTGCAATCACACACCAGAACCAAAGTGTTTAGGAAAACAAACTTTAAGGAAATGGCGGACTATGTAGAAAGAGAATTAGGTGAGTGGAACAGAGTAGCAGAAGTGAGTGCCCAGTGGTCACTATTAAAAATGGCCATCTTAAAGGCAACTAAGCAATATGTAAAAAAAACTAGCAAGAATAAAAGGAAGAAGAAACCATTATGGTTTACTAGGGAAGTCAGCACTATCTATCAAAGAAAAGAAGTCTGCCTATAAGAAGTATAAAGTAAGTGGAAGTGTAGCTGACAGAAAGGCGTATAAAATTAAACAGAGGGAAGCAAAACTGAATTTAAGGACTGCTAAAGTGCAAATGGAGGAAGAAATGGCCAAATCTATGAACAGGGGAGATAAAACCTTTATTCCAAGTGTGACATAAACTCCGCTTCAATAAGTCTTGACAGTTGGGTTATTCTCCAGTAGAGGGTGAACCTCTGCAGAGATGAATGCAAAAAAAGAACCCCCTCCCGGTCCATAACTACCTGGGTCCTCCCACCAATTCCCCAGTTGTCTTCTCTGCAGGGAGCGAGCAAGACAGAAGATGAAGCTTCTCTTACTTGCAGGTAAGCCGGGCTCGCGCCCGGCCATTTTTGTCCCTATTGCTGCCAGGTCCCTCCTAAATTGTCCCTGTATTGAGCCTCCCAACTTCGACTGCTGGTCCTTGGCAAAGGTAGGAGCACCCTTTGGGTGCAGTAGGAGTGCTGCTCCACTGTGAGACCCCACCACGGGGTAGGCGGTTATCCAGGTTTTTGGTGATCCTGGTCTGGGATGCCCCGTCCCTACATGCCTATGGCCTTATAATGGCAGGGTTCCCACTCCCCCTTCCGGGTCCCTTACTCTCCTCCGGGGGGGGGGGGGGGGGGGCTGACTCCCTGACCTTTATTTTTAGTGTGTGTGTTTGTTCACTGTTTATTCATGTTTATGTAAGTGTGTGTATGTTAACGTTCGGCCCGCACGCACGCTCTATTGCGGCGGCGGGCTGGTTCTCTTATGGTCGGCTCCGCGGCCATATTGGCCGGAGAGCGCAACCTTCTACCTTCCACAGGGAGGGGGGGGGCGGGGCCTGGCGCTCTCCCGCGTCGGCGGAGCGCGTCGGCCCGCCCCCCTTGGCGTTGTTTCGGCCGGCTCCAGCCCTATCGGCTGGAAGCGCGGCTTGGGAGGGAATCCCGCGTCGGAGGGGGGCGGGGCCATGTGCTGGCGTGCTCCGTGCTGGCCTGCCCCCTTCACCCTCTCCTCGTATGGACACCATCTCCTGCGTGAGTGCCCCATACAGGCTCCTTTAGCCAGACACCTGTGCTTATGCTCTCCTTGCCTGCCCTTCGGTCTGACCTCGGGTACATGTCGCCGGGCGTTATTACATACATCGGGGGCGCATGTGTATAAATGATATATTCATAGTTCGGTATATATGTGTATATATATATATATATATATATATATATATATATATGTATAATTGTGTGTGTGCCTATATGCCTTTTAATTGCTCTGTATGGCTGCTTGGCGATATAGACGTGATAATTATATATATACGTAGTCGGATACCTGTATATGAATATTTCGGCTGTGTGACTGTAATATCTATGCTAGGGCATCCCTTACTATGCTCTGCTCTTATGTGACCTATTTTGTGTGTTACAGGTGTCCCCGTATAAGTGCATTTTAAGGGGTCTCTCCCGGTCCTGGGGTCCTTAGATATAAATATTGTCCATCCCTAAAATCCTCCCACCGGGACTTTTAAGGGGCATCCCGGGTTGCTTATGTGTAATTCCCTACGGTCTTGCGACTGACCACAAAAATGTACCATATGGAGGCTCTGCAGGATACCAGGCACCTTCGGGACAATCCGGGCCATGTGTGGGGTATCCCTTATGGGGGAGAATGTGCTGATCTGTATACCATGCGCACAAAAGGCCATAACGCGGCAGTCTGATACCCAACCTTCGGGGTCGGCTCCTCCTGCTTCATCGCCTTCCCCTCCCCACCTGATCCGTACCCCAAGTGACATTGGTACTAGTGGGGAGTCGCTTTCTCATGTTTGGGCTAGGTTGGCCAGCATAGAGAAAATGATTGCTAGCACGGTGGGCAAGATGCCCCAGGCTAAAAAGAGACAGTTGTTGTCGGCCCAGCCCTTGTGGGACACTGGCGATGAATCCGCTGAATTGTCCGATTTTTCCCCACTTGAGGAGGGGGAATTGTATCAGGATTCAGAGGCTGACTATGGTCAGCCTGGGAATTCCAATGCCGGGCAGGCGCTGGGGGATGCCGTTGATACGGCCACTGTTTTGTCACATTTATTGGAGGTGTTGGATATTGATCCACCTGAGGCGCCCCCTCTTAAGAAGGGGGAATTTTTGGGGGCCCACAAGCCCCGTCTGGAATTCCCTACCCAGGGTAATTTTGATGCACTCATACTTAGGGAATGGGAGAGGCCCTGTCGGCTCCCTGGTGTACCTCAGGGATGGGATAAGAAGTATCCCTTTCCGGTGGAGGCGGTCAAGCGCTGGCCTTCTCCTCCCGAGGTCGACGCGCCCGTGTTAGGCTTGACCAACTCTTCTGTACTGAACACCCCTGACGCCTCTTCCCTTAAGGATGGCGAGGACAAGCGCCTGGATCAGATAGCGTGCCACGCATTTGCCAACGTGGGCTCGGCCCTGCGACTGGTTAGTGCATCTGCCATGGTGTCGCTGGCTACCAGGTCTCTTATCAGGGACTGGCTGAATAACGCTCAGCTGGATCCAGCTAGCGCTGAGTTTGCTGTACTTAAGAAGTGTGAAGTGTTCATGGATTTTGTCATGGCTGCGATGGAAGACTCTATTGTCGTGTGTAGTAGGACGTCAGCCTTGCTGGTGGCCATGCGCAGACTGGTCTGGCTCCGTCAGTGGACAGCGGACGTTGGAGCCAAGAAGTCACTCACAGCTCTCCCCTTCTTGGGGGCGCGGCTGTTTGGAGATAAATTGGATGCTTTTGCTAAAGGCGGAAAGTTACCTCAGCGGAGGAAGCAGCGCCGTCCCTTTCGGGGGGCGGGCTCGTTCACTCCTTCCTTTCGAGGGGCCAGAGCGTCTAGGGGTCTGGCCTTCTCGGGGGTCAGGGGCTTGTCCTGGAACAGAGGCAGAGGTTGGGCACGTCCCGCGGCTGCCTGTGGTTCCAAGCCCAAGCCTGCCGTTAAACAGGCTCAGCAATGAAGGGGCGCCCTCACCCGTAAGGGTGGGGGGACGGCTGCGGCTCTTCTTCCGGTCTGGGCCCGGGAGGTCACAGACAATTGGATCTTGGAAGTGGTCTCCTCGGGGTACAAGCTGAAGTTCGAGTACTGGCCGCCCCCAAGATTCTTAAGGTCTCGGGTGCCCTCGGACCTTCAGGCTGCGCAGGGGCTCCTGTTGGCAGTGAAAAGCCTTCTGGAAATGGGGGTTATATGCCCGGTGCCTCCGTTGGAAAGAGGCAAGGGTTACTACTCCAACCTTTTCATGGTTCCCAAAAAGGAGGGTTCGGTGAGACCCATTCTAGATCTCAAGGTTCTCAACAGGTTTATCAGAGCCAAAAAGTTCCGCATGGAACTGCGCTCGGCTATCAATTCCCTTCGCCAAGGGGATTTTATGACATCCATAGACATCAAGGATGCGTATCTGCATTTTCCAATTTTTCAGGCACATCAGAGATTTCTCCGGTTTGCGGTGGAGGATCAACATTATCAATTCGTAGCTCTTCCCTTCGGTCTGACCTCGGCACCGAGGAAGAAGCCAGTAATTACAGGCCAGTTAATTTAACATCTATAGTGGTCAAATGGAAACAGACCCAACAGCACGGCTTTACTGAGGGCCGATCATGTCAGACCAATCTTATTGATTTCTTTGACAATGTCACTAAAGTGTTAGATGAAGGTGGTGCTGTGGATATCACCTATCTGGAATTTAGCAAAGCCTTTGACACTGTACCACATAAAGAGCTCATAGATAAGTTATTGAAGGTAGGACTCAATCCCTGGATAGTTCAGTAGATTTCCAGTTGGCTGAAGGATCGGTATCAGAGAGTTGTTGATAATGACGTAAAATCTGAACAAAGGCGAGTTACAAGTGGTGTGCCGCAAGGCTCTGTCCTGGGCCCCATTCTTTTTAATATGTTTGTAAGTGACATAGGAGAAGGCTTGGTAGGAAAAGTTTGCCTGTTTGCTGATGATACAAAGGTTAGTAATTGGGTTAATCATTCTTGGAGGTGTCTGCAACATGGAAAATGATTTAGCTTTACTGGATAGATGGTCAAAACTGATTGAAACTAGAGTTTAATGTCTCTAAATGTAAAATCATGCACTTGGGTAGAAGGAATCCCTGCGCTGAGTACCATATAGGCAGTACTGTGTTAGCCAGGACCTCGGAGGAGAGAGATTTAGGGGTACTGATTACTGATAGCTGCAAGATGAGTGGACAGTGTAGCCAGGCAGTGGGAAAAGCAAGCAGGATGCTCGGCTGCATAGCTCGAGGCATCACCAGTAGGAAGAGGGAGGTTGTGATGCCACTGTATAGAGCCCTGGTGAGGCCACAGCTAGAATACTGTGGGCAGTTCTGGAGACCTGCAAAAAGACATTATTCAAATAGAACGTGTCCAAAGGCAAAGGAAGGCAAAGGAAGATGGTGGAACGACTTAAACTTAAAACTTATCAGGAGAGACTTAAAGAACTTAATTTGTACAGTCTGGAGGAAAGAAGGGAGAGGGGGGACATGATTGAGACCTTTAAATATGTAAAAGGATTGAATAAGGTTCAGGAGGGATGTGTTTTTAAGAAGAAACTTAATGATAGAACAAGGGGGCACAACCTAAAGCTAGACCGTATGGTCTCCTTTTGCTGTCAACCTTCTATGTTTCTATTTAAACACTATAATCTACCTAGCTTGTGACCAATGCCCTGGGAAACCGAGTTTAAGAAATAACATATAAACTGTTATAAACCATTGCAAAGTTATTTTGAATCTAACAAGTGGCAAGGGTATACCATAAGTTATAGAGGCATGGTTATGCATAAAAATGGTGTTACATTATATGATCTACTCGAATCAACTCAATACACTAGCCGGACCATCACTGGTGTGATTTTCGGCCTCATCCTCCACTGCTTGTCCCTAACTTTAGTCCCAGAAACTGCCGATTCTACAAGTGAAGTTGATGTGTGACACCCATCTATGTCTTGTGTACTCGATCACTGGAACACTCGGGAATATATATCCAACTGCTATAATAAATACAGCACATAAAAGCAAGATTTAGGGCCTGATTTATCAAGCACTTCTGCCAGATCACATCACATTTGTACCGAATAGGATATATAATTTCTTCAGCATGTTGCTCCACCGTTAATGTTTTAGAAAATATGTATCTTGCAGTGCAAAAAAAAAAAAAACATCTTGCAGTGTAAAAAAAAAAATAATACTTTATATTTTGCACCACTCTAATTTGCTCCAATGTGGCGAAATCTGGCAGAAGTGCTTGATAAATCAGGCCTTTAGTTTTGTATGATAAAATGGTCATTTACCTCCTCCCTAAATTCATTGGTTAAATGGTAGAATGGTGATCAGAAGAGATTAGTAGTTTGCGAGGACAAAATCTAAAACTAAATTATTGTGTTATATGCTGTTTATTGCCTCAATGTTCTCAGTAAATTTGGTAATGTAGTCTGTAAGCTGCTTTCTATAAATCATAAGCTAGGTGGCGAAATAAAGATTAGCAGCCAGGAGTTTTAAACATTGGAGTTAAATAAAACATTTTCGTTAGATTCCCACACCAGCTAATTACTCATAAACTGGTAAAGTGGTCTTTTTACAGGTCCACAGGGTTTCAAAACCTGGAAAGAAGATAAAGGACCAATGGTCTGTCCCCCAGGGGTACCCCAGTTTGGAGTGCCCCACTGTGTGAAACCCCGCCATTTGCTCAAGAAACGTACCTGCCCTCGGTTTAACGGCACATACGTGGCCGCTCGTTCAATCAGCTTCTCCTGCCGCGCATATTAATGTTCGAGAAGCTGAATAGAATCCCCAGCCGTACACATCGGTGGTGCGTGGCATCTCTTGCATCCTTCAGCTGTGCGTCGTGGGCGTGTTGGAAAGGTAAGAATTGCAGGTGACTGAGGGAATTTTACAGAGCAGGGCATCCCAGTCCGGGGATGCCCCGGGGAGATGGAATCAGCTGGCCCTGAAGTCTCGTAGACTTTAAAGTGGACCAACACCCAGGATTTTGACTATCCTGGGTCTTGGTCCACTTCGGTGGGGCACCCCCGATCGGGGTGCCCCGCTGTGTGAAACCCCCCCTAACCCCCCGAAAAACTCACCTCTCCCCGCTCCCAGCGCCGACGTACAAGAACGTCTAAGCGGCAGCCGCCGCCGCCGCCTCCCTCGCGTCACTTTCGGCGCGTGCGCGCCCCCGCCGGCCATTCGCAGACGGCCGGCGCGGGCACGCGCACGCCTACAGGAGCGCGAGGGAGGCGGCGGCGGCCGGCCGCCGCCGAAGATAAGGTAAGGAGTTTGGGGTGTTTGGGGGGGTTTCACCCCGCGGGACATCCCGATCTCGGATGTCCCGCGGGGTGGGGGGTGATCGGCCCGGGAATCTTATAGATTCCCGGGCCGATCACCCGTGGGTGTTGGTCCACTTTAAGGATGATTTTGGTCCAATTTATTTATGCATCTTCCAAATCAGGGGGGCATTTGTGGCCTAGAGTACCAGCCACGGGACATGACAGAAGTTCTCTTGAGCAAGGCACCTAAGCCGCCTGCTCCCTGGGCACCTTAATTAGATGTAAACCCACTGCCCGGATGTGTTAAATGTGGAGGAAAAATTCCTAAATGTACACAAGCTTTCTCTGGCCATTTACCCCCCCCCCCCCCAAATAATGTGAGTTTATCCAAAAGTGGTACATAAAAATGAGCCGCGCTTCTTTTCAGCCAGTTGTGCTGCTTCTTAATACACTCCAATTCGAATTCCTGCCTCCCTAGTCTCCCTTCCAGGACCCCTGTAGCTGACCCCACTGTACCCTGCCCAGCCCATCTTCTTTCCCTGCAATGCTATATCTCTAGATCATGTATTTTGAACGGCATACCCACTGGCTCATAGGCTGGCTGGGCCGGTAAAATTCTGAGTCTGCCACTGGCAGCGGGTATCCACCGATTTATCCATCAATTCCATCCATCCATTGCTCCTCTCTATGTCCTACTCTTTTTATTGATGTGATTTTACAAGACACCTCTGGTCAGTGAGTGGCAGCATTGGGCCTTTTTGTTTTCAAGTGCCTTTTTTCAGACTCTCATATATAAATCACTTCCTCAAGTTTTACTTATCGACCATTCAGTCATGGGACACAATAAGCCTGTTGAACAATACAACCTAAAGAGTAAGGTGGATGAGCTACTTTGGTAAAACAGGAATGGCATAGATACAGTGGCATTCATTAGTAGACTTGTAAAATTACTTTCCATAATTCCAAACTGTTCAAATCATTGCGTTTTAGTACCAATACTGGTTTTCTGTCAGCATTTGTTTTCTGCGTGGTATAATGTTGTGAACCCTAGTTACTCGACATCATAGTAACAGAGGCTAATTAAAAACTTTAGTCCATCCAGTTTAGCCTATTTATCTCCTTCCAGTGGTCTAGTAGCCATAGCTGGAAATGTTATTACATAAGGCATCCAGGCCTTTTAGTGTATCCTTCCTAACTATTTCCTCTGGTAGAAAGTTCCATAGTCTCACTGCTCTTAAAGAGAAGAATCCCCTCCTATGTCAGTGGAGGAGGCGCCTTTTTCCAACCTTAGTGGATGCCCTCGGGTTGTGGTTACAGTTTGGGGTTTGTATTGACCGCGAATATATTTACACACAGTTATTAGATCACCCCTCGGGTATCTCTTTTTCAAACTAAATAAGCCTAACTCAATCTTTCAGGGTACTCTAGTCCATGCACTCCATGTATTACCTTAGTTGCCGACCTTTGAATGTGCTCCAGTTCTGTCCTTCTTACACACTGGTGCCCAGAACTGTACACAATATTCCATATGCAATCTGACTTGTACAGGGGTAAAATTATGCTCTGGTCATGTGCACCTATGTCCCTCTTGATGCACCTCATGATCCTGTTTTTGCCTTGACAGCTGCTGCCTGGCATTGATCACTACAGTTAAATTTATTGATAACTAAAACCCCTAGGTCCTTTTCCATTGTAGTTTTACCAAGCATTTTCTTATTTAATGTGTAATCACGGCAGAAATGTTTTCTTCCTATGTGCATAACCTTGCATTTATCTGTGTTAAACTTCATTTGCCACTTTACTGCCCATGCTTCTAATTTATCTAAATCTGTTTGTAGCTGCCTACTGTCCTCCTTTGTGTTAATTACTTTACACAGTTTAATATCATCTGAAAAGATTGATACTTTACTCTTTAATCCATACCCTATGTCATTAATATATATATTGAAGAGAATTGGGCCCAATACTGACCCTTGCGGTACTCCGCTGGTAACATCCAAGCTTTCTCATCTTTTGTACCAGTCTTTTATGCGGCACAGTATCAAATGCTTTAGAAAGGTCAAGATATATGGTATCCACTGCCTCTCCCTCTGATCCATTCTTGAACTTATAAAAGCTGGTAAGGTTTGTTATGTTGATATGGAGTAATAAGGTCATTTATTGAATCTACAAATATTAGAAATAACAGCTTGTCTATTACTGTACATAACTACCTTAAAACACAGAGATGTATGCCACCTGGCCCCGGGGATGCACTTCTTCCTTGGTTAGTGACATTAGTGGAGAGTTTAGGTTATTGCTCCGCATTTCACCTGGCATGTTACATTCTTTTGTGAATATGGAAGCAAAGAAGATATTTAATACGTTTCTCATTCCCCTCTATAGTTGTCCCCTCCTTGCCTTGCAGGGGGCCCACACCCTCTGGTTTGTATATTTTACTGTTTATGTAGCTAAGGAATATCTTGGGCTTCACTTTACTTCATTTATGGCAAAGAGTGTAAATCCTAGAGACCGTTGGGCACTAAATGTATAAAGCTTTATCAGCATAATAGAACACTTGGGGATAACTGAGGATTTTATTTTAATACAGGAACATAACATAAAAAAACAGCAAGAGGGTGTTCCCAATATAACCACTTTCTCCAATTCAGAATTTATAAAGGAATTTAGAGTCGCCAAAGGAAATCATGTACTTTTTTTTTTAACTTTGATATGTTAAAGTTTTTTTTTTTTTAAACTGCCCATGAAATATATTTGGACTTCATAACTATGATAACCGAATAATCAAGAAAAGCTGGGCAATGATATTGGTATTGATATGGTAGTTAATATGCCTGCAGACATCGCCCAAATGATTGGAACTTCAAACGCTGGAGTAATGCTTTCCCAGTGTGAAGTCAAGAAAGTCTAATGAGATAACCACTGGAGTCCCTGAATTTAGAATGCCAGTAGCTGGCCAATATATATATATATATATATATATATATATATATATATATATATATATATATATTTATTATTTACTTTAAAGCTAGATGGCAGATTCCTCCAAACGGGCAGGAGTTTGATTGCACTAAGGTTTCTGCACTTTAATGCCTGCAGTGGTAACATCAATTTATTGACAGTTTCAATCATTTCCTAGAACTGTCACTATGACTTGAGTTTGGCCAATGATTTTGTAAGCATCTATAGTTCCCAGAAAATCCTTTGAATCTCTCTTAGACTTAGTAAAATCAATGTCCAGACAGACAAATAAACTACAATTTCATTTAGCCCCAAACTTCCTTAAAGGAGCACTGTCAAGAAATAAAATCCATATAAATATGCTGGGAGACGGGAGGGGAGGTCACTTTTACACCCGCCATCCAGCCAGGCTTGTTTTCCTGTATTTTAATGGAAGGAAGAAGAAATCAGGAGTGACAGGCTCTGGCACCCCTGATACACTAAACCTGTCACCCCTGGATTTTATTCTTACGACAAGAGGAAAAAACACAAGCTTAGCAGAGTTTTATTCCTTTTGGGTGTTTAAGTGTCCCCTCCTCCCATTCCACAAATTACACAATTTCATGATAGTGCTCCTTTAAGGTTACTCATCTTTAAAATTGATCGCCCCAGAGCTGAGAAAAATTACTATTTGTGCCATCTGCTTTTTACAAACTTCTGGCCAGTGGGTTGTGGTCGCTTTCTCTGGAGTGGCAGTATAGGGGCTGCTTTTATGCTGTATTTTTATTGCATTGCCTGGTGGGGTAACAGAGAGAGCAGCAGGCCGTGATCATGCAGCTGCCCATTCAATAGATACGAGCAGTGCTGCTTCATCCTGGGGTAACACTGGGAGGGAGAAAGGAAGGGAGAGCGGGGTACCAGATTAAGAGGTATGAAAGGACGTTCTATCCCCCTGGACAATGGAACTGCAAAACGATGCCCAGAGAAGATGAATCATCTGCTGATAGTGAAACAACCTTGGCTGGACAATCCCTTTTAAGGGCTTGTTATACTTGTATAAAGAATTGAATATTTACTGTGTATAACTTTTCTAATTCCTAGAAAGTACTAACTAACAACCTTGTTTATCTTTTGTTACTAATCGAAAAGCGAGATTATTAGGGTTGTGGCGTTGTCATTTTGTTGTGTCTAACTTCTTATGCTGACTTTCCAGAAGCAGTTTGGTGTTTTGTAGTAAGTGCATCAACCAAGGGCATCAGTTGTTGCTAATATAGGAACGAGGGCAGATCTAGAAATTCAGGAAACTGCTGGACGTGCATTCACAACTTCTTTATGCGCATCTTTACACATGTGCTGTAAGGGCCATGCAGTCTGACATCCCTGAGAAACACATAGACATGCAAAGACAAACCAGCAATTTCCTGCTGGCATTTCTAATTCTTGTAAAGACTAAAAGGCAGGCTTTGCTGGGTGTGCATTTGTCCCAGTGCATACATGCAAGATTCTCCCTGCACATGCACTGTACTAGTTTGTGAAGGTCTTTATTAAACCGAACCAACAACCTTACAAGAAAAAGTGCACATATGCATTCCTCCGCAGGGCAATTCAGATTGCTGCACATAAAAATTAATTTACTTTTTGTAACTCCTGTTGTGGTCAATTTGAATGTCCTATGGAGCTGCAGATAGCCTGCAAAGAGGAAGTGCTGCTGGGTTTCCTGCCACTGTGCATTGTGGGTTATGCCGGTTAAATCCAGGCAGCAGCACAGCTGGTAAGGGAAGCCACTGGTGTGCTTCAAGATTATTGCAACCAAGAGAAAATTGGTGAGGTAGTGTTTCAGCTTTGACCAGGTACAAGAAAGCAAATGTACCGGTAAGTGCTGACAATGATTCAGTATCATGCATGCAGATAGAGCACGTGAGTTTGGTGAAGTCTTTGTTTCAGCTGAGCAAAGTTATTGGTCCGGTTTAAGTCTCATTCTAAATGTTGACGCTGTCTTCATTTTTTCCCTACCTTCTCACCGTTACATTACAGTTTTGGCTGCATAAATGATAGGACTTCAAACCAGCAACGTCCTGGTGGCAGCTGCATGCAGAAAGGAAGCAGGCCTCACTGGGTGCGCATTTGTCACCCAATGAACACATGCAGGCTTCTTTGTGCACATGTCTTGCTGCATATGCGCTATAGGGCCACAGGGGCCTTGTCCCTGATGAACTGTTCATATGCTGATTTTGCTTCCAGAAGCAATTTCGGTGCTTTGTACAAAGTGGATCAACTGAGGGCAGATGATCTTTGCATATTCTTATTTTTAGGTTAGTAAGTTTGTGGCTCAACTGCTTTTGCTCCTCTAATAACGGATGCAGATCTAGAAATTTGGCAAATTGATTTATTGGAAATGTAGGTAGTAGAAGTTTGTATGGTTGTCCAAGGAAATGGCTTGGTTGCATGCCTATTTATGAATGCAGTAATAAATAGCAAATGCCAACTTTTTATATTATATTCGCATAGTGTTTCCACCTAAGCTGTTTAGCACTTCCTGTGTTCTATCCGTAGGTGCTTCAATATTTTGTTTCCACAGGTGATTTTGTCTGACCTTTGTACAATTTCAAATGCGTTATAATTAGTATTTTTAAAAAGCTTGTAATGCAGCATTTTTGATGTAACCATTTTATTTAATATAGTAGCACCTGCTGCTTGTTCCAATCTCCTGCTCTCTGCCGGGTGCCAGGAACAGCATAGACTGCTGCTAGAAGCTGAAAAACAAGTTTAATTTTTTTCCCAAGGTCTGTTAATGCCACAAAGAGATGCCAAGATTTGGTTAAGTGAGATCAGCATTGAGGGATAAACAAGCCGACCAGGAATATGAGAGCAAAATATATTGCCTTCTGTTCAGTGGATGATTGCCGTATATATAGTGCTTGAAATCCCTAGTGCATTGTATGCATATCAGGACCCCTATCTGGTTATTCACTTTGTCCCCATTATTTGGTTTAAAGAATATTTTTCCCTTCATCCTTCATGACGACCCACCGAGAGAGAGTGGCTCCAGCCCCTGGGAGGAAACACAGAGGTTAAAACCCCACCCCTTCCTGTCTACCTCAATTATTTTATGTTTCCTCCCTAAGGAACCACTGGACAGATAGGCTGCAGCCAATTTTTTATTTTAATTTGTTGTTTTCCGCTCCATGAGCCCCTGGGGAAGCCCGCTATGATCGGGTGTAGGTCACCCGAGGTCTGGAGGTGGCCCAGGGCAGTCCCTCATAGCCTGGCAGCACATGAGTGCTGTCCCCTTTAAATCTAAGCTAATAGCAGTGGGCAGCAGTGCATTTGTCTGGGAGAACCTGGTCAGATTTACCTCTGGTTGGAGACGGCTAGGGTAATTTTTCCTTGTTTTTTGTCTGAGATACAGGGGGAGGAGACTCGCAACAGCTGACCTGGCTGCGCTCTTACTTCACTGCCGGGCGCTGCCTCTACACATAGGGCAACTCGGAAGTGTAAGCATTAATACGCCAGCCGTTGCAGCGGCTGGAAGGTATTCAGAATGGAGCAGCAGTGGCACAGCATTGAGGTGGTGGTGACCTGGCAGCCCACATCAATATAAAGCCTCCTTTCCTAGCCCACTAGAGTTTAGCAATCTCTGACAGAATAATCCAAGTTCAGGGAGTGTATCACCTAGCCTTAACACCTTGTGCAAAATGCCTCAGAAAAAGCCGGTAATGTAAAAATCTTGTTTTAGATTTTGCACCTTATGCTGAATCTTACCCTGCCCTCACTGGAAAATTTCAGGCAGGCGAAGCCCCAAGTACCGCTAACATCGTGGTTCACCTTCGGCCGCTCGCACTGCAATATTTTCGGTTCGGGCTAATCGGCAAGTACCGCTAACATCGCGGTTCTCCTCAGGCCACTCGCACTGCAACATTTTCGGCCGGGGCTAAGCGGCAAGTACCGCTAACATTGCGGTTCTCTTCCAGCCGCTCTCACTGGAAGATTTTTGGCCGGACGAAGCGGCAAGTACCGCTAACATCGCGGTTCTTCTCCGGCCTTCTCTGCCCAACCATTCTGGTGGCTCCTCGGTGGCCAAGAAGAAGCTGGTTCTCAGACATAGTAAGGATGTCAGAGGGCAACTCGTGGAGTTGGATCTTCTCACACAGGGGCCTCTAAGGCACCCCAATTCACATGTTCTGGCTTGGACGGCCTGGCTATTGAATCCTTTATCTTGGCAGAAAGGGTGTTCTTCTGCCATAGTGATGCAGACTATGATTCAGGCCAGGAAGAAGCCTTTATCAATGATCTACTATAGAGTCTGGCAAGCATTATCGCTTGGTGCGAATCCAGAAGGTTCGCTGGTAGAATTTTTTCTGTTCCCAGAATATTTGATTTTTTGGCAGAAAGGTCTTGTTTCCAATTGAGTACTTTAAAGGGACAGATGTCTGCTTTATCTATCTTTTTATTCAGAAACCCATTGCTGTGAATTAATGTATCAAAACTTTTTGTATATTGAGTCGCTCATGTGTGGTCTCCTCGTAAGAAGCTACTTCTGCCAGTTTAGGACCTGAACTTTATCAGCGTCCTCCTTTTGAACTATTGGCAGATGCATCATTAAGTTTATTGACTCTTAAGGTTATATTTTTTAGTGGCAATAACCTCAGTAAGGAAGGTTTCTGAAATAGCAGCTTATCAGTTAAGTCTCCTTATTTAGTGTTACATAAGGGCTAGGTTGTCTTCTGCTTTAAACAGGATGTTCTTCCTAAGGTGGTTTCCATCTTAATGAAGAGGTGAATTGCCTTCCTTATGTCCTACTCCAGTGTCCGATAAAGAAATGATTCTTCATTGCTGGATGTAGTGAAAAGCACTAAGATACTATCTCATTGCTACACAATCTTTGCGTAGGTCGAACTCCTTATGTTTCATACCTGAGGGTCCACGGAAAGGTCTTCCACCATCTAAGTCTACCATCAGCGATGGATTAGACAGGCAGTGGTAGGAGGCTATATTCCCTAAGGGGAAGGATTCTTCTTTTAGGACTACTGCTCATTTGACAAGAGCTATTGGAGCTTCTTGGGCTTTTTATCAAGCTTCAATAGAACAAGTATGCAAAGCCGCTACTTGGTTTTCAGCTCATCCATTTACCAAATTCTATAAGGTAGAGCCTTTTGGTAGGAAGGAATTACATACAGTGGTAATTAGATGGTTTTGGAATGTCTTATTCCTGAAAGGAATAAGGGTTTTTGGAATGTCTTATTCCTGAAAGGAATAAGGGTTTTTGGAATGTCTTATTCCTGAAAGGAATAGGGGTTTTTGGAATGTGTTATTCATAAAAAGGAATAAGGGTGTTTGGAATGTCTTATTCCTGAAAGGAATAAGGGTTTTTGGAATGTCTTGTTCCTGAAGGAATAAGGTTTTTGGGGATCCCACCCGAATTTGGGTACTGCTTTTGGAGGTCCCATTCGTTTCTGAATTCTTCTGATGGCCTGAATAAAATTGGAAGAGAAAAGAGAATTCTGTGAGTACTCACCTGTAGAATTAATTTCTCTTCCATTATTACTTCAGGACATCAGACCCTCCCTGTCTGCTAGGTTACTATGTCCATGTCTTGGATGCCTAGTTTTAGTGGAGTGGTAAATATGTAAATAGTTGCTGTAAATAATGATCAGCATTTTAAAAAAATAATTAAAGGGAAAGAGGAGTGTTGTATTTTGTCTCCAGCCTTTTGTTTCCTACAGGATAGTTCCCAGGCAGCCGGTTCTACTGCATTTCAATTAAACTGAAGTGCATCAAGTCAGCCAGGTGGTTATAGGCCCGGGAGGTGGAGACACATCTTTGTTCTTGCAGACCACACCCTTCGGGAAAGGTTAACCCATTCGTTTCTGAATTCTTCTGATGTCCTGAAGTAATAATGGAAGAAATTAATTCTACAGGTGAGTACTCACAGTATTTTGTTTTTTCACAGTAAATGCTGGCAGCGGCTGAAGCGGGGGGGGGGGGGGGGAGGGCTATTCCGGGCCCTCTCCTAAAGCAGGGGGGGGGGATCAGAGGCCCCCTGGGTGAAGAGGAGACCTGGTCGGATCGATTAAGGGATCAGGTGAGTGGCTTTTTTCAATTTGTTTTTGGGTCACTAGAAGGGGGAAATGCTGTCATTAAAGGGTTAATAATGGCTGATGTTCTGGGTTAAAGTACTCCACTGCTTTTACTAGCAAGTAAAGGCCTTAAAGATTAAATAGTAATAACATCACACCTTCTCCACTTGACCTAAACCCTATTGAGAACTTATGGGCCCTTGTTTAATAGGAGTTTTCCAGTAAACAAGAACAGTTCACATCTCTGAGCAGTCTCGGAGGCTGTGGTTGCTGCTTTACCATAAATTGATTGCCAATTCACACCTAGCCATTTGCATTGTAGTAGAAATCCTGCAAAGTGTCAACAGCAACAATACACAGCCCTTTAAAGTAAATGGACCCTTGCATTTTTAGTATTACGCTTTACCTGCAGTGTGGTGCAGTAAAAAGGCCATACTCACGGCCTCCTCCTGATCCATTGCTGCTGTCATGGGCTTCTTCCTTCTCCGGCCCAGAGCCTGCTGCACCCACCTTCTTTGGGTCCTTGCTAGAGCATGGGACTTAAGAGGGCTGCCCCAAAAAAAGTGGTTATTACACCTGCTAGACCGGCGGTTGCTGGTTTCTTTTGCTTACATTTTCTGAAGGAGCACAGAGCTTCATCCTCCACCTGCTGTTGCCACGCTGCCTCCTCCGGCTTCAGGTGCATGTGCCACCACTGCCTCCACTGCAGGGGGGACATGAAACAAAGGTGCAGCTCGGGTTGCCGTGTAGTGCCACCTCTGCAGTACATCATATAGGAGGCATAGCACACTACACAATTGTGTACTGCATTGTACTGAGTTTCCGCAATAGAAAAGGGAAAGAGGCCTAACAGATGAATATATACAAATATGATGAATACATTTTAACATTTCATTTAGTTGCATGATACTTCTGCACACCAAATTGTTGCCCAATAATTCTACACACAAGCCCTTTAGTGGTTCAATAATAAAAGTACCGTATTTTTCGCCCTATAAGACGCACCTGCCCATAAGACGCATCTAGGATTTGGGGGAAGAAAATAAGAAAAAAAAAATTTCAATCAAAAACACACCATTACAGACAGTGTGGCATTCCCCTATCCAATTCCCATAGGCCGTGTGGAATGCCCCCATTCCATAGACAGTGTAGCATGCCCCCATCCCATTCCCCGTATATCCAGTGTGGCATCCCCCCCTCCCATTCCCCATATACCCATTGGCTGTGTGGCATCCCCCTCTCCCCCCATTAGTATAGGCTGTGTGGCATCCCTCTCTCCCCATTCCCATAGGCAGTGTGGCATCCCCCTCTCCCCATTAGCATGGGCTGTGTGGCATCCCCCTCTCCCCATTAGCATGGGCTGTGTGGCATCCCCCTCTCCCCATTAGCATGGGCTGTGTGGCATCCCCCTCCCCCCATTAGCATGGGCTGTGTGGCATCCCCCTCTCCCCATTAGCATGGGCTGTGTGGCATCCCCCTCTCCCCATTCCCATAGGCTGTGTGGCATCCCCCTCCCCCCATTCCCATAGGCTGTGTGGCATCCCCCATTCCCATAGGCTGTGTGACACCCCCCTCCCCCCATTCCCATAGGCTGTGTGGCATACCCCTCCCCCCATTCCCAAAGGCTGTGTGGCATCCCCCTCACCCCATTCCCATAGGCTGTGTGGCATCCCCATCCCCCCATTCCCATAGGCTGTGTGGCATACCCCTCCCCCCATTCCCAAAGGCTGTGTGGCATCCCCCTCCCCCCATTCCCATAGGCTGTGTGGCATACCCCTCCCCCCATTCCCAAAGGCTGTGTGGCATCCCCATCCCCCCATTCCCATAGGCTGTGTGGCATACCCCTCCCCCCATTCCCATAGGCTGTGTGGCATCCCCATCCCCATTGGCTGTGTGGCATACCCCTCCCCCCATTCCCAAAGGCTGTGTGGCATCCCCATCCCCCCATTCCCATAGGCTGTGTGGCATACCCCTCCCCCCATTCCCAAAGGCTGTGTGGCATCCCCATCCCCCCATTCCCAAAGGCTGTGTGGCATCCCCATCCCCCCCCATTCCCATAGGCTGTGTGGCATACCCCTCCCCCCATTCCCAAAGGCTGTGTGGCATCCCCATCCCCCTATTCCCATAGGCTGTGTGGCATCCCCATCCCCCCATTCCCATAGGCTGTGTGGCATACCCCTCCCCCCATTCCCAAAGGCTGTGTGGCATCCCCATCCCCCCATTCCCATAGGCTGTGTGGCATCCCCATCCCCATTGGCTGTGTGGCATACCCCTCCCCCCATTCCCAAAGGCTGTGTGGCATCCCCATCCCCCATTCCCATAGGCTGTGTGGCCCCTCTCCCCCCATTCCCAAAGGCTGTGTGGCATCCCCATCCCCCCATTCCCAAAGGCTGTGTGGCATCCCCATCCCCCCATTCCCAAAGGCTGTGTGGCATCCCCATCCCCCCATTCCCATAGGCTGTGTGGCATCCCCCTCCCCCCATTAGTATAGGCTGTGTGGCCCCTCTCCCCCCCCCCATTAGAATAGGCTGTTGCCCCTCTCCCCCCATTCCCACCCCCCTCCCCCCATTAGTATAGGCAGGCGCCATAGTAAAAAAAAAAAAAAAAAAGTTAAACTCACCTGTCCGCTGACACCACTGCGCTGAGCGGCCGGCTCCGTGAATGGGGTGGGCGTGGCCTGCGCCGCAGCGTCGACGCAGGCCACGCCCACCCCATTCACGAGCTGGCTCTGTCCCGGCCCCGCCGCTGCGATCGCTGTCTTTTCAGGCAGCGATGACAGCGGCGGGGCCAGAGACAGAGCCCCTGCCGCTCCTCCATCTGCTCCCCCACATGCGATCACGAAGGTCCGGGCAGCGGGTGGGCATGGCCTGCGCCGGTGCAGGCCACGCCCACCCACTGCCGGGACCTTCGTGCTCGCGTGTGCTCTGAGCCCGGCAGCAGATGGAGGAGCGGCAGGGGCTCTGTCTCTGGCCCCGCCGCTGTCATCGCTGCCTGAAAAGACAGCGATCGCAGCGGCGGGGCCGGGACAGAGCCCCCGCCGCTTCTCTGGCCTCTCGCAGTGTGCCAGACAACGCGGGAGCGGGTCGGTTGGGTTTTTTTTTTTTAATTGTTTTTTTTTTTTTTTTTACATTCGCCCGATAAGGCGCACTGACATTTTTCCCCCACTTTTGGGGAAAAATAAGTGCGTCTTATAGGGCGAAAAATACGGTAACCCTTAAAATACAGCTTGCCTTATAAATGTACATGCAGTGTATTTGGATGCTGTCCCTGGTTCCTACCTGCCAGCATTTGTGTTTATTGAACTAAATGGTCTATTAGGTCTGGTACCCATCTCACCATATTGCTTCTAAGAGGGATTAGGAGATCGGATTGTCAAAGTCATTTTCAAGTGAATCTATTTCTGCGTTAACACCAAAGTCCACAGATCTGTAACAATATTATGCTATAGAGGTTTTAAAGGTGAGGCCAGCCATGCTAATTGGGTCTCTCTGCACTGTTAGGAAAGGAAGAGCTGTCCTTTCACATACCGTATTTTTCGCTCCATAGGACACACTTTTTTGCCCCCCAAAAGTGGGAAGGAAATGTTTGTGTCATTTGGTTGCACAATAATTCTGCACACATAAATAGTCTAATTGATTGTTTTGGATTTATAGACAGCACTGTAGTGGTTCAGTAATAATAGCAACCCTTAAAAATACAGTTTGCCTTATAACTGTACATGCAGTGTATTTGTATACTGTTCCTGGTTCCTACTTGCCAGCATTTGTGTTTATCAATGGCCTAAATGACCTATTAGGTCTGGTACCCAACTCACCATATTGCTTCTAGGAGGGATTAGATGATTGGATTGTCAAAGTCAGTTTCTAGTGAATCTATTTTTTGTGTTTTATGGAAAAAAGATACTCTTGCATCTGATGATCCTCGCAACCCTGGTTCTGGCAGGCTCTGGGAGGATAAACAGATGCAGGACACCGCAGCACAGGAACACCAAAAAGTAACTTCTTAGCTCACCAGGGATCCAGCGGTAGTCCCCTAGTGCTGGGTGCAGCCATCTTGGCTTTGCTGCATAGAGCGCCCACTTATTCACTTGAATGAGTGAGTGGGCAGGCAGGGGCACAGAGCAGGGAAGCCACTCTGTACATATTCTGTGCTAATGGATCCCAGATCCCGGGCGTGGTAAGGAGTTTATTCCCAGTATGTCACACACCCCGCTTCCGAATATTCATGACACTTGGGTAACTGTCCTGTAGAAGGCGATCTTGCAGAGATGACATGAAAAAAAGGAGCCCCTCCTGGCCCATAGATACCTGGGACCTCCCATCATTCCCCAGTCTTTCGTCTCTGCAGTCGGCGAGCAAGTCAGAAGATGGTTGTCTCCTCCTTGCAGGTAGCCGGGGTAACCCCCCGGCTTTTTGTTTCTATTGCTGCCTGTACCTTTTTTAATTTAAACTATAGCAGTATGCCTCCCAGCCTAGGCTGAAGGTCCAGGCAATGGTAGGCTGCACCTTGTGGTGTATATGGGAGCTAGCTCCCCCGTGAGACCCCATACAAAGGGGTAGGCGGTGTCCGGGTTGGTGATCCCGGCTTGGGATGCCCCGTCCCTCTTACCCATTCACCTATTGGTGTGGGTTCTCCCCCCTACCGTGTCCCTCTGTGCACCTTGGGGGAAGGGAGGCCTTTTCTCCTGTGGGTTGTTTTACTTTGGGGGAAAAGGTGCGTGGATTGTGTGTGTGTGTTTGTATGTGTTTTTGCGGCCGTTGTTGCTGGGCCGGTTTCACTTTTCAACAGGTGCTTGTGGGGCATCCTTTACGGGGGATAATGTACTTGTTTGCATACCTTGTGCTCAGCGGGCCATAACGCAGCAGTCGGGGGCCCAGGCGTCTGGGTCCGGGGTCCCGGCCTCATCTCCTTCCCCACCCTGCCTTATCCGTAACTCTAGTGATGTTGTCACAGGTGGGGAGTCGCAATCTGATGCATGTGCCAGACTGGCTAATATTGAGAAATGTATTTCTGGCTCTGTTGCCAGAAAGGCCTCGGCTAAGCGAAAACATTTGTCTCCAGCCGCGCCGGCCTTTGAGTTTGATGATTATGATTTCCTTGACTGGTCTGATTATTCCCCGCTAGAAGAAGGGGAATTATTTGAGGATTCTGAGGGTTCTGACAATCAGCAGTTTGTTGGTGCTGATACTGAGCAAGGGCAGGGGGATGCTGTGGATACCCCGAAGGTCTTGGCTCACCTTTTTTTGGTTCTGGCAATTTCTCCTCCTGAGGAGGCCGCTCCTCAAAAAGGGGAATTCTTTGGGTTGACTTCCAAGCCGCGCCTGGAGTTTCCAAATCAAAACCATTTTCATGGCATTATTCTTAAGGAATGGGAGAAGCCTACTCGGCTTCCAGGTATTCCTCAAGGTTGGGATAAAAAGTAACCCTTTCCGGTGGACGTGGTAAAACGATGGTCGTCCCCTCCCGAGGTGGATGCCCCGGTGCTCGGGTTATCCAATACTTCTATTTTGCATTCTCCTGACTCCACCACTCTCAAAGATGGTGAGGATAAACGCATTGATCAGATGGCTTGCCACGCGTTTGCTAGTGTCGGTTCAGCCTTGCGGCCTGTTTGTGCTTCGGCGCTTTTGGCAGTGGCTACCAGGTCTGTGGTTAGAGACCTGTTGAGTACCTCCAGGCTTGACCCGGCTAGTGATGAGTTCGCCGCCCTTAAGCGGTGTGAATTGTTCATGTCCTTTGTGCTTGCCGCCTTGGATGACACCATGGTCATGTGTGGTAGAACCTCGGCCTTGCTTGTAGCTATTCGGCGGTCGGTATGGTTGCGCCAGTGGGCGGCTGATTTTGTGGCCAAAAAGTCGCTTACAGCACTTCCCTTTGTGGGATTGCGGCTCTTTGGAGAAAGATTAGATTCTGTCACGAAAGGAGGGAAGTTACCTCAGCGTAAGAGGCAACGTCGTCCCTTTCGGGGGGTGGCCTCCTTTAACCCTTCCTTTCGTGGTGCCAGAACTGGCAGAGTTTTGGCCTTCTCTACCCTCAGAGGTGATTCCTGGAGTAGAGGCAGAGGTCACAATTGGAGTTCCAAGCCCGCTGCTAAGCCAGCTCAGCAATGAGGTGGCGCCCTCACCCTTGCGGGTGGGGGGACGGCTGCGGCACTTTTTCCAGGTCTGGGACCAGGAGGTCTCAGACAAATGGATTCTGGAAGTGGTGTCTTCCAGTTACAAGCTGGAATTCGAGATCTGGCCTCCTTCCAGATTCTTCAGGTCTCGAGTGCCTTCGGATCCACTGGCCGCACAGGGGCTCCGGGCGGCAGTAAGTTATCTGCTGGACATGGCTGTCATTTGCCCAGTGCCTTTCGTGGAAAGGGGCTTGGGATTCCATTCCAATCTATTCATGGTGCCCAAGAAGGACGGCTCCGTTCGACCCATTTTGGATCTGAAGCTCCTCAATCGATTTATCCGCTTCAGGAAGTTTCGCATGGAAACCTTGCGGTCAGCCGTCGATTCTCTTCGTCAGGGGGACTTCATGACGTCTATAGACATCAGGGATGCTTATATTCATGTACCTATCTTCCTTGCACACCAGAGATTCCTCAGGTTCGTGGTGGAAGATCAGCATTTTCAGTTTGTGGCCCTTCCATTCGGGCTTACCTCGGCTCCGAGGGTGTTCACCATAGTATTGGCGGGGGTGATGGCCCTCCTCAGAGTCCAGGGCATTCACATTGTACCATACCTGGACGACCTTCTCATTTTTTTTTGGCTTCCTCTCTCAGCCAAGCAGAGCTAGACAACAGAGTGGTGGTATCCACGCTGGAGAGGTTCGGTTGGGTGATCAACTATTCCAAGTCCTCCCTCTCCCCGTCCAGGGAGGTTTCGTTTCTGGGCATGACTCTGGATGCCTTTCAGGCCAGGGTGTTCCTTCCTCGCCCGTCTATCTGGCTAGGGATGAGATTAGTAGGTCTGATGGTGGCTTCCTTCGAGGCAGTCCCTTTTGCCCAGTTTTCACATGAAGACGCTTCAGCTCCATCTTCTAGCGACTTGGGACAAGTGTCCGCTGTCATTGGATCAGTCTTGTCTGCTGTCTCCCCGGGCTCAGCAGTCCCTTCAATGGTGGCTAGTGTCAAGCAATCTGTTGAAGGGCAGATCCTTTCTGACCCCTTGTTGGGAAACGGTCACCACGGACGCCAGCCTGTCGGGCTGGGGGGGCTTCTGGTTGGAACATCAGTTCCAGGGGTTATGGGGGCCTCGGGAGGCTCATACCCCTATCAACGTTTTGGAGCTACGGACCATTTGGTTGGTTCTGTCTCGCTTGACTCTTCTATTGCAGGGATTTCCAGTTCAAGTCCGATCGGACAATCGGACGACAGTCGCTTACATCAATCACCAAGGAGGGACTCGCAGCAGGAGTGCCCTCAGGGAGGTATCTCTGATCCTTGTTTGGGCAGAGAGCAATGTCCTATGCATCTCAGCCATTTACATCCCGGGAGTGGAGAACACAAAGGCAGATTCCCTGAGCAGGAGAACCTCTCGCCGAGGAGAATGGTCTCTCAGTTCCAAGGTATTCCAGTCCCTTTGTCACAAGTGGGGGACTCCGGAGGTGGATCTTTTTGCCTCTCGTCACAATCACAAGCTTCCTGCCTTTGTGTCTCTGTCTCAGGATCCTCTGGCCCTGGCAGTGGATGCCATGTCCCTGGCTTGGAGGGAACTGGGGTTTCTGTACCTGTTCCCCCCTTTCTCCGTGGTGGGCAAAGTGGTGCGCAAGCTGACTCTAGAAGGGGCACCAGCAATTCTGGTGGCTCCAAGGTGGCCAAGACGAGTGTGGTTCGCAGACGACGTGCGGCTGGCAGTAGATCAGTTTTATCTGCCTCTTCTTCTGGATCTTATCACCCAGGGTCAGCTACGCTACCCCAATTTACCAACGCTGGCTTTGACGGCGTGGCTGCTGAAACCTCCATCTTAAAGGAGGAAGGTCTTTCTGATGCGGTGGTTCAGACTCTTGTTAGAGCTAGGAAGAGATCTTCCTCTAACGTCTACTATAGGACTTGGAGGTCTTATATTTACTGGTGTGAGGCTAGGGCCTTGCCTTGTAGGGTGTTTTCTATTCCCAGAATTCTGGAGTTTCTTCAGCATGGTCTGGACCCGGGGTTCCAGCTTAGTACTTTGAAGGGGCAGGTTTCTGCCCTGGCGGTTTTCTTTCAAAGGTCTTTTGCCCTTCATCCCCTGGTTTAGACATTTTTCCAGGGGGATACTCATGTGCGGCCTCCTAGAAAGCCCTTGCTGCCGGTTTGGGATTTAAACTTGGTTCTGTCGGCTCTCCAGGGGCCCCCTTTTGAGCCGGTGCATGATATTGCTCTTTCTCAGCCACCAAAAAGGCAACTTTCTGAGTGAGCAATTACCTCTGTTCGGCGTGTCTCTGAGTTGGCGGCCTTGTCTATTCAGGCTCCTTACTTTGAGAGGCACCTGGACAAGGTAGTTTTCCGCTTTAAGCCGGATTTCCTTCCTAAGGTGGTTTCGGCCTTCCACCTCAATCAGGATGTAGTTCTCCCTTCCTTGTGTCCTAAGCCTAGTAATGACAAGGAGAGGACCTTACATTCTTTGCATGTGGTTCGATGTGTGAAATATTATTTGGTGGCTACTTTTCCTTTTCGTAAGACGGACGCCTTTGTGCCCTCCGGGCCCAGGGAAGGTCTGGCGCCTCTAAGTCTTCCGTTAGTAAATGGATTCGACAGGCCATTGTTGGGGCCTATACTGCCAAGGGGAAGGTTCCCCCTTTTCGTGTTACTGCTCATTCTACTCGTGCTGTTGGAGCATCTTGGGCTTTTCAGCATCAGGCTTCTGTTAAACAAGTTGGTAAGGCTGCTACTTGGTCTTCTGTTCATACTTTTTCCAAGTTTTATAAGGTGATGTGCGGGCCTCAGTGGATGTTGTTTTTGGCCCCAAAGTTTAAGTTTGCATTATTGCCTTTTTGGGATCCCCACCCATTATGGGCACTGCTATTGGATGTCCCAAGTGTCATGAATATTCGGAAGCGGGTGTGTGACATACTGGGAATAATACCATTTTGTGATTACTCACCTGTAAAATGGTTATTACAAGTATGTCACACACCCCGCTTCATCCCGCCCTTTTTTGTGGGATCCTTTATATGGTGAACTTTTTTCTTTGCTGTTTACATTTGGCTCTTCCTGGTCCCTTTACTGCTGTCTTATACTGGGGAATGATGGGAGGTCCCAGGTATTTATGGGCCAGGAGGGGCTCCTTTTTTTCATGTGATCTCTGCAAGATAGCCCTCTACAGGACAGTTACCCAAGTGTCATGAATATTCGGAAGTGGGGTAGTGTGACATACTTGTAATAACCATTTTACAGGTGAGTAATCACAAAATGGTATTTTTTTGGGACCTTTTTGTGCGGGATTCTGTCATACAGTCTGTCATTTATAGGGGATTTGAGGTTTATGTACACTGCCTTTTTATGGGGTGAATTCTGCACACTGCCTGATTTACGTGATTCAGGGGATTCTGCACACTGCTTGTTATAGTGTAATTTTGAGGGCGAATTCTGCACACAACTTATTATAGGGGGATTGGGAGGGTCATGCATGCTGCTTGTTATAAGGTGATTGGGAGGGATTCTGCGTACTGCTTTCAATTGTGTGGGTGTGTGTCTGTGTGTGTGTGTGTGTGGGGGGGGGGGGGGTTCTGCACACTGCCTGTTAATGGGTGGATTATGCACACTGCCTTTTATGAGGTGATTTTGTGGGGACGCCCTTTTGGCTGACTGACTGTTATGGGGTGATTGAGGTAATTCTGCCACTTTACTGTTTTAGGTTCTTATTTTTATCTTCTAAACCCTAGGTGCTTCGTATAGTCAGGTGTGTCTTATGGTGCAAAACATACAGTAATTTAGTTCTTCTACCTCTTTTCTCCCTCTTTTTACTGAATGTGCATCTAAAGTCAAAATGTATTTTGGTTTTGTTTCCCCCACACCCTAGACAGCATTATTTGAGATGCCCTTCCTCTTGAATCCCCCTAGGAAAAAGAAAATAGTACAAAATGTTAACCCTAGATTCGCCACCCGTATACTCAAAAATAAAATCACCGGGACTGACATCACTACTTTCGAAAAGATCTGCTTATGGGGGACCTACATCGGGCCTTATATCTACATTTTACTAGCACTTCATTGCACTCCCCCCTTGAATCAAAGCATGGATATATGGTCAAATGGGAAACAGATCTACAGTTACTGTAGTTAGAGACAGAAAGGACTGGATAGATATCTGGGCAGTGATTAACAAATCCTTTATAAATATTACTACTTTGGAATCTGCATACAAAATGCTCACAAGGTGGTACCTGATGCCATCACGTATAGCAAAGGCAATCCCAGGCTACCCAGCAACTTGCTTTAGAGGCTGTCCCTTAGAGGGTGCACAGTCCTACATATCTGGTGGGAAAGCCCTAAAGTCAAGAGGTTTTGGTAATGGATCTTTGGCTTATTGTACACTCTTTTTCACTCTAACATCCATAGAGACCCATGGTGGGCTTGTTACATGTGATACCAGAAGGCATCACCAAAACCCAAAATATCTTGATGACCCAAATTATACTGGCTGCAAAATTAGATATCGCTAGCTCCTGGAAGAGAACTAATGTTTCTTTCCAATCTGTAAAAGAGAGCTTAACGGAATCCTTATCAATGAAAAACTTTTGGCCGCCTGGGTTAGGGGTAACAACCTACCCATTTACCTGATTACATAGTAGTTAGTCAACACTGAAAAAGTCTCTTTTGCATTAGCACCCAAAAGATATATGATACTCTAGCATGTGTATTTGCAACAGGAAACTGTTCACCTGTCTGTATGTTAACTATGAAGAGCAATAACCTGAGACTGGACTGAAAGCTTTATTGTAATGTCTAATTGAACTATTAAAAAACAACAATAAAAAGATTGAAACAGAAAAATAGTATAAAATACCTTTCCACATTCCTAGTAGCTGCCGCATCTGCACTTTTATGGCTTTTGGGCAACCTGTTGGGTTTGCCAGATAATAAGATAGGAAGTATAAAAATATATAAAGAGGAGTCAGATTGAAAGTATATAGTACAACATATATTCCCGCATTCCCTCTGTATTAGCTGTCGCATCTGCAAGTTTATGGCTCTTGGGGCAGCCAGTTTGGTTTGCCAGATAGTCGTGTCTGTCAGTGCCAAGCCTACCCATTGGCTGCTGGTGATCATGTTGGCTGTAAGAAAGTAGATTGGTTGAGCATAAATTCTTGAATTTTGTAGGAGTTCATGTGTATTTGCAACAGGAAACTGTTCACCTGTCTGTATGTTAACTATGAAGAGCAATAACCTGAGACTGGACTGAATGCTTTATTGTAATGTCTAATTGAACTATTAAAAAACAACAATAAAAAGATTGAAACAGAAAAATAGTACAAAATACCTTTCCGCATTCCTAGTAGCTGCCGCATCTGCACTTTTATGGCTTTTGGGCAACCTGTTGGGTTTGCCAGATAATCAGATAGGAAGTATAAAAATATTTAAAGAGGAGTCAGATTGAAAGTATATAGTACAAAATATATTCCCGCATTCCCTCTGTATTAGCTGTCGCATCTGCAAGTTTATGGCTCTTGGGGCAGCCAGTTTGGTTTGCCAGATAGTCATGTCTGTCAGTGCCAAGCCTACCCATTGGCTGCTGGTGATCATGTTGGCTGTAAGAAAGTAGATTGGTTGAGCATAAATTCTTGAATTTTGTAGGAGTTCAAGTGGCTGGAAGGTACAGGTCAACTTTTATTAGACTTCCCCTACGGTGATGGCCAAATGCACACGATTTACACTAGTACAACGGCAGCCAGACCCTGTCCTGCTCTCAATGTGAAAAGTCCAGAAAGTTGCCTCTTTGTTGGTTACATGAGGCTCGTGTGACAAATATTGCGAGTCCAGAGTTTACCCTCACATCAGGAGTGCTGTATAGCGCACGACCCTCTTACCTTAACAGCACCCTGTGCTGGCAGTCGGATGCCTGCAGCCCTGGTTTGTGAAGCAAGGCTGGCAGGTAGACGTGGTCATGCTAATTTAACCCTATATCCATTTAAATTATGCCACATGACCAGTGCATACACAAAGCAAACAAATTAATAAAAATTTTATTCTAAAAATGAAATGATCGTTGTCCTTCATCATGTTTGTACAGGTTCTGAAGCCAAGACAAGACTGGGAAAAGTTGGCAAGGAACCTTTCCCTGTGCAATAAACCTAAAATAAGAAGCTGGATATTGGCTACGTTTCCACTTGAGTTTGAATTTTACAAAAGCCAGAAAACGACTTTCTGTTCTTGATTGTTCTTAATTCTCTTCAGATAACTCATCATTCATTTCTTACGGAGAGCTGTTACTAAGGGAACAAGGCTGTTAAATTGTGGATAATGTTTCCAAATAATCAGGGCTACTAATTTGTGTCCAATTTCTTTCAAGTAGGCATCCATCATCGAGGCTTAAATAAATTTCTCGACCTTACGATAATGTCTCTTGCACGTTGAGTACATGAAGCACCACATGCAATCCAATTGTGTTTATCTTGCTGCATTAACATCCCACTCAGATGGTAATCTCTTTTGAGACTCCTCTTCTCCTGTTGATGTACAAGCGTTGGTCACTCAACTGTTCCTGACCTTGAAAAACCCATTAGCGTTACTCTGCATGAGATATTAAAACTCAATGCGAATTCAGAAGAGCAAAAATGATTTAGGCAGCAGACGGACGACATTCTGTGGTGGAAATTAAAAGTTATTTATGACACTTTGAGATCACTCATCGTTCTGTATCGTTTAATCTACTCGCAGCATTGACAGGTGCCTGCGAGTCTCTAATGACCACTAATAACATCTGTTCCCATTGCTCTGTCTTCTGAGCGAGAATCCATCACGGCACTTCACATCTCACGAGGAAGATCAAAATTGGCATGTTTTATTGATGTAACTGCTACCTGTCAGATGCCCGGGGACAAATCCAAGCTGCAGAAACACGGGGTGAAAGGGTCGGTCGTTTGTTTTGTTGAATTAATCCACCACTTACATCTGTTTAGCCTTTAACCAGGAAACGCTATATCTCAAACCATAAAATGAATGTTTTCGCAAACCTACTGTATATCTTTCATGATGGTTTGGTAATAAATGGTCAACTTTTGAGCTAATGTAGACATTAACAACGCCCCTCCCCAGCAGTCCACCCATGCTTAGCTTGTTGGTATCTATAGCTTTAAAGTGGACCAACACCCAGGGGGGATCGGCCCGGAAATCTATAAGATTCCCGGACCGATCAGATCCCTCCCCGCGGGGCATCCGAAATCGGGATGTCCCGCGGGGAGGAACCCCCCAGGAGGCCCACAATCCTCACCTTACCGGCGATCCAACGGCGCATGCGCGAGACTCGGCCGCGTCTCTCGCTTCCCTCTAGCAGGCCGCGCTGGCCGTTTTATGAATGGCCGGCGCAGGAGCGCTCCCTGTTAGAGGGAAGCGAGAGACGCAGCCAATGACATCGGGGGGGTTTCAGACAGCGGGGCACCCCCGATCGGGGTGCCCCACCTAAGTGGACCAACACCCAGGATAGTCAAAATCCTGGGTGTTGGTCCACTTTAAAGCAGCGTTTCCATTTAGCTGGCTCTATAGCTCTGCTGCTGTATAATTTACTTCTCCTGTGCGATTGTGTTGTAATCTGCGAAACATGGCTTTCGAGGAGACTGGTTGGGACTCTCCACTGGACTGAATGTCAAGTGCCCCTGTCTGGTGCTGTGTTGGTTGTGGGGCATTAATATGAGCATACATTTTGTGAGAGGTGCACTGGATCGCAGCAAGTTAATAGTGAATTCTGTGACAAGCACAAGCAGGTGCACTGTGTTACACATGTGTTACACTTGTGTTGTCATAGACTTCTATTGGCATGTTTTTGCGTTGCGTTAAAATACTGCTTGCAACTTTTTCCAATGTGTTGTACTGCGCAGCGCATATGTGTAAACTGGCCTATTCAAAATATTGGGCAGGTCCCCCATTATAAGCAGTTCTTCTGCTTTGTAAGTTCTTAGTTACTGAGTTCTTCACCTGGCTGATTGGCTGGCTGTAGGCACTCTTTCACTGCCGGGACAGGGATTCCCTATTTTTTTCCTTTGACAGCCTATACAAAAAGCTGGCTATGCAAGTCTGGACTTGAAGACAACACACGGGCATACTCAATTTAGTTGCCAGCATAGTCCTCCTGCCAACTGCCAAAGTTCTCACCCCAATTATATCAAAGCTAAAACTCATAGTAGCCTTTTTTCATCTGGGGAGATAACCAGATTTTTATTAGAAGCAATTAAATCATTTTTGTTAAACTGAAGGTACCATAGTCTTAGTCATAGTCTTAAATTCAAAATAGGCCATAGTGCTGCATCTCCCCCACCCACTGGGCATCCATTTAAAACCTCTTAGGAAGGCCAATAATCAGGCAATATACTCTCTCGGGTTATGATAGCTACAACTCAATTTTGTTTCCAGGGGTTCACCAGAAAATGGACATCCCAGTTTGTTATACGCAGGAGGTTATGGGATGAAGTGGTCCCAAAGATGCTGGGGTTATTTTGGCTTTAGGTCTGCTTTAATGCACGCATTATGTCCCAGGGTCTACATCCAGTGACTGGCCGCACAAAGTACCAGGTTGGTAATTATCTGACATAGTTTAGATGTTGTCCATTACTTGATATAAGATAGTGTAGTAAGAACCTTTGGCTCCACCTCAAATTCTCAGCATCTGCCTGGTGTGTTTAAGAAGCCCCGTCAGCCAGCAGTAAGTCCAATAAAATTTTATAAAATGTCGTTTTAAACAGAGGTCTCAGTTGCAAATGCATGTGGAAGCTGCACATTGCCTCAAGGCACCCCTGTAAAACTGCAGTCCTACCACGAGACCCCCACATTTGGGATATGCACAGTAATGCATACATTTGCAGCTGGTTTACCTGAGGTTTCCCTATGCCTCTAATGCTATGCATGGATGAAGGATCAAATCCAACCCTCGCACACAAAACTCAGGAATTAGACTTTCCCCGGTTTTGTTCTGTTCCCCCGGGGCATCCTGAATTGGACCAGCCGCTGGCCTTCCCGAGGACATCCAATTTCAGGATACCCTGCTGTGTGAATGTCCCCCAGATGCCACAAAATCCTGCTTCATGGAGCCCTCGATGATGTCTGGTGGCCACATCCCTGCATCTTCAAGCTGTGAGCTCACTCCCGCCACCAGCCAATCAGGGTGTGGGTGGGATTGCTGCACGCTCCCATTGCTGAAGCCCTGCGTGTAAATGAGAGCCCACACATGTGTTGTAGCATCGTGGAAAGGTGAGTTGGTATGGGCATTCTGGGGGGTTTCACAATTGGGCTGCCACTGCATACTTAACATCCCAGGTTTTGTTCCGCTTTTAAGAATTTAAAGTCTCATACATTTGCAAATGTATGTGGGATCCGCACACCAAACCAACTTCACTCAGACTGCAGAAGACCTAACAGCATCAAAATCAGTTTGTTCAAACTAGTCTTTCCCAAACTCCTGTACATATGTTGGCCAGTACCATCCGCTTCATTATGTCTGCATTACCTTCTGTGTGCAGATTCATTTTAGTCTCTGTCCTGCTATAAAATTTTATTGCATAACCTGTCAGTTAAATTTTTTCGCATAACTTGTCATGACAATAAGCGGGAAAATAAAGCGTAATATTGCATCAACAGCACTAATGCGATAATAGAGGGGGGCACGCGCTCCGCTGATAAATTTGTGTATTAGATGCTCAACAAGCAGATTGGAATTCCGCTGGATAATAATTACCGTAAAACAGATAATTATACATGCTGCACGCTCCCTCTAATTACACCACTGTATACACTGCCTGTCAGAGTCCCGAATAAATAAACACAGAAGCAAAATGTGATGCGGAGAGTCGCATCTGGGGTGCTATGAGCGTATGCCAAGGCCCGCTTCTTTTTCTGCCAATTAGAATTGAATAATGGTCTTTAAACATTCCCTTACACCTTAGATCATAAAGCAGAATTCCCAAATGTTTGCAGTGAAATGATTTGAAGCCCCCCCCCCCCCCCCCCCCCACTTAAGTGCTATTGTTCTTGAGAAGTAAATAATCCCCATAGACAATTTTGGGGCAGACAATTTCAGTAAAAGTGCTTAGAGACAGGGGAGCATCCTGTGGGGTGGTTAAGGGGTCTGGACCCCTGAGACCTGTTGGGGCACAGCACCGTTATTTGCATTAGGGGATTCTTAGCAGCAATAATCAACCATGCAAATAATATATAACGAATGAGAACAGCAATCAAAGGAGAGTTGCAATGGGAGGAGGAAGGAAGCCACAAGTACATGGAGCTCAGAATACATCTCAGCACAAGGAAGAGCGGGTTGTCACAAAGCCTGACCATAAAGAGTTCAGCAGCAGCTGTTTAGAATCACCATGTGTCAGTCGGCAACCAATTATGAGACCTGATTTCACTGTGGAAGTTGAGAAAATCAGGGCTTGTGGGCAGTGAGAGTGGGGGTGTGGTTATTTAGGGGACATTGACAAGTCGCCCTCCACCATGCCACCAAGACATGCCATCAAACTCTTTGAACTAGTATTGGTGGTACCCTTGAGATGGTGGAACAAACTGATTACAAAATATTTTAAGACTATACTCACCTCCAGTGTTCTCCTCCTGCACCAGATACTGTTGTCTTGTTGTTCGCCTGATGCCGCCACTCATCATTCAAGCCAAAGGGACCTCATACCTATGCCTGATTCATTGAGTGGTAGCTTTGGGGAGGGTGGTGGAGATTCAAAAATCGGCTGTCTGAATCAGGCTCCATAGCCCAAACTTCAAGTGACTCTAAATAGAATCTTGATCCACTTTTAAGCTTGCTAGTGATAGGTAAGAATAAAGCAACCTGGGGATCCTATATTCTTAGCTTCTACTGGGTTACCACACACAATGACATCAGCAAGGGAGAATAACAGAGGCTGCTGCATAGCTGAAGTGAAATTGGATATCACATCCTAAGCCTAGGGTGGCTATCATTGCCACATACCATCAGTAGATGTTAGCCAGAAGCCCAAATTATAGGTGTTTCATTGACCTCACACTAGCATTCAAAGTAATTCAAGGTTCACCACAAGAAATCAATAAAGGCTGGAATGGATGTCTGTCATCTTCAGCCTCGAGTCCTACTTTTGTTTCTAACACAATAGCTGTAAATTGATCTGGAGTCCATGTGAGCAACTGGTCCTACACCTAGGTGTATGGTACTCAGATCTGGTACCCAGATCCCTCTGGACTTCCTTTTACAGCTTGGGGTTACATTGATGGGGTACGACCAAGAGCAAATTTTCAACAGGACAATGCTAGGTTACATGTTACTCATTCTACCGTGAGCAGAATGCGTGGCTTAAATTTGCTACCTTGCCCTTCCGTGTCTTCAGACTTGTCTTCCATTGAGCATATCTGGGGACCTCATTGGTTGGCAATTGCAATAGAAGCTGCCAATTTGCTTGCCCAGATGCAATCAAAATGGTACTGTATAACAACTTTTAATAATATCAATGACAGCATTTCAAGACATGTGACTGCATGTATTTCTGCATGAGCAGCTTATTCTGGATACTTAATAAATTGAGAAGTTTAGAAGATTTTGTTTTCAACTAGCACAGGAGAAGTTCTCAGACAGGCTGTATTCGCAACAAGCAAGGCAAGGTTTAATTGAAGGCATGGTAAGAGAAAGACTGGGTCGGCAACAAGCTTTGCACAGGAGACAAGGTCAGATAGGCAGGGTCGCAATAGTCAAGACAAGAACAGAGCAATATGTATGTATGGCCATTTTGCACTTCCTAGTTTGGATTTTGCATCACGTGAGCTCTCGGGAGGTTGCTCATAGCTGCCCTGGTCAGGATTACGATGGGATAGGTGATCCCTCTTTGATATATAATCCATATAGGATTAGCTGGTTAAACTGGTATTTGGTTTGAAGCAGTGCATCATAGAAACATAAATGAATTACTGCAGTTTCTTTTTTTTTTGTTTTTGTTTTCGTTTAGAAGTTGAAAATTCACTTTAAGCCATTTTGAGACTAGAGTTTTCTTCCTGTTTGAAAGCTGATGTATCGGGTGGCCACAGGGGTGAGATTCCAGTAGGTTATTTGTTTCGTGGCTCTGAACATCGTGCACAGAAGACGCATTGCGCTCGCTGCTCAATCGTCAGTCTGTCGCTACAAATTATTGGTGGAGATAATATGTTAGGAGGCAGGAGACGTTTTACAATTGCAGGTTCTCTCTTGATAACGCTTCCCTTGGTTGCTGACCTCTATTGCGGAAGAAGTATATTAGATTAAAACATTACTTAAAAAAACGAGTGCTCCATTGGCATCAGGCGGTGCATTGCCTCCTCTGCTGTAAATGTATAGGAGTCATTCTGGAAAGTGTCTGAGCCTGGGATGAGAGTAATGTTTCTCTACCACGAAGATGGAATCGGAGGAACCAGATGCCAATGTCTGGCATGTTCTTCTTATAAGACCGGTTGGGGAATTCAAGTAGCATACACGTAAAGATGCATCTTGGGACTTGCCTAGTCAAGAGGATAAATGGTGGCAATCAACTTGGATTTTTTTATTTTCTGTGACAAATACCCTGAAAGGGGTTTATAAGACACAGGGCTGACCCCGAAGTGCAAATGCCCAAAGTAGGAGCCAATGTGCCCTTAACAAACCAGTAGCACTACTAATAAAAAGGTAAATATCAATGTTATTGTTGTCATACAAACCTATACAAAATCACAAAGGACAATAAATAAAAACAAGGAAATTCCCCCTCACAAATGATAAAAAAAACTAATTATAATAAATAATATTGCTAAAGTCCACAGAATTCGTGGACTGTGGTTTTGGGGCCCCCTCTCTGTTGCACTGTTTGTAATATATTAATTGCTGCTGCCCTATTATTTTTTTTGTGATGTTGGCACAATCCTGTTGCACTGTTATGTGCACTTATTAGGATACTGGTTAATGTGTATCTATGTTTGTCGCTGCATTTTATTAGTTCTAATTGTGTTGTTTAGATCACATTTCTATATTATATACACATTTTTATTATAAAGACACGGAATTGTTTTTTTCAGGGCAGATACAGAATTATTTTCCCTAAGGCAGATACAAAAACAGAATTATTTTGTCCAGGAAATAATTATTTTACCCATGAAAGCCACATAATTATTTTGCCAACAATAGCCGTCATTCAGTAGTGACACATACGCCAGTGTCCGCACCCTTGAAGTGACTGGCTTGGCTAAAAGCGGCACTGTCTGTCATAAATCACTTACCTGGGTCCCGGTCCAGCGGTGTCCCCGCCGTCAAGCGGCTGCTCGCGTCTCTGCTGGCGCGCCTGTGCACTCCTCCTCCTCAGCCAGCGTGCCCGGCTCTCGTGCATGTGCTCGCGCACGAGCACATCCTGCTTATGCCCTCCGGCGGCACTGCTCTCAGCGCGGCCGCCGGAGGAAAGTTTAAAGGGCCAATGAGCCCTAGCTAGTGTGAGGGGGAAACGCCCCTTGGTTGTGAGGGCCAGTCAGCCCCACAGGAGCCTTTGGGCTATACGCGCTTTCTATTGTATAACCAATGAGTATCAGAGTTCTGAGTTGCACCAATCACGCACTCACTCCATGCATATCTGGATCCTATAAGAGCTTTACCCCGTCAGTTACTCAGTGCCTGTGATAGCGCCTTGTACCTAGTTTGGCTCTTGAATTACTCTTTGATTGATCTCCGTTGCCGACCCCTGCCTGAACCGACCATTCTCTGTCTGATCTCCGTTGCCGACTTGATTCGAATTCGGTAAGGGGATGAGTGGAAGACGGCATTTAACGTAAAGGACGGCCATTATGAATATCTGGTCATGCCCTTTGGCCTTTGTAATGTTCCAGCCGTCTTCCAAGACTTCGTAAATGATGTTTTTCGGGATGATTTAGGTAGATTTGTGGTCATTTACTTAGACGATATCCTCATTTTTTCTAGTTCTTTGTCTGAGCATAGACGTCATGTAAAATTGGTTCTTCAAAAATTAAGAGAAAATAATTTGTATGCCAAGATTTCTAAATGCATGTTCGAGGTCACCACTGTTCCCTTCTTGGGGTATGTAATTTCTAACCAGGGACTGGAGATGGATGCGGAGAAGGTATCGGCAGTGCAGAATTGGGTTCAACCCAAAAATTTGAAAGAGTTACAGCGTTTCTTAGGCTTCGCAAATTTCTAGCAACGCTTTATCAGGGGCTTTTCCCATGTTGTGGCACCTCTTACTAACCTTACCTGCAAGGGCGCCTTTACTGAAAACTGGTCACCGTCCGTCAACGAGGCCTTCCTGACTTTGAAACAGGCTTTTACCTTGGCGCCTGTTTTAGTTCACCCTAACGTAAACAAGCCTTTTATCATTGAAGTAGATACTCCTGATTTGGGTGTGGGGGCAGTTTTATCACAATACTCTGGTCATCCTGAGCGTTTGCATCCTTGCGCCTACTTCTCGCGGAAATTTAGCGCCGCGGAGCAGAACTAGGATGTGGGAAACAGGGAATTGTTGGCAGTAAAATTGGCCTTTGACGAGTGGCGTCACTGGCTAGAGGGTTCATTGCATCCGATCACGGTCTATACCGATCATAAAAACCGCCCTGTCCCGCGTGTTCTGAGAATGTAAAGATAGAAGTGATATGGGTGAACCAATTTTGCCACTAGGTTGTGTGGTGGGGGCATTGCTTCCTGATCTATCCAATACTTTGGCGCCATTCCAGAACGAATCTCCTGTGAATGTACCTTTGGGATGTCAGTTTGTTCCGCCGCACCTGCGTTCCAATGTTATCCGCGAATTTCATGATGCAAAAACTGCCGGTCACCTGGGAAATCGCAAAACGTTTTCTTTAGCCCGACGCCATGTATAGTGGCCCACTATGCGGCTCGATATATCTACCTTTATCGATGCATGTTCTGTTTGTGCGCGAAGTAAAGGAGTACACAAGGCCCCTAGTGGGTGTTTGGTTCCATTAGAGATTCCTAAAGAACCATGGACTCATATCTCTATGGACTTTATAGTTGATTTGCCACAATCACATGGGAACACTGTGGTTTGGGTGGTCGTGGACCGTTTTAGTAAGATGGCACATTTCATTCCTTTACCTAAACTCCCGTCGGCTCCTGAGCTCTCGCGACTATTTATTTCACATATTTTTCGTATCCATGGCATACCGTCTAATATAATTTCCGATCGGGGTGTGCAATTTACTTCGCGTTTTTGGAAGAACTTCTGTTCGCGGTTGGGGATTCAGATATCTTTGTCGTCTGCTTACCATCCTCAAACCAATGGGCAGACTGAAAGAACCAATCAAAGTCTTGAACAGTACTTACGGTGTTACATTTCTGACGCTCAAGAACAATGGTCAGAATTTATTGACTTTGCAGAATTTGCGTACAATAATGCGCCGAGTGAGAGTACCAAAGTATCCCCATTTTTCTGCAATTTGGGGAAAAATCCCAGAGGTTCTTCTCTCTCAGGGTCACCTTACAATTTTCCGGCATTGGAAGAGTGGCTCCAAGTGCGGAAAGACATCTGGACCCGCGTCCACAAGACTTTGATACAAAAGAATCGCCGATCGCCGCAGGTCTCGAGAACCTGCACTTCAGGTTGGGGACCTCGTTTGGGTTTCTACTAAAAACATTTCTCTCCGGCAACCTTCCAGTTAGTTGGGACCCAAGTTTATTGGACCTTTTCCTATTACTCAGAAGTTGAGCAATGTAACCTTTAAGGTCCAACTTCCTCAAACCATGAGAATCCCAAACTCCTGTCATGTGTCGCTGCTAAAACCAGCTAAGAATACACCATTTCCATCCCCGTCACCAATCCTAGTCCGGAATATGAAGTGAACAAGATTCTAGACTCGCGTAAAATCCGTAATTCGTTGCCATATTTGATGACTGGGTTGGCTACGGTCCAGAGGAGAGATGTTGGGTTGCAGCAAATGATGTGCACGCCAAGATTCTTATTAAAACATTCCATTGTGACAATCCGGGGAAACCTGGTGAGGGTCCGGAGGCCCCTCGTGAAGGGGGGGGGGGGTAATGTCATAAATCACTTACCTGGGTCCCAGTCCAGCGGCAGCCGCCCGTTCGGCTGCCGCGTCAGGCAGCTGCTCACATCTCTGCTGGCGCGCCTGCGCACTCCTCCTCAGCTGATGTGCCCGGCTCTCGTGCACGTGCTCGCGCACGATCACGTCCTGCTTATGCCCTCCGGCGGCACTGCTCTCAGCGTTGCCGCCGGAGGAAAGTTTAAAGGGCCAATGAGCCCTAGCTAGTGTGAGGGGAAAACGCACCTTGGTTGTGAGGGCCAATCAGCCCCTCAGGAGCCTTTGGGCTATACACCCTTTCTATTGTATAACCAATGAGTATCAGAGTTCTGAGTAGCACCAATCACGCACTCACTCCATGCATATCTGGATCCTATAAGAGCTTTACCCCGTCAGTTACTCAGTGCCTGTGATAGCGCCTTGTACCTAGTTTGGCTCTTGAATTACTCTTTGATTGATCTCCGTTGCCGACCCCTGCCTGAACCGACCATTCTCTGTCTGATCTTTGTTGCCGACCCCTGCCTGAACCGACCATTCTCTGTCTGATCTCCGTTGCCGACCCCTGCCTGAACCGACCATTCTCTGTCTGATCTCCGTCGCCGCCCCCTGCCTGAACCGACCATTCTCTGCCTGATCTCCGTTGCCGATCCCTGCCTCGTACCCCGACCTCGAGCTGCCTCATCCTTCTGTACCGTTGCGATCTCTGATTACCCTTATTGACCTCTGGCCTGTCTTTGGACTTCCTAGTGAAACCAGCTCCAACAATTGGACTCTCTCTGATTCCGCTCTCGTTATTGGTTCTCCTGACCTCCAACCAGTAAGCTCCCATCCTTTGAGCCATTGAAGTCCTGGGGGCAACCGATCCCGGGCAGGCGTGTACTGCGTCCCGGCAAGCGGGGGCTCCTACAGGTGAAGCTGGCTGTGGAGATTGGGGGTTGAGGGCTTACCTGGAGGGCTGGAGTTACCTGAGCGTGACATTAGAGTACCCTGAGCTTGACACTGTCCAGCCACTGCCATCTGGCAGCTGTCAGAGGGCCACCTAAAAAAGGCTTGGAGGACTAGGATGACAATATCCAACACATAACAGAACCCGTACTATTCTGGGAGGCGGCAAAGGTAGTTATCAGGGGTCATATTGTAGACTTCGCTTCTCGAAGAAAAAAAGCATTGAAAACGAGACATAAAGAGCTTTACGATGCGGTCTCGGAGTCGTATAGAGCTTATTTACAACTCAACACTGAAGCCGCAAAACAACAATGGTTGGAGGCCTCACTTATACTAGATACCTTCCTTAGTGCAGAGGCAAAGAAATCAAACTTTTTTCAGAGACATAAATACTATAGATATGGCAACAGGTCTGGTAAGCTCTTAGCAACAATGACTAACCCCTGAGGCCCTAGAAGACACATTGCTGCCATCAAAAAGCCAGCCTCTGAACAAAATTACACTAGGACCTCTGAGATAGTCAAATCCTTTGAAGATTACTACAGAGGCGTCTACACTTCTGCACTGCCGGACCACTCGCTAATGAACCCTATCCTCCAGCGGGCAGAACTGGAGAAGCTGTCTGATTCCCAGAGAGGGCTGTTGGAGGGCCCGGTAACGGAGAGGGAGGTCACGTGGGCAATCCGGCAGCTAAAAAATTGCAAGACCCCGGGGCCCGATGGCTACACGGGAGAATTTTATTAGGCCCTTTTATTACCCCAATTTTACAGGACTTGTTTAACACAATCCTTCAGAAGGAAGTCGAAATGCCATACTTCACTGAAGCATACACTACCTTAATTTTAAAACCCCAGAAAGACCCTTTGTCACATTCTTCCTGTAGACCCATCTCCCTATTGAACAATGATTACAAACTTTTAGCTAAAATAATGGCGGAGAGGCTACAATCGATTCTCCCGTCCCTACTTAGCGAGCATCAGTTGGGCTTCGTCCGCAACAAACACATCACGTTGGGCATACGGACAGCTATCGCAGCTACCGTTGCCGGCAGGAACTCCGGGGGAATACTGCTTAGCCTAGATGCCGAAAAGACATTCGATAAGGTGGAGTGGCCATGGCTGCTGGGTGTCCTGGAGAGAAGGGGGTTCGGAGGGCACTTTCTACATTATATCCGATTCATTTATAACAACTCACGAGCCTCACTATTGATCAATGGGGAGAGATCACGGGAGGTACGCCTGGCTAGGGGCACGAGACAGGGATGCCCGCTCTCACCCCTTCTGTTTAACCTGGCTTTGGACCCACTGTTAAGAGCCTTGGAGGCGGAACCGGAGTTTCATGGCATTGGAGTTGGATCCTCGTCAGTGAAGCTAACGGCGTTCGCAGATGACCTGATCTTATTTATATCTAACCCGAGGTCGGCCTTACCTAAGATCTTGCAATTGATAGACACGTTTGGCCAGGTATCGGGCTATTCTATAAATCTGAACAAGTCGATGGCTATGTTTTTGGGATCTAGTACTAGGCCCTGGTGGGGTGATAGAGCGGGAGTTCCCTGAGATATTTGGGAGCGCTCATTCCGAAAAACCCCCTGGAGTTGTACTCCTGCAATATCACACCAGCAATAAAGAACTTGGAGAAGGACCTCCGAGGCTGGGCTAAACTCGGGCTCTCATTCTTGGGGCGGATACACCTCCTCAAGATGATAGCTTTCCCGCGAATCTTCTTTTACATCCAGACACTCCCGGTCTTGCTGGGCACACAGGACGTGAGGCATATTTACCGACTCTTCAGAGAGTTCATTTGGGCCAAGAGGATTGCAGGCCTGGGAAGGGTCACGTTGCAACAAGAGGTTAGGAACGCAGGGGTGAACCTCCCAGACATCGAAAAATATAATCAGGCGGCTCTCCTGTGTGTCTTGAAAGACTGGGTGAGGAACCGTAAAGCACATACCAACTCGGACCTGGACCAGGCCCTATTAGGTACCACGAGCTTGACCTTCATGATTCACCAACACAAGCATCTCTTGCCCCCACAGGTGACACGAAACCCCCTGCTATTTACAATCTGGAAGGTATGGCAAACTATCCGCAAAGAAAGAAAGCTGAGCCTCCTCTCTGCTTTTGCCGCTGGCTGGAAATCCGGATCTCGGCCTGAGCGACGCGGCTCTCATATATGAGCACTGGCGTAAGTCGGGCATCACCTCAATTTCTGCCTTGGTGAACAAAGATCAGAAGAAAATTCTATCTTATGAGGCAATGAGTCATTTATATCCCAGTGTTACCCTCCGGGTGTTCTCCTTTATCCAAGCCACTTCCTACACTAGAAAAATAGTCAGTCGCCTTTCTGACCATGATTGGTCCAATGAGGTGGACTCCCTCTTACAAGATCCTCCACCAAGTAAGGGAGCTATTTCCATGTATTATGCTATGTTGAGGAAAAAGCTTGATTGGAGTGGGCAGAAAACGGGAATGATAAAGTGGACTCGGCATTTCCCTGACCTCACGTGTGACCAGATCCTGAAATCTTATAATTATTCTTGGTCTACTCTATCAGCATCAACATATAGAGATATGCTTCTTAGGCAGTTCCATTATAACTATGTTTCCCCGCTTCGATCTTTCCGCATGGGCTTATCTGAATCCCCACATTGCTTGAAGTGCAATGCGGAATCAGCGGACCTCTTTCATAACTTATGGGAGTGCCCTGTGATCAGAAAGTTCTGGAGACAGGTATCTCAATACACATCTCAGAACCTGGTAAACTTCGCATCCCCCTCACATGAATGGGCAATTTTCGGGGAGCTTATGTTAGAGGGTGTAAGAGTCTCATGGGGGACTAGAAGGCTGCTATTGATTATATCCGCGGTCGCACGCAAAACTATTTTGCAGGCCTGGGGAAATTACAACAGTTCTTTAAATTCGACTGGGTAGATGTGACCTCCCAAAAGGAAACAAAAGTTGAGTCCTTCTTCACCACCTGGGAGAGCTTTATCAATCTCTTGACCCCGGAAGTCCGAGCTACAATACACAACGCTTTCGGGGGCACTGAATGGTACCTCAGAAGACTGGTGGAGGGAGATCCACCAATTATATTAGGTTAGGAGGTGGAGTCCCTCACATATTTTGTTAGACTCGCAAGCGCCGGGGCCCTTGTAATATCCAGGGGAATTATTGTTGACACTCTTTGGGATGGCTTCCATGGAATAAACTGGGGTGGGACTGCTTGAACATATGTCAACCTATAAGTTTGACCAGTAAAAATGCTGTAACCATTGTCTATCTGCTGTAATCAGTGTTTATTTGCTACCTTGCTTATTGTCTGTGATCTGTATGACTGTAATTTTCCTGTCCTCAATAAAAAAGTTTTGAATTAAAACAAGTCTTGGAGGGCCACCTTCACCCCCTGGGTCTTGAGTTTGTCACCTGTGGAGTAGATTGTTTTTAAACATTGTTATTATTTGGCTTTGCAGCATTTGTAAGGGAGAAATTCCTCGTTTTTACTCATTGTTCTTTGTGATTTAGTGTATGTTTGTACGGTAACAATAAACTTCATAATTTAATTTTTATTAGTGGTGCTACAGGTTTGTTAGGGAACATTGGTTTACCTCTTGGCCCTTTGCCCTGCAGGGCATCCCTGCATCTTTGATATTGCCAAATTCCCCCTCAGTATAAACACATTTATTCATTGTGTGTGCCAATAACACAGTGTTTCTTTGCTGAGGTGGTTTCTGTTTAAAGAGGAAGTCACCACTTATTCATTCACTTTTATAACAGCCAATTGTGAGGCCTATGACAACTGTTTAGGTTTAAAGTGTCCCCAAGGCAACACGATTTGGGATGGCTTGCTGTGAGAAACGCCCCTGGTTCTGGCCCCACGATGCATGCGCAAACAAAATCAGTGCTCTGTTGCTTTCATTTGAATGAACAGCATAGAACAATGGCTGCATGTGTCCATGCCAGCCATTCAGATGCCTGATGTGGTTTGCGCACCAGTCTAGACACCCTCTTTAACTTTGGTCTTTCTATATGACTCTAGGGCTGATGATCTCCCTCCTTGTGGGGCATTCCAGCTTTACCTCACTGTGTGAAACCTCTGTGATTGCCCGGTATACTCGCGATGATCCTAGGTCAAATGCATAGCCTGCATCCCTGCTATCATTGTGCTGATGTGCATACCTACGCCATGCATTTCTAAACTACTGAATGTGGCTAGCAGCTTGTGCTTCATCAATCTTTGCTATGCTGCTCTGAGGTCATAGCGGCATAGCAAAGAAAATTCACAGCGTAAGACGCCAATTGGCAGGCAGCCCACTCATGCGCTGTGAGATGGCCAGAGGGGTATGTTTTTACAGCGACCTGGGGGATTTCACTTAGTGGGGCATCTCAAATTGGGATGCCCCACTGCAGAGAAACATAACCTGCAATCGTGAAAAACCCAGGTTTTGTTTCTCTTTAAGTATTTTGTATTTTGCAGTGTAGTATGATTTTACTGAGCTAAAAATACGTTCAGTAGGTTTTAATTTCATACTGGTAGTTGGATTTAATAGCTTTGTACTCTCACCATTTTCAACATAGACGATAATTAAAAATATGGAGTATCCCGCTGTAATAAAAAGCTACAGGCGATGATAAAGGAGCGATATATAACCATCAGCCATTTTAATGTCAACCATAGAACTTACATATTACTACATAGTGGAGTTTAGGTTGCTCCACCGATGAAAGCAATGGCCTGAATCCCGGTTTTATTACAGGAAACCATAGATGGGCTTGCTGTAAAAACATGATTGAAATCAAAGGTTATCCTAATTATTGGCTTTACATAACGGAGCGGATTTAATTGCTGTGCGCCATAGCAGTTATACTATTTCTGAAATCGGAATAAAAACACACTGCCAGTTTTTTAATTGGAGACGGATTAGCTAATAAGGTCTTTGGCTGATCAATCTGCCACCAGATGATGACAATCTCATAAATAATCGTTGATAAAAGGTGTCTGCTATAACCGTTGTAAAAAAAAAAAAAAAAAGATGAACGGTGCATAGTGTGAGAATTGGCTGGCGTTGGTAATATCACATTTTATCTTTTTTACTTTCTTTTAGGATGCGGATGTAATAAAGTTTTATACATATGCAGCAAAATCCAAGATGGAAATTATTTCTCTCTATTTAGGGGTTTATGGCCTCATAAATCTCAGAACTTTTGGTGCAACAACATTGGTGCTTATTACACATTGCTTCCTTATATTTATGGCATGCTTGTTTAATTATTTAATATTATGTTACTTTTCCAATAGGGTTTTCCTTAATTTTTGGAGAGTTTTTCAGTCCTAAATTGGGTAAATGAAATTGGGAGGAGCTTAAATGGTCTTTGAAGCCAACAAACAAAAAGGGGTACTTGCCTATTCTAAGCATACAGCACGTCCTGCTCCCGAATAGTAATAACATGTGGGTAATCCTCCGCCTCAGGCGCCATGCACTGCAGACATGTAGAAAACAAGCTCCTCCTGGCCCTACATATACCGAAGGACCTCCCACAAATCCCCAGATTTCTCTGCAGTGCTGGAACTGCGAAGACATGAAGTATCACGCTCTCGCAGGTGAGCGGGCCTTACGGCCCAAGGTCCTGTGGGACTATTTCCACCTGTCCTCTTCAGAAGAAATATGCCTCCCAGCCTAGGCTGCGCGGGTCGGGTGAAGGTAGGCAGCACCTGGTGTGCTGAACGGAGCCACGCTCCACCGCAATCCCCCTCCATAGGGTAGGCGGTCAGGCCGATGGTGAGCCTCTAGTGGATGCCCCTCCCGCAATCTTGCCCGTGCCCCTCACAGACCTAGTCCATGGACACTGTCCGCTTCCTCCCGTAACTCGGGGGGAAAAGAAGGGGGGGTATGTGTGGCAGCCCTAGTGCTAACTTCACTTTTATTCTTGGGGTCAGTGTCACGCCTTGCTATACAGCGCGAGCTGTCCTTTTCATTAACAATCTGCTAGTCGGCAGCATCTTTCCAGCGTGTCAGCATTTAGAAGTATGCTTATTCTCCGCTGTTCTACGTTTTGCCGTTGCTTAGAGCTTCGCGCTCTTTGGGGGAGGCGGAGACTCGGCATGACGCGCTTCGCGTCACAGCCCGGCCTGGCCCACCCCTCGAGGTTCGCTGGCGCCATTTTGACTGACTGTTTTAGATTCCAAAGCCATCCACACTGGGTTTTGTTCCGTTTTAAAGACCAGGTAGTAAAAAATTGCTTAGGTTAGTAAAAATGAGCTTGAATGGAACGAGGACCATTAGAGCACGTTCAGATGATCTCTCTTAGTCTGACGCAACTTCCCTTGCCTTACCACATCTGCATTTACCATGTCTCCCGCCAGCAGTCACAGTGACACGGACACGCCCCCTCCATTCACTGCCGCTAGGGACTAACCCGGGGAGGTATGCTTTGGGTCTTTGTCCTGCTAAAAGTTCTCTTCATCATCAGCATTTTAGTAGAGACCTGAAGGTTTTATGCCCGGATTGACTGATATTGATATTTTAACCAAGCGGCATTGAAGAAACTCAATGCGAAACAAAACCCACCAGCAGCCGGCCTGGAATCCAGAAGATTCCAAGGCCAGCTGCTGGATTTCCCCTGGAGTATCCCAAATCGTGATGCCCTGCTGTGTGAAACCCCCAGGACACCAGTACACACTCACCTTTCCCCGATCCAACAGCACATGCGCGGGCGCCTGCTGAACTGATGTAATTCATTGTTGTCAATGGAGAATGCACTGACTCATCCCCAGCATCTTATGCACACTCCCCACCTGCCCCAGCCATTTATATAGGCAGGAGCATGCGCACGGCTGGGGATGCGCATGCTCCTTATTATAGTCAATGAGTGCCAAAAGATGTAAACCTAACAAATGGCTCTCATTGGCTGAGCACACGTGCATGCTTTGTTGGACCAAGGAGAGGTGAATTTAACTGGGAGAACTGGAGAATCGGGATACCCCTGGGGAATAGAACAAAACCCAGGAAAGTCAAAATCCTGGGTTTTGTTCCACATGAAGTAGGGCTAGTTAGAATATGATCTCAAATTAGCCCAGTTAGCAGTGAGAAACATGCGTAGAAACCATCAGGAACAGAGATTTATTGGGACTAATAGTCAAGGACAGGTTCATGTGGAATTGGGAGCTGGAGAGAAGCCAAACCAAATTGGTGAGCAGTCAGAATGGCAGTTTTGTGAGCGGGTCACTGAGAAGTGGATAGACCTGAAAAAGTAGAGAAGTCTAGTGGAGTGGAGGAATCATAGCATGACCAATCTGAAGAGGAAGAGCCTGGGTGTGATGAATCCGAAGCACTACTTAAATAAGAAAATAACAAAATGTGTGTAATTCAAGTTTGGCTGGACATACTTGTTAAATCTAGTTATTCAAATAAGTTTGCTCAATGCAAAATCACTCAGTAGAACTGCAGTGTTATTATAGTGTGTTTGTGATATAAAAATGAAACATGGTGACGCGAACTTCTTTCATTAAAGTGTAAAAAGAAAAAAAAATCAAAGAAAATCAGCTTTTCTAGTGTGGGTGCCACTGTCATGGAGAAAAAATATTGTGTGTATAAATGAAATATTTCCTCGTGTTGGGGTTTGTTCTGCCGCCAGAGTTTAATAAATATTGTAATGCAGAAGCTATGCAAAGTCGGTATGATGTATCCACAGAGTGTGGCACAAGCGGCTTCATTTAAATGTTTCTCTCTAAAGAAATGTGATTATTACACCGAAAATTGATTTATCCCAGGATACCCGGCAATCTCATCCTCACTGCCATTAGGTCTGCAGTGACAGAAACACTTGCGTTAACATAACATTTACAAATGATTTTAGAGTTATGAGTGAACTAAGGAATCTATTAAAGGGAAAGTACATAGTTTATGACCTAGGTTGCATGCAACTCAGGTCAAAATTACTGTTACTGTGAACAGTTAAATGACATGACTTTCTGTTGATTAGAAAGCAGTGGGAAATTCTGAATTTCATCCCGACACATCTGCAGTTAATGTCGATACACTTCCGCATTCCACCTCATTGCAAGCAGGCAATTGGGCTTGCAAGCGGTGGGGCGGTATCCTGGGGGAGTTAAGCATTGGAGGCGCAGATGAACAGAGGAGCACCCTGGTTTGGCATGCCCCTCTGCTGCATGATTAAGATGAAGTCCAGACATCTTTATTTCAAGTAAAAATGATCTTGCATAGGCATGAATTTAAAGACAACACATTTTTTCACATACCCATGTATTTTCTTATCTCTTCCATTCCGGGGCACCACTAGTAGCAATGCATGGTTTAATCTCAGCCGTAGCCAGGGACTGCAAGTTAGAAAAAAAACTAGTTCCTCCCGGCCTATATAAGACAGGCTGTGGCAGGATATCCTCAGTTCTTTTCTTGAAGATGTCTGCAGCAGGGGCTCCGACTCTCTTTGTCCCCCAGCCCCTCACCAGCTGCAGTGTTCCTGGGGATGCCTGAAGTCGGGTTCCAAGCCGATAGCTTGGGATTGTGCATAGTGAGGGGCATGCATGGGTCCATGTTAGCACTCCGGGGCTCGTCCAACTGGGTCTGAGCACCGAGGATCAGGAACCCGCTGCTCACAGGGTACCTGATCTCTGGGCCTTGCATGGTGGCCCTGCTGGTGTGCCTCACACTGAGTCCCCATTCCCACTAACCCCTGGTTCTTCACCCACTCTTGCTGCAGTCTGCCTTCCCTATGGCTGCTGGTGGTGGGCCTGAGCTACGTGGCCAGGTTCCAATGTGTCAGTGTGTGTGTTTTGTGTTTACTGCTACATTCCATGACATCCTGAGAGGGAGGCAGCCATGCTGGTCAGAGCTTATTCAGAGCTCAGTGCTAGCGTTTGGGGGGAAAGGCGGCCTCCCTGCGGGGGGTGGCCACCGCCCATGCGGCCTGCCTGACGGCAGATTTGGGAAGAGGGCGGGCCGGCTGGCTGCTCCTGCAGCTTCGGCTACTCTGGCCTTACAGTGGAGGATGGGAGAAGAGGGCAAGGTGACAACAGCTGCACCCAGCTTGTGCCACGTCCATGGCTGCTACGACAGGCAAGGTCTGGATGAAGCAGCAGAAGAGACGTTTGAGACATGGAGGTTCGCGTTCCTCTGCGCTTCGCTTTAACTCCTTCCTCAGATACACTGTGCCGGCTATGGATTGGACTTGGTGCGTCTGGTGGCTAGGGGGCTTGACTTGCTGGCCACATTGCGACGCACGTTCTGGCTGAATCAGTGGTCAGCTGACACTGCTTCCTAGAAGATGCTTACTGCCCTCCCCTTTGCGTTCGGGGGTTCATCTTTTTTGGTGAACCTCTGGATGACCTGGTCTGGAAGGCCATGGGTGGGAAGTCCACTAGGCTTCCACAGAAACAGAAACTGAGGACTTTGTTTCACAGGTTGCTGAATTTTCGTCCCTTCCGGAAATTCAGAGGTTCAACAGACTCCAGATGCCGCAAGGATTTTTCGTGTAAGCGAAAGCCACAGGGGATACCTAGAACCCAATGGGCCAGATGGACCAGGCCCCAGCCAAGCCATCTCAGGGTTGATGGAGCACCCTCACCCGATCAGGTGGGGAGGCAGCTTCTGCCATTACCAATGGCAGCGCTGCAGTTTGGACTTTCCACTCCCCCGTGTATGTTTACAATGTTCTTGGCGGTGGTTATGGCACTTCTGAGGAGGAGCCCCATCTCTGGCAGAAATTCTGCAGGATGTTTGGGCGGTTCTGTCCACGCTGGAAAATTTTGTGTGGGTGATCAACTACCTCAAATCCCAGGTGGTTCCCTCCATGGTGGTGACCTGTCTAGGTATGACATTGGATACTCGTCAGGCACAGATCCTTTATCTGGTGCAAAGGTGCACGGCTCTACAAAAGGGAGTGAGGTTGCTGCTTACAGACTAGCTTTCCATGATCAGGCAGGGAATGCGTCGTCTTGGCCTGATGGTGTCTATCTTAGAGACAGTCCCCTATGCCCAGTTTCACTCCAGGCCTCTCCAGGACCTTCACTTCATCTTGATGGGAAATTCCCGGCAATTCCTGAATTGGTGGCTGGACCAGCAGACGCTAGTCTGACAGTTTGGGGTGATGTTCTGGACAACCAAACAGTTCAGGGCCTCTGGGACCAGCGGGAGTGCAGTCTTCCAATCAATATGTTGGAACTGAGGGCGATTCTGATGGTTCTCAGGCATTGGTTGGCCCAGCGCCTGATCAGGGTACAGTCAGACAATTCAATGGCTGTGGCCTACATAAACCATCAGGGGAGTACCAGGAGCTGGCAGGTCCAAGGGGTGAGTCACATGAGGTGGGCAGAACATCACGTTCTGTGCATCTCGGCGGATCACACTCCAGTGGTGGAGAATCTGCAGGGCGATTATCAGGGAGATGGTGGACCAGGGGGAAGGTTTCTTCACCAGGACGGGATTCAAGTCCTCTGCGACCAGTGGGGAGTGCCGTAGGTTGATCTCTTCACATCTCTGCACAATCGGAAGGTTCAGAGGTTCGTGTCAAGGGTGCGAAACCCCCTGGCCATTGCAGTCGCTGTGCTGGCCATTCCCTGGTCAGGGTACAACCTGCTCTATGCATTCCCATCACTGCCACTTCTGGGTCGGGTGTTAAAGAAGGTCAAATGCAAGCAGATTCCTTTCATCTTGATTGGCCCACATGTTTTAGTTTTGTTGCACTGTTTTTAGTTCCGAACAATATGCGCAGGTTGGCGTGTCTCGCCTCCGGGTCTGTGGCTGCCCTGCTTTTTAATTAACTGAGGATATCCTGCCACAGCCTGCCTTATATAGGCCTATGGCTGAGATTTATCTACGCGTTGCAACTAATGGTACCTTGGAATTGAAGCAGATGAGAAAAGAAATTCACCAGTGAGTACACAAATTTCCTTTTTTTAGGGGTGTGCAAAAAAGGGTAAAGAGGACCCTGCAAAAGTAAGGTAGCCCAATGAGATATGTAAGCTCATGTAAACTGTGGACAAGGTCTCAAACCTTAGAGGCACAACCACTAAATTAGGTTGCTCCTGCCTACAGCCTATATTAATGTCTGGCCGCGGGAGCACACCTCAGCTGCAAGGGAGTACCAGGATTCAGTCGCAATGTGAGGTCGCAGGAATGGTAAATGTTTGCGAGGCATCCCAAGGCATATTTTATTAGTTGTACTCGTGCAAACCCCCCTGCATTCACTCACCTTTGTGGCTCACCGGCCTTCCTGCTGCTGGGTGCGCTTCCGCAGGCAGCTATTCAGACAGGCCTCGATGGGAGCCCAGGAATGCGGCTGGTCCCACTTCTCTATGCAGGGCTCTCTTACAAGCAGCACTTTATTCTGTACAGTACAATGCACTGCATACAGCACTGGTGGACAAGAGCATACGCCAGGGCAAGGGAAACAGGGGAAACGTATGTTTTTTTTTTTTTTTAGAGAGATCGGGGGGGGGGGGGTTTACAGAGTTTTTTTCAAATTGGGGTGCCCCATAAAAGTTGACCAAAATCCTAGGTTTTGGTCAACTTTAAAGTGGACCATCACCCTCCCGTGATCGGCTCGGGAATCTATAAGATTCCCGGGCCGATCACCTCCCTCCCCGCGGGACATCCGGGATCGGGATGTCCCGCGGGGTGAAACCCCCCCAAATCCCCTTATCCACCGCCGCCTCCCTCGCGCCCCTCTAGACGTGCCCGCGCCGGCCGTCTGCGAATGGCTGGCGCGGGCGCGCGCGCGTCAAGTGTGATGCGCGGGAGGCGGCGGCGGAGGAGCCGCTTGTCCGCGGTTGTCAAATCTCTTGTCCGTCGGCGCTGGGAGAGGTGAGTTTTTCGGGTGATCGGGGGGGTTTCACACAGCGGGGCACCCCGATCGGGGGTGCCCCACCGAAGTGGACCAAGACACAGGATAGTCAAAATCCTGGGTGTTGGTCCACTTTAAAATATGGAGAATGTCTCATCTTTAACTTTATACCTTTTTGGAGATAATTTCATCTTCAACTTGCTTGGATATCTGTTCAAATTAACAGTTATGATCAAACCAAACTTTTTGCCACTGTAGGAAGAGGGATCACATTATGGCACGTTACACTAGTTGTTTGTGCATTGTATATATTGGCCAACAGATTAATTTTCTGCAGTTGCCCCAAATTTATGACATGTTGTACTCAAAGTGAAGTTTGTTTCTTGAAGTGGAACATAACCCAAAGCGTCTAAAAAATTCCATGGCTGGCCTTCCCCCTGGGGCGTCCCGAATTGGGATGCCCCGCTGTCCTGGGCACAGCCATCTTGGAAATTAAGCAGCTCAGCATTGACCCAGAAAATGAAGCGAGGAAAGTGAATTCACTTACAACACTTACAATATTTACAATTTACATAGATCAGAGGTTTGGAAATACTATAAAATGGCTGATTTTACATTCCCAAGGGAGATTAGGTGGTGAGAAAGTTAGTGTGTGCCTAGGGACTTTAAAGTGCATCTACATGCAAACATCCTGTCTTTTTGTAGAAGGAAGCCTGACATCACTGACAAAGCAGCCCACGTTTATTCTTTAAAATGTATTTATTACTTCTTTGCATCTGCGTGCTCGTATATAATCCTGGCAAACTTGAGCCTTGTTCTGTTACTGGGAGCTGTGTCCTAATGCAATCCGCTAATCACTGGCCCTGCCACTCAAACTCCTACAATCTGGGATTTTGTAGAAATTGCCAGCTCTATTGTCGGGAAAGGTGAGACAACAGGGTGGCTAGACCATCCAAAATGTACTGCCTGTTGGGGAAGGGATTTGGGGGGATATTAGTCAAAAAGTTTTAGTTCACTTTAAATCTACCAATGCTCTTGAATGACACCTACTGTCTGCAAGTTGGGAATGATCCATATGTAATTTTTCACATTGACAGGATAAACAAAAAAAATCGTCCCGTGTGATTGGCTGCACTTTGTACACAAGGCAATTGTGCTCAGAATGTTATTTTACCATTGATGAGCAGAGGCGAGTCTTGTTAATACCGCAGTCTTTTCCCCATCGCCTTTAATATCCCGCTGCTGCACCACTCGCTACGTCTGAAATTATTAACTTCCAGTCTGTTTTTTTTTGTAGTAAAAGTTAATTTGAAGACTTTTTTTTCTTATTCCAGGCAAATGTATTCACTGCGTATTTTTAGACAGAACAAATAATGTAAGCGAATATGCTCGTAATAAAATGTCACCCGAAGTGAGAAAAATATCACATGGCTGCCTGCACTAATAGCGCCATGAATCTTTGCACGCCACGTATGCGATTCTTTATAGGAAGGGGGGAGAACGGGGAAGAGAAATTAGGAAATCAGATGAAATGACATGAACTATATTAAAAGGAATATGTAGAATATGATTTATTATGATTAATTGGGCCTCTAGTTTTAAAGGGGACCTTTACTGTATTTTCCATAGTGGCAATTCCAACTCTCATCCTCTGTGATGAGATCAGTACACCGCAGGCGAATCACATTGGATCAATCCAGTTATTGCCCTTGGGCATGCACACCTAAATGCGTGGAGGAAAGGGCAACCACTACGAACTACAGACACCAGGCATTTTTAAAAGACAGTCATGTTCGGGATGTTGGACACAAGCGCACAGGCCTTCTAACCCAGTAACACAGATGTGCTGCTGTTGTCTGTTAAAGATCAATTGCCTACAGGCAGGGCCACCCTCATGATTTTTTGGGCCCCATACAATGTCAAACCCTCCCATCTTAAAGAGTCACAACACCCGGGATTTTTGCTTTCAAGTAGGGCATCCTGATTAGCTATGTTGAGCTGTGAAATCTCCTGGATTGCCATGTAAACTCACCTCACTGGAGATCCCATGGTGCTTGCTTGGGCTCTCCTCCAGTTAGTGTCCAATGCACTAAACTGACTGCTGACCAAATCTCCTGGATTGCCATGTAAACTCACCTCACTGGAGATCCCATGGTGCTTGCTTGGGCTCTCCTCCAATAAGTGTACAATGCACTAAACTGACTGCTGGCCACTGGGCAATCATCATAGAAGCCATTCATTAATGCCTGCTGCAAGTGGGGAAGACAGCATATGATGGTGGCTGGAGAATTAGAAGGGGGGAGGACTGCTATGATGGATAAGGAGATCAATGTGTTGCAAACCAGCAGTGAAAAATCAGGCGGATGCATTACTACAGAATACTATAGCTCAATGTGTCAAACTAGATAGGAACATAAAGTGTATGTTCACAAATGCCAGAAGTCTGGCAAGTAGGGGGGGGCTTGAAGCTCTGGTACTAGAAGAAATATTTATGTTATTGTTGTGGCTGGGACATGGCTGAATTCCTCACATGACTGGACTGTCAATCTTCACGGTTTTGCTCTCTCTCTGGAAGAGTAAATAGGAAAGGGGCGGAGTGTGTCTCTTTGTAAAGCAATAATTCAAATTCTATAGACCCCCAAACATAGGGGCATTTGTATAAACAGATCAGAGCAGGCATCACAGGCTGGTACAGTGGTGGTGATGGGGGACTTCAACTACCTAGGTATCAACTGGAGACATGGTTCTGCTTCTTCTACAAGGGGGAGAGCAGTTCTCAGCTTGCTACAAGATAATTATATGAATCAGTTCCTTGAGGCACCTACTAGGGGTGATGCTCTTTTAGATCTGGTAATATCAAATGATGATGACCTGATGGGGACAGTAACAGTCCATGAAAAGCTTGGTAACAGTGACCACAATATTGTTGTAGTCAACATGAACTGTAAAAAGGTTTTCTGTTTGGGAGGGCAAAAACACAGAATTTTAGGAAGGCCAACTTCCCCAGGCTTGCTTGGGCTCTCCTCCAATTAGTGTCCAATGTACCAAATTGACTGCAGGCCAAATCTCCGGGATTGCCATGTAAACTTACCTCACTGGAGATCCCATGGTGCTTGCTTGGGCTCTCCTCCAATTAGTGTCCAATGCACTAAATTGACTGCTGGCCACTGGGCAATCATCATAGAAGCCATTCATTAATGCCTGCTGCAAGTGGGGAAGACGGCATATGATGGTAGCTGGAGAATTAGAAGGGGGGGGAGGACTGCTATGATGGATAAGGAGATCAGTGTGTTGCAAACCAGCAGTGAAAAATCAGGCGGATGCATTACTACAGAATACTATAGCTCAATGTGTCAAACTAGATAGGAACATAAAGTGTATGTTCACAAATGCCAGAAATCTGGCAAGTAGGGAGAACTTTAGGAAGGCCAACTTCCCCAGGCTTAGAACTGAAGTCCAGGACATAGACAGGGAGCATCTGTCGAGGAATAAGGATTTACTGCTATCAGTAAAAAAAAAAAACACTACACCAACACCCTTTGTTGAACTTGATGGACATGTGTGTTTTTTCAAACGTATTACCTATGCAACTACGTGGGGTATCCCAAATCTGCATGTTATGCCCTGTCCTGTCAAAAAATGCGGGGGCGGGGGAATGGGGGACCTTTTTTTTTTTCCCTGTGACTATTCTGGGACTTGGGGCCGCCTGTGCCCTCCCCCTCCTGCTTTTTCCCAGCCTCCCTCCCCCCCTCTCTCTCTTGCCCCCCCCTTTTCACTTCTCTTCCCTGCCTCCTATCCCTACCCTCTCCCACACCTGAACACTTTACCCTTCCTCCCCTGAGTATAGGAAAAATTGAGGAGCGGGGGCGAGAAGGCATGATATCAGAGTGAGCGCGAATTAGTAGGTTATGTATGCCGAAGATTTAGTTAAATGTGTTATTGTAAAACCTGAAAGTTACATAGTGCTTGTAATGCTCGGATAATGTGACTGTAATGCTTGATGAGCCAATGATGGTGTGTTTTCTTTGCTCTTGCTCTTTTCAATAAAGATTTATTGTTAAAAAAAAAAAAATAGGAGGCCTTGCACGGAGCAATTTAAGAATCAGGCTAATCAATGCTGTATGCCATGCATATTAAAGTGAACCAACCACATCCTATGGAAGGTTACATTTTAGGAGAAAAAACCCATGTGTCAACTCCACTCCACAGTGACAGTGTAATGAATTGGATAAAAACCCTAACAAACTATTTTGGCTTCAGGGGGAAAATTAAGGCCTTTTTCTTCTTTTGGTTCTCATCATCCTTCTAGCACTGTTTTCATTAAACTGTAATTGCTCTCAGCATGAGGTTGCAGGAGGGGGGTTAAGCAGCTAGTTTAGAACGATGGTATCCTGTCAGAAACCAATGGCATGCAAATGGCATACCTGGGAAAAATTAAAATCACTATTACAGGAATACCAAGCAGCATTGAGGGCAGAATACATACAAACAGTAATGTACCTGGGATGGGGGAGCAAAATAGATTTGTTTTGAGGGATTTTGGTTCACATCCCTGGCCTTCCTGCCTGAGCGCACTTCAGCTGCAGAGAGGCTGGAAATATGACTGGGGCCTGCAAATACAGTGTGGGTGTGCCGTAAATGTGATGTGAATACTGTGGAAATTGCAGGGAGATCCAGGGGGTTCGCACTGCGGGGCATCCTAAATCGGAATACACCAGGGTTACTTGATCAGCCAGCCCTGGAGTCTTTTAGACTGCAGGGTCAGCAAAATAGGTGTTTGGTCCTCTTTTAAGTGGAAAATAACTGGCTCTAGCCTCTGTTTGTAATCTTCTGAAATCGCCATACACTTACCTCGGTCCTTGTTCACAGGGCACATGTATGACTTGGCCACAGCTTTTTCAAGTCTCCCTGTGCACACTGAATGTCTGTGTGCATGGAAAAGTTAGCAAGGGATGCCACAATGTGCTGTGGCATAGCGCTATGCCACAGCACATCACAGCATCCCCTGCTACCATTGCTGTACACACTCACATTGAGGACCACGGTAGGTATATGGCGAGTCCACTAGAACAGCAGGTTCATTAAAGGGTAAGTCCACTTCCAATGAAATTTAATGTGTTTTTTTTTGTGCCAAAAGGATGTGCTTAAGGTGTTGCGCTTATATAGTATTTTTTTTATTTTCCATGTGTTATCTAATGTATGTTTTCTTGAAGCAGCTTTAATTTGGTTGTTATTGGCAACATACACCAAATCTGCAATCATGGCTGTTGCACCTCTTTTTTTTTTTTTTTTTTTTTTTGGTCAATACATTTTTTATTGAGTAAAGCGCATCAGCTTAATACAAAACGACTGGATAATCATTCAGTACAGTTTGAATATCTCGATAAAATTGCATCATACAATTATTCTAGATATTGCATATAATGCCATCGCGATATAAGAAATACAATTTAAAATAAAATAGGATACGGAAGTCCAACCGCTTCAGTATAATAGTAGGTCGGAATATAAGGTCAGGCAATATCCTAAAACCATTTCCATTGAACAACTCAGAGGCATTATACAAAAAGGGCATAATAGGGGGAAGCATCAAGGGGGGAAATACATAAATGAATGTTGCACCTCTTTAATGACTCTGCTTTCTCTCTCCTCTGCCCAGCCGGTGAGCCCTCCCAGGATGAGGGTCTAGAGGCATTGGTGGCAAGAGTTAAAAAAGCATCCTTCCCTTCCTTCCTGAAGGGTGACATGATGAGACATGGCATTAGATGTGACATAACGCGAAGGAGCCAAATGAGGTTTTCTCGCCCCCAAGGGCTACATAAACCTGGTACTGGCCTTGGTTTCCAGTCACCTAAAACAGTATTAAAAGTATACAAAAAACAGTTAAAGGACATAAAAATTCACACAGTGCACATAAATAGTTTTCATCATCCTTTGGGGCAGTTTGGAGTTATGGCTCAATCCGGCTTGTATAAATGGCAACAAATAAGGTTGGGGTACAGCTCCATGTACAGGTACTACCAGATAGGACCTTCAGTACTAGCAGTGGTTGGTAACCCCTGATCTTAAATCAAAAATCTTATTGATTCCCTAGTTGTTGTGTGCGTTTGTGAATGTGTTTGTTATTTCCAATCCAGCAAGGAGCTTAAAGTATTTCATTGCTCTACCTCTTCATGGTAGAAGCATCCCACTGTTCGTTGTCAATGTGTAGCGGTAGTGGAGGACCTGCAGAGGCTCCTCTAGTCAGCTGTTGTCAGCAATGAGTGATGCAGGGCATGTAATGAGTTTTCACCTAGACAAGTTCTCCATTTGTCCTACTGAATCAGTGCAAGTTTTGGATCTCATGCTGTTTTCTCTGTGCCTCTGCTTGTCACAAATTTCCCTGTGCGATATTGAAAATGTATTTCACTTCACAGCTCCAGCATGAGTCCATCATGCCTGCTACAACATCTGGATTGTCAGAACATGTAGACTAACGTTCCATGCTGCTCTGCTCATTATTGTCTGAGGGAGATAGTCTAAAAAGTTTTAGGATTGTATGTGGAAAAAAAAATCTCCTGTAGCATCTACTGCATGTTTTAGAAATTCTCTCCCAAAATGTGATGTAAGCACACTGTGTGCTATATATATATATATATATATATATATATATATATATATATATATATAATGGGCGGTGAGATTGCAGCCTGTCAGCTGAGTGCGACCAGATCATGACAGTGAGAAACATGTTGCAGGCAGGGATTGCAGCCTGCCAGCTCAATGAGACTAGCTCATGACAGTGAGAGACATGTTGCACTTTAACTGAAGATTTTAGTTTTGGATTCATTGGGGAAGGTTAAGATCCTCTATCTTATTTTTGTGTTTTTTTTTTTTTTTTTGCTTTCATTGTTTTACACCAATTTCGCATGCCCAGCTGCGTGAAACTCTCTGGATTCGTAATATGGTCACCTTGGGAATTTGGCCCACGCTCCAACGGCATTCTCAGCACTCCGTCATCCGATGCACACGCTTGCATCCCTACCAGAATATCTCAATAGTTGATGGCGATTGTGTACGGGCAGAGGGAGTGGCCAGCTGGAGGCGCCCCACAATCTTTTCAGGATAGATTACCGGGCATTAATATGCACTTCAGTTGCCTCTGATTGGGCAAGGCCTGCGCATACACCATGGTATTGAGGTTAAGAGAACAGATGATCCCAGGGATTTTACACACAGGGACAAATTCTGGGGTATGAGGTTGCAGGCTTCCTTGTTGATTGGTAACCATATCCGAGGTCCGACTAATTTGAATTTGAATTCAGCGCGTGGCTGAGTGAGGTCTGGAGAGAAGCGTGCTGGCTAGTTTCTGGATAACATCTGTTAAAAGGGTGTAATCAAAAAATAAGGCACATACCTGCCAGCCTACATCCTCTGCCATCCTCGACCTCCCTCCTTTTGTTGTGCTTACCCCCACCAGGCATATTTGGATAGGAAGCAGCAAACGGAAAGCGCCCAATAATCATTTTGCATTGAATGCTGATTGGATGAGAACCAACACATGCACTGTAGAAATATGATTCCAAGTAAAAAACTGTTGGTTCCGTGGAGTTTCAAACGGGGGTTTGAGGGGGCTTTTGGTGCAAAACCTAGGGTTTTAATTTACCCCGTTCATTTCTGGTCCACATTGAAGGGACATTCTGATTTAGGACATCCTTGTGTGTGAAACCCTCTCGGTTCACCTAGTAACCCTTGATTCCGAGTTCCACAGCAAGATTTCCTCCCATCAGCATATTAATGTCTGGTAATGAGTGCTGAATGAATGAATGAATTGCTGGGACTTCCGGCTGCATGCACCCACCACCAGCCATAGAAACATAGAAGGTTGACGGCAGAAGGAGACCATACGGTCCATCTAGTCTGCCCTTATGTGTATACTGTATGTTCTCTGTATCTTATATATATACTGTATGTTCTCTGTATCTTATGTGTATACTATATGTTCTCTGTATCTTATGTATATACTGTATGTTCTCTGTATCTTATGTGTATACTGTATGTTCTCTGTATCTTATGTGTATACTGTATGTTCTCTGTATCTTATGTATATACTGTATGTTCTCTGTATCTTATGTGTATACTGTATGTTCTCTGTATCTTATGTATATACTGTATGTTCTCTGTATCTTATGTATATACTGTATGTTCTCTGTATCTTATGTGTATACTGTATGTTCTCTGTATCTTATGTATATACTGTATGTTCTCTGTATCTTATGTGTATACTGTATGTTCTCTGTATCTTATGTGTATACTGTATGTTCTCTGTATCTTATGTGTATACTGTATGTTCTCTGTATCTTATGTGTATACTGTATGTTCTCTGTATCTTATGTATATACTGTATGTTCTCTGTATCTTATGTGTATACTGTATGTTCTCTGTATCTTATGTGTATACTGTATGTTCTCTGTATCTTATGAGTATACTGTATGTTCTCTGTATCTTATGTGTATACTGTATGTTCTCTGTATCTTATGTGTATACTGTATGTTCTCTGTATCTTGTGTATACTGTATGTGCTCTGTATCTTATGTGTATACTGTATGTTCTCTGTATCTTATGAGTATACTGTATGTTCTCTGTATCTTATGTGTATACTGTATGTTCTCTGTATCTTATGTGTATACTGTATGTTCTCTGTATCTTATGTGTATACTGTATGTGCTCTGTATCTTATGTGTATACTGTATGTGCTCTGTATCTTATGTGTATACTGTATGTTCTCTGTATCTTATGTGTATACTGTATGTGCTCTGTATCTTAGGATAGATGTGTGCTTATCCCAGGCATGTTTAAATTCAGTGACTGTTGATTTTTCAACTACCTCTGCTGGATGTTTTTTCCAAGCATCTACTACTCTTTCTGTAAAATAATATTTTCTAACATTGCTCCTGATCTTCCCCCCGACTAGCTTCAGGTTGTGCCCCCTTGTTCTATCATTAAGCTTCTTCTTAAAAACACTTCCCTCCTGAACCTTATTCAATCCTTTCACATATATAAAGGTCTCAATCATGCCCCCCCTCTCCCTTCTTTCCTCCAGACTGTACAAATTAAGTTCTTTAAGTCTCTCCTGTTTTAAGTTTAAGTCCTTCCACCATTTTTGTTGCCCGCCTTAATGCCTGGGACAGGAGTGCACAGAGAAAAGAGAGGTGCATGGGAATCTGCTGTGCGATCGAGGAATGTGGTAAGTTTCCTGAGAAACCTGGTCGTTTAACATTGCGGGTCATCGCAGATCTGATCCCCCTGCCTCTTGTAAAATATTGAGCATATAAGTAAAAACAATGTTCTGAAATAAATTGAAAAGTGAAATAAACAACAAATTTTATAAAAAGAGAGATCTAACAGCAGCCAGTAATCATTTACCTGTTACTTTGAGGTGCTTTCTTGGTGGTAGATCAGACCCTGAAGGGCGTCCACCATACAGATCTATAATGAAAACTCTAATCTGTAACCAGGCTATGAAACGCCTCATTAGCTGGTCGTATCTGGCCGTTGCTGGTGCTGGCTATAATTCTAGCCTTTAGGGATTTAGTGGTACAGAGGATCCATGCGGAACAGACATCTAATTATTTCTGAAATTACACACCCTTCTGCTTCCTCAGGGCTGTACCATATTTTGTGTTAAATAATAATTAACAATCATTAAAATCCTGCCGAGCCACAAATAAACCCCCATGCGAGCCACATTGGCCTTCTCATTTAAATTTCTGTCGGTCCGGGGCTGTGTGGCATCACCATAAAAGAAAGTATTGGAATGCGATAATGTACAACAGTAAGGAATTTGATGGTGTAAAGGAGTGCTCAACTGGCAGACCCCGGGCACCAGTTTTCCAGGCCCCTTCCCGGCCTTAGTGTGGTGCCCTGGGTGCCACTGCATGGGTTACCATTGCACTGCTAGAGTGACAACGCTTTTAATCCAGCGCCTGCTTCTGCTCTTTCACCTGTGTGCACTTCCCTAAAGAGGAACTACGCGCCATCAGTGTATTTCCATCTGGTGAGTGGCCTGTTTGCTTGGTGTTACTGGTGGCCGACCTAATAGGAACCTGTGACTGAATTCAGTGATTAGACTTATGCTGATAAAGTTAAGGACTTTGTGAAATAATATTTTGCTCCATGCTCTTTAGTGCTATTTATCCTTATTGTAAACCTAATACTACAAGTTTTTTTGCTTGTTTAGAACAGATACATTTTAAGATATATTATATTTTAAAACAATTTAGGTTGATACCTAGCACAATATTTGGTGGTTACACGTGTATAGTAGGATCCCCAGATTGAGGTGCGTAAAGGGCAAATCAGGGGGTTTTACACAGCTGGGCATCCCAGGCGGGCAAGCTTCCACCCAGCGCTGCAGACTTTGGGACTCTAGAGCCTGGTCAAAAGGGTTGTGGTCTACTTATAAGGCGAAGTCTGGGCTAAGCAGGGCCCCCTCCTCTGTGGCTTCCAGTCCGCCTTCCAATTGCCCTAAGCCCAGTCCTTTGGTTAAAATATTTATTTTACTCTTCTAAGTCCTAGGTGTGTCTTATCATGTGAACATATTGTAATTAAGAATCATTTAAAGTCCTAACGATCTAGGGAATCTTCATCCGTGAAAGGTCTCATACAAAGGTAAATAACCACCTTACTATAAAAATCTTGCGCTAACACATCAGTTCCTGGCATGAACCCCCCCCCCCCCTTTTCCGAACCTCTCTGCCTCTCCCCAACATAGAAACATAAAAGGTTGACGGCAGAAGAGCATACGGTCCATATAGTCTGCCCTTATGTGTATACTGTATGTACTCTTTATCTTAGGATAGATGTGTGCTTATCACAGGCATGTTTAAATTCACTAACTGTCGATTTTTCAACTACCTCTGCTGGAAGTTTGTTCCAAGCATCTACTACTCTCTCTCTAAAATAATATTTTCTAACATTGCTCCTGATCTTCCCTCTGATTAGCTTCAGGTTGGGCCCCTTGTTCTATCATTAAGTTTCTTCTTAAAAACACTTCCTTCCTCAACCGTATTCAATCCTTTCACATATTTAAAGGTCTCAATCATGTCCCCTCATTTTTCCTCTTTATTTTTTGGGGGGATCTGTCTTTGATGAATTATATAGTTCAACCTGCAGTAAAAAATATTAATCTCCCCTTCTCCTTTATTTATTTTTATCATTATTTTTTTTCTTCCCTCCCTTGCCCCTATTAACTCGCCCTCTTCACACATCTGTGTCCTACTCCTATCCTATCTTCTCTTTATTGACCTCACTTACTTCAACTCTATTACTATTACTATCAACTCTATTACTATCTGGAGTATCCTGTAAAATTCACAAACATCTAAGACTACCTAACTTCTAGCCCTACCGTTTAATCCTTTATACTCACTACCTCTATCCTGATAATGTCTGCTGCCTTGCATTTTGCATAGGCCCAACAATTTGGGGCCGCACGTGAGGAGCCTGACTGATTATAGTTACATATCCTTATCGACCCTCACATTTAAAATCATTAGCCGCATGGGACACACTGGCCGTAATAAGCACTGAATTCGAAGTGACTGCAGCCTTTCTATATCAACTTGATTAGGTTACCGCTGGATGTAGTGATACTTGAACAAAGTTAGACATTCATTCATTAATTCATTACTCTCTGTGTTCTGTTATTCTAAGCATACAGCACGTCCTGCTCCAGTAGTAGTCATAACATGTGGGTAATCCTCCGCCTCCGGCGCTGTGCACTGCAGACATGTAGAAAACAAGCCCCTCCCGGCCCTTCATATACCGAGGGACCTCCCACAAATCCCCAGAATTCTCTGCAGTGCTGGAACTGCGAAGACATGAAGTATCACGCTCTCGCAGGCGAGCGGGGCTTGACAGCCCGAGGCCCTGCGGGACTATTTCCACCCGTCCTTCTTGTTAAGAATATGCCTCCCAGCCTGGGCTGCGTTGGTCGGGTGAAGGTAGGCAGCACCTAGTGTGCTTACGGAGCTAGTCTCCACCGCAATCCCCCTCCATAGGGTAGACGGTTAAGGCGAATGGTGAGCCTTCAGTGGATGCCCCTCCCGCACTAGTGCCCCCATGCCCCATCTAACGGTGAACCCTCTATTCGGGTCACCTTCCTTCCCAGATTCCCCCGTTAGTGGGGCAAAAAAGAGGTGGGGGGCTGTGTGTTGATGGCCTACTCCTTGCCCTAAGTACACTTTAGACTCTTACAGCTACTGGGTGTCAGAGCGCGCCTCACTTGCTTAATTTTAAACTGACCGCAGCGTTTTACTGTGCCTTATGCGCACACAGCAGCACGTTTTGGGGAAGCTACGGCGTGTTTCAATTTCCCTTGCTCACTTCGTCAGACCTCTTCTCTGAAGTGATGCTGACATAGCTACATTCTCTCCTGATTGGCTGCGCGCCTTCTGGCTTCGCGCGCTCCGGGGGGGGGAGGCGTGGTTCGGCCTGGCGCGTTCCGCGTCATCGACCGCTATTGCCCGCCCTTCGAGGTTCGCTGGGCGCCATTTCCTTCTCGCATGCGCGTGGTGAAGATGGTCCTCCCCTCGCAGACTGTAAGTGCCCTCATGGGCGATCCTTTTTCTAGCTTGTTTCCCCGCGCTCGGCTCTGACATCCCTGTTTCCTTTGTGTCTTTCAGACAGCGGTCATCGGTGGCTTCCCCTAGTCCGACGTAGCGCCCGGTCCAGACCATTTTTCAGATATTACTCCCACTTCCCAGCGGGTCATAGGGGCATCCAGGGTTGCTTAAAGCGTCAATCCCTACTGGCACATTGAAGTTGTTAATCACCATATGGAGGCATCCCAGGACATCGCGAATGGGGTCCCCCTGGGACAAGCCCGTCTGTGTGCAGCTTGTGTGGTTTCACCTAGCAGCAGTGACAATTCACGGGTCTGCGTACCTTGTGCTCAACAGGTGCTAGTCGGTCTCCCCACCTCTTCCGAGGCCGGGCCTGCACCTCTCCTTATTTCCCCTACTCCCCCAAGCTTGAGCATAACCCCCAATACTAGTGGGGATTCTCACGCTGATTTGGCCTCTAGATTGGCCAGTGTGGAAAGCTTTATTGCTGGCTCCCTGGCGCGCAAGGCTACTGCCAAGAAGCGTCATTTGAACCCTGAAGCTACTATTCTCCCTGTAGAATCTGATGATTTGCTGCTTTCCTATGCTCATTCCCCATCAGAGGAAGGGGAACTGCTATCTGACTCAGGATCCTACGAGGACGAGTCCAGGAGTCAGGAGGAGTCTGGCTCTGATCTTTGGTCCCAGGACAACATTGACAGACTGTTGTCTCAGATCTTTGATGTTTTATCCCTCTCTCCCCCTCCCGCGGCACCTCGGCAGAGGGGCGATCTGTTTCATACCGCTAGGGTGCGGTTGGAGTTTCCCAAACAAACTCACTTTAATAACCTAGTGCTGAAAGAATGGGAACATCCCAGTAAACTCCAGGGGATCCCCAAGGCTGTGGATAAGAAGTATTCATTTCCTGCCGATCTGGTTAAGTGCTGGACATCGCCGCCCGAGGTCGATGCCCCGATTCTGAGTCTGTCCAATACCTCTATTATGCACTCCCCTGACACTACTACGCTGCGGGATCTAGAGGATCGGCGAGTTGATCAATTGGCCTTTGCATTTGGGGGAGCGTCGCTCCGCCCGGTTTGCGCCTTAGCCATCACGGCGGTGGCGCTCAGGACTGTGGTTAAGACTGCTCTGGAAGGGGCGGATGACTTGCCCTCTGATGCCGCCAATGCTCTGGCCACCTGTGAGACCTTTGTGAATTATATCCTATCTGCATCGGACGATGCTATTAAGCTGAGTGCTAGATCCTCTGCTCTGGTGGTAGCCATACGCCGTGCGGTCTGGTTACGCCAGTGGGCTGCTGACAATGTCGCCAAGAAGGCCCTTACGGGGCTCCCATTTAAAGGGCTGCGCCTGTTTGGAGAAAGATTGGATATCTTTGCCAAGGGGGGCAAGCTGCCCCAGCGCAAGCGTCAGATTCGGCCCTTTCGTGGTCCAAGCTCCCATTCTACCCCCTACCGGGGGAACAAGCAAGGTAGAGGGGTGTCCTTCTCTGGGTCGCGCTCAGAACCCTGGAACAAGAACAGAGGACGCCGTCCCGGCTCCTCCTGGGGGCCCAAGCCCAAAGCCCCCCCCCCCCAAGACCCCCCAAGCATGAAGGGGCGCCCTCGCCCGTCAGGGTGGGGGGACATCTACAGCACTTCGAGCATGTCTGGAGACGCCTTGTCCCAGACCGGTGGATTCAGGAGGTAGTCTCCTCCGGTTACAAGATAGAATTCGCTGTGCTGTCCCCTACCAGGTTCGTCGGGTCTCGGATCCCGCAGGATCCTGCCTCAGCTCGGGTCTTGATGCTGGCTGTGCAGGACCTTCTGGCGCTCGGGGTCATCTGCGAGGTCCCCTTAAGAGACAGGGGCATGGGGTTTTATTCCAACCTGTTCACGGTCCCCAAAAAGGACGGGTCAGTCAGACCCATTCTGGATTTGAAAATCCTAAACAAGTTTGTCAGAAGCAGGCATTTTCGTATGGAGACTCTCCGCTTGGCCATTGCCTCGCTGCGTGCAGGGGACTTCATGACATCTGTGGACATCAAGGACGCTTACCTGCACGTGCCGGTGTTTTTTTTAATTTGACAAGGGGCAGATCCTTCCTGGCTCCCTCCTGGGAGACGGTCACGTCACGGTCCTGGGGGGGTTTCTGGAAGTCCCTGCGCTTCCAGTGGAGATGGGGCCCTCAGGAGGCCCATCTTCCTATCAATGTCCTGGAACTCAGGGCGGTCAGGTTGTTGCTGGAAAGATTGACCCAGCACCTGAAGGGTCTGGCGGTTCAGGTACGCTCAGACAACAGGACGGCCGTAGCCTACATCAATCATCAGGGAGGAACCCGGAGCAAGGGTGCTCTCCAGGAGGTGTCTCTGATACTAACTTGGGCAGAGACCAATGTACAATGCATATCGGCTGTCTACATTCCGGGGACAGAGAATCTGCTAGCAGATGCTCTGAGCAGGGGGTCGTCCCGTCAGGGGGAATGGTCCCTCTGCGACAGGGTATTTCAGTCACTTTGTCACCGTTGGGGTGTGCCGGACGTGGATCTCTTTGCGTCACGTCACAATCACAAGCTCCCAAGCTTTGTATCTCTGTCTCAGGATCTTCTGGCTCTGGCCACGGATGCCCTGTCAATGTCTTGGAAGGAGTTTCGGCTCCTGTATGTGTTTCCACCAATTCCCCTTCTGGGCAGAGTGCTGCGCAAGATCGCTCTGGAAGGGGTACCCACGATTCTGGTGGCCCCAAGGTGGCCAAGAAGAGTGTGTTTCGCGGACGTGGTTCAAATGGCAGTAGATCAGTGCGATCTGCCAAGGTTACCAGACCTTCTGACCCAAGGGTCTCTACGCCATCCCAATTTACTAACGCTGGCTTTGACGGCCTGGCTATTGAAACCGCCATCTTGAGGGAAAAAGGTTTGTCTGCGTCTGTTGTGGCTACCATGGTCCAAGCCAGGAAGAAGACTTCGGCTGCCATAGAGTGTGGCGGGCTTACATTGACTGATGTGAATCCAGGTCTCTTCCCTGCCGGGAATTCTTAGTATCCAGGGTGCTGGAGTTCTTACAACATGGCCTAGACTTAGGTCTCAAGCTCAGTACCTTGAAAGGCCAGGTTTCGGCCTGTCCATCTTCTTTCAGAAGACTTTTGCCCATCACTCTCTTATCAAGACCTTCTTTCAGGGGGTCACTCATGTGCGCCCCCCTCGGAAACCTATGGTTCCTGTTTGGGACCTGAACTTGGTGTTGTCGGCCCTGCAGGGGGCTCCATTTGAACCTATCCATGAGGCCGCCCTAGCTGTACTCACGCTCAAGGTTGTCTTCCTGGTAGCCATTACTTAGTCTATTCAGCCTCCCTACTTTGAGAGACACCGGGACAAGGTGGTGTTTCGCTTCAAGCCAGACTTCCTGCCTAAGGTTGTGTCTGCATTTCATTTGAATCAAGATATCGTACTTCCTTCCTTGTGCCCCAATCCTAGTAACCCTAAGGAAAGGGTTTTGCATTCCTTGGATGTGGTCAGGTGTGTCAAGTCTTACTTGGTTACCACGCAGGCCTTTAGGAAGACGGATGCTCTCTTCGTTGTGCCTCATGGGCCTAGGAAGGGTTTGGCTCCCGCCAAGTCTACCATCAGTAAATGGATTCGTCAGGCTGTTGTTTAAGCCTACACTGCCAAGGGGAAGACTCCCCCCTTTCGTCTTACTGCTCACTCTACTAGAGCTGTTGGGGCTTCTTGGGCTTTTCAGCACCAGGCCTCTGTTGAACAAGTTTGCAAGGCCGCTACTTGGTCTTCTGTATATACCTTTACTAAGTTTTACAAGGTTGTTCGGGCCTCAGCTGACGCTGTGTTTGGCCGCAAAGTTCTGCAGGCGGCAGTAGTTTAGACTGCTTGCTGCTGCCTTCTGTTGGGGATCCCACCCTTCTTTATGGACACTGCTATTGGATGTCCCACATGTTATGACTACTACTGGAGCAGGACGTGCTGTATGCTTAGAATAATACAACTCTGTGAAGTACTCACCTGTAGAGTTGGTATTATATGCATACAGCACGTCCTGCTCCACCCCACCCTGTTTCACCTTGTTCTGGATCCCCTGTTGGTGATTGTTCTCTTTGATATTTTTGCCAGTTTTGGGTGGTTGCTTTCTCCTGGTCTCTATTTCTCACTGCTTTTCAATGCTGGGGATTTGTGGGAGGTCCCTCGGTATATGAAGGGCCGGGAGGAGCTTGTTTTCTACATGTCTGCAGTGCACGGAGGCGGAGGACTACCCACATGTTATGACTACTACTGGAGCAGGACGTGCTGTATGCGTATAATACCAACTCTACAGGTGAGTACTTCACAGAGTTGTATTTTTGTATTTTCTTTGCATAAACTCAACTCAACTGAGATTAAACTAAAGTCCAGCCGAGCCATGAATAAAGCGCCATTTATATTTCTGTTGCAGCGAATGCTAAACTGGGTCACTGGATTTCTGCTACTAAACCAAAGCTTGTGCAAAATAAAAAGTTGACAGATTGCATGCAGGGAAAAAGCAGGGTTTCCTTGTGTTCCACCATTCCTTGTTGACTTCTTGATTGAAGAAGCTGTGGAAAAGAGAAAGCTGACATACAGGGAAAGAGGCGGGTGTCTTAAAACAAAACCCGAGAATTTGACTTTCCCGGGTTTTTGTTGAGTGCCCCTGAGGCATACCTGGGGGCGTGCATAACGCCGGGGTGCGGCAGCGAGCCCTCCCCATTGTAAACAATCATGTTCTCATAGCAGGCGGATTATTGGACGAGAGTCTGTGCATGTGCTTTTGGAGTGTAGCAAGGTGAGTTTTTTGGGGTTTACACAGCGGGGCATCTCAATTTGGGATGAAAAAATCCAGCGGCCGACCCTGGACTCTTTTAGATTCCAAGATGGCCGCTGGTGGGTTTTGTTCCGCTTTAAAATACCTGCCTGCAGTACCGTTGGGTTCCTCCACACCTGCCCCATTGATTTGTTGTATTCTTGGTTGTTTAAATAATAATTAACTTATCATTAAAAGCCCTTCGTAGCCGAGAATTAAATTGGACCAACACCCAGGATTTTGACTATCCTGGGTTTTGGTCCACTCCGCTGTGTGAAACCCCCCAGAACGCCCGGAAACACTCACCTTACCTCGCTCCAGAGCGCTCAGAGCCGCTGTGGTATGCACGTACAAGCGGCGTCCAACCACAGCGTCTCTGAGCCCTGCAGGCCGCGTCTCGCGCTTCCCTCTAACAGGGTGCGCGCCCTGCTAGAGGGAAGCGTGAGACGCAGCCCGCGCATGCGCTGTTGGAACGGGGTTAAGGTATGGTTTCTGGGCTTCCTGGGGGGTTTCACCCCGCGGGACATCCCGATTTCAGATGCCCTGCGGGGAGGGATCTGATCGGCCCGGGAATCTTATAGATTCCCAGACCGGTCCCCCCTGGGTGTTAGTCCACTTTAAGCACCAAGCCTGCCACATTAGGCTTAGCGGGTTAACAGTCCAATGGTCAGTACGGGCAGCAGAGGTTCAAAAGTGAGCACTAAAGCGAGGGGAAAGGCAGATAGTTAGTGAAAGAGGTCAGGAGTAGTCAAACCAAGGGGCGGATCCAAGGATTCGGCCAGGGAATTGGGGTCGGAGCACAGGATTCAATTATATCAGCAGATCACAGGATAACATGAATACGTAAAACCGGACACACAGGTATCGCTGAAGATCAGGCATGCCATGTGGCTCCTTTTAAACATCAGCACACATGAGAAGTCCTGAAAGAAGGTTGTCTGCTGAAATGACATGCAAGTCTCTGCACAGATGTGCGCACGTGAGAAGTCCCAGAAGCAAACTGCTTGCTGGAATGGTATTTCTAAATACCATTATTCTTAGTATACAGTACGTCCTGCTTCAAATCTAATACTTACAGTTGGGATATACTCCGCCAGATGGCGCTGGACTGCAGAGACATCGAAAATAGGCTCCTCCCGGCCCCTCAAATACCCTGGGACCTCCCACAAATCCCCAGAATTTCTCTGCAGTCTGGCTTGGAAGGACGAGAAATTGGCTCTCTACTCGCCGGTGAGCGGGGTTATTAACCTGCTGACCTGTAGGACTATTCCCACCCGTTCCACTTGTAATATGCCTCCCAGCCTTGGCTGCGCTGTTTGGGTGAAGGTAGGCAGCACCGCCGTTGGTGCTTAGGAGCGCTGCTCCACCGCAATCCCCCACCAAAGGGTAGGCGGTTCAGGCTTATGGTGAGCCTCTATGGGATGCCCCTCCCGCACTATTGCCCCTGCCTATCGGTGGGCCCTATTTAAGTGGCCACCGTCCTCCCTCATCCTCTTTATAGTCTTCGGGGGAAAAGAGGGGGGGGGTGTGTGTGTACGTGTATAGATATGTAGGTTATGCAGTCTGTGCTTTCACCTTTCACATGTCTTTATTCTTGTGTCAGCCGCTGCGCTGACTTGCCTTTATTGCTTTTAAATTTACCGCCGCCGCGCGCTGACTTGGTTCTGCACTTGGCGGCGGCATTACCTCAGGCGCTGGTGCGCCATCATTGGCTGTTGGCCTTCTGGCTTCGCGCTCATCTGTTACTGGCCCGCCCCTCGAAGGTATACCGACGCCATCTTTTCTGACTTGGTTGGCCTATGCGCGACGGACTCCTACCTACCGTGGTCCGTAAGTGCCCTCGCGGGCGGCTTTATCTGCTTCACTTTTGTTACGATGTACTTAAGGTCTTGTCTGCTTATGTCTTTCAGGCGGGACGAACCCTTCTTGGCTTCTCCCGGCCCTGCTTTTAGTATATTACTTGTAGGCCTTGTTAAAATTATACTCCCACTTTCCTAGCGTGTTATTGGGGCATCCAGGGTTGCTATATAGCGTTATTCCCTATCGGCGTATAGCGCCGCTATAATCACCATATGGAGGCATCTCAAGATAATGTGACCGGGGTCCCTTTGGGACAAGACCGGCTGTGTGTAGCGTGTGGGCAGCCTCATGCTGACGCTGACAAGGCACGGGTCTGTGTACCCTGTGCTGAGCAGGTGCTTGCATTGCAATCTGGCCTGCCAGTGGCTGCACCTCGTTTCACTTCACCTACTCCCCCAAGCTTAAATCTCACTCCTACTGAGTTGCATACTAGTGGGGATTCTCAGCCTGATGTGTCTTCTAGACTGGCTACTGTTGAACAGATTATTGCTAAGTCCTTAGCGCGTAAGGCCCCTGCTAAGAAGCGGCACTTGATGCCTAATGTCACTGTTTTCCCTATGGGAACTGAGGAGTTTATGAATCTGTGTGGCTATACCCCGTCTGATGAAGGGGAGCTCTTTTCTGATTCAGGCTCATCTGATGAGAGACCAAGGGTTCATGACGATTCTGGCTCTGACCCCTGGGCTCTGGATGACACTGACAGATTATTGACCCAGATTCTTGAGGTTCTGTCTATCTCTCTCCCTGTTGCTGCTCCCAGGCAAAGAGGGGAGCTTTTCCATACAGCAATATCACGTTTGGAATTTCCAGAGCAGGCACATTTCCATAACCTTGTGCTCAAGGAATGGGAGCGCCCCAGTAAACTTCCCGGAGTTCCAAAGAGTTGGGATAGGAAGTATCCCTTTCCTGCTGAGGTGGTTAAATGTTGGTCATCCCCCCCCCCCCCCCCCCCCCCCCCGAGGTGGATGCCCTGATCCTAGGGCTATCTAACACCTCTGTCATGATTCTACTACCCTGCTGGATGCTGAGGACCGGCGCATTGACCTGGCATCCCACGCCTTTGCATGTGCAGGGACGGCGCTGCGCCCTGCGTCTACATTGATTGGTGTGAGTTTAAGTCTTTTCCCTGTCGTGTGTTCTCTATTCCCAGGATTCTGGAGTTCCTGCAGAATGGGTTGGAGATGGGTCTCCAATTCAGTACTCTGAAGGGTCTGTGCCTCTGTCATTACTGCTGTGGCCACTAGAACCCTTATCAGAAATATGCTTGATAGTGCCCCTGATGATTTGCCTTGTGAGGTGTTTAATGCACTCTCCAGTTGTGATGTTTTTGTAAATGTTGTCCTATCAGCATTGGATGACACCATCAGAATGTGTGCCAGAACTTCTGCCCTCGTGGTGGCTATACGCCGCTCGGTTTGGCTGTGCCAGTGGGCTGCTGACAACGCTGCCAAGAAGGCCCTCACTGGGTTTCCCTTTAAAGGACTGCATCTGTTTGGAGACCGCCTGGACCTTTTTGCTAAGGGAGGCAGGTTACCCCAGCGCAGACGGCAACCTCGGCCCTTTCGGGGTCAGGGTTCCTTCTCCTCCCCTTACCGTGGTAGTGTCCTCCGGTTACAAATTGGAGTTTGCTGCCGATCCCCCTCCAAGATTCATCAGATCCCGGATTCCTCAGGACCCTGTGTCAGCTCAGGAGCTAGTGCAAGCAGTGCAAGGCCTCCTGGAGCTGGGGGTCATCTGCCAGGTCCCTTTAAGAGAAAAAGGCAAGGGCTTTTATTCCAACCTATTCACAGTACCCAAAAAGGATGGTTCTGTCAGGCCCATCCTGGACTTGAAGATCCTCAACAAGTTTGTCAGGGACAGGCGCTTTCGCATGGAGACTCTGCGCTCTGCCATCAGTTCCCTGCGCCAAGGGGATTTCATGACTTCTGTGGACATCAAATATGCTTATCTTCATATTCCTGTGTTCCCAGGTTATCAAAGGTTCCTCAGGTTCGCTCTGATGGATCAACACTACCAATTTGTGGCCTTGCCCTTCGGCCTCACTTCAGCTCCCAGGGTGTTCACCAAGGTGCTGGCTGGCGTGATGTCTCTACTCAGATGACAGGGCGTCCGCGTGCTTCCCTATCTGGACGACATCCTCATCACTTCCCAGTCTATACATCAGGCAGAGTTGGATACTCAGCTGGTGGTGTCCACTCTGGAGTCATTTGGATGGGTGATCAACCACCCCAAGTCTTCCCTGTCCCCTTCCTTGGTAACTCCATTCCTAGGAATGAATCTGGATACAGTTCAGGCAAGGATCTTCCTTCCTCGGCAGAAGGTGGACAGTCTGATTGCACAGGCTCAGTCCCTCCTAGCTTGTCCCCATCCCTCCATCAGGCAGGGGATGCAGCTGGTGGGCCTGATGGTGGCGTGCTTTGAAGCGGTCCCTTATGCTCAGTTCCACTCTGCAACTTCACCTATTGTCTGTATGGGACAAGGACCCAGCGTCCCTGGACAGGGTCTGTGTGCTCTCCCCCCTGGTCAGGAGGTCCCTCTTGTGGTGGATGGACTCAAGGAACCTGTTGGGGGGCAGACCTTTTCTTGCCCCTTCCTGGGAGATGGTCACCACGGATGCCAGTCTGTCAGGTTGGGGGGGTTTCTGGAAGTCCCTGCGGTTCCAGGGGAGGTGGGGCCCTCAGGAGGCCCACACTCCTATCAATGTCTTGGAGCTGCGGGTGATCAGGTTGGTTCTGGCTCACTTGACTACTCATCTTCAGGGCCTGCCTGTTCAGGTGTGCTCGGGCAACCAGACGGCAGTTGCCTACATCAATCATCAGGGAGGGACCCGGAGCAAGGGGGCCCTCCAGGAAGCGTCTCTGATCCTGACTTGGGCGGAGGCCAATGTCCCCTGCATTTCAGCTGTGTACATCCCGGGGGTGGAAAATCGCCTGGCGGACTCTCTGAGCAGGGGACCTCTCGCCAGGGAGAATGGTCCCTATGCAGCAGGGTGTTTCAATCTCTGTGTCACCGTTGGGGCCAACCAGATGTGGATCTGTTTGCATCCCGCCACAATCGCAAGCTTCCAGCTTTTGTCTCTCGGCCCAGGGATCCTCTGGCCCTGACCTCGGATGCGCTGGCAATGTCATGGAAGGACTTTCAGTTCCTGTATGTCTTCCCCCCAATTCCCCTGCTGGGCAGGGTTCTGCGCAAGATTGCTTTGGAAGGGGTGCCAGCAATTCTGGTGGCCCCCAGGTGGCCAAGAAGAGTGTGGTTCGCAGACGTGGCACAGCTGGCAGTAGATCAGTACGCTCTGCCCTTGGTGCCAGATCTGATCACTCAGGGCTCACTACGACATCCCAATTTGCAAACTCTGGCTTTGACAGCTTGGCTGCTGAAACCTCCATCTTGATGGAGAAGGGGCTGTCTTCCTCAGTTGTGGATACTTTGATTAAAGCTAGGAAGAAATCTTCCTCTTCCATTTATTACAGGGTTTGGCGTGTCTACATTGATTGGTGTGAGTTTAAGTCTCTTCCCTGTCGTGTGTTCTCTATTCCCAGGATTCTGGAGTTCCTGCAGCATGGGTTGGAGATGGGTCTCCAACTCAGTACTCTGAAGGGTCAGGTTTCTGCCCTGGCTATTTTTTTCCAGAAGTCCTTTGCTCAGCACCCTCTGATCAGGACTTTTTTCCAGGGGGTCACTCATGTGCGCCCCCCACGTAAACCTATGGTGCCTGTTTGGGATTTGAACTTGGTTCTGTCAGCCTTGCAGGGTGCTCCCTTTGAACCTGTGCAGGATGCTGCCTTGGCCATTCTTACGCTCAAGGTTGTGTTTCTGGTGGCTATCACTTCTGTCAGGCGTGTGTCTGAGTTGGCGGCGCTTTCCATTCAGCCCCCCTACTATGAGAGGCACCAGGACAAGGTGGTTTTTTGATTTTCTGCCTAGGGTAGTGTCTGCCTTTCATTTGAATCAGGATATTGTTCTTCCTTCTTTGTGCCCTAATCCTAGCAATGCTAAGGAGAGGGTTTTACACTCTTTGGATGTGGTTAGGTGTCTGAAGCACTATCTGGTGGCTACTGCACCTTTCAGGAAAACTGATGCTCTTTTTGTGGTCCCTTCTGGTCCTAGGAAGGGTTTGGCTCCTGCCAAGTCTACTATCAGCAAGTGGATTCGTCAGGCTGTGATTCAGGCCTACTCTGCTAAGGGGAAGAATCCTCCCTTCCGCCTTACTGCTCATTTCACTCGTGCTATTGGTGCCTCTTGGGCTTTTCAGCACCAGGCTTCTGTTGAACAAGTTTGCAAGGCCGCTACTTGGTCTTCTGTTCATACCTTTTCAAATTTTTACAAGGTTGATGTTAGGGCCTCAGCTGATGCTGTTTTTGACCGCAAGGTTCTGCAGGCGGCAGTGGTTTAAACCGCCTGCTGCTGATTTTTCTTGGGGATCCCACCCTACTTTATGGACACCGCTATTGGATGTCCCAACTGTAAGTATTATATTTGGAGCAGGACGTACTGTATACTAAGAATAATACAATTCTGTGAGATACTCACCTGTAGAATTGATATTATGAGTATACAGTACGTCCTGCTCCAACCCACCCTTGGTTTGCATGCTCTTGGATCCCCTGTATGGTGATTGTTATCATTGTTATAATTGATAGTTTGGATTGTTAATGCTCCTGGCTTCTCCTTAACTGCTTTTCAATGCTGGGGATTTGTGGGAGGTCCCTGGGTATTTGAGGGGCCGGGAGGAGCCTATTTTCGATGTCTCTGCAGTCCAGCGCCATCTGGCAGAGTATATCCCAACTGTAAGTATTATATTTGGAGCAGGACGTACTGTATACTCATAATACCAATTCTACAGGTGAGTAATCACAGAATTGTATTTTTATTAATATATAGGTCTCCTTGTAGTCCCAGCCTAAATACAGTATTCCAGGTTAATTTATATCTGCATCTGCAACTCTGCTCCATTGCTGATCCATGTAGATTTCTTCCTTTGCAAACCTTAGGATGTTTAATTAGGAGGGGGTGGTAAAATGAATCCAAGTCCCTCTTTCTGCACCTAGCTTTGGGGTCACTATTTCCTAGTTGTAATCAGTTTACTTTCAGGCTGGAGAACCTATTCACCAATTCAATTATTTTTTGTCCTCTCAGTATTTAGTGTATTTTTTTTTTTTATTATTTTCTGTCTGGAAGCTGCATCTTATCGAGATCTTGCTGATTTTCACAATCCGCCTGTATTTTACCTAAGGCCATGAATTCAACAGCCGTCTCTCTTGGGCTGAATTTTTATCCTTCACCTTCGGAGCTGTCATTCTTTTCTTCCGCTCTGGCTCCTTTACAAAGGCTTTTCCTCTTCTCGGCTGTGCCGTGCCGGGACTTTAACTGCCTCCATAAAATAATGATCCATTCTTTAAATCCGAGTGCAGCAAAGAGACACGTAATGGCAGGCCTGGGAGTAACTGACACGGAATATAGATTGCACTAATGACATGTAATGCGAGAATTGAGTTGCCTTCAATAATGGGATGTCCAGCATGAGTGACAGATTTATACAGTTCCTCATCTTTTTTTTTTTTCCCCCTGGTCGTATTCTCATCAGTCGCAAAGAGTCTTGTGAGAGATCAGACATGGATCTTATTTGACAGTTAACACCTTGTTATCATTTTAATAAGTGGCATTTGCAGCATAATAAAATCAATGCACCGCAGTTGATGTGGTGGGCAACAGACGGTTAAATCATTATTTTTGTCCATGTAATTTACCCTTGTTCCTGAGCATGCCATTTTTTGCATAAACTGTTATTGATTTTCATTAAACAGCAATATATTGTAATTACAGACAAGTCCTGTTAATTGACGAAACAAAGCCTTTATAAGATCATACATCCTATTACGTGTTTTTATTGTGATTTCTCACATTTATCTGCTTGTGAGAGCAAAACAGAAATAGAATAAAAAGCGCAAAATATCAAGAAATTAGAAAAAGAAAGAAAAAAGATGAGAGAGTAGGAGGGAGGGTTCCATATTTAATCTCATCCAAAGAAGAGGGAGTGAGGGTTCCACACTTAATATCCCCTGAAGAGGATCCAAAGCTTAGCCAATTTAATCAGGTACAGTAGCCTTAAATTATTCCAGTGAACTCTTGTCATCCACTATCAACTCTTCCATCCATGACTATACTGTAGCTGATGGTGGTGTCTGTGATCCCCTGTGTCCCAGGATGACAGCATGGGCTGCAGATGATACATTTCTTGCGATTCTTTTTCTCCCTAAAATATACCATGCTGTCAGGTAACATGGACAGCAGAGCAGTCCCAGGATTGCCATCAATATTTTCCCTCTGTCAAAAGTTAAAGCAGTAGATGAAACCCCTGAGCTAATGGGCAACTTCAACACATATGGATCATGGAATTCTTTTCTTTCAGGCACCTCCAGGAATTCATGGCGTTGTAAACCCTAAAGTCCCTGTCCAGGCAGTAAAATATAAAGATAAATACCACTTACCTGATGTCCTGCAGGCTCGTTATCCTCCAGTTTCAGTGCCGTTGACCATGCATACAATGCACTTCTCCCTGGGCCTCACTGCTCCTGCTGCTGCTACATCATGTGGTTCAACAGAGGCTGCTCAAGAGTGCCACGCACTGACTTGAATTTATTAGCAAGGCCGGAAGACCGGCATGATGTTAGCATCAGGGCCGACATAGCTGAAACCAGAGAACCGGACTTTAGGCTGGCTTGCAACTGGCATTTTTTTATAGCCCAGTATGTCCCTTTTAAATCTATACCACAGCAGTGCATGCTCATCTGAGTGCTTGGAATAGCATATAGTTGAAGGGCTTCATCTGTCCATTAGAATAACTGGTATAGCCTGTTCTACTCTGCAATGGTACCCTAAAGTCTTACCTTCTTTATGTCCAACCTTGTATTGATGAGGGCAAAAAGCCTGAAAACACATATCAATAGGTAGATGGTGATGGGTCAATATATCTGTATGTGTCAAGAGATTTAAGAACGTAAAAGCTAGGATCTTTAATCAGAGGGTTTTTATAGAGCACATAGGAGGATAAGTTTCAAAGAGGAACCTTCAAAAGTTGTAAAAAGTCCAGCAAGAGCCGATTGATCATCAAATACAGCATAAACATGGCCTGTGCTTGACTGTGGGCCAAGCCCTATAGCAAGTCTGCTTTGGAAGACTTAACAGTAGATAAAAAAAAGTCCGTTGACCAAGTGGATTAGATCTCAATGGTCAATGGTTTGTGTACCATTGGTGGTATGCAGTGAGGCTGTTGAATGATTTATTCCAATCTGAACTTTAGCCAAACTTGCATACATAAAACGGTAACTATTTATGTGCATTTGTATGTTTAATGTCTCATAAGTGATTGCTTCTTTTGTGCCATATGGAAGACGTGGCTACTTCTCTAATGCTGGTCATGTCTACTTGTCTTTAGGTGGACATTACCTAGCCTTACAGAATTATAAGAAGCTGGGTCTTCATACAACTAGAAGAAAAATAATTTAGGATGAGTTCTAAATGCTCTTTATTGTCTATTATTTACATTTTTTTAGGTGATTAAGATTAGGTTGTAATAATAATTGGAAAAGTATTACTTAATATACAAATAGATAGGGACTCATAGGGTAGGATAGGGTTCAAACCCAGGTAGCAGTCTCGTCTTTAAGTCTCAAGTTTTTATGACTGAGTTGAATATCGCGATGATAAATACGTTTGGAAGATACAGTATATGGGATAAACGTTATCCTCTAAAACAGGACCTATTCCCATATGCCCTTATTATCCTTTATAGTCGTGATTGGTTCATAGTTGAGATGAAATGTGAGTGACAGCATGCATTATTTATTCAGAACATATTTTTCATGAGTAATTATTCTACATTAATCTCATATCCGAAGAGATTCAATATTTCCGACTGATTATAATTGATAAATTACTAAAATTGATTTCCATCCCAGACACTGCAATTTCCACCACAACTGAGGGCAAAGATATGTGAGGTGCTGCCACCTATGTCAATATAACTCATAATGATTTTCTGTTAATTTAATGCCTTGGAAACTTAGTTAGCAAACAAATAGCACAGTGTCCCATTACTTTCAGAGAACTAGAGAAAAGGGCCAGTCCTATCTTGTCCTTTTATATGAAGTATGCTGTTTGCCAGATAATCTTAATTACCTTGACTACTGCTTTTGGCAACCTAGGGTTCTAAAAGTATGGGGGGGGGAGAGTCTTCCATGAATCAGAATTATTTGGTTTTTGGCATGTATATATATTTCATAGTGTTGGATGAACCTGAATCACAAAGTTTGGCTTTGTACCCAAAGGAAGAATTGCCCCCCAAAAAGTTCACGTGCCCATTGATTTCATTCGAGACCAGGCTCGGGTCAAGTTCGGGTACACAAAACAAACTTTTGTTCACAGTTTGGCTGAACCCGAACCTCTAGGGGTTCGCCCAACACTATTCTTAAAGTGGACCTTCACCCTGAATAACAACCTGTCTTGTATGTTTACCCCACCCTGTATATACAAATTGTCCACATTAAAAATCATCCTACCTGCACCTATTGTGTTTTTTGAGCCTTTTAACATCCAAGGTGGCGGCACATGGAGTCTCAGCCTGCCTGCAGACAGGAAATGTCGTCTGACTGTGCTGCTCTGCATTTTGGGATTGCTGTCCTTTTCCTGACTCCAGCTCTGCTCTGTCTGTGCAGAACACATCTATAACTCCACCCATCCTGAGCTTTCCACCCCTTTCCTCTCCTCAATATAGGATGCTTCTGAGGCAAGATGGCGGTGCTTGTATTCTAGAGTACTGAACAGAGTTGAAGCCCAGTGGGGGAAAGAGTAATAAGTAAGCGACTTAAAATATATTAATTCAACCCTCTCCCTGAGGAGGTGAAGTAATTAGGATTGGGAAACATTGAGGTATAGGAAGGGAGAAAAATGTAAACAGAGAGAACAGGATTTTTCTCAGGAAGATACACCTAAAATACATGCCAATGATTAGAATTGAGTGAACTTTTGATTCGCCGAATTTTCCGTAAAAAATTGTTTCGGTCCGAATCTATTTGCGATGAATCGCTATTAAAAAAGGCTATTTCTGGGCTTCCGAGAGCCTCCATAGGGTTGCAGAACGTTTTGCTTGGCTGTAACATGCATAGGTTGCATGCCGGGTTAGTGAAATAATATTGTAAAGAAGTATGACATGCAGATCAGAGGCGTCGCTATTAGATTCGCTGTCGCAGAGCATCACAATTAGAGAGCCTTGAGGTGGCATCAGCATGATAAGCCCATATATTGCCTGAAAAACACACCCTGAATTTGGCAGCAGCATAGGGAGCCCATATATTGCCTGAAAGACACCATTGGAGTTGGCAGCAGCATTAGGAGTCCATATATTGCCTGAAAAACACACCCTGGATTTGGCAGCAGCATTAGGAGCCCATATATTGCCTGAAAGAGACACTGGAGTTGGCAGCAGCATAAGGAACCCATATATTGCCTGAAAAACACACCCTGAAGTTGACAGCAGCATAGGGAGCCCATATATTGCCAGAAGACACACAGTGGAGTTGGCAACATCATAGGGAGCCCATATATTGCCTGAAAGACACACTCTGGATTTGGCAGAAGCATAGGGAGCCCATATATTGCCAGAAAACACACCCTGAATTTGTCAGCAGCATAGGGAGCCCATATATTGCCTGAAAATCACACCCTGGAGTTGGCAGCAGCATAGGGAGCCCATATATTGCCTGAAAGACACACAGTGGAGTTGGCAGCAGCATAGGGAGCCCATATATTGCCTGAAAAACACACCCTGAATTTGACAGCAGCATAGGGAGCCCATATATTGTCTGAAAAAAAAACACCCTGAATTTGGCAGCAGCATAGGGAGCCCATATATTGCCTGAAAACACATTGGAGTTGGCAGCAGTATTAGGAGTTCATATATTGCCTGAAAAACACATTGGAGTTGGCAGCAGCATTAGGAGCCCATATATTGCCTGAAAGACACACAGTGGAGTTGGCAGCAGCATAGGGAGCCCATATATTGCCAGAAAAATACACCCTGAATTTGGCAGCAGCATAGGGAGCCCATATATTGACTGAAAACCACATTGGAGTTGGCAGCAGCATTAGGAGCCCATATATTGCCTGAAAGACACACCCTGGAGTTGGCAGCAGCATGAAGAGAACATATACAGATTCTGGGCACATATATCTTATCCTAAGAATATTAATAAAAATTTAGATTAACGTAAAGCATTTCCTCAATAATTAATTGTGGTCTGATGCGGAGGAATGTCTGTAACTGGAGAGCAGCGCCTTAAATCTGTTTTGCACTATCCATTGTCAGGGATCGCCGGACACCCTTCTTGCATAAGCCAACAATCCCCAATCTCCACCGCCTCTTGTGCGTATAGTCAAGCCCCCGCTCGCTGGAGACACGGGTAATGCCTCTCCAGACTCGGTTGCCTCCAGGACTTACTGGCGCAAAGATTGCTGGCTTATGGTAAAGACGGGTGAACTGCAGGGTATCCCAAATCAGGAGTTCAAGCAAACAGGGTCCGAAACGTCAATCCAAGGGGTTAGGCAGAGAATGGTCGAAACAGGCAGGGGTCAAAGCCGGGTGGTCACAGAAGCGTGGTATCCAAGCGGTAAGGCAGAGAATAGTCGAGACAAACAGGGATCAAAGCCGGGGGTGGTCACAGGGCACGGTATCCAAGGGGTAAGTAGAAGCAAGGTCAGACAAGCGGAAGGTCGGTGCGGGCAGCGGATGGAGTGGTCAAAGACGAAGCCGGATCAAACACACTAAACGCAATTCCAACAGCACACCCAAGCTAATAATGGCTATAATGGCACTGGTGGTCAGGTCAAAGCCATATTTAAAGGGGAGCTGGCCAATGGGAAGGGGGGAGTGTAATGATTTGTGTACTTTAACAAGTGATTGGTGCAACTAGGATCACAGTGCTAATAGGAGAAGCCCCAGGCACTGGACCGCCCTGACCAGTCAGGCTGTCCAGTCCCTGGGTTCAGGACTCTGATTGGAGCCTAACTCTGCCCCCGGCGAATGCGCTGGGAGCAGCGCCGCCGGGGGACATAAGAAGAACGTGCTCACATGCGCGAGCATGTGACACCAGGCCGGGCGCGCCCCCCGAGAGGCAAGGGGAAGGCGCCGCGCCAGAAGAAGAGGCGGAGGAGCTGCCTGGGGCGCCGGGGACCCCAGCCGCCGCCGATGCCGAGGAGGCAGCGGAGGCCGAAGCCCAGGCAGAGGAAGAGGAGGCGGCCGCCGGAAGACCGGAGCCGGCCAAGACCGCGCCGAGGTGCCGCGGGAACGGGCCCCAGGTAAGTTTCTTACATCCATATTTCTTTAGTGTTGGTCTGGCACCATGATCAATCTACTCTGATGCATCAGGCATTGGTGGGTGGAAATCTTGGCTGATCCATGCCCGATTCATTTTCACGCAGGCCAGTCTCTCAAAAAAACATATTCTAAGCATACAGCACGTCCTGCTCCATCTAAAATACTTACACATGGGTAATCCTCCGCCTGAGGGCGCTGTTCACTGCAGACATGCAAAAACAGGCTCCTCCCGGCCCTACATATACCGAGGGACCTCCCACAAATCCCCAGATTTCTCTGCAGTGCTCACTGCGAAGACATGAAGTATCACGCTCTCGCAGGCGAGCGGGGCTTTACAGCCCGAGGCCCTGCGGGACTATTTCCACCCGTCCTCCTTGTGAAGAATATGCCTCCCAGCCTGGGCTGCATTGGTCGGGTGAAGGTAGGCAGCACCGTGTGTGCTTACGGAGCTAAGCTCCACCGCAATCCCCCACCATAGGGTAGGCTGTCAAGGCTAATGGTGAGCCTTCAGAGGATGCCCCTCCTGCATCACTGCCCCACGCCCCGCATAGCGGTGAACCCCATGTATTGGGTCACCTTCCTCCCTAGTTCCCCCCTTTATTGGGGGGAAAAAGAGGGGGGGGGGTTGTGTGTACGATGGCCTAACCTTGCCCTATTACACTAGTGTGCTTATAGCCCTTAATGGTTTATCGGGTGTCAGAGCCGCACTTTACAACGGTTGTATTGTCAGCTACAACGCCTTTACTGTATTTCACTCGGCGTGTATGGCGGCTCTGTTCGCGGACGCTACAGCGTTTATTTTTTCTATTCCATCCTGTCATATTTGTTCTGAGGCAATTCACTCGGTCTGGTTTTCAGACGTTGCTAACTACTGTTTCTGATTGGCTATTCACTTTGAGCTTCGCGCTCTCCGGGGGGGGGGCGTGGTCTGGTTTGGCACGTTCCGCGTCGCCTTCAGCTCTGGCCCGCCCTTCAAGGTTCGCTTGGCGCCATTTCCTTCTCACGCGCGCGTGGTGAAGACTGTCCTCCCCTCGCTGTTCTGTAAGTGCCCTCATGGGCGACCCTTTCTTCAGCTTTGCTCCTTCTCGCTTGGCTCTGACATCCTTGTTCCCCTTGTGTCTTTCAGACCGTGTACTTCGGTGGCTTCTCCTGGCCCGGTGTAGCGCCCGGTCCTGTCTTTCAAATACGACTCCCACTTCCCCACGGGTCATTGGGGCATCCAGGGTTGCTTTCTAGCGTCAATCCCTACTGGCTTATTGTACCTAATAATCACCATATGGAGGCATCTCAGGATATTGTAAACGGGGTTCCTTTAGGACAAACCCGTCAGTGTGTAGCTTGTGGGGTCTTGCCTAGCAGCGGTGACAATGCACGGGTCTGCGTTCCTTGTGCACAGCAGGCGCTTGCCGGTCTTCCCGCCTCTTCTGAGGCTGGGCCTGCTCCTCGCATCACTTCACCTACTCCCCCAAATCTGAGCCTAACCCCCAATACCAGCGGGGATTCTCATACTGATTTGGCCACTAGACTGGCTAGTGTTGAAAACTTGATAGCTGGCTCCTTAGCGCGTAAGGCCACTGCCAAGAGGCGGCATTTGAATCCTGAATCGACTATATTTCCTATAGAGTCTGATGATTTACTGCTTTCTTATGCACATCCCCCTCAGACGAAGGGGAGCTGTTCTCTGACTCAGGGTCATACGACTACGAGTCCAGGGGACAGGAGGAGTCTGGTTCCGAACATTGGTCCTCGGATGACATTGATAGACTGTTGGCCCAGATCTTTGATGTATTGTCCCTCCCTCCCCCTGCCGCGGCAAAGGGGTGATCTGTTTCACACCGCTAGGGCGCGGTTGGAATTTCCTGAACAAACCCATTTTAATAGCTTTGTGCTGTTGTGCTGAGGGAATGGGAACACCCCAGCAAACTTCATGGGGTTCCTAAAAGTGTGGATAAGAAATATCCATTCCCTGCTGACCTGGTCAAGTGCTGGACATCGCCACCCGAGGTCGATGCCCCAATTTTAAGTCTGTCCAACACCTCTATTATGCACTCCCCCGAGACTACTGAGGATTCTGAGGACCGGCGTGTTGACCAACTGGCATGCCATGCCTTTGCATTTGGGGGAGCATCGCTCCGCCCGGTTTGCGCCTTAGCCATTACGGCGGTGGCGCTCAGGACTGGTTAGGAATGCTCTAGAAGGTGCGGATGAGTTGCCCTCTGATGCTGCCAATGCTTTGGCCACCTGTGAAACTTTTGTTAACTTTATCCTATCGGCATCGGATGACGCTATTAAGCTGAGCGCTAGATCTTCTGCTCTGGTGGTAGCCATATGCCGTGCGGTCTGGTTGCGCCAACGGGCCGCTGATAACGCCGCCAAGAAGGCCCTTACAGGGCTTCCATTTAAGAGACGGCGCCTGTTTGGAGAAAGGTTAGACATTTTCGCCAAGGGTGGCAAGTTGCCCAAGAGCAAGCGTCAGACTCGGCCCTTTCGTGGCCCAAGCTCCCAATCGACCCCCTACCGTGGGGCTAAGCAGGGCAGAGGAGTGTCCTTCGCTGGGTCTCGCGCAGATTCCTGGAACAAGAACAGAGGACGCCGTCCCGGTTCCTCCTGGGGGCCCAAGCCCAAAGCCCCTCCCAAGACCCCTCAGGCATGAAGGGGCGCCCTCGCCCGTCAGGGTGGGGGGACGTCTACAGCACTTCAAGCAGGTTTGGAGACGTCACGTCTCAGACCGGTGGATTCAGGAGGAAGTGTCCTCTGGTTACAAGATAGAATTTGCTGTACGCCCCCTACCAGGTTTGTTGGGTCCCGGATCCCACAGGATCCTGCCTCAGCTCAGGTCTTGTTGCTGGCCGTGCAGGACCTTCTGGATCTAGGGGGCATTTGCAAGGTCCCCTTAAAAGACAGGGGCATGGGGTTCTATTCCAACCTTTTCACAGTGCCCAAGAAGGACGGGTCTGGACTTAAAAATCCTCAACAAATTTGTCAGAAACAAACATTTTCGTATGGAAACCTTGCGCTCGGCCATCGCTTCGCTGCGCCCGGGGGACTTTATGACGTCCGTGGACATCAAGGATGCTTACCTTCACGTTCCGGTGTTTCCAGGACACCAAAGGTTTCTCAGATTAGCGCTGCTGGATCAGCATTACCAATTCGTGGCCTTGCCATTCGGCCGCACGTCGGCTCCCAGGGTATTCACCAAGGTGCTGGCAGGGGTGATGTCCCTGTTAAGGCTAAGGGGCATACATGTGTTGCCCTACCTGGACGATATACTCATCACCTCTCGGTCTCTGCGGCAGGCAGAGCTGGACACTCGGTTGGTAGTGTCCACCCTGGAGTCCTTCGGCTGGGTGATCAATTATCCCAAGTCCTCTCTTTCCCCCTCCTCGGTGGCCCCGTTCCTGGGGATGATTCTGGATACAGTTCAGTCAAGGATATTCCTTCCTCAGCAGAAGGTGGAAGCTCTGACAATGCAGGCGAGCTCCCTGCTTTCGAGCCCTCATCCCTCCATCCGGCAGGGAATGCAGTTGGTGGGCTTGATGGTGGCAAGCTTCGAGGCGATGCCCTTTGCCCAGTTCCATCTGAGAACTCTGCAGCTTCACCTTCTGTCAGTTTGGAACAAGAACCCAGCGTCCTTGGACGAGACCTGGGTGCTCCCCCCCTCGGTCAGACAATGCCTTGTGTGGTGGCTGGACCACAGGAATTTGACAAGGGGCAGATCCTTCCTGGCCCCCTCCTGGGAGACGGTCACAACGGATGCCAGTCTGTCAGGTTGGGGGGGGTTCTGGAAATCCCTGCGCTTCCAGGGGAGGTGGGGCCCTCAGGAGGCCCATCTACCCATCAATATCTTGGAACTCAGGGTGGTCAGATTGGTGCTGGAACAATTGACCCATCACCTGAGGGGTCTGGCGGTTCAGGTACGCTCAGACAACAGAATGGCGATTGCCTACATCAACCATCAGGGAGGGACCCGGAGCAAGGGGGCTCTCCAGGAAGTATCTCAGATTCTAACATGGGCGGAGGCCAATGTCCAATGCATCTCGGCTGTCTACATTCCGGGGGCGGAGAACCTGCTGGCAGATGCTCTGAGCAGGGGGTCGTCCCGTCAGGGGGAGTGGTCCCTCTGCAACGGGGTATTTCAGTCCCTGTGTCACCATTGGGGGTGCCAGATGTGGATCTGTTTGCATCCCGTCACAATCACAAGCTCCCGAGCTTTGTAACCCTGTCTCCGGATCCTCTGGCTCTGGCCACGGATGCCCTGTCCTTGTCTTGGAGGGAGTTTCGGCTCCTGTATGTGTTTCCACCAATTCCCCTTCTGGGAAGAGTTCTGCGCAAGATTGCTCTAGAAGGGGTACCCGCGATTCTGGTGGCCCCAAGGTGGCCAAGAAGAGTGTGGTTCACGGACGTGGTTCAAATGGCAGTAGACCAGTACGATCTGCCAAGGTTGCCAGATCTTCTAACTCAGGGGTCTCTACGCCATCCCAATTTACTAACTCTGGCTTTCACGGCTTGGCTGTTGAAACCTCCATCTTGATGGAGAAGGGTTTGTCTGCGTCTGTAGGGGCTACTATGGTGCAAGCCAGGAAGAAGACTTCTTCTGCTATCTATTATAGAGTATGGGGTTCTTACGTTGACTGGTGTGAGTCCAGGTCTCTTCCCTGCCGGGAATTCTTAGTCTCTAGGGTGCTGGAGTTTTTACAATATGGTCTAGACTTAGGTCTCAAGCGTAGTACTCTGAAGGGTCAGGTTTCGGCCCTGTCTATCTTCTTTCAGAAGACCTTTGCCCAGCATCCCCTGATCAAAACCTTTCAGGGGATCACTCATGTGCGTCCCCCTCGAAAACCTATGGTACCTGTTTGGGATTTAAACTCGGTTTTATCGGCTCTGCAGGGTGCTCCCTTTGAGCCTATTCAGGAGGCTGCTCTCGCTGTTCTCACGCTCAAGGTCGTTTTTCTGGTAGCTATCACTTCTGTTAGGCGTGTGTCTGAGTTGGCTGCCTTATCTATTCAGCCTCCCTGCTATGAGAGACACCAGGATAAGGTGGTGTTCCGCTTCAAGCCAGACTTTCTGCCTAAAGTGGTGTCTGCATTTCATTTGAATCAAGATATTGTACTTCCTTCTTTGTGCCCTAACCCTAGTAACCCCAAGAAAAGGGTTTTGCATTCCTTGGATGTGGTTAGGTGCGTCAAGTATTACCTAGTTATCACTAAGGCTTTCAGGAAGACTGATGCTCTCTTCGTTGTGCCTCATGGGCCTAGGAAGGGTTTGGCTCCTGCCAAGTCTACCATCAGTAAATGGATTCGTCAGGCTGTGGTTCATGCCTATTCTACTAAGGGGAAGGCTCCCCCCTTCCGTCTTACTGCCCATTCTACTCGGGCTGTTGGGCTTCTTGGGCTTTCCAGCACCAGGCCTCTGTTGAACAAGTTTGCAAGGCCGCTACTTGGTCTTCTGTTCATACCTTTACTAAGTTTTACAAGGTTGATGTTAGGGCCTCAGCTGATGCTGTGTTTGGCCGCAAGGTTTTGCAGGCGGCAGTGATATTAACTGCTTGCTGTTGCCTTTTCTGTTCCGGATCCCACCCTACCTTATGGACACTGCTATTGGATGTCCCATGTGTAAGTATTTTAGATGGAGCAGGACGTGCTGTATGCTTAGAATAATACAATTCTGTGAAATACTCACCTGTAGAATTGGTATTATACGCATACAGCACGTCCTGCTCCAACCCACCCTGGTTTTCACTTTGTTCTGGATCCCCTGTATGGTGATTGTTATCATTGTTATTATTGCCAGTTTCTGGGTGGTTGGTTTCTCCCGGCTTCTCCTTCTCACTGATTTTCAATGCTGGGGATTTGTGGGAGGTCCCTCGGTATATGTATGGCCGGGAGGAGCCTGTTTTTGCATGTCTGCAGTGAACAGCGCCCTCGGGCGGAGGATTACCCATGTGTAAGTATTTTAGATGGAGCAGGACGTGCTGTATGCGTATAATACCAATTCTACAGGTGAGTATTTCACAGAATTGTATTTTTTCAAGCGTACTGGAGCACATTGAATTGCCCTCATCAGAGGATCACATATGCACATCTAAGAGTTTCATCACTTTGTTCCTGTTAAAGTCTTCAGGGCCTAGTTACTACTTAGTGAAAGGTCATAGATAGTTACACACCTGCTGCTGTTATCGACAAATCCTGTTTTAAGTGTAGTGTAGCGTTTTGTCCTCCCCTCATATACGCACTATGTATGTTAGGCAGAGAAGTGCCAGGATGGGCACAGAGAAGTTGCAGAAGCCTAAATTCATCAAGCAGAGGTCTCAGCAGACTAGGGGTGAGTGGCAGCAGGAGTTTCAGTGAGAGGCCTGATTTCCCGGTATAAGCTAGCGGTCGTGTCTCGACCAGCAACCCATCTGCCGTCATCGATTGGTTAACACGATCATCCAGTTCATCACAAGTGACATCTGACACCCCGAGTCAACTTCCACTAGGCGGGCAAGTAGTGATGAGGAGAGTGGCATGGGAGGTGGTGTTGCAAGCGTTTTGGCTTCTTAAGCAGACACTGTTGAGGAACCTGAGGAGGACATCAGTGAGTTTTCAGGACACTTTTAAAGGCTTGGAGTGATGGAGAGTGACAGATTAGTAACATAGTAACATATTAGTAACATAGTAACATATTAGGCCTAAATTCATCAAGCAGAGGTTGCAGCAGACTAGGGGTGAGTGGCAGCAGGAGTCTCAGTGAGAGGCCTGATCTCCCGGTATCAGTTAGTGATCATGTCTCGACCAGCAACCCATCTGCCATCATCGATTGGTTAACACGATCATCCACTTCATTACAAGTGACATCTGACACCCCCAGTCAACTGTCGGTTATATCTTATGCTTTGGGTTCAGCTCCACTATTCAGTGAGGACGATCTGATAACCTGAAAAATCAGCAGCTACTGCCCAGCCAAGAAGGGGAGGAGACACTCACGGCTTCTTTCACTAGGCGGGCAAGTAGTGATGATGAGAGTGGCGTGGGAGGTGGTGTTGCAAGCGTTTTGGCTTCTTAAACCGGACCTTCACCATGATTTAATGAAAAGCCCAAACTCTTAAAAAACGATTCCCCAGCATCTAAAATTAATATATTTTACATTTTTAGTCACTAACTTATTATTCTTTCCCCCACTGGGCTGCAACTCTGTTCAGGAATTTAGGATACGGGCGCCGCCATCTTGACTCAGAAGCATCACACTTACTGAGGAGAGGAGAGTGGGATAAGGTACAGGGGGGCAGGTTATAGCTGTGCTTTGCTCAGACAGAGCAGAGGTGGGGTCAGGAAAGGTCAGCAGTCCCAGAATGCAGAGCAGCACAGTCACTTCCTGTTTGCAGGCTGCCTGATAAAATGGCGGCTTCCATAAGCCGCCATCTTGGATGTTTAAAGGCTCATAACATGCAGTAGATGCAGGTAGGATGATTTTTAATGTGAGCAATCTGTATGTACAGTGTGGGGGAAACATATAAGATAGACTCTTATTCAGAGTGAAGGTCCGCTTTAAGCAGACACTGTTGAGGAACCTGAGGAGGACATCAGTGAGTTTTGAGGGCACTTTTAAAGGCTTGGACTGATGGAGAGTGACAGATTTAGCAGTCAGCATGGTGGCAGAAGGGGAAAGTATGGAGGCAAATGTGCTCGGGGTAGACCACTTGCTGCGCGGCAAGCTAGCTTCCCAGGAGGTAGTGGAAGAGGGTCCCTGGAGTCAGTGGCAGTGAATTAGTGCGGACTGTGATAGGAAAATCAGCTACTCGGCGATGTGGCAGTTTTTCATCAAGCATCTGCAGGAGGTTAACATGACTATATGAAAGATGTGTAGGCAGAAGGCGAAGTGTGGCCAGGGTCCCAATGTTGGCCCCACAGCCCTGCGTCATTTACAGCATCACCATAAAGCGGCCTGGGAGAGTTGACTCCAAAGTGGTGGTCCAGCCTTCTGCATTACCCAGTGACACGCCGCTCCCTGTTCCAGCCAGCCAAGGCTCCACCACCTCCTGTGTGTCATACCCATCCTCTGTCGCTCCAGATGCTCCTCCTTCTCTTAATTCGAGTCAGTCATTATGCCAGTAATCCATTGGCCAAGCCATGTCCAAGAGACAACAGTATGTGCCCACTCATCCAATGTGCAGAAGCTAAATGTGCTCCTGTATAAGTTGCTGGTGCTGCAGTCCCTCCCTTTTGAGGTGGTGAACCTTTCAGAGAACTGATGGCTTGTGCCGAGCCGAGGCGGAGAGTCCCAAGCTATCATTTCTTTGTGAAGAAGGCAGTACCAGCCAACAGAAGGTGGGCCAGTCCTTGAGCGTGTCAGTGTCTACCAAAGTGCACCGCAGTGCCGAGGTCTGGAGCTGTAACTACGGTCAGGGACAATACATATCCTTTAAGGCCCACTGGGTGATTGTGGTTCCTGCACAACCACAACAGCAACTTGGACAGGTCCCTCCGCTGTGGCCTCCACGCCCCTAGGCCGTTGACAGTGCACTTGCACTTCGCAATGGTGTCACAGAAAAAAGTTCCTAATTGTCAATTACATATTAATTGTTAACATTTATCTTATTTGAACACATTTATAATAATAACATATAATAACATATAACAAAATAACAATAACATATAAAATTTATCAAATCTTTTTTTTGGTTAATTTTGTATTTTTTTTTTCATTTTTTTTTTAATATTTTGTATTTTTTAAAAATATATATTTTTTACATTTTTTTAAATATTTTGTTAATTTTTTTTACAATTTTTTTTTTCCATTTTTTATTTAGTTTTATTTTGTTTTTTCAAAAATATATATATATTTTTGTGTTTTTCTTTATTTATTTATTTCAATGCCCTTCCAGCCTACCATGTGTGCAGGACACGGCGGTTTCACGCTGTTCTTCACATGCCTTGAGCCACGGAGTCACACCTGGGAAGAACTGCTAAAAATCATAAATCAATAAATGAAATCATGGCTTACTCCACGAAAACTGTAAATGGGAACCATGGTGACTGACGATGGTAAGAACATCTTGTCTGCGCTGCGACAAGGAAGCCTGAGCCATGAACCCTGTATGCCACACGTGTTCAACCTAGTTCAACCTAGTCAAGCGTTTTCTGAAGTCTTCCCCCCATCTGCAAGACATCCTAACAACAGGAAGGAAACTTTGCATGCACTTCAGCCACTCCTACACCGCCAAGCACAACCTTCTTGAGCTTCAGCATCAGAACGGTATCCCCCAACATAGTCTGATTTGCGATGTTTCCACCCGTTGGAATTCCACCCTAACCTAAAAAGTTTAAATTAAAATGAAATAAATAGCTTAGATTTTATTGGAAGGTGTATACATATATATAAAATAAAAGGTCACATATTATAGTAACTATTTTAAATAGTAAAGGGAGGATGTTAACATGATGTTATTATAATAGGATATAATAAGAGTAGGTTTTAAGAATGGTTTTTGGTATTTCGTACAATTGTATTGGCTATTGGCTTTTAATAATTATGTTTTATATATTAGAATTGGTTATAGTATAAAGAAGGTGCCCTCTAACCCTTCTGGGGGACGTACACACCATTTATAGCATTAAATTGAATAGCCGCAGTTGCGGCAATTGATCCTGAACCGAGCAGGTTAATAAGAAACAACAACCACGTGACAGGTTGAAGTGAATAAATTAGTGACACTCCTAGCCCCGCGCGAGCCCATGAATAAGTCTTGACGACGAAATGCGTTGGGCGGAGCTAAGGAGTGTCACGTGAGTTGTATCCTGACGAGCAGCGCCGCGGACTATGGCCGGAGAAGGCGGTGAGCTGATACTCGTTTATCTCAGCATTGTGATGTGCGCGTCTATACTGGAAGGCTTAGATGACGCCTGCCCCACTGCTTTTTAGAGTTGAATGCGCATTTTGTTTTAATATCTGGTGAGCGGCTTTTTAAAGGGCCAGTGGCCATAGATTTGATTCCCTTTGTGTGGAACGTACTTACGCTATTGGAGCATTTTATGTTTATGTCTTTGTAATATGTTACAATAAATCCGGAGCAAGTTGATTTATTCCTGTGTGGAGATTGGAGTCCTTTGTGCTTTGCCTAATGAGGTGGATAAACAGGCACCTAAATAGATAAGTGTTTCCTTCTGGTCAAAGGAGAAATTGTGGAGCCTCTTAAACTAAAGGGAGATCATATGTGCAAATTACCAAGAATATATATATCGTTATATATAAGATGGTGGTGGTGGAGTGAAGTCACCGGATTGATTTGAAGAGCACCTGTGGTGTTAACACTGCTTCGCTGAGCCTTATACACAGCTCTAGGGCTGTGTATATATTTATATATGCTATCATTGATTTCTTGATGATCCAAGCGGATAGGGGGACTCCCCTGTGTAACTTCAATGTAAACCAGTGGCAGCTCATACGTGACACCTGTCGTTTGCTCAGGCCCTTTGAGAAAGCCAATTATTAGTCAGTCGCCAGGACTACAGGATGAACAATGTGATTCTACTGCTTCATGTACTACAACACATGTTGGAAACCATGGCTGGTCAGGGCACTGGAGACATGGGGCCTACATTTCAGGGCCACATGAAGCCTGTGGGGGCTGAAGGGGAGGAGGAGGAGGGGATGGGGCACAGCGAAGCACAGTTTAGGTTTGACAAAATGGCCATTTTATCTAGTCATCTGACAGGAGAGGAGGAGCAGGAGCAGCCACAGGAGCTAGAGGGTTGTGAGGAAGGCGATACAGAGGACCCAGACACACCGTGGCAGTATGCAGTGGAGATGGAGACAGGTAGTCCCTCCGAGTCGCTTGCACAAATGGCACAATGCATGCTCACGTGCTTGTATAGTGACCGCAGAATTGTCTCCATTTGTCAGCGGGATGACTTCTGGCTCTCCACCTTAATGGACCCTCGCTACCGGCACAAAATGGGGGCATTTTTTACACCCGCTAAGAGGGAGGACAAACTGACATACTACAGAGACATTCTACGTAGTCAGTTGGCCAATGCCAATCTGCGCCATGGTCCATACTCTCGCAGGTCTGACTCGGGGGGACCTCTGCTCTCACTTTCCACTGCCATGGCTGCTGGGGGGGTGGCAGGAGCAGCAGCAGCAGCTCCATTAGCAGCAGCCTGAGTCTTCAGTCGCTAATGAGTAGCTTTCCTCACCCGCATAGTGAGGCTAATCATGAGCAGCAGAAAGACCTGGAGCAGGCCATGAATCAGCAGGTAGTGTCATACCTTGACATGACCATGCCAACGCACCTTGAGGACCCGCTGGACTTCTGGGCAGCCAAATTTGACTTGTGGCTGCAACTGGCAGAGTTTGCCCTGGGAAAGCTGTCCTGCCCGGCGAGTAGTGTGCCATCTGAGCTGGTGTTTAGTGCGGCGGGGGCCATAGTCATGCCTAGGAGAACTCGTCTGTCCACGAAAAATGTGGAGAGACTCACCTTTGTGAAGATGAATCGGGCAAGGATCAGCCAGGATTTCCAGCCACCAATGGCTGATCCATGGTAGTAGCTGATGTATGGTAGCTCCCTATGCTGCTGCCAACTCCAGGGTGTGTCTTTCAGGCAATATATGGGCTCCCTATGCTGCTGCTGCCAGCTCATATGTGTGTCTTTCAGGCAATATATGGGCTCCTAATGCTGCTGCTGCCAACTCCAATGTGTGTACTCTTAAAAGACACATGCTAGCATATTTGGGATCCCCCCTCCCCCCGGTTAAAGGCAATGGCTGCTGGCAATTTGACAACGTGACTTTCTTTACAAAATGCAACCAGTTAGCAGACAGGTACTCTTGAAATATTTATGCTAGTGTTTGGCATGCCCCCTCTTCAAATAAATAAGTTGGCTGCTTTTATAGTGGAAAAGTGACTTTCTTTACAAAATGCAACCAGCTAGTAGACAGGTACTCTTGAAATATTAATGCTAGCACGCTTTTTAAAGAATGACACCAGGAAAAGGAAAAGCTAAAGAGGCAGTTGTGTTATTAACTAGAGATGAGCGAACTTTTGAAAAATTCGATTCGACTGATTCGCCGAATTTTCCGACAAAAATCGTTTCGACCCGAATAAATTCGCGACGAATCGCTATTAAAAACGGCTATTTCTGAGCCTCCTAGAGCCTCAATAGGGTTGTAAACCATTCTGCCTTGCTGTAACACGCACAGGATGCGTGCTGGGTTAGTTAAATAATACTTTGAATAAATATCACATGCAGATCAGAGGCATCGCTAATAGAATCGCAGAGCGGCACAATTGCAGAGAGTTGAAGTGGCATCACTATGAGGGGCAGAAGGAGCCCAAATATACACTGGAGTTGGCCTCAGGAGCCCAAAAATTGGATGAATCACACCCTGGAGTTGGCAGGAGTTGACAGTAGCAGCAGCAGGAGCCCAAATATACACTGGAGTTGGCTTCAGGAGCCCAAAAATTGGATGAATCACACCCTGGAGTTGGCAGAAGTTGGCAGCAGCAGCAGCAGGAGCCCAAATATACACTGGAGTTGGCTTCAGGAGCCCAAAAATTGGATGAATCACACCCTGGAGTTGGCAGAAGTTGGCAGCAGCAGGAGCCCAAATATACACTGGAGTTGGCCTCAGGAGCCCAAAAATTGGATGAATCACACCCTGGAGTTGGCAGGAGTTGACAGTAGCAGCAGCAGGAGCCCAAATATACACTGGAGTTGGCTTCAGTAGCCCAAAAATTGGATGAATCACACCCTGGAGTTGGCAGAAGTTGGCAGCAGCAGCAGCAGCAGGAGCCCAAATATACACTGGAGTTGGCCTCAGGAGCCCAAAAATTGGATGAATCACACCCTGGAGTTGGCAGGAGTTGACAGTAGCAGCAGCAGGAGCCCAAATATACACTGGAGTTGGCTTCAGGAGCCCAAAAATTGGATGAATCACACCCTGGAGTTGGCAGAAGTTGGCAGCAGCAGGAGCCCAAATATACACTGGAGTTGGCTTCAGGAGCCCAAAAATTGGATGAATCACACCCTGGAGTTGGCAGAAGTTGGCAGCAGCAGCAGCAGGAGCCCAAATATACACTGGAGTTGGCCTCAGGAGCCCAAAAATTGGATGAATCACACCCTGGAGTTGGCAGGAGTTGACAGTAGCAGCAGCAGGAGCCCAAATATACACTGGAGTTGGCTTCAGTAGCCCAAAAATTGGATGAATCACACCCTGGAGTTGGCAGAAGTTGGCAGCAGCAGCAGCAGAAGGAGCCCAAATATACACTGGAGTTGGCCTCAGGAGCCCAAAAATTGGATGAATCACACCCTGGAGTTGGCAGGAGTTGACAGTAGCAGCAGCAGGAGCCCAAATATACACTGGAGTTGGCTTCAGGAGCCCAAAAATTGGATGAATCACACCCTGGAGTTGGCAGAAGTTGGCAGCAGCAGCAGCAGGAGCCCAAATATACACTGGAGTTGGCTTCAGGAGCCCAAAAATTGGATGAATCACACCCTGGAGTTGGCAGGAGTTGACAGTAGCAGCAGCAGGAGCCCAAATATACACTGGAGTTGGCTTCAGGAGCCCAAAAATTGGATGAATCACACCCTGGAGTTGGCAGGAGTTGACAGTAGCAGCAGCAGGAGCCCAAATATACACTGGAGTTGGCTTCAGGAGCCCAAAAATTGGATGAATCACACCCTGGAGTTGGCAGAAGTTGGCAGCAGCAGCAGCAGGAGCCCAAATATACACTGGAGTTGGCTTCAGGAGCCCAAAAATTGGATGAATCACACCCTGGAGTTGGCAGAAGTTGGCAGCAGCAGGAGCCCAAATATACACTGGAGTTGGCCTCAGGAGCCCAAAAATTGGATGAATCACACCCTGGAGTTGGCAGGAGTTGACAGTAGCAGCAGCAGGAGCCCAAATATACACTGGAGTTGGCTTCAGTAGCCCAAAAATTGGATGAATCACACCCTGGAGTTGGCAGAAGTTGGCAGCAGCAGCAGCAGCAGCAGCAGGAGCCCAAATATACACTGGAGTTGGCCTCAGGAGCCCAAAAATTGGATGAATCACACCCTGGAGTTGGCAGGAGTTGACAGTAGCAGCAGCAGGAGCCCAAATATACACTGGAGTTGGCTTCAGGAGCCCAAAAATTGGATGAATCACACCCTGGAGTTGGCAGAAGTTGGCAGCAGCAGGAGCCCAAATATACACTGGAGTTGGCTTCAGGAGCCCAAAAATTGGATGAATCACACCCTGGAGTTGGCAGAAGTTGGCAGCAGCAGCAGCAGGAGCCCAAATATACACTGGAGTTGGCCTCAGGAGCCCAAAAATTGGATGAATCACACCCTGGAGTTGGCAGGAGTTGACAGTAGCAGCAGCAGGAGCCCAAATATACACTGGAGTTGGCTTCAGTAGCCCAAAAATTGGATGAATCACACCCTGGAGTTGGCAGAAGTTGGCAGCAGCAGCAGCAGAAGGAGCCCAAATATACACTGGAGTTGGCCTCAGGAGCCCAAAAATTGGATGAATCACACCCTGGAGTTGGCAGGAGTTGACAGTAGCAGCAGCAGGAGCCCAAATATACACTGGAGTTGGCTTCAGGAGCCCAAAAATTGGATGAATCACACCCTGGAGTTGGCAGAAGTTGGCAGCAGCAGCAGCAGGAGCCCAAATATACACTGGAGTTGGCTTCAGGAGCCCAAAAATTGGATGAATCACACCCTGGAGTTGGCAGGAGTTGACAGTAGCAGCAGCAGGAGCCCAAATATACACTGGAGTTGGCTTCAGGAGCCCAAAAATTGGATGAATCACACCCTGGAGTTGGCAGGAGTTGACAGTAGCAGCAGCAGGAGCCCAAATATACACTGGAGTTGGCTTCAGGAGCCCAAAAATTGGATGAATCACACCCTGGAGTTGGCAGAAGTTGGCAGCAGCAGCAGCAGGAGCCCAAATATACACTGGAGTTGGCTTCAGGAGCCCAAAAATTGGATGAATCACACCCTGGAGTTGGCAGGAGTTGACAGTAGCAGCAGCAGGAGCCCAAATATACACTGGAGTTGGCTTCAGGAGCCCAAAAATTGGATGAATCACACCCTGGAGTTGGCAGAAGTTGGCAGCAGCAGCAGCAGCAGGAGCCCAAATATACACTGGAGTTGGCTTCAGGAGCCCAAAAATTGGATGAATCACACCCTGGAGTTGGCAGGAGTTGACAGTAGCAGCAGCAGGAGCCCAAATATACACTGGAGTTGGCTTCAGGAGCCCAAAAATTGGATGAATCACACCCTGGAGTTGGCAGGAGTTGACAGTAGCAGCAGCAGCAGGAGCCCAAATATACACTGGAGTTGGCCTCAGGAGCCCAAAAATTGGATGAATCACACCCTGGAGTTGGCAGAAGTTGGCAGCAGCAGCAGCAGGAGCCCAAATATACACTGGAGTTGGCTTCAGGAGCCCAAAAATTGGATGAATCACACCCTGGAGTTGGCAGAAGTTGGCAGCAGCAGCAGCAGGAGCCCAAATATACACTGGAGTTGGCCTCAGGAGCCCAAAAATTGGATGAATCACACCCTGGAGTTGGCAGGAGTTGACAGTAGCAGCAGCAGGAGCCCAAATATACACTGGAGTTGGCTTCAGGAGCCCAAAAATTGGATGAATCACACCCTGGAGTTGGCAGGAGTTGACAGTAGCAGCAGCAGGAGCCCAAATATACACTGGAGTTGGCCTCAGGAGCCCAAAAATTGGATGAATCACACCCTGGAGTTGGCAGGAGTTGACAGCAGCAGCAGCAGGAGCCCAAATATACACTGGAGTTGGCTTCAGGAGCCCAAAAATTGGATGAATCACACCCTGGAGTTGGCAGAAGTTGGCAGCAGCAGGAGCCCAAATATACACTGGAGTTGGCCTCAGGAGCCCAAAAATTGGATGAATCACACCCTGGAGTTGGCAGGAGTTGACAGTAGCAGCAGCAGGAGCCCAAATATACACTGGAGTTGGCTTCAGGAGCCCAAAAATTGGATGAATCACACCCTGGAGTTGGCAGGAGTTGACAGTAGCAGCAGCAGGAGCCCAAATATACACTGGAGTTGGCCTCAGGAGCCCAAAAATTGGATGAATCACACCCTGGAGTTGGCAGGAGTTGACAGCAGCAGCAGCAGGAGCCCAAATATACCCTGGAGTTGGCTTCAGGAGCCCAAAAATTGGATGAATCACACCCTGGAGTTGGCAGAAGTTGGCAGCAGCAGCAGCAGCCCAAATATACACTGGAGTTGGCCTCAGGAGCCCAAAAATTGGATGAATCACACCCTGGAGTTGGCAGGAGTTGACAGTAGCAGCAGCAGGAGCCCAAATATACACTGGAGTTGGCTTCAGGAGCCCAAAAATTGGATGAATCACACCCTGGAGTTGGCAGAAGTTGGCAGCAGCAGCAGCAGGAGCCCAAATATACACTGGAGTTGGCCTCAGGAGCCCAAAAATTGGATGAATCACACCCTGGAGTTGGCAGGAGTTGACAGTAGCAGCAGCAGGAGCCCAAATATACACTGGAGTTGGCTTCAGGAGCCCAAAAATTGGATGAATCACACCCTGGAGTTGGCAGAAGTTGGCAGCAGCAGCAGCAGGAGCCCAAATATACACTGGAGTTGGCCTCAGGAGCCCAAAAATTGGATGAATCACACCCTGGAGTTGGCAGGAGTTGACAGTAGCAGCAGCAGGAGCCCAAACATTACTTCAAAGAGACCCTGGGGTTGGCTTCAGGAGCCCAAAAATTGGATGAATCACACCCTGGAGTTGGCAGAAGTTGGCAGCAGCAGCAGCAGCCCAAATATACACTGGAGTTGGCCTCAGGAGCCCAAAAATTGGATGAATCACACCCTGGAGTTGGCAGGAGTTGACAGTAGCAGCAGCAGGAGCCCAAATATACACTGGAGTTGGCTTCAGGAGCCCAAAAATTGGATGAATCACACCCTGGAGTTGGCAGAAGTTGGCAGCAGCAGCAGCCCAAATATACACTGGAGTTGGCCTCAGGAGCCCAAAAATTGGATGAATCACACCCTGGAGTTGGCAGGAGTTGACAGTAGCAGCAGCAGGAGCCCAAATATACACTGGAGTTGGCTTCAGGAGCCCAAAAATTGGATGAATCACACCCTGGAGTTGGCAGAAGTTGGCAGCAGCAGCAGCAGGAGCCCAAATATACACTGGAGTTGGCCTCAGGAGCCCAAAAATTGGATGAATCACACCCTGGAGTTGGCAGGAGTTGACAGTAGCAGCAGCAGGAGCCCAAACATTACTTCAAAGAGACCCTGGGGTTGGCTTCAGGAGCCCAAAAATTGGATGAATCACACCCTGGAGTTGGCAGAAGTTGGCAGCAGCAGCAGCAGGAGCCCAAACATTACTTTAAAGAGACCCTGGGGTTGGCTTCAGGAGCCCAACAATTGGATGAATCACACCCTGGAGTTGGCAGCAGCAGCAGCAGGAGCCCAAATATACACTGGAGTTGGCTTCAGGAGCCCAAAAATTGGATGAATCACACCCTGGAGTTGGCAGAAGTTGGCAGCAGCAGCAGCAGGAGCCCAAATATACACTGGAGTTGGCCTCAGGAGCCCAAAAATTGGATGAATCACACCCTGGAGTTGGCAGGAGTTGACAGTAGCAGCAGCAGGAGCCCAAATATACACTGGAGTTGGCTTCAGTAGCCCAAAAATTGGATGAATCACACCCTGGAGTTGGCAGAAGTTGGCAGCAGCAGCAGCAGGAGCCCAAATATACACTGGAGTTGGCCTCAAGAGCCCAAAAATTGGATGAATCACACCCTGGAGTTGGCAGGAGTTGACAGTAGCAGCAGCAGGAGCCCAAATATACACTGGAGTTGGCTTCAGGAGCCCAAAAATTGGATGAATCACACCCTGGAGTTGGCAGAAGTTGGCAGCAGCAGCAGGAGCCCAAATATACACTGGAGTTGGCTTCAGGAGCCCAAAAATTGGATGAATCACACCCTGGAGTTGGCAGGAGTTGACAGTAGCAGCAGCAGGAGCCCAAATATACACTGGAGTTGGCTTCAGGAGCCCAAAAATTGGATGAATCACACCCTGGAGTTGGCAGGAGTTGACAGTAGCAGCAGCAGGAGCCCAAATATACACTGGAGTTGGCTTCAGGAGCCCAAAAATTGGATGAATCACACCCTGGAGTTGGCAGAAGTTGGCAGCAGCAGCAGCAGGAGCCCAAATATACACTGGAGTTGGCTTCAGGAGCCCAAAAATTGGATGAATCACACCCTGGAGTTGGCAGGAGTTGACAGTAGCAGCAGCAGGAGCCCAAATATACACTGGAGTTGGCTTCAGGAGCCCAAAAATTGGATGAATCACACCCTGGAGTTGGCAGAAGTTGGCAGCAGCAGCAGCAGGAGCCCAAATATACACTGGAGTTGGCCTCAGGAGCCCAAAAATTGGATGAATCACACCCTGGAGTTGGCAGAAGTTGGCAGCAGCAGCAGCAGGAGCCCAAATATACACTGGAGTTGGCCTCAGGAGCCCAAAAATTGGATGAATCACACCCTGTAGTTGGCAGAAGTTGGCAGCAGCAGCAGCAGCAGGAGCCCAAATATACACTGGAGTTGGCCTCAGGAGCCCAAAAATTGGATGAATCACACCCTGGAGTTGGCAGAAGTTGGCAGCAGCAGCAGCAGGAGCCCAAATATACACTGGAGTTGGCCTCAGGAGCCCAAAAATTGGATGAATCACACCCTGGAGTTGGCAGGAGTTGACAGTAGCAGCAGCAGGAGCCCAAATATACACTGGAGTTGCCTTCAGGAGCCCAAAAATTGGATGAATCACACCCTGGAGTTGGCAGAAGTTGGCAGCAGCAGCAGCAGGAGCCCAAATATACACTGGAGTTGGCTTCAGGAGCCCAAAAATTGGATGAATCACACCCTGGAGTTGGCAGGAGCCCAAAAAATGGCCTAAAGACATAAATATGTTTTGCACCATTTGGAAAGTGTAAAACGTGGCACCATGCTGAATCTAGTCGCATGCATCAGGCATTGATGGGTGGAAATCCTGGCTGATCCATCCCTGATTCATTTTGACAAAGGTGAGTCTCTCCACATTTTTAGTTGACAGACGAGTTCTCCTCGCCGTAACTATGGCCCCCGCCGCACTAAACACCCGCTCAGATGGCACGCTACTTGCCGGGCAGGACAGCTTTTCCAGGGCAAACTCTGCTAGTTGCGGCCACAAATCAAGTTTGGCTGCCCAGAAGTCCAGCGGATCCTCAAGGTGTGTTGGCATGGTCATGTCAAAGTATGACATGACCTGCTGGTTCAGGTCCTGCTCCAGGTCTTCCTGCTGCTCATGAGTAGCCTCACTATGCGGGTGTAGAAAGCTACTCATTAGTGACTGAAGACTGAGGCTGCTGCTGCTGATGGAGCTTCTGCTGCTGCTGCTGCCAACCCCCCCAGCGGCCATGGCAGTGGAAGGTGAGCGCAGAGGTCCCCTCGAGTCAGACCTGCGAGAGTATGGACCATGGCGCAGATAGGCATCGGCCAACTGCCTACGTAGAATGTCTTTGTAGTAGTTGAGTTTGTCCTCCCTCTCGGTGGGTTTAAAAAATGCCCCCATTTTGTGCCGGAAGCGAGGGTCCAATAAGGTGGACAGCCAGAAGTCATCCCGCCGACAGATGGAAACAATTCTGGGGTCACTACGCAAGCACGTGAGCATGCTTCGTGCTATTTGCGCAAGTGACTCGGATGGACTACTTGTCTCCATCTCCACTGCATACTGCCACGGTGTGCCCGGGTCCTCTGTCTCGCCTTCCTCAAAAACCTCTAGCTCCTCTGGCTGCTCCTGCTCCTCCTCTCCTGTCCGCTGACTAGATAAACCAGCCATTTCGCCAAGCCTAAACTGTGTTTCGCTGGGCAACTCCTCCTCCTCCTCTTCCTCCTCCTCCAGTTCAGCTCCAGCGGGGTTCATGTGGCCGTAAGATGTAAACGCCATGTCTCCAGTGCCCTGACCAGCCATGGTTTCCAACATGTGCTGTAGTACATGAAGCAGTGGAATCACGTCGTTCATCCCGTAATCCTGCCGACTGACAAATAAAGTGGCATCCTCAAAGGGCCTGAGCAAACGGCAGGTGTCACGTATGAGCTGCCACTGGTTGACATTGAAGTTACACAGGGGAGTCCCCCTATCTGCTTGGATCATCAGGAAATCCGTGATGGCTTTTCTCTGTTCATATAATCGGTCCAACATGTGAAGGGTGGAATTCCAACGGGTGGAAACATCGCAAATCAGACTATGTTGGGGGATACCATTCTGACGCTGTAGCTCAAGAAGGGTGTGTTTGGCGGTGTAGGAGTGGCTGTAAGTGCATGCAAAGTTTCCTTGAAGTTGTTAGGATGTCTTGCAGATGGGGGGAACACTTCAGAAACCGCTTGACAACCAGATTGAAGACGTGAGCCATGCAGGGGGCATGGGTCAGGCTTCCTTGGCGCAGCGCAGACAAAATGTTCTTCCCATTGTCGGTAACCATGATTCCCATTTTAAGTTTTCTCGGAGTAAGCCATGTTTGGATTTCCTGATGAATACATTTAAGCAGTTCCTCCCCTGTGTGACTCCGTTCGCCAAGACAAACCATGTGAAGCACTGCGTGACACCTCCGTGCCCTGCACACATGGTAGACTGGAGGGGCACTGAGACTTGAGCCTACAGTGGAGGGTGAGGAGATGGCGGAGGATGAGGAGGCCGAGTCGCACGGTGTCACAGGCCCAATGGGCAGAGAGCGCGGAGGCCGAAGCGGCGTGACCTGTCCAAGTTGCTGCTGCAAAGGGACCACATTCACCCAGTGGGCCGTAAACGACATGTACTGCCCCTGACCGTAGTTACAGCTCCAGATGTCGGCGCTGCCATGTATTTTGCTACACACCGACAGGCTCAAGGACTGGCCCACCTTCTGTTCAACAAAAGTGTGCAGCGCTGGTACTGCCTTCTTGGCAAAGAAATGACGGCTTGGGACTCTCCACCTCGGCTCGGCACAAGCCATCAGTTCTCTGAAAGGTGCAGATTCCACCACCTGAAAAGGGAGCGACTGCAGCACCAGCAACTTGGACAGGAGCACATTCAGCTTCTGCGCCGTAGGATGAGTGGGCGCATACTGCTGTCTCTTGGACATGGCTTCGCTGATGGATTGCTGGCGGGATGCATGACTTGGAGGAGGAGGAGGAGGAGCAGGAGCGACAGAGGATGGGTATGACGCACAGCTGCCTTCGGCTGAGGTGCTGGAGCCTTGGCTGGCAGAAATTGGGAGCTCACTTGGTGAGGAAGCAGACTGGACCACCCCTTGGGAGCCTCGGTTCTCCCAGGTCGTTTTATGGTGACGCATCATATGTTGACGCAGGGCCGTGGTGCCAACATTTGGACCCTGGCCACGCTTCACCTTTTGCCTACATATCTTGCATGTGGCCATGTTACCCTCCTGCGGATGCCTCAGGAAAAACTGCCACACTGCCGAGTAGCTACTTTTCCCACCCCCTGGCCTCACTGATTCACTGCTGCTGTTGCCAACTCCAGGAACCCCTGCTCCACTACCTCCCGATAAGGTAGACTGCCGCACAGCAGGTGCTCTACCCCGGCCCCGGCCCCGGCCGGCTCCAGCCTTTGGAATTGTGCCCCCATGCTGACTGCTACCACCTTGCTGCCTCAGCTGCTGACTCCGGGGCAACCTGCGCCCCTCTTCTCCTGATGATGACGATGAAGCCCCTTCATCACCCGGCTCCCAAGTGCGATCGGCTTCATCGTCATCATCATCATCATCACCGAGTTGTGGCTGTACGTCACTGATGTTCGTGGATTCGTCAACAGTGTCTGGCGCAGGAGCTGGAACGCTCGCAGCACCCACGACACTGTCCACATCACTATTTGTCTGCCTAGCTAAAGAAGCCACCTCCATTTCTTGGCTGGGCAGTAGCTGCTGACTGTCCTCCTGTATCTGATCGTCCTCCTCACTAAAGAGTGGAGCTGAACCCAAAGCATAGGATACGTCGCTGGGGGAGGGAACGGCGTAGGACAGAGGCAATGGGAGGACAGGGACTGCTCTCGGGGCATGCCAACTCAGGGTTGTGTCAGAGGAACCTACCGACCCTAGACTGGGGGTCTCAGATGTAAGTTGTGATGATGTTATTGATGAGCGCGTCAGCCAATCTACCACGGCAGATGCGTTACTGGTGGAGACCCGACCGCTAGCAGATACTGGCAGATTAGGTCTCTCAGCGTGACTCCTGCTGCTACTGGCCCCCAGTCTGATGCGAGCTCTGCCTGCGGAATCTTGGCCTCTGCCACTCCTCTTTTCACTTCCAGGCACTTGTCTGCCCGACATAGTCTAACTGGCGTGGTAGTAGGTGATATTTAAAAAAACCCCGGGCAGCGGTGGGTCTATATGAAACAGAATATAATGCACACCAAAAGTGAGCAGTAACACTCAGCCTCCAACAGGCCTGCTTAGTGTAAATAAGAGAGCTGCTTAGTGTAAATAAAGAGGGGTATGCTATGTTACAGAATGGGATGCCTCAACAGAAGTGCACCTGGCAGGCAGCAGTAAGCCTATGCCCAGCAAAAGTGTCTTATAATATAAATATAATAAGAGCAAATGCTTATATGGTCTTAAACAGAGGCTGCTTTAGTCACAGAATGGGATGCCCCCAAAAAAGATCCAGTAGTACTATGCCCAGCAAAAGTGTCTTTATCAGGCTAATTTCAAATATGATAAGAGCAAATGCTTATATGGTCTTAAACAGAGGCTGCTGTAGTCACAGAATGGGATGCCCTGGGCAGGAATGGACCTGGCAGGGTCCAGTAGTGCTTTGCCCAGCAAAAGTGTCTTTATCAGGCTAATTTCAAATATGATAAGAGCAAATGCTTATATGGTCTTAAACAGAGGCTGCTGTAGTCACAGAATGGGATGCCCTGGGCAGGAATGGACCTGGCAGGGTCCAGTAGTGCTTTGCCCAGCAAAAGTGTCTTTATCAGGCTAATTTCAAATATGATAAGAGCAAATGCTTATATGGTCTTAAACAGAGGCTGCTGTAGTCACAGAATGGGATGCCCTGGGCAGGAATGGACCTGGCAGGGTCCAGTAGTGCTTTGCCCAGCAAAAGTGTCTTTATCAGGCTAATTTCAAATATGATAAGAGCAAATGCTTATATGGTCTTAAACAGAGGCTGCTTTAGTCACAGAATGGGATGCCCTGGGCAGGAATGGACCTGGCAGGGTCCAGTAGTGCTTTGCCCAGCAAAAGTGTCTTTATCAGGCTAATTTCAAATATGATAAGAGCAAATGCTTATATGGTCTTAAACAGAGGCTGCTTTAGTCACAGAATGGGATGCCCTGGGCAGGAATGGACCTGGCAGGGTCCAGTAGTGCTTTGCCCAGCAAAAGTGTCTTTATCAGGCTAATTTCAAATATGATAAGAGCAAATGCTTATATGGTCTTAAACAGAGGCTGCTTTAGTCACAGAATGGGATGCCCTGGGCAGGAATGGACCTGGCAGGGTCCAGTAGTGCTTTGCCCAGCAAAAGTGTCTTTATCAGGCCTAATTTCAAATATGATAAGAGCAAATGCTTATATGGTCTTAAACAGAGGCTGCTTTAGTCACAGAATGGGATGCCCTGGGCAGGAATGGACCTGGCAGGGTACAGTAGTGCTTTGCCCAGCAAAAGTGTCTTTATCAGGCTAATTTCAAATATGATAAGAGCAAATGCTTATATGGTCTTAAACAGAGGCTGCTGTAGTCACAGAATGGGATGCCCTGGGCAGGAATGGACCTGGCAGGGTCCAGTAGTGCTTTGCCCAGCAAAAGTGTCTTTATCAGGCTAATTTCAAATATGATAAGAGCAAATGCTTATATGGTCTTAAACAGAGGCTGCTGTAGTCACAGAATGGGATGCCCTGGGCAGGAATGGACCTGGCAGGGTCCAGTAGTGCTTTGCCCAGCAAAAGTGTCTTTATCAGGCCTAATTTCAAATATGATAAGAGCAAATGCTTATATGGTCTTAAACAGAGGCTGCTTTAGTCACAGAATGGGATGCCCCAACAGGAATCGACCTGGCAGGGTCCAGTAGTTCTTTGCCCAGCAAAAGTGTCTTTATCAGGCCTAATTTCAAATATGATAAGAGCAAATGCTTATATGGTCTTAAACAGAGGCTGCTTTAGTCACAGAATGGGATGCCCTGGGCAGGAATGGACCTGGCAGGGTACAGTAGTGCTTTGCCCAGCAAAAGTGTCTTTATCAGGCCTAATTTCAAATATGATAAGAGCAAATGCTTATATGGTCTTAAACAGAGGCTGCTTTAGTCACAGAATGGGATGCCCTGGGCAGGAATGGACCTGGCAGGGTACAGTAGTGCTTTGCCCAGCAAAAGTGTCTTTATCAGGCTAATTTCAAATATGATAAGAGCAAATGCTTATATGGTCTTAAACAGAGGCTGCTGTAGTCACAGAATGGGATGCCCTGGGCAGGAATGGACCTGGCAGGGTCCAGTAGTGCTTTGCCCAGCAAAAGTGTCTTTATCAGGCTAATTTCAAATATGATAAGAGCAAATGCTTATATGGTCTTAAACAGAGGCTGCTGTAGTCACAGAATGGGATGCCCTGGGCAGGAATGGACCTGGCAGGGTCCAGTAGTGCTTTGCCCAGCAAAAGTGTCTTTATCAGGCTAATTTCAAATATGATAAGAGCAAATGCTTATATGGTCTTAAACAGAGGCTGCTGTAGTCACAGAATGGGATGCCCTGGGCAGGAATGGACCTGGCAGGGTCCAGTAGTGCTTTGCCCAGCAAAAGTGTCTTTATCAGGCCTAATTTCAAATATGATAAGAGCAAATGCTTATATGGTCTTAAACAGAGGCTGCTTTAGTCACAGAATGGGATGCCCCAACAGGAATCGACCTGGCAGGGTCCAGTAGTGCTTTGCCCAGCAAAAGTGTCTTTATCAGGCTAATTTCAAATATGATAAGAGCAAATGCTTATATGGTCTTAAACAGAGGCTGCTTTAGTCACAGCATGGGATGCCCTGGGCAGGAATGGACCTGGCAGGGTACAGTAGTGCTTTGCCCAGCAAAAGTGTCTTTATCAGGCCTAATTTCAAATATGATAAGAGCAAATGCTTATATGGTCTTAAACAGAGGCTGCTTTAGTCACAGAATGGGATGCCCCAACAGGAATCGACCTGGCAGGGTCCAGTAGTGCTTTGCCCAGCAAAAGTGTCTTTATCAGGCCTAATTTCAAATATGATAAGAGCAAATGCTTATATGGTCTTAAACAGAGGCTGCTTTAGTCACAGAATGGGATGCCCTGGGCAGGAATGGACCTGGCAGGGTACAGTAGTGCTTTGCCCAGCAAAAGTGTCTTTATCAGGCTAATTTCAAATATGATAAGAGCAAATGCTTATATGGTCTTAAACAGAGGCTGCTGTAGTCACAGAATGGGATGCCCTGGGCAGGAATGGACCTGGCAGGGTCCAGTAGTGCTTTGCCCAGCAAAAGTGTCTTTATCAGGCTAATTTCAAATATGATAAGAGCAAATGCTTATATGGTCTTAAACAGAGGCTGCTTTAGTCACAGAATGGGATGCCCCAACAGGAATCGACCTGGCAGGGTCCAGTAGTGCTTTGCCCAGCAAAAGTGTCTTTATCAGGCCTAATTTCAAATATGATAAGAGCAAATGCTTATATGGTCTTAAACAGAGGCTGCTTTAGTCACAGAATGGGATGCCCTGGGCAGGAATGGACCTGGCAGGGTACAGTAGTGCTTTGCCCAGCAAAAGTGTCTTTATCAGGCCTAATTTCAAATATGATAAGAGCAAATGCTTATATGGTCTTAAACAGAGGCTGCTTTAGTCACAGAATGGGATGCCCCAACAGGAATCGACCTGGCAGGGTCCAGTAGTGCTTTGCCCAGCAAAAGTGTCTTTATCAGGCCTAATTTCAAATATGATAAGAGCAAATGCTTATATGGTCTTAAACAGAGGCTGCTTTAGTCACAGAATGGGATGCCCTGGGCAGGAATGGACCTGGCAGGGTACAGTAGTGCTTTGCCCAGCAAAAGTGTCTTTATCAGGCTAATTTCAAATATGATAAGAGCAAATGCTTATATGGTCTTAAACAGAGGCTGCTTTAGTCACAGAATGGGATGCCCTGGGCAGGAATGGACCTGGCAGGGTACAGTAGTGCTTTGCCCAGCAAAAGTGTCTTTATCAGGCTAATTTCAAATATGATAAGAGCAAATGCTTATATGGTCTTAAACAGAGGCTGCTTTAGTCACAGAATGGGATGCCTCACAGCAGACTTAAGATCAGTTCAGTATATATGCACAGTTAGTTACTATAAGCAGCCTGAAAACGCTAACAAAGGCTGGATGAAAAAAAAAAAAATCTCCCTGTCACAGCCTCCGTTTTTCCTACCTTTCCCTGGCTTTCTGTCTGTCTCCTGTCTGTCTCCTGCCTGTCTCCTGCCTGTCTCCAGCCTGTCCCTGTCTGTCCCTGCCTGTCTAAGTGCCTCAGCTACACAGCGTTCTGTCTGTCACGAATGCAATAGAGAAATGAGGAAAAGCAAGATGGCCGCCGTTAAATACCGCTGTGTGACGTCACCGGGCTTGCTGGCTGCTGATAGGCTGCATGTGACTGCCCCAGCTTGCACTGGCGCGGGATAGATGTCCAGACATGTCCCGTCCGCCATCTTAGAATGCCTGTCAATGTAAATGAATGGATGTTAAAGGAAAACTTCGAGTGATCGAATCGCGGGGAAATTCGGATTCGATCCGAATCGAATTTTTCCTGAAATTCGGATCGAATCCGGGTTCGTCCGGATCGATTCGCTCGTCCCTATTATTAACACTAAATAGGCTTGGAAGCTAATGCAAACACTTTAAACTTTCCCTGTCTTTCTCTGTCACTGTCACAGCCTCTATCCTTCTCTATCTGTCCCTCGCTTCTTCTGTTCCTTGCTCTATCTATCTCTCCCTTGCTGTATCTATCTGTCTGTCTGTCTGTCTATCTGTCCCTCGCTCTCTCCCTGCCTGATCTGCTCTGGCCGCAATACAGTGTCAGAATGAGCTTCCGAAAAATGGCCGCTGCTTTTAAAGGTCTGTGACATCATTGGTAAGCCTGTCTGCTGATAGGTAGCATGTGACGCCTACCCAGGATTCCTTGCCCCATGGGACATGTCCTGACATGTGGATCCACTATTTCAGATGGGCTGGATAGCAGTAAATGGAGTTTTAAGGAAGCAATGCGAGCGACTGAATCGCAGCGATATTCGGAATCGTAACAAATCAAATTTTTTTCCCTGAAATTCGGAACGAATTCGGGTTCGTCAGAATCGATTCGCTCATCTCTACCAATGATCACTACCCCCCCCCCCCCCCAATCAATTCCAAAGCCAGTATCCAGCATTTTTTTTATGAAAACAAACATTAATCTTGACCAGTTCAAGGCAGAAATGCTGCTTAGCTGAACAGGGTTTTAAAAATACTTGCATGCGTGCATTGGCCACGTTTACAGCTGAATGGCATTACATTCACTTTGTAGCTTGGTGATAAAAAAAATACCTGCAGCAGCCTTTTCAAGGTACTACATGGAGTGATCTAAAGAATCGTGTCTTAAAGAGGACCAACACCCACCCTGGAGTCTATGAGACTCCAGGGCACGCATAATCTTTTCCGCCCAGGAGCATCCAGATTCGGGGTGCTCTGCTGCATCAAACCCCCCACGTCGCTTGAAAACTCACCTTCTTTCCCAGTCTAATGGCGCATGCATGAGCCGTGACCGCATCCATGCTATCCCTTTAGCAGGCCATGTGCCCGCTCCAGGCACTTGCGAGTGGTCGGTGCGGGCACGCTCCCTGTTTCAGTGCGATCGGATCTGCTCACCTTAGACATGTTATTAGACGGAGGGGCAGGAGCAGATCCAAGCGCACTAACTAGACGAGAGGCTGTGCATGCGCTGTAGGACCGAGGAAGGGTGAGTGAGATCGGGCGTCCTGGGGGTCTCACAAAGCAGGGCGATCTGGGTGAACGAGTGGCAAAGACCTTAACCCAGGATAGTGAAAATCCTGGGTTTAGGGAAAATCCTGGGTTTAGGTCCACTTCAGATCAGGTGATTGTTGGGGTCATTATGGGGGTTAGGTTTTCAGGAGTCCCATGGCGGTAGTGATGGGGAAAATTAATGAATTGCACTCTCCCTAGTATTTTAGCACCTTGGGGTCATGGACTTTTCCCTTAGCCCTCAGACCTGCCACCTTCTGTGCCACACATTGCTCGTGGACTTAGTCTCAGAGTGCACCAGGAACTTCCATCAAAGCTAATAGATTGTTAGGTAGAGCATCAGCACTCTTTCGTCCTCCTTAAGGGATATAATCCATTAAATTCATTTTAAATATGCTAATAATAATTAGCAAAATAGCTAAAAAAGTGTGCTTAGTGTAGGAAGGTTCCGGGGCTGTAAAATGCACCTTTAAGTCTACTGTAGCAAATGGAAAAATGGTCAAAAATCTTGTATATATAGCCATTTTTCATAGCCGTTATTTTCTCATTTCATTCATTTCTGTCCACGGCTTAGCATGTCCTCCCTTTCATCTTGGTCCAAGTGGGCTCCTCCCACGCACAGCACCCTGCTACAACATGGTGCGGGCTGCATGCTGTTTCAAATCTGCTTAGCCAAACGTCCAGCTGGAAGAAAGGGCCCCCCGCCAAGCTCCTGACAACGTGAAATCATCATTTAAGGACTTACCACTCTGCTGGATTCTTGCCCTTGAAACTTTGAACGTTTATTTGTTTCCTGCAATCATTTTTCTAATGTTATAATCTAATTGTACTTAATTACATTTTCCCTTAATGGAAAAAGGTTGTAAAAAAAAATCTTACAACAGGTGCTCTTGAATGTCTACTCAGGGCAGGCGTCAGCACTGGGCATACCCGGGCAGGTGCCAGGCCCTGCACTTTGGAAGAGCCCACATCATTGTAAGCCAGGGGCAGATTCAGCATTGGGAAAGCCGTTCTTTCTGTCAGTCATTCTGTTCTTTGTTTCTTTCCTTCTGCTCTTTTCTTTTTCCATTTAATCTTTGTTTCTTTCATCTCATCTTCCTGCCATTCCCTTCCTTTATTTCTTTCTTTCTTACTGTCAGCCAGAGGCAGATTGCCATTGGAAGAACTTTTCTTTCTTTTGGTCAGTACTTCTATTCTTTGTGTCTTTTCTTCTGTTCTTTGTTCATTCCTTCTATTCTTAGTTCCTTTCTCTCAATTATTTTCGTTCTAGTTTTTTTTTCTTTTCATCTATTCTTTGTTTCTTTCCTTCATCTTCCATTCCCTTTCTTTCTTCTTTCCTTCTATTATTTTTTCTGTCGTTTCTGCTTTTCTTTCTGTCATTCCTTCACTTTCTTTTTTCTGTCAGTCCTTTTATTCTTTCTTTCCTTCAATCTCTTCTTTTTTTCACATTCATTCTCTCTATCTGTACCCTGCTTTTTTTTATATATTTTTTAATATTTCTTTCTTTCCTTTTCTCTCTTCCTTTTCTGCTTTTTTTTGTCATTCCCTCTATACTTTGTCATTCATGCTCTTATTTTTTCTATTCTTTGGCATTATTCACTATACATGCAACTTTATCACCGTGTATGGAGTATCATACCGCACACAAGGAGCCCATTGACACTATCGCCCAAGGGCCTGCATACACCTGGAGCTGGCCCAGTGTCTACTATGTCAGTAGCTCCCGTTATATTGTTGGTTGGAGTCACAGTGTATTTGTGCTAGTGAAAGCCTTCTAGTTAAGATAAAGCAAAAGCATGCCCCCCCCCCCCCTTTCAGGATCCAGAAATCTGGAACACTTTAATTAGGAGCCAAAATGCTGTTGTTTAACTCTTTAAGTGCCAGCCTTCCTTGAATTTTTGTCACCATCTGTTGCCAGACCACGTTTCACTATTTTGTGCTATACATGTTGAACTGTGATTTTTGAAGGGAGTCTGGGCTTCAAATGAAATGGCTTGTTTGGCCTTTTTTAGTGGATTCTCAATACTTTTGGGTGAAATATATGCCCTAAAAATTTAAAAAATCTATTTTTTGCATTTGTAGTGTTTTTTTTTTTTTTTTTGTAATAAAAAATGTTAGTTTGTCAATAAAATCTTATTGTGTGTGAAATCCCAATTTCTCCCGAGTACAGCGGTACCACATGTGTATTGGTAGACACCGTTTCCTGGCCAGGAGACTCCCCCAAACTGAAACAGCGCACCTTGCAGTTTTTCAAGAAAGACAACCCTTTACATTTGAAATACCCCAACAACTATATATTCTCTGGAAGTACACATCTCAAGCTTTCTAGGCGTACAAGGCTTGTTTACGTGGGCGTAGTTTTCTGGAAGTAATCCCTCAATCAATTGTTTGGTTGCACAGAGTTTCCCTAAAAAAGAATAAAAACAAACAATCAAAGCCACATTTTCCTATAAACAAAGTGCACACCTTGCACTTTTTCAACCAAAACAAACCTTTACATTTGGAATTCCCCCATAAACCATATATTCCCTGAAAGTACACATGTTAAGCTTTCTAAGTGTACCTAGCATGTTGTACTGGGCTCATCTTTCCAGATACACCCCCCCCCGCACATTCAATCCAAGTTGAGATCTGATAGCATCATACCCCTACCCACGGAGGGAGATCCGGATCTCATTCCCTGAATTATCCTGGGTTGTGTCCCCCTTTGTTTTCTTTGTATACTCGTCAACTGTTCTGTACCCCCATTCCCTTCTTGCGTTCTGTACCCCCTGTTTTGAACTTTTGAAAATGTACTAAATAAAGAATATTAAAAAAAAAACAAAAAAAAAACACGTTTTTCTAAAATATCAATATGCAAATAAGAAAAAACAACCTAAATCTGAAAGAGCAAGGTCCCCCGAGCAGAACAATACCCAACATGCATAGGTACTATTAACTCTTTTAATTGCCCGCCTACTTGAAGTTTTGTCACCCTATGTTGACAGGTCATTTTTCACCATTTTGCACCATGTTTAACCGTGATTTTTGCAGGATTTTTCAGGAAATATATATATTATATATATTTTTTGCAACAATTTTTTTTTTTTATATTTTTGCGTAACCCCCCCCCTCACAAATATTTTTTTGAAAATTGGCTCCTTTATTTTAAATAAAACATTTGTTATATTAAAGAAAACCATGTTGCACATGAAAGCCCCATTTCTCCCGATTACAACGGTACCACATATGTATCGGTAGCCCCCATTCTTGCCCAGGAGACCCTCAAACTGAAAAGAGCACTTTATAACATTTACAAATATAATACAACTACTATCCACACTATAAACATAAGGGGGTAATTAAAAACAACAACATAGGAGGAGTACCTCCTCCTGGGGGGGGGAAAAAAAATTACATGGGTCCCCCCTCCCCAGCATAAGTAGCCTGGGACCAGCTATGCAGGGCTTGTAGAGCAGGATGCAGGGGCCAGCTTTGGTGGCCCCCCGCCCTGACGGCTACAAGCTCCATGGGCGGATGCACGGTTTCGGCTGCAGGGTAACAGCATCTGACGACCCAGGAAGTGAGGCAGAGGGTGATTTCTCGCCATCTCCTCACCACGGAAGAGCCCGGGGGGGGGGGGCAATCGGAGAAGAGGAGACCTGGCGGGAGGGATCGCGGCGCCACGGGTGAGTAAATGTCATATTTTTTTTATAGTTAACTGCGGCAGCGGCTGAAGCGGGGGGTGACGCTATTTCGAGGGCTCTCCTGAAGCGAGAAGAGCCCCGGGTGAAGAGAAGACCTGGCCCGATCCAACGAGGGGTCAGGAGAGTTTTTAACTGTTATCCTTTTTTTCCTGTGGGGGTTTAAAGTCAGCTACTTGAGACTCACGTCGCTGGCACTAGAAGGGTTAAATCTATTAGAATGTAGGAGAATTGGCACTGAAAAATGAGCGCGTGTCACTGACACGACGCCCCCAAATCGTCTCTGTAATTAAACCCTGAGTGACCCCGATACGTATTGGTTTCACATTTGTACTATATTCATTCAACTAGATACAAGTTATTATTGTTGGCTCCATATGTGTGTAGTAAATGGAAAGCACTAAATCTCTTTTGTTATTTGTGACTGTATTATATAAATTAGATTTTTTGAGTATTTTCTAGGAATATTTATTGTCGCTATTTCACTTTAGGATTTAGGCACAAGGCTCAGCTTCCATTATTGTTGTATAGTTTTAGCCGAGGGGATACTATATAACGACGTTTAGTACATTTAAATCAATTCATAATAAAAAAAAAACAAATAAAATAAAAATTAAAAAATTAATTTTTTTTTTTCTTTTGTGCCGGCACAAAAAAATGATTAATTCACAGGCCCCGTAGATACTTTTAAAGCGGACCTTCACCCTGAATAAGAGCAAAACTTACATGTTTCCCACACCCTGTACATACAGATTGCTCACATTAAAAATCATCCTACCTGCATCTACTGCATGTTATGAGCCCTTAAACATCCAAGATGGTGGCTCATGGAGCATCAGGCAGCCTGCATACAGGGAGTGTCTTCTGACTGTATCGCTCTGCATTCTGGGATTGCTGTCCTTTACCTGACCCCAGCTCTGCTCTGTCTGTGCAAAGCACAGCTATAACCCGCCCCCCCTGCACTTTATCCCGCTCTCCTCTCCTCAGTATGTGTGATGCTTTTGAGTCAAGATTGTGGCACCCGTATCCTGAACAGAGTTGCTGCCCAGTGGGGAAAGAATAAGTAAGTGACTAAATACTTAATATATATTTATTTAGATGCTGGGGAATAGTTTTTTAAGGGTTTGGGCTTTTCATTAAATCATGCTGAAGGTCCGGTTTAAGGGGACCTGGCTTTACACATCTCTGACTATCCTGGGTTTTGGTCCACTTCGGGGGGGCAGCCCGATTGGGGGTGCCCCACTGTGTGAAACCCCCCAGTAAGCCCCAAAAACTCACCTCACCACGCTCCCACGTGACCGCGCATCCGGCACGTCACTCTTACAGGGCGCGCACGTATAGAGGGGCGCGCGGGAGGCGGTGGTGGCGTTGCCGCCGATAAGGTAAGGTAAGGTTTTTTTGGGGGTTTTGGGGGGGGGCTTCACCCCGCGGGACATCCCGATCTCGGATGTCCCGCGGTGAGGGAGGTGATCGGCCCGGGGTGTTGGTCCACTTTAAGGAAGGTTGCCTTTGGAGTTCAAAAAAAGGGGGAGGGGAGTGCTCTGTTTTTAATATGTATTGTGTTTTATGTTGGTTTTAACTTTTGTATATTGTGTATTGTTCACATTAATAAACGTTATTCTTTGAATATAATTTGGTGGTGCTCCTTTTCCTGCGCTGGGGCGTTGAGCGCCTCTTCCGCCACCTCTCTCTTGTTGTGGCTTTTTTAAGTGAGCACATCTTTTATTTCGTTCATTATTTTACCTTGGCCGTGCACTTCGTTGTGTGTTTAGCTGAAAGCTGCTAATGAGCTCACATGTTACAATGGAAGGCTACTGGGAGATATGGTCAGAAAGAATACTAAGACTTACCAAAGGGCAAGAAAGCCACTCCTACTTTATTGTATTATAATTGGGGTCCAGCAGATGAAAATTTATTCTTGGAGCCCACCCTTCAGCTATAATTCAATGTGATTGATGTGACATCATATGTAACGCTATGTCAGTATTTCCCCATATTCTAACCCGTCTCATGCTTCTGTTTCAGCGTCTTCCTGCACTATTGCTATGCGCGTGGCGGGATGAGACACACCTCGTACACCTGCATCTGTGGCAGGTAAGTGCATATCTTAAAATGAGCAGATCTAAAGCATATTGCTTACAGCCTAACTCCAGAGGGGACAAGCCACCTAGGCAGAGACCCGTTAGGCTTAAAGTGGACCTTCACTCTGAATAAGAGCCTATCTTATATGTTTCCCACACCCTGTACATACAGATTGCTCACATTAAAAATCATCCTACCTGCACCTAGTGCATGTTATGAGCCTTTAAACATCCAAGATGGCGGCTTATGGAAGCCGCCATCTTATCAGGCAGCCTGCAAACAGGAAGTGCCTCCTGACTGTGCTGCTCTGCATTCTGGGACTGCTGACCATTACCTGACCCCAGCTCTGCTCTATCTGAGCTATAACCCGCCCCCCTGTACCTTATCCCACTCTCCTCTCCTCTCCTCAGTAAGTGTGATGCTTCTGAGCCATTTAAATAACACAATAACTCTAGGTAGAGTAGGACCCCCCCCCCCCCAACATCCTCTGCTATGTTAGGCTTAGACATTGGACTTTTATTAGGCTTAGACCTTTATTGCACAATACCCTTCTCCTTATAGGCTAATGTTACTTTTAATGCCATTTACATTTCTATTATTGTGTTCCAAAATAATGTTTTGATTGTGCTGAGCTTATCTGCTATTTTTTATTTTCTATTTGTTTGCAACCCTGTGTTATAGAAGAAAGAAAATACATTTTCCCTAGCAACAATGTGTTTAGCTTAGCAATGTGGATCAGCTGGTGCATTTGTTATACAGATCAGAGACATCCCCACTCTGGCTTTCTAATTATCTGATTGGCTAAGGCAGAGGCTTAGCTTGGGAGGAAGAATTCTGGGACTTGTAGTTTTCACTCAAGGCCATTAAAACTACTCCCACTGTAGCAAAACAGTAGTCCCAAGAATATGAGAAATTTGGGAAATCGTGTGCAGATAAGTTAATTACTTAAGGTATTGGGGGGACACAAACCTCACACAGGTATTTTATATTCCAAAAGAGGAAACCAAGGCAGAACCCCAAACCCTGAAAAGAGTTTTCCTTTAAATTGAGCCTGATGATCACTTGCCAGGTGACATACCACCCTAACACACTGAGCAGTGACTCTCTTAAAGTGGACCAACACCCAGGGGGGATCAATCTATAAGATTCCCGGGCCGATCAGATCCCTCCCCGCGGGGCATCCGAAATGGGGATGTCCCGCGGGGTGAAACCCCCCAGGAAGCCCACAATCCTACCTTTTCCATGTTCCAGCGGCGCATGCCCGTCCGCCGCCGCCTCCCGCGCGTCCCTCGGTGGGGTGCCCCACCGAAGTGGACCAAAACCCAGGATAGTCAAAATCCTGGGTGTTGGTCCACTTTAAAGGGTGCACTTTTTTCAGGAGGTCACTGCGTCTCTATTTTGCCTAATGTAAAATGTCAGCATGGGGGGGTCAAACGACCACCGGCTCCAAGAAGGATGGATGCCCCTGTGTCGGAGGTCCCTATTTGTTCCAATCAAATATTTTGGACCAAAACCTAGGATTTTGACCATCCTGGGATTTGGTTGTTGCCCCGGGTTACTCCAATCGGGGATGCCCTGCTGCGTGAACCCCCCCCCCCCCCCCGGACAAGGTCACCTTTTCCTGGTCCTACGACGCATGCTCAGCTGCTCGTCCAATCAGCAGCGCACTGGCGCCCCCCTCTAACAGGGAGCGTGCCTGCACCGGCTCTTTACATGCCTGACACGGACATTCTTATTCTGTTTCAAGGTGGCCCCCCTGCTGTGTGTGTGTAAAAAAAAAAATGAGAATTTTAACCTCTCCCATGATCCCGTGGTGCATGTGCAGACTCTAATCCGTGTTCTATGCCGTGCATATTAGGGAGTGGCATAGAAACCTGACTGAAGGGGGAACGGCATGCATACAGAAATGCCACCACAGACCAGGCATGTGCTCTGCCCCAGAAAGGTGTGTTTTACACATTTAGGATGCCCCCCCCCCCCCCCAAAAAAAAGTGAGTCCACTGGCACTATAGTCTTATAAACTTTGAGTTGGTGGTTGCTCCTCTTTAAAAAAGACTATCCTGCAGGGATGGGGTGAGGAGAGGACAAACTGGGCGATTTCCCAGGGCCCCATCCCTACAGGCGCTCTCACAGGACATTCACTGGCTTTTGTCTATCCAGAATACTGTAGATTTTGGTGCATAATATTGTCTGGCAATCTGTTCTGAATGAGCTCTGCTACTGGTGGCAGGTGCACGCATCAGCTAGTGGAGTGCTGAAGATGTAGCCCGTAGACTGTGCATGCAACGTGGGATCACTTGTCGAGGTGAGTATATGGGTGATCTTGGGGGGATTTCACACAACAGGACATCCTGAAAATGGGGACAAGCTGTAGCCCAGCCATGAAGTTTTTTGAACTCTAGAGCCAAGGTATCAGGGATGTGGTCCACTTTTGATGCTGAATAGGGGATTATTTGCAGTGTTGTGTCGGATGGTTGGAAATGGATTTGCGCCCCTATGTTGCCCAGGACCACACTTTATCTAAAACCGACCTTGCTGTCTGTACAGACATAAAAAATGTAAATGCATCTACTCACACGTTCTCCCCTGCAGCAGCTTCCTTGCAGTTTTACGCTTTAAAAAGGAACAACACCCCCTCAAATCTATAAAAGGCTTGGTCTACCTCTTTATGGGGCATCACATGCCTAGAGGTAAGGGAGCGCCCCAGTGACCGGAGGGGTGCAGGTTCGATGGGTCATGCCCCTGGCCATGGGACATGACTGAAGTGCGCTTGAGCAAGGCACCTAACCCCCCAAACTGTCTCCCAGGTTCCATATTTAGGCATGTGTGCACTTACTGCACGCTGGGTTAAATGCATAGGAAAAAATTCCTATGTGTGTGCAAGCATACAATAACCACCTATGTCCCAAAAAAAAATCAAATTGAGATCCCCTCTTTCCGAAACACCCCCTAGTCACCTGATCCACTTACCTGAGCCATGTCTGACCTACTCACTGCTTCCATGTTCCATTGCTGGGACCTGGCCCCACGTGACATCACGTGCAACCATCCATTTGAAATTTCCATTAGTGGTCACATGGGGCAGAGTCTTGGCTTCTGGATTTTCAGCAGCCTTAAAGTGAACTAACACCCAGGGGCGATCGGCCCGGGAATCTATAAGATTCCCGGGCCGATCACCTCACTCACCGCGGGACATCCGAGATCGGGATGTCCCGCGGGGTGAAACCCCCCAATAACCCCCCAAACTCCTTACCTCATCCGCCACAGCTTCCGCCGCCGCTGCCTCCCGCGTGCCCCTCTAGACGTGCGCGCGCCCGCGCCGTGAGTGGCGCTCGGGAGGCGGCGGCGGACGAGCCCCTTGTCCGTCGCTGTCACTCCGCTTGTCCGTCGGCGGGGATTGGACGGCACGGCCACGTGGGAGCGGGGAGAGGTGAGTTTTTTGGGGTTTCTGGGGGGTTTCACACACCCCAATCGGGGTGCCCCGCCAAAGTGGACCAAAACCCAGGATAGTCAAAATCCACTTTAAGTATTCGGATGTAAGGGCCTATTATCACTTGAACATATAATTGCCTGAAAGTGTAAAAAATCCAGTCTGGCTGCCATTGAGGAAAGTGGTTTTTGCCCCATTTTCCTTTTAACCTTCAATTGACGGAGCATCCCAAATTGAGGGTGGGACTGTAAGCGGACCTTTAGTCATTTTTGATGCCCTCTTTATTATTATTGTTACTATTGTTTATTTATAAAGTGCCATTGCATTCCGTGGAGCTGTACATGGTGGATTCCATGTTCGTGTGTCAGAAAATGACAGGGAGGAATCAGGGCTTGTGATTTGTATTGCTTTAGACACAGCACTTCTCCTAGAAAGTAAAGAAAATATGTTAAACCCGCGCTATTGAATTCTTTTGATAATAAATGTATATCTTGATTTCAAACAAATATACTACTGTGTGCTCAACGTGTATAGAACTTCACTATTCCAACAAGTTCAAAACGATAAAGATAAACATATAATACACAGAGCAATTAGTGTTTTTTATAGTTAATATTAGACTGGAAAGGCATAAAACTGCTTTAAAATGTCCAAAATATGTAAGTAAATAGTTCAATTCTTCTATTAGATAGATGATAAGTTATCACTAAATCTTCTGTGCCAATACTAAGTACAGTCGCAATTTCTTCACCAAGTGCCCACCACCTAGGTTGTTACTGGCTCAGCTACCCTGTTTCCCCGAAAATAAGACATCCTCCAAAAATAAGGCCTAGTGCCTGTTTTCGGAGGATATCATTATATAAGTCATCCCCCGAAAACTGTATTGTAACCACTAGGGGGCGTAATGACGGGGCACGTAAGGGGGGAGCTCCAGGGAGGTGGAGGAGACGCACGCTGTGCCATATTTCCGGGGAAAATTTAATCTAAGACAGTGTCTTATTTTCGGGGAAACAGGGTATCTGGTAACAACCTAGGTGGTGGGCACTTGGTGAAGAAATTGCGACTGTACTTAGTATTGGCACAGAAGATTTAGTGATAACTTATCATCTATCTAATAGAAGAATTGAACTATTTACTTACATATTTTGGACATTTTAAAGCAGTTTTATGCCTTTCCAGTCTAATATTAACTATAAAAAACACCAATTGCTCTGTGTATTATATGTTTATCTTTAAAGTGGACCAACACCCAGGATTTTGACTATCCTGGGTGTTGGTCCACTTAGGTGGGGCACCCCGATCGGGGGTGCCCCGCTGTCTGAAACCCCCCCGATCGCCGCAAAAACTCACCTCTCCCCGCTCCCACGTGACCTCGTCCGGCCAATGACAGCGCTCAGAGCAGCTCTGGTATGCGCGTCCAAAGCCGCTTGGACGCGCATACCAGAGCGCTGTCATTGGCTGCGTCTCTCGCTTCCCTCTAACAGGGAGCACGCCTGCGCCGGCCAGTCACAAAACAGCCGGCGCGGGAGCGCGCCCTGCTAGAGGGAAGCGAGAGACGCGGCCGCGTCTCGCGCATGCGCCGTTGGATCGCCGGTAAGGTGAGGATTGTGGGCCTCCTGGGGGGTTCCTCCCCGCGGGACATCCCGATTTCGGATGCCACGCGGGGAGGGATCTGATCGGTCCGGGAATCTTATAGATTTCCGGGCCGATCCCCCCTGGGTGTTGGTCCACTTTAACTTCTCCTAGAAAGCTTTGCGAGTGGACACATGCTGCCCCTTCCCCTGTCAGACTGCTCAGCCCTGTCTCCTCCTGCTTTGCTTTATTCAAACTTGCAAGTGAGAGAAAATTACAGGAGGTGGAAGTTCATTAAAATAAGCTAAATTTGCCACTGTAGGTGGACCGTCATTAATTTTTCGCTTTTTATTTTTTATAGTAGGAGCATCCAGTTTTGGGATCCCACAGTGCATGTTCAGGCCTCTGGTGGCATCACTGCTCTATGTGTTTGCCACACCTGGCAGACAGGCCAGAGGCAGTGGGGATGCTGTGGATCGTGGCTAAGCTTAATTGCAGCTATGTAATGGAGGATGGGGGTGAATAGAATCAGGGGGTTCACACTGCAGGGCATCCCAAATCAGAATGTCCCTAAGGAAATCTCTTACAGAGATGCCAACTTATTTTTATGGGTTTGGATCTGCTTTGTTTATACTAGTCCCAAACCTGACACTGTACTGATTCCGGACCTGCAAACTGATTTCTCACATCTGGAAATTGAGCAGAACGGTGGACAAAATTGTGGATCGAGTGACCTGCTGCAGGGTCTGATCTGAGGTTTGCTGACAGTCCCTGATTAGGATGACAGGAGAGACAATGTGACAGAAGGCCAGGGGCACAAAGCAGGGCAGTGTATACTGAAGGAAAGATTGACGTCTCTGACATTTCCACCAGATAAACAAATTCAAGTTTATTCTCGGAGGTTAAAATACAAAGACAGTTTGATTTAGAGGGAACATCATATTACAATCATGATGGTGTCAGTGCCGCCTACTGCCTAACCTACAGCTGGGAGGCGCTGCTTTTAGGGGAACCATGTCGTTTCAATCTTCTGTACCTGACTGGAGATAGAAAAAAACCCGTCATAGATGAAGCAAGGGCTCATATTGCTCACCTGAATTAAAGTTGACCTAAAATGACTTTAGGTCCCTTTGTACAAATTTTGGTTTGGGATGCCCCTTTAGTTGAGATCCCTAGGAAGCCAAAATTGAGCATGATGAGAGACCGAAAACTGCTGCACACTGCCATGACACATAGAAACATAGAAACATAGAAGGTTGACGGCAGAAGGAGAGCTTACGCTCCATCTAGTCTGCCCTTATGTATATACTGTATGTTCTCTGTATCTTATGTGTATACTGTATGTTCTCTGTATCTTATGTATATACTGTATGTTCTCTGTATCTTATGTGTATACTGTATGTTCTCTGTATCTTATGTGTATACTGTATGTTCTCTGTATCTTATGTGTATACTGTATGTTCTCTTTATCTTATGTATATACTGTATGTTCTCTGTATCTTATGTGTATACTGTATGTTCTCTGTATCTTATGTGTATACTGTATGTTCTCTGTATCTTATGTGTATACTGTATGTTCTCTGTATCTTATGTGTATACTGTATGCTCTCTGTATCTTATGTATATACTGTATGTTCTCTGTATCTTATGTGTATACTGTATGTTCTCTGTATCTTATGTGTATACTGTATGTTCTCTGTATCTTATGTGTATACTGTATGTTCTCTGTATCTTATGTATATACTGTATGTTCTCTGTATCTTATGTGTATACTGTATGTTCTCTGTATCTTATGTGTATACTGTATGTTCTCTGTATCTTATGTGTATACTGTATGTGCTCTGTATCTTATGTGTATACTGTATGTTCTCTTTATCTTATGTGTATACTGTATGTTCTCTGTATCGTATGTGTATACTGTGTTCTCTGTATCGTATGTGTATACTGTATGTTCTCTGTATCTTATGTGTATACTGTATGTTCTCTGTATCTTATGTGTATACTGTATGTTCTCTGTATCTTATGTGTATACTGTATGTTCTCTGTATCTTATGTGTATACTGTATGTTCTCTGTATCTTATGTGTATACTGTATGTTCTCTGTATCTTATGTGTATACTGTATGTTCTCTGTATCTTATGTGTATACTGTATGTTCTCTGTATCTTATGTGTATACTGTATGTTCTCTGTATCTTATGTGTATACTGTATGTTCTCTGTATCTTATGTGTATACTGTATGTTCTCTGTATCTTATGTGTATACTGTATGTTCTCTGTATCTTATGTGTATACTGTATGTGCTCTGTATCTTATGTGTATACTGTATGTTCTCTTTATCTTATGTGTATACTGTATGTTCTCTGTATCTTATGTATATACTGTGTTCTCTGTATCGTATGTGTATACTGTATGTTCTCTGTATCTTATGTGTATACTGTATGTTCTCTGTATCTTATGTGTATACTGTATGTTCTCTGTATCTTATGTGTATACTGTATGTTCTCTGTATCTTATGTGTATACTGTATGTTCTCTGTATCTTATGTGTATACTGTATGTTCTCTTTATCTTATGTGTATACTGTATGTTCTCTGTATCTTATGTGTATACTGTATGTTCTCTGTATCTTATGTGTATACTGTATGTTCTCTGTATCTTATGTATATACTGTATGTTCTCTGTATCTTATGTGTATACTGTATGTTCTCTGTATCTTATGTGTATACTGTATGTTCTCTGTATCTTATGTGTATATACTGTATGTTCTCTGTATCTTATGTATATACTGTATGTTCTCTTTATCTTATGTGTATACTGTATGTTATCTGTATCTTATGTGTATACTGTATGTTATCTGTATCTTATGTGTATACTGTATGTACTCTGTATCTTATGTGTATACTGTATGCTCTCTGTATCTTATGTGTATACTGTATGTTCTCTGTATCTTATGTGTATACTGTATGTTCTCTGTATCTTATGTGTATATTGTATGTTCTCTGTATCTTATGTCTATATACTGTATGTTATCTGTATCTTATGTGTATACTGTATGTTCTCTGTATCTTATGTGTATACTGTATGCTCTCTGTATCTTATGTATATACTGTATGTTCTCTGTATCTTATGTGTATACTGTATGTTCTCTGTATCTTATGTCTATATACTGTATGTTATCTGTATCTTATGTGTATACTGTATGTTCTCTGTATCTTATGTGTATACTGTATGCTCTCTGTATCTTATGTATATACTGTATGTTCTCTGTATCTTATGTGTATACTGTATGTTCTCTGTATCTTATGTGTATACTGTATATTCTCTGTCTCTTATGTGTATACTGTATGTTCTCTGTATCTTATGTGTATACTGTATGTTCTCTGTATCTTAGGATAGATGTGTGCTTATCCCAGGCATGTTTAAATTCAGTGACTGTTGATTTTTCAACTACCTCTGCTGGAAGTTTGTTCCAAGCATCTACTACTCTTTCTGTAAAATAATATTGTCTAACATTGCTCCTGATCTTCCCCCCGACTAGCTTCAGGTTGGGCCCCTTGTTCTATCATTAAGTTTCTTCTTAAAAACACTTCCCTCCTGAACCTTATTCAATCTCCTATTGGAGGAGGTGGGCTTCTGTGCCTTGTCTTTTTTCTTGTCCCGTTGTCTGGAGCTCTGTTACGTGAGTATATCTCTAATGCAGGGCTCACTGATGGCGTCAGGGGGAGGTTAGATTCGTTTAGCCACCTGACACATAAAAAATGAAGAAGCGTTCCCAAAAATGTCTCATTTTTTATTGCAGATCTGGAATCTATGTCTCATGTAAATAAGGTTGGCACATATTTGCTGTTTTGGAAATACTTTTTTAGACCCCCTTAAAGTGGACCAAAACCCACTATGATCGGCATGGGAAACTATAAGATTCCTGGGCCGATCGATTCCCTACCCGCGGGGCATTCAAAATCGGGATGCCCCGCTGTGTAAACCCCCCCAGGTCGCCCCATACACTTACCTTGTTTCCCAGTCCAATGGCGTATGCAGGAGCCACATCCACATCCCCGCTATCCCTCTAGCAGGACGCCTCCCCGCGCAAGGCATTTGTGAATGGCCGTCGCGGGCACACTCCCTGTTAGAGGGAAGCAGGGGATGCATGCTCGGAGACGTTGGCCTTAGATGAAGGCTTAGACAACTTGATGTCAGCGGCTCTGAGCGTGCTGATTGGACGAGTGGCCGTGCATGCACCATAGGAGCGGGGAGAGGTGAGTTGCGCTCAGCGATCTGGGGGGTTTCACCCTGATCAGGGGGGGGCCCCGGGGGAAAGGACCAAAACCCAGGATTTTGAATATTTTTACACTTTAATGACCCACCTGAATTCAGCCCAGAGGATCAGTATGTTATGTTACAGAGGTCAGGTAGGTAGGTAGATGAACAGGTGGGTGGGCAGAAGGGCGGATTAAGAGTCAGGCACGTAGGTGGGCAGCAGATAGGTAGATGGATGGACGAGTAGGTGGGTGGGTCTACAGACAGGTAGGTGGGTCTACAGACAGGTAGGTGGGTCTACAGACAGGTAGGTGTGTCTACAGACAGGTAGGTGTGTCTACAGACAGGTAGGTGGGTCTACAGACAGGTAGGTGGGTCTACAGACAGGTAGGTGGGTCTGCAGACAGGTAGGTGGGTCTGCAGACAGGTAGGTGGGTCTACAGACAGGTAGGTGGGTCTACAGACAGGTAGGTGTGTGGGTGGGCAGACAGGCAGGCACACAGGTAGGTCGGTGTGTAGGTAAGTGGGTGGACGAACAGGTAGGCACCTGGGGCGGTCAGACAAGTAGATGGCTGGTTGGTCGGATATTTAGTTCACACCTCCCAAGTGTCCCTGATTTGGAGGGACTGTCCCTCTTTTGAATCCATGTCCCCGTTCTCATTTGTCCCTCTTTGAGGTGTAACATGCAGATCTTCAGCAAGAAATCATTCCCCTATTCAAAGTGTTTATCTTGTTGTAACTTTTACAATGTATCTCCTATCCATCCCTCAACGAGGGGGTGTGGTTTAATTTAACAAATGTCCCCCTTTCCCACCCTTTTTAAGTTGGGAGGCATGAGGTAAGTGGGTGGGCAGGCAAGTAGGTAGGTGGATGGATAGGTAGGCAAGTAGCCTACCAGGGGATTTCCATGTTCCCTGGTGAGCCAGTCTCCCCCTATGGTCAGAGCACCGGTAAGTGTAGTAGCAGAAATGACTAGATTTGGTTATTGTCCCTGTGAACCAGGATCCTCCCTTGTACATAGTTGTAAAGGACAGTGTAGGTGTGCTTTAACTGCAATTTCCGGTTTATTTTTTAGCGCTGACGCACACGTATCTTGCAGTATAAGTTGAGGTCATGATCTGTTCTCTGGACCAACACTAAGAAACTTGTTCCTCACCATGGGGCCACAAGGGGATTACCTCGTTCTTCCTCCATAATGCCTTCCGTCCTCATTGTGGGCTGTAAACGTGTCGCCAGCCCTTCATCTTGTCTTGGGGGAAAGGTTTTGGAGAGGTGCCATTGAGCGCAGTGACAGTTCAGAGATGATTGATCTTTCTTTTGTGAAGAATCATCAGTGAGGTCTGGAATTTCCAAAAAGATCATCCATGCAGGAGATTTACACCCGGCTCCTTGGCAGGCTTTGACTGGCCTGTCAAATACCTTCTCAGCGCCATCGGGGGACCAGTCATCAGCAGCCTCACTGACCTTTTCTTGTATGACGAACAAACACGGCAAGCTCTTCGGAGGCTCGTCAGCGATTGGCCGTGAGCTCCAGACACTCCCGGGGGAGGCAAGCGGTGCTCTGCCTTCAGTGGCTCGGAAATAAGAGCAGAGATGAGCATTAAAGTTTGAATTTCCCATTTGAGATGTGCAGCGTCTCTGGGACCCTGGCAAGCTCCTCGTCTTTTTTTTTTTTTTTTTAAGACGGCGTGATGTGTGCTGAGGAATGTCTTCCCACCTCTCACAGGATTGCCGCTAATTAGCTGCGCCGTGTTTAGTAAAGCTGAGCCTGCTCGCTCTTTTGTGGTTTCCCGGGATGTTTTTAGATCCTGTCGCCATGGCAACCGATGCTCTAAGGTTTTATAGCATCTCGTCGTCATGACTACCGACTCATACAGCGATGCTGACACAATAGGGCAGAAAGCCAATCACTTACCTAAGATAAAGAGTACATACAGTATACACATAAGATACATAGAACATACAGTATACACATAAGATACAGAGAACATACAGTATACACATAAGATACAGAGAACATACAGTATACACATAAGATACAGAGAACATACAGTATATACATAAGATACAGGGAACAGACAGTATACACATAAGATACAGAGACCATACAGTATACACATAAGATACAGAGAACATACAGTATATACATAAGATACAGAGAACATACAGTATACACATAAGATAAAGAGAACATACAGTATATACATAAGATACTGAGGTCATACAGTATACACATAAGATAAAGAGAACATACAGTATATACATAAGATACAGAGAACATACAGTATACACATAAGATACAGAGAACATACAGTATACACATAAGATACAGAGAACATACAGTATACACATAAGATACAGAGAACATACAGTATATACATAAGATACAGAGAACATACAGTATACACATAAGATAAAGAGAACATACAGTATACACATAAGATACAGAGAACATACAGTATATACATAAGATACAGAGAACATACAGTATACACATAAGATACAGAGAACATACAGTATACACATAAGATACAGAGAACATACAGTATACACATAAGATACAGAGAACATACAGTATACACATAAGATACAGAGAACATACAGTATACACATAAGATACAGAGAACATACAGTATACACATAAGATACAGAGAACATACAGTATACACATAAGATAAAGAGAACATACAGTATACACATAAGATACAGAGAACATACAGTATATACATAAGATACAGAGAACATACAGTATATACATAAGATACAGAGAACATACAGTATATACATAAGATACAGAGAACATACAGTATACACATAAGATACAGAGAACATACAGTATACACATAAGATACAGAGAACATACAGTATACACATAAGATACAGAGAACATACAGTATACACATAAGATACAGAGAACATACAGTATACACATAAGATACAGAGAACATACAGTATACACATAAGATACAGAGAACATACAGTATACACATAAGATACAGAGAACATACAGTATACACATAAGGGCAGACTAGATGGACCGTATGGTCTCCTTCTGCCGTCAACCTTCTATGTTCCCCATTTTACTCAAAAGTAAAGTTCCGTTTTAAAGTGGACCTAAAACTTCCTTTACAGTTATGTGTCAGGGAGGGTGCTAATACAGTGGGAACTAGAACTTGGGCTTTTTTTCCTATCACAGGTTTGGTCCTTGCCCCTTGGGATGCCCCACTGCGTGAATCATGCCCCAGATGGATGATATTCTCCTCCTGCCAGCAATCCCATGGTGCATGTGGGGTGTCTCCTTCAATCAGGTTTTTTGACCGTGCACATGAATGAGTAACCAGGAATCATGATGAATAGTAGGCTAGCTGCCCCCTCCAGCTGTGTGTGCGTGCACTAGCCAATCAGATAGATCTGCCACAGGAGCACAACACCATCTGGAGGGATGTCAGCAGCCCATGCATACACCAAAGGATCGCCAACGTCCAAAGTAACCATGATTATCCCGGGGAAGACCCCCCCCCCCCCCCAAGTAGAGCTGGCCCTTGAGTTTCATGGGCTCTCAGGATGAATATGGACCACTTCAAAGCAAAACAAAACCCGAGATTTTGACTATCCCCCGTTTTGTTCTGTGTCCCATGTGGTTTGGGATGCCCCGCTATGGGAAAACCCCCAGATCGCCCCTGTAAAACTCACCTTTTCCCAGTCCTATGGTGTGTATGTGTGGGCTCTCTTTCAATCAGACCTGTTTGCTGTAAATGTGTAATTCGGCAAAAGCCTCTGCCCTTCTGAATTCAGCAGCACAAGCGCCCGCATTCCCACACCTATGGGCTGTGCTCAAGCGCCCGCACCCAGCCATTGATATAGGCTGTTTAATCAACAACAAAAAGCTGGAAGGCACCAGCCAAAGTTAAAGATGATTTCCTGGTGCCCTGCTCTGGTTTCCCCCAAACTACTACAAATGACCAACAAGAAAGGGGATGCCCCAAAACCCCTAAATAGGGGAAAGAACCAGAGACTAACAATGGCACTCTATAGTATTTAAATAATGTGAAAGTTTATTATAACATCTAAGTCACATACTAAGACATATTAAAAATTCTTTTGTTTAAAAAACATGTAACATTTATGTCCATACTGCTGACAAGAGATGAGGGGAGGAGGGGGACATACACAGTTGGCTATTCAATTCTACCAGTGGGAAAATGCTAAAAACCATTGAAAAATGTGTCTATTTATAAACTAAAAACTTATTATAGTTTCATACATGAATGTGCAATTATAAAGAAAGTGCCAGGTGCTATATAAAGTGCATCAACATCAAGCATAGAGGCTTATGAGAAAATCCAAACCACAAAACAAACATACCATGAAATACCTTGCATATCAAAAAGTGCTGAGTGTTTGCAACCACTGGAGCCCCCCTCACATCGGCAAGCCCTGCGACGCGTTTCGTGACGTCACCGTCACTTCCTCAGGCAGAGTACTATAGAGTGCTATTGTTAGTCTCTGGTTCTTTCCCCTATTTAGGGGTTTTGGGGCATCCCCTTTCTTGTTGGTCATTTATATAGGCTGAACGAGGGTGTGTGCTCACTATTGCAGAAGGGCAGAGCCGGCTACCAGATGACATATCCACGACAAACGGCTCTGATTGGATACGCTGAATTTGTATGGGCGATCTTCGGGGTTTCACACAGCATGGAATCCGGGGGAGGTCCAGTCCTGGGTTTTGTACCACAAGCTAACCGTCACACTACCAGTGAGCCCTGCTTTAGATATACAGCGCTCTCATTTTCTAGTGGAGCTTCATACATCAGAGGACCTGGCCCTGATCATACAGGGATCCATCAGTAGCAGAAGTAAGTTGGTTGGGGTCCTGTAGATCTGAAACCGTCGCATTGCTGTCAGGTCTGCAGGTACTGTACCCCAGTCCACCTACTGCCACTGGTCATGATTCCTTAATTTAGGACCTTTTCCACTTGGAGCTCTGTGTGGCAGAAAGAGGAAACCACTGCACACCCCCAGTTGAGGAAAGCATGGCTGCCACGTGAGGTCAGTAATGCAGGACTCCCTGGTGACAATGATGCAGTAGGTGGGTCAGTTTAGTGTACCCTCCCTGGCACAGAACTGTATAGGAAGATATAGGTCTACTTTAAAGAGGACCTACAGTCAAAACTGGCTAAAGGTCCTCTTATCCTCGCAGCACAGGGGCATACCCTCAGCAGGGAACAGGACTATTAGCAGCAGCTTGACAGCCTGTACTCACCCCCTTTCTCTTAACAACAGCTCCCCACCTGATTAGCTGCTGGTCACCTGAGGCAGTGAACCACACAGGAATGCAGAAGGGGTGAGTACATGCTGCCTGTCCTCAGGGGCCTGGCAGGGTGCGTGCACAGTGGGGCATCCCAAATTGCTGTAATTGCAGTCCTCCTTTGATTAGAGGTCCTCTTTAATATTTGGCAAACCACTGACTTGGTATGCAGTACAGTGTGTGGCTCATACGTGTTGCAGGTCATTTTAAAGCTCAACTCCAGACTCAACTTTCATTGTAATTTTTAGATGGCAAGGAAAAGGATAAGAACTAAAAATATAAAACATAGAAACATAGAAGGTTGACGGCAGGAGACCATACGGTCCATCTAGTCTGCCCTTATGTATATACTGTATGTTCTCTGTATCTTGTGTGTATACTGTATGTACTCTGTATCTTATGTGTATACTGTATGTTCTCTGTATCTTATGTGTATACTGTATGTTCTCTGTATCTTATGTATATACTGTATGTGCTCTGTATCTTATGTGTATACTGTATGGTCTCTGTATCTTATGTGTATACTGTATGTTATCTGTATCTTATGTATATACTGTATGTTCTCTGTATCTTATGTGTATACTGTATGTTCTCTTTATCTTATGTGTATACTGTATGTTCTCTGTATCTTATGTGTATACTGTATGTTCTCTGTATCTTATGTGTATACTGTATGTTCTCTTTATCTTATGTGTATACTGTATGTTCTCTTTATCTTATGTGTATACTGTATGTGCTCTTTATCTTATGTGTATACTGTATGTTCTCTGTATCTTATGTGTATACTGTATGTTCTCTGTATCTTATGTATATACTGTATGTGCTCTGTATCTTATGTGTATACTGTATGTTCTCTGTATCTTATGTGTATACTGTATGTTCTCTATCTTATGTGTATACTGTATGTTCTCTGTATCTTATGTATATACTGTATGTTCTCTGTATCTTATGTGTATACTGTATGTTCTCTGTATCTTATGTGTATACTGTATGTTCTCTGTATCTTATGTATATACTGTATGTTCTCTGTATCTTATGTGTATACTGTATGTTCTCTGTATCTTATGTGTATATACTGTATGTTTTCTGTATCTTATGTGTATACTGTATGTTCTCTTTATCTTATGTGTATACTGTATGTTCTCTTTATCTTATGTGTATACTGTATGTTATCTGTATCTTATGTATATACTGTATGTTCTCTGTATCTTATGTGTATACTGTATGTTCTCTTTATCTTATGTGTATACTGTATGTTCTCTTTATCTTATGTGTATACTGTATGTTCTCTGTATCTTATGTGTATACTGTATGTTCTCTGTATCTTATGTGTATACTGTATGTTATCTGTATCTTATGTATATACTGTATGTTCTCTGTATCTTGTGTATACTGTATGTTCTCTGTATCTTATGTGTATACTGTATGTTCTCTTTATCTTAGGATAGATGTGTGCTTATCCCAGGCATGTTTACATTCAGTGACTGTTGATTTTTCAACTACCTCTGCTGGAAGTTTGTTCCAAGCATCTACTACTCTTTCTGTAAAATAATATTTTCTAACATTGCTCCTGATCTTCCCCCCGACTAGCTTCAGGTTGTGCCCCTTGTTCTATCATTAAGTTTCTTCTTAAAAACACTTCCCTCCTGAACCTTATTCAATCCTTTCACATATTTAAAGGTGTCAATCATGTCCCCCCTCTCCCTTCTTTCCTCCAGACTGTACAAATTAAGTTCTTTAAGTCTCTCCTGATAAGTTTTAAGTTTAAGTCCTTCCACCATTTTCGTTGCCCGCCTTTGGACACGTTCTATTTGTATAATGTCTTTTTGCAGGTAAGGTCTCCAGAACTGCACACAGTATTCTAGCTGTGGCCTCACCAGGGCTCTATACAGCGGCATCACAACCTCCCTCTTCCTACTGGTGATGCCTCGAGCTATGCAGCCGAGCATCCTGCTTGCTTTTCCCACTGCCTGGCTACACTGTCCACTCATCTTGCAGCTATCAGTAATCAGTATCCCTAAATCTCTCTCCTCCGAGGTCCTGGATAACACAGTGCTGCCCATACGGTGCTCAGAGCAGGGATTCCTTCTACCCAAGTGCAGGATTTTACATTTAGAGACATTAAACTCTAGTTTCCACAGTTTTGACCATCTATCCAGTAAAGCTAAATCATTTTCCATGTTGCAGACACCTCCAGGAATATCCACCCTATTACTAACCTTTGTATCATCAGCAAACAGACAAACTTTTCCTACCAAGCCTTCTCCTATGTCACTTACAAATATATTAAAAAGAATGGGGCCCAGGACAGAGCCTTGCGGCACACCACTTGTAACTCGCCTTTGTTCAGATTGCACACCATTTACAACAACGCTCTGATACCGATCCCTCAGCCAACTGGAAATCCACTGAACTATCCAGGGATTGAGTCCTACCTTCAATAACTTATCTATGAGCTCCTTATGTGGTACAGTGTCAAAGGCTTTGCTAAAATCCAGATAGGCGATATCTACAGCACCACCTTCATCTAACACTTTAGTAAAAAGCTTTGTTTCTTCTTTAACATTTTAAACTCGCCTGCACGATGCCATTACTGTGCTGCCAGCAGGAATTTTTGGGCCCCAGGCAACTACACTCTTGTGCCTTGGGGCCCAGCCATTACATATAGGTTATAGTGTGATCCACACTCTGTACAGCTTATATTGCATCTTGGCTCACCATAATCTATAATGTAATGGTCTAAATACTGGGGTAAGCCTTGTTACCTTGGGGCCTAGTTCAAACGAGGGGCCCAGCCATCATATATATGTTTTGGCGATGCCTAGACTCTATGCAGCCTATATTATGTCTGGGTCTCCAAAATCTATACAGTATTTATTGCATTGCATTCATCTTGGCCTCCAAAAAAATGTATGTGAAGGCTGGGTCCCTAGTTTAAATTAGGCTGGTTGCCTTGATACCCAGCAATCACATAAATGTAATGGTGGGACCCAGACTCAGTTTAGTTGAAACCTGGGGCCTGGCCATCACATATAGGTTATGGTGGGGCACAGATGGTGTACTGCAAATATTACATCTGAGCCTCCGATAACCTATAAGGTTATGTCTGGACCCCTAGTTTAAATTTTCCTGTACAGCTGACCCCAAAGAAAATGAAGCATGGCCAAAAACCTTTGGGCCCCCTCTTCCTGGCCGCAAGCTTCTGGGCCCCCCTATTCATGGACAGAACCTTCTGGGCCCCTCTATTTGTGGCTGGATCCCTTTTGGACTACATACTGGAGTCTTGGCCTTACAAGATCATTTTAATATTAGACACGCCTTTCCTGTTGCTTTGTGTATAGAAAGTGATATTCATGGGGATCTTTTTTTTTCCTGCAGTGGTGACAACAGCTCCGTCCTGCATTATGGACATGCTGGAGCCCCCAATGACAAGACCCTTGAAGATGGCGATATGTGGTGAGTTGTTGCTTTGTGCCAGTATATTTGCATTGTATCCTGCATCTAGGTCTTGGCATAGCTGTAATAATAAATCAAGGCTTCTGGCCTGGCTCAGTTTTTCTTGGACATTTCGCCAGTCAGTATTTGGGTCAGTAGCGCAAATGTGTTTTTATTAAAGAGCAACTAAAGTCAAGTCACTGATCCTTCACTTTTGTGGCAGCAAATGGAAGACGACCCCCGGTAACCATTTAGGAAACCACATTGGCTATCCACAAGTCTTGTGATTGGAAGCCATTCTCTGATTCGATTGGCTTCTTCTGGACCAAGTGGTTGCCCACATTACAGGAACTGAGATTGGTTTGGCTTTGAACCCCGATTCAAAGCAGACCTAATCTCTTCTCAGCAACTCTGTAACAGGTAGGATCAATGGCCCTTTATTCCTACTGCTCAGAAATTAGGAGATACGCCTTTCCCCACAAAGCTCTATATGACCGGAAGGGGGGTGGGTGGGCAAGGGGTCGAATGCAGCAAAGAACGACTCTTATTGAGGCTGGTGCAGATGCCACGTTTGTTGTCTGTATCCAGTCAGATGGACAGAGTTCCGCTAGGAAAAATTAAGTATTTCCCTAATGCAGGGCTCGCTGATGGTGTGAGGGGGGTAGTTGTAGTTAGTTTAGAAGACCTCCCTGGCATGGAGTTGGGTGGGCAAAATCAGTCAAAATTAGTTCCCTGCTAACATTTGGGCTTCAGGGATACAAAGGTCCCCTTATCTATACAGAAGGGAGCAGCCAGAACTTAAATGATCTAGTGAAAAATTAAAATATAACTTTTACTCTTTGGCAACATTCGTATAGGACCCAAAAGATTGACACCCCCCCCCCCCCCCAAGAGCCACCGGTGATGCCTTTTGGGCGTTTGCCGCCCTTGTTGATGGTGATAGATATGGTGAATAATAGCCCAGGTCTACTGTCAGATAGCCTGGGCTCCACTATATATATTAGACATATGAAGGGTGATAACCCCCCCAAAGCACGCCCCTGGTCTCTTATTGGCTAGAGAGGTGATATTAAATCCTAGTATAGAGGCAAATACGGGTGCAGAATATACATTCCAGGACCAATCCAGGTTAAAAAAACGAGGTTCATATTGTATCACAACATAGCCTGTAATCATCAGAAGTTACTTTGATTACAGACGAATACCTCATTGTACAGCAATACAG